>CM076581.1:55657328-56257328 GCA_034641835.2 Pinus albicaulis
TATCTTTCTGCGCAGGTTTTCCGACGGCAGGGCTTCAGTTGAACATGTTCTCGTAAAGCATTTCACCCCTCTCTCTCTCGGGCCTCATGCTTTAGGGGGCATCTGTTACACAGTAATTTGTCACCATCCCTGCAATCCCCGTCTCGCCCATTGCAGGTTCATTTTTCTGATCAATAAGCAGTGTCATGCCTTGCAAATACCATCATTGCATCCCTTTTCATGAGGACAACATTCCTTCTGTTGATTATTTCCTGATCAGACCCCTAAAAACACCTGTTTTTGCATTGGCGCTGGTAGCCCGTTATGTACTTGCGCCAATGGGGGAAAATTAACACTGAGCCCGCGCCAATTGGCGCTCTGTCCCAGTGTTGAACCCGCGCCACTCTGTTTATGGAAAGTTTTTTAAAAAAGGAGGCGAAGTTTCGATTACAACAACTTCGTGGATGAGTCATCAGGAGTGGTTTCGCCTGAATAACCACGGCCTTCCTCCTTTGGCCTCTTGTTTCCACCTTATGGAGAACCTCCCAAAGGATAAGGCCTCCCTTCCACTATTGTAGGGATCCCAACCTCCTCCTCTCCTCTATAAATATAGCCTTCATCCATTGATGAAGGGGCTGAAAGGCGGAAGGGCTGAAAGTCTTGAAGTGCCTAAGCTTTGAATCTCCAAATTCCCAAGAGCCTTTGTGCCGTAAGAGCCCTCTTTCTTCCCTTAAGGCCGACTCAAGTAAGGAGACTATTGTCGAGAGACTCAGGAGAGGTTTTCCCTTTCCCTGGCGAGCTTTGCGAGACGTGAACGACTGGAGACCCATCCGAAGGAGACCACGACGTCAGAACTTTGGTTGTAATCTCTTTCGATCGTTATTTAATGAATGATTACGATTATGGTTCCACTCTGTTTTCAATGATGTTATATATGAGTAGTATCCTTTCTGACTGATATTGAGTTACGTATGCCGGATTTTATGCTTGTATCTGTTTGTTTCTTGCATGTGCAGGTGTCCACCCACGGAGATCGTTGGAGGATCGTGATCTGCCGAGGCTGAGGAACGGGAATGCTCTCTTCTTCAGATTATAGCGTTGGAATCCAGGTAGGCTTCTATCTCTAGTCTTTTCATTCGTAACTAGGAACTTGCGTCGTAACATTTCTGATTGTTGCTAGACCCCTGCTGGGCTAGTAGGGATCGCCTCTGTCCGCAAAGGGGATTTCCCTCCTCAACAACTGGCAGCAAGCATGAAGTGAGCCACTTTAGGATATTTGGCAATATAGTGTATTGCCATGTACCCAATGAGAAGAGGAAGAAATTGGATCAGACTGCTAAACAAGGGTACCTTGTGGGATATAGCGAGAATGCGAAGGCTTACTGCATCTATATTCCTGAGAATAGGAAGATCGTGGTAAAACGGGACGTGAAGTTCATGGAGGAGAGAGCCTTCATGAAATCCCAAGAAATGTCTTCAGCTACGCAGTCTAAGGCGGATTCGTTGGTCCAGCCACAGCGACCTACGGATGATGGCTGTAGTGCCTCTCCAAGGCACAAGGATCCTAAGGAAAGATTTTCCGAGAAAGTGCAACAAGGAGAGCAGGTGAATCCACCCACAACAATGGAAGGACGAGCAGAGAACTACAACAGATTCTGAGGGATGCCGAGGAGTTTTTTGGAGCTCCTACAAATGAGAAGACGGAACGCAAGCAGCCAAAGAGATACCAGGCATTGGTAGCACAGGTTGGACAACCCTCTAGTTTTAAGAAGGCAGCTTAGCATCAGATGTGGGAAGATGTTATAGTGGAGGAGTGCGGCTTCATCATGACAAATGATGTCTAAGAAGTAGTTCCAAAACTCTGAACAGGTCAGTTGTAGGTTCAAGATGGGTCTACAAGATTAAATATGTTGCGGATGGCAGCATAGAGAAATTCAAAGCCAAGTTTGTGGCTAAGGGGTATGCACAGAAGGAAACAATTGATTATGAAGAAAAATTCGCCCTGGTAACTCGGTATACTTCAATGAGATCTGGCATCTCTCTTGCAGCGCAAATGGGACGGGAAATTCACCAAATGGATGTCAAGACTGCGTTCTTAAATGGGGTGATAGAAGAGGAAGTGTACATAGAACAACCAAAGGGCTTTGAGACACATGAGTAGAGAACTCATGTGTGCAGGCTTAAGAAAGCCTTGTACGCACTGAAGCAAGCCCCTAGAGCATGGTATGGGCGAATTGACAGCTACTTGTAGAAGATGGGATTTGTCAAGGGTGACATAGATCCTAACCTCTACTATCTAAGAGTAGGGGATGAGCCTCTAATATTGGTGTTATATGTAGATGATCTGCTTCTGACTGGATCATTTAGGCTCATCAAAGACTGCAAGGAAAATCTGGCTACAGAATTCGACATCAAAGATCAAGGGCGGATGCATTATTTTATGGGTTTGGGTGTTTGGCAACAGAAGGGAGAAATCTTCCTTGGGCAAGGAAGATATACTACAAAGCAATGTTCCAAACATCGGAATTGGGATAAAATCAGCAAGGCTCCGGAAAACCAAAAAAATCGGGAAAATATCGAGAAAAATCAGCAAACATCGGCAAAATTAAGATAACATAAAAATATTGTTAAAAATCTTTAAACATCAGCTAGGCCAAAAAATCGTGATTTCGAGATAAAATTGGGATATTATCGAGATGTTCGCAACACTACTACAGAGATTCTGAAGAGATTTCAGATGGAGGACTATAGACCCATGGCTACACCAATGATCACAAATTGGAAGAAAATTTGTTATGAATAAAATACTCATAACCCTCAATTAAAATAAATACAATATTAAATAATTAAGTTAATTAAATTAATTAATGTCTCATTCAATTATGAATAGACATGAGTTCAATAGTCATGACTTTTTATCTTCGTGGCCAGTCAATGCCAATAAAGACAAACTGCCACGAAGAATTGTAATCCATCCATTCATATCTTATAATACAATTTACTTACTTTACAAAATACAAATCTACTTACAAACATAATGGTTGCATAATATTCTTATGTTCCAGTGGTATCAGAGCATCCACCGTACATCAAGGAAACTTGTTTGTCTCAATGTTCCACTATTTCCCTGCTCTCTGTGTACCAAATTGTCCAATGTGTTCCAGAATGTCGTGCTCGGCAGTCAAAAGATTTTTACGCAGGCATACCTGCATGTCAGTCATCCAGTACTCGGGGAGTACCCTATGTCGTGCCATTGAATCGTTGACTGTAACGCGGCATTAGCGTGACTTAATTGCACGTTGAACGGGTGACGGGTTATGACGTTCGAAGTGGTATTAGGCAGTGTCCGCACATTCCGCTGCCACCCGCACTGCTATTCCACTGCACAAGTGTTGCTCCCCAACAACTGGCACGTGGATCAACCCTATCTTCTCTGTGCGTTAGAGCACTAACGGGAATCTTTGTCGTGTAAGGCGTTAAATGCAGACTCTTCTTCATACGAACCGCGTTACTCTTCATAAAAGTCAAGGTTCATAAATGCAGGCACCGAAGTCAATGAGAAAGCATGTAGGCAAGAATAAACGTTGTCGCTATAGTTTCTGCCGCTGTTGAGAATTTCGGGAACCCAATCGGATTAGTAAAAGGGGGAGATAGTCAACCATTACGTTGCGTGGTGAGTCGTAAGCGCTAGAAAACGCCGAAGACCACGTGGAAAGGGTTGCCATTACTTGAAGTTCCGTAACATTAAAAGTTATTCCCAGCATGTACGCATTCAACAACTGTTGATAAATCGTATCGGGTGGTCATATTTAAATTATATATGGTTTAATTCATTCTGATACATCGTGTCGTTTTATAAGGGGACAGCGTTGTGTTACTCGGTGGATGTATGTTTAATTAAAAAGTTAGAATATATATATATATATATATATATATATATATATATATATATATATATATATATATATATATAATTATGTATTTTATATAATTTATAACTATATAACTTAATTATTTAAATTTAAAAATAATAATATTATTATTATTTCCCTGTCAGATTTTGCACCAGAACTTTAAACTCTTTAAATCAACTAAAGACTTCATCATTGGTCTTCAAGAAGTAGATCCAGGTTTTCCTGGAATGGTCATCAATGAAGGTGACGAAATATTTGGCACCGCTAAGAGCTCTAGTGGACATCGGCCCACAGATATGTGAGTGTATTAGATCCAATACACCCTTGGCCCTATTGTCGCTTCTCTTGGCATATTTTCTCAATACGCACCCCTTGCAGACATCATCTCGTTTAGTGCTCAGTTCTGGAACACCTGTGACAGTCTTCTGGAGAGTTCACAACGCCCCATGACGCAAATGCCCCATTCTTCTATGCCATAGCTCATTCATGTCTATCTCATCTGCGCTGCCAACTAGTGTCATTGGAGAATCAAGTTGTATCTTGTACAGTTTGTTGCTTCTTACCTCGATCTGTGCCTTCTTCTTCCAACTAGGGTGCTTGATGAAAACTCTATTCCCAATAAAGTAGACATCATATCCTCGATTTTGAAGTTGTGACACTGAGAGTAGATTCATCCCCACACCCGGCACATGCAGTACATTGGTGGCTCGAATTCTGTTTCCTGCCTCAGTCTGAAAAAATACAGGACCTCTCCCAACAGTAGTGCACTTTGCTTTATTACCCATGGTCATTTTGAAATTCATCTACTCTTCTTTGTAGTCAGAAAAACCGTCCCGTACTCCCGTCATGTGAGCAAAGGCTCCACTGTCAATATGCCAGAAATTGGAGGATGCAGTGCTCGATACACAAGCAAAGTCTTCCACTAGTCTGGATGCCAATACAGAGACATCGCGATCCATCTGTTCTATCGTGCTTCTTCCCCCTCCTGGAGAACTGCATAAACCCTTCTGCGTTGTTGCCGCAACAGTAGATTTCTGTTCACTGATAAATGCCCCCTTTCTGTTATTCATCTCTAGCTCCGATACCATGTGAAAATTTACAAACAGTTGGAGTGATAGATTTATTTCTCCTACTTATTATTTCAATAAGTTATTATTCAGAAATCTTTCCGGCAAATATCGAAATAAATACTACTACAACATTCACAAATATATATGCAGAGAAATAAACAGTAGAGAACATAAGCACAAGAATCAATCACATATACATAGTTATTTTTGGACAATTGTCCCCGGAAAAACCCAATATGGGAAAATCGGTGCAGCAAATGAGGGTTTTATGAATTCTTCAGAAAATAATATCCTTACAGGGAAAATATAGAACAGATAAATTCTGAAACACCTGAGACTGAATTTCGGCTCACTCGAACAATTCGCTGACACCCAAAACAACCTCTGCATGCCCCTGAGTCTCTCTGCGTGATTCACTGTGCAGTCAGCTCTGGACTGTGTGAGTCTGCATGGAGATTGCATGGGTTCTCTGCGCTGCAGCCTCAAGCTGCATCCAGTGACCCACTGTTGCCCTCTGACCCTGATCTCGATCATCACTAACCTCCTCCTTCTACTTCTGCAACTTCTCGCCCTGTAACTCTCCCACTGGGATCGAATTCTACATCAGAATGGATCTCCTTTGAGTAGTGAGTGTATGCCCGGCTTATCTTCCAAGTGACCCTTGAGCCTTCTTTTATAATCTTCCTATTGGCGAAACAACGACCCAGATTAAAAGATTAATCAATGCCTAAGATTAAAACTTGACTTGATCCATGTTTTCTAGAAGATTCTCACACTCTGACTTATAATACCCTTTAATTATTTTATATCCATAAGTTTAGACTTAGGGTCTTCATTAAAATAATTAATTATTTTAATAAGTCATGAATCGAGTGGAATTCCACAAACTGTTTCTGGGTTCTTTGAAATGTTGTTGTCCAAGCGTCCTTGAAAAGTTTGAGACTTGGAACACTTCCGGATGCTACACAAATCAACACTCCCTCTTAGCCACGAAGGTGTTCCAACAATATGTCTGCTGCAAGCTACTCTAATTCTGAAGCACCCTCCGCGCTGTTGATCTCAGGACTCTGCCCCCCGATCTATTGCGCTATTGCCTCCTGTACTGCTGCCTTTGACACTGCCACTGTCACTTGCTGCCTCTATACAACAGCTCCCTCTGAATACTGAATCTTCTATTCCTGCTACTGGAAGGGATTCTTCATCAACCCCATCTTCTCTCTAAAGTAGACAAACTTTGTCTTTCCTAGAGCCTTTGTGAGGATGTCTACCACTTGTTCTCCTGTTGGAGTGTACTGCAACTGAACAGCTCCACGTTGTACGCAGTCCCTGATGAAGTGACACCAAATGTCAATATGTTTCGACCTATCATGAAACACAAGATTCTCAAAGAGCTTTATGCAACTCTGATTATCACATAAGATGCTGGTCAGTTCCATTTTCACCTTGAGTAGATTTACTAGCAGTTTCCTATGTGTTGGCTGCCATATACTCTGCTTCTACTGAACTCAATGCTACGGACTTCTGTATCCTACTACACCAGGAAGGCATTCCTGATCCTAGACTGAAACAGTACCCACTAGTACTCTTCCAATCAACTAAACTTCCAGCCCAATCTACATCAGTGAAACCACTCAACCTGACATCATTGCTACAGGTGTACTTCAATCCAAGCTCGACTATCCCTGGAAGGTTCCTGACAACATGCTTGGTTGTTGCCCAATGTGCCCTCTTCAGTTCCACCATGAACTGACTAAGGGTATTAACAGCATAATAGATGTCTAGCCTTGTATTTACCAGATACATCAATGACCCTATGAGTTGCCTATACAGCGTAGGATCAGCCTCATCATCTTCAGACATGTCGATTTTTGTCCAGTTGGTGATCATTGGAGTGGTCATGGGCCTACAATCCTCCATCTGAAATCTCTTCAAAATCTTTGTAGTGTATCTTCCTTGTCCAAGGAAGATCTCCCCATTCTGCTACCAAACTTCCAACCCTAGAAAATAGTGCATCCGTCCTAGGTCCTTCATGTCAAATTCTTCAGTCAAATTCTTCTTGCAATCTGAGATGAGCCTTGATGATCATGTCAACAACAGATCATCCACATACAACACTAGTATCAAAGGCTCACTCCCTACTCTTAGTAGAGATTGGGATTTGCATCACTCATGACAAATCCCATCTTCTACAAGTAGCTGTCAATTCAACCATTCCAGGGCCTAGGAGCTTGCTTTAGTCCATATAATGCTTTTCTTCAATCTACACACATGAGTTTTCTAATCATATGTCTCAAATCCCTCCGGCTGTTCTATATACATCTCTTCTTCTATCGCACCATTCAAGAATGTCGTCTTGACGTCCATCTGGTGAATTTCCCATTCCATTTGCGTAGAAAGGGATATCATGGACCTGATAGATGTGTACCTAGCTACTGGGGCGAATGTTTCTTCATAGTCGATCCCTTCCATCTGAGCATACCCCTTAGCCACAAACCTGGCTTTAAATTTTTCGATGTTGCCGTTTGTAGCATACTTGATCTTGTAGATCCACCTGGATCCTACAACTGATCTGTCCTGAGGTCTGGGTACTACTTCCCAGACATCATTCGTCATGATGGAACTGTACTCTTCCACCATTGCATCAACCCACACCTGATGCTAAGTTGCTTCCTGAAAACTGGAAGGTTCTCCGACTTGAGCAACCAATTCTTGATACCTCTCAGGTTGCTTACACTGTCTCTTCTCATTTCGGGGGATTCCGACAAAGTCTTCTGCATCCTTCAAAACCTGTCAAAGTTCCCTGCTCGTTCTTCCACTAGTGGTGGGTGGATTTATCGGCTCTCCTTCTTGCAAATCCTCGGGAGACACATCCTTTGAATCAATATGCCTTGGAGAGGCAACTGAATTTTCTGCTGCTGGTAGTTGGGGTTGGACCAAAGGCTCTTCCTCTGACTGTGTAGAAGAAGGCAGTTCTCGTGATCTTTTGAAGGCCTTCTCCTCCATAAACTTCACATCCCTTCGCACCACCACTTTCCTGCTCTCAGGAATGTAGTTGCGATAAGCCTTTTCATTCTCGTTGTATCTTACCAGATACCCCTTTTCAACAGTCATCTCCAACTTCTTCCTCTTCTCACTGCGCACATGACAGTAAGTTGTACTGTCGAAGATCCTAAAGTGACTCACTTCAGGTTTACTGCCAGTGAAGACACTTTCTGCCGTGATCTTCCCCAGTGCAACGTGATGAGTCTTGTTTTGAATGTAGACAGTTGTATTACACGCTTCAGCCCATAGAAATTTGGGAATGTCTTGGTCATACAGCATAGCTCTGGTTGCTTCAACAATAGTCTGGTTCTTCCTTTCTGCCACACCATTTTGCTTCGAATTGTACGGGGTTGTCCATTCCCTTTTGATGCCTTCCCTTGCACAGAATCCAGTGAATTCTTTATCTATGTATTCACCACCATTATCTAATCGCAACACCTTGATCTGCTTCAGTGTCAAATTTTCCACTAGAGCTTTAAACTCTTTAAATCGACTGAAGACTTCATCTTTGGTCTTCAAGAAGTAGATCCAGGTTTTCCTGGAATGGTCATCAATGAAGGTGACGAAAGATTCGGCACCACTAAGAGTTCTAGTGGACATCAGCCCACAGATATCTAATTGTATTAGATCCAACACACACTTGGCCCTATTGTTACTTCTCTGATATGTTGACTTGACATATTTTCCCAATACGCACCCCTTGCAAACATCATCTTGTTTAGTGCTCAATTTTGGAACACCTGTGACAGTCTTATTGAGAGTTCTCAATGCCCCATGATGCAAATGCCACATTCTTTTGTGCCATAGCTCATTCAGGTCCGTCTCATTTGCTCTGCCAACTAGTGCCAATGGAGAATCAAGTTGTAGCTTGTACAGTTTGTTGCTTCTTACCCCGATCTGTGCCTTCTTCTTCCAACTGGGGTGCTTGACGAAAACTCTATTGCCAAAAAAGTAGACGACATATCCTCGGTTTTGAAGCTGTGACACTGAGAGTAGATTCATCCCCAAACCCGACATATGCAGTACATTGGTGGCCCGGATTCTGTTTCCTGCGTCGGTCTAAAAAACAACGATACCTCTCCCAACAGGAGTGCACTTTGCTTTATTACCCATGGTTATTTTGAAATTCATTTGCTCTTCTTAGTAGTCGGAAAAACAGTCCCGTACTCCCGTCATGTGAGCAAAGGCTCCACTGTCAATATACCAGACATCAGAGGACACAGTGCTCGATACACAAGCAAAATCTTTCTCTAGTTTGGATGCCAATACAGAGACATCGTGATCCATCTGTTCTATCGTGCTTCTTCCCCCTCCTGGAAAACTGTGTAAATGCTTTTGCGTTGTTGCTGCAACAGTAGATTTCCATTGACTGATAGATGCCCCCTCTCTGTTATTCATTTTTGGCTTTTATACCATGTGAAAATTTACAAACAGTTGGAGTGATAGATTTATTTCTCCTAGTTATTATTTCAATAAGTTATTATTCAGAAATCTTTCCGGGAAATATCAAAATAAATACAACTGCAACATTCACAAATATATATGAAGAGAAATAAACAGTAGAGAACATAAGCACAAGAATCAATCACATGTACACAGATATTTTTGGACAATTGTCCCCGGAAAAACCCAATGTGGGAAAACCTGTGCTGCAGATGAGGGTTTTATTAATTCTTCAGCAAATGATATCTTTACAGGGAAAACATACGGCAGATAAATTCTAAAACACTTGACACTGAATTTCTGGCTCACTCGGACAATTCTCTAACACCTAGAACAACCTCTGCATGCCACTATGTCTCTCTGCGTAATTCACTGCGCAGTCCCAGCGCTGGACAACGTGAGTCTACATGGAGACTGCGTGGGTTCTCTGCGCTGCAGCCTCAAGCTGCCTCTAGTGACACATTGTTGCCCTCCGACCCTGATCTCGATCACCACTGACCTCCTTCTACTTCTGCAACTTCTCGCCCTGCAACTCTCCCACTGAGATCGAATTCTACATCAGAATGGATCTCCTTCGGGTAGTGAGTGTATGTGTGGCTTATCTTCCAAGTGACCCTCAAGCCTTCTTTTATAATCTTCCTGTTGGCAAACCAACGACCCAGATTAAAAGATTAATCAATGGCTAAGATTAAAACTTGACTTGATCCATGTTTTCTAGAAGATTCACAATCTGACTTATTAATACCCTTTAATTATTTTATTTCCCTAAGTTTAGACTTAGGGTCTTCATTAAAATAATTAATTATTTTAATAAGTCATGAACTGAGTGGAATTTCCACAAACCGTTTTTGGGTTCTTTTGGAATGTTGTTGTCCAAGCCTCCGTGCAAAGTTTAAGACTTGGAACACTTCCAGATGCTACAAAAATCAACACTCATAACTGTTGAGATTTTGTGTATTTGGGGTAGCATCAGTTGTGCTCTAGCTCCCAAATTTTGAGGAGGGACTAGAGTACACTTGATCTACAAGACCCAGAAATGGATTTGGGAAATTTCATCTGGTTTAGGAAGATATTAAATTAATTAATAATTTTAATGTACTTCCTAAGTTAAAACTTAGGAAAATAAAATAATTAAAGTGAATTTAATTAAACATGTGATGAAATTGTCTTAAGTCACATGGATCAAGCTTTCTTTTAATCTTATCCATTCATTAAAGATTTAATCTTGGTCGTTGATTTGTCAACAAGAAAAGTATAAAGGAAAGGCTTGGGGTCAACTGTAAGACACACAGAAGAAGAGCACTGAAGCTAAGCTGGGATTCTAGGGCGGGGATGCTAAGAATTCTCAAGTGTTTCAGTTGCAGAGAGGGGAATTTAGACGAAGGGGATAATTTGATCCCGGGGTCTAGAATACACAAAAAGCAGAGAAGAGATCAGGAAAGACAGCACAGAGGAAGGCAGCAGCAACAGACGGCAGCAGCAGACGACAGCAGCAGCAGCAGCAGCAGGCGGCGGCAGCAACAGTAGCAGACGGAAGCAGCAGTAGCAAACAGCAGTAGCAGCAGTAGTAGCAGACGGAAGCAGCAGCATCCGCAAGGACAACGTGATTTTCAGGAAACCCTTCAGGGGTTACGCAGAGACCCTTAGGGGTAGCGTAGTGACTGCATCACCCAATATGGGGTAACGCAGTCCCTTCCAGTGACAGCATTGAGCATTTGGAGGCCTTCAAAGGCTGACGCAGTGTCTTTCAGGGGCAGATCTGGGGTTTCTAGTCCTAGATCTAGCTGAGTTCTGCAAATCCCATTTGAGGGTGTGGATCAGTCAGTATTGTTGGTCTTAGATTAGGCAGGTGTTGTAGATCTAGAGTTTTCTCTGTAGGGTTTTCCAGATCTAGAACCTAGAGTTGTGTATTCAGAAATATTCTTAATAATAGTGCCCTCTAGCAGCCAGAGACCAATTTTACCACATTGGGTTTTTCCGAGGACAATTTGTCCAGAAATAACTGTGTGACTTTGTCTATGTGTGCATGTGCTTATTCTAGATCTAAATTGGTAGAGATCTGTTATGTGTTTTGCTTTGATGTTAACTTGAATTTATTCAGTTGATAACCTGTATAAGTAGGAGAAGCTTAACCGGATTAACAGAAATAATTTCTGCATAAGAATTACGATTCAGAAATTTCTACATGGTTTCAGAGCAATTGCAGATCTAGAACGGTCACCAGCTGAAGAATCTGAAGGATCTAGCTGCAGAAAGCAGCTGGAAAGGCAACAGAAAAGCAGATCTGAAGGGACAGCGTAGTTTTCAGGAGGAAATTCACGCAAAGGGAAGGGTGACGTTGTCCAGCGCTGTGTCCTAGCAAGCCCATGCAATTACTGCGCAGAGGCAGCTCAGAAAAAGCGTTGGTTAGGTCTGAAGCCAGCCAGTGTGATTCAGATCTGAATCTATCAAATCCAGAAAAAGTCTGCAGAAAAGTTGCAGAAATTCAAAAGCGCTGGTGGGGTTAAACTTCTGAAGTTTTTAGATTTTTAACCTTAGCACAAGTGACAAAGTTTGGGAAGGAATCGGCTTCTCAAAGAGTTTCTTGCCAAAGGAAACTTGCAGTTTGGTCAGAGGATCAAAGAAGAAGCTGAATCATAGTTGACTTAGTAGATTTCCAAGGAGGGAAATCAAGTGTCAGAGGGAGCAGAGGGTTCCCAGTTCGAAAAGGACCTTAGATCCAAGATCTCTAGCATAGAGAAGAGGAGCTCCGACACATTCTGAGCAGATGGCTCCTCATGGACTGCGTGACAAGGATAAGCGAGAGGGCCTCTGAAACTTTTCGGTATGGAAAGCTAGGATCCTGATTGTCCTAGAGGCATATGGTCTAAGAGATCAGGCAGAGCAGACCCTAGCCACGCCGACAGATACGGATCTCCTAAGGAAGCATAGAGAAGCTGTTGGGCATGCCAAGCGGCTGATAATGGACAGCATCAAGGATCATATTGTGCCACACATAGCTGAGAAGAGGACTGGTAATGAGATGTGGAAGGCCTTGACTTCCCTATATGAGGGAAAATCAGTCCAAAGAAATATGTTGTTGGAGGCCCAAATGAGGTCATTCACGATGACCAAGGGAGAAGACATCGAGCATTTCCTCTTCAGATTGCAGTCAATGAGGGATCAGCTGATTGCAACCGTAGATGATGCAGTGATAGTCAGGACTGCCCTCAATGCAGTCACGGATGAGTGGGAAACCTTTGTCCAATGTATCTTGGGCAAACAAGACCTCTCAGATTGGGACAGCTTGTGGTCGATCCTACGGCAAGAAGAACTACGAAGGAAGAAGAACTACGAAGGTTCACCAAGAAGCAGCACAACCCTGCGTTGAGCAAGATTAAGAAGAAAGAGGAGGAAGATGTAGCCTTGGCATCGAACAAGCAGCCGAAGAAGAAGAAGGATCCTTCTAAGATCAAGTGCTTCCAATGTGGCGAAATGGGGCATTTTGCCAGCCATTGTCCAGAAAAGAAGAAGGACAAGGAAGCATCTTCTTCCAAAGCAGCGGTGGCAAATGATGGGTCAGGAGATGATGTAGCCATGAGTGCTCATAAACCACGGAGGTGGGGTTACATGGACATGTAGAGGAGCTACATGGAAGTGAGGCGGGATCCTTGAGCAACTCATCTCTTGGATCACAAGCGAGCTACGGTAACCTTAAAACAGTAGCAGGACAAGTGCAGCAGTGGGTGCATAGATCACAGATGAGGCAGAGGTAGAGGCAGATCCGGAGGCTGGGAGGAGCAGCGCAGAGCATAGCAACAGCAACAGAGAAGTAAGAGCAGCGCAGAGGCTGATGTGACTTCAACAGCGCACTACAGTACTGCTTACGCAGTGCAGAGCTGCAGTAGCGCACAGAGTTTCAGAGGGACAGCGCAGTGCAGCAGCAGCGTGATAGATTTCAGCACAAGGAGCTGATGTGACCTCAGTAGTGCAAAGGGAGTCAGATTACGCAGGCAGAGCTGTAGTTGTGCATCGTTATTTAGATGCCAGCACAGATTTGTAGCCTATGGAGCTTTCGTAAAGAGGATGCAGCCCATCTGACTTGTCTGTCAAAGATTCGATAGGAGATTCAGTGGTTTCTCTCAACAACTGAAGTTGCAGTGCAGCAGATCAGCAGTGGCAGTGCTATGAGCAGCACAGATGCAGCATATTGAGAGGGAGTGGCAGTACAGTGGTTGCAGTGGCAGTGGTAGAGTCACGGGCAGCAGTACAGAATGGCAACAGCAGAGCAGAGTTGAGTGGCAGGAGGCCAAGCATCAGTAGCACAGAACCATTGCCCAAAATCATCTAATGCATAAGTGTGATGTATTGCTAGAGCACACCCTTGATGCTAAGAGGGAGTGTTGAGATTTTGTGTATTTGGGGTAGCATCAATTGTGCTCTAGCTCCCAAATTTTGAGGAGGGACTAGAGTACACTTGATCTACAAGACCCAGCAATTGATTTGGGAAATTTCATCTGGTTTAGGAAGATATTAAATTAATTAATTATTTTAATGGACTTCCTAAGTTAAAACTTAGGAAAATAAAATAATTAAAGTGAATTTAATTAAACATGTAATGAAATTGTCTTAAGTCACACGGATCAAGCTTTATTTTAATCTTAGCCATTTATTAAAGATTAATCTTGGTCGTTGATTTATCAACGAGAAAGGTATAAAGGAAAGGCTTGGGGTCATTTGTAAGACACATAGAAGCAGTGCACTGAAGCTAAGCTGAGATTCTAGGGCAGGGTTGCTAAGAATTCTCAAGTATTTCAGTTGTAGAGAGGGGAATTTAGACCAAGGGGATGATCTGATCTCAGAGTCTAGAATACACAAAAAGCAGAGAAGAGATCAGGAAAGACAGCGTAGAGAAAGGTAGCAGCAGCAGTAGACGGAATCAGCAGCAGTAGCAAGGACAACGTGATTTTTAGGAAACCCTTCAGGGGTTACGCAAAGACCCTTAGGGGCAGCATAGTGACTGTGTCACCCAGTCTAGGGTAACGCAGTCCCTTCCAGTGACAGCGTTGAGCATTTGGAGGCCTTCAGAGGCTGACGCAGTGTCTTTTAGGGGCAGATCTAGGGTTTCTAGGCCTAGATCTGGCTGAGTTCTGTAAATCCCGTTTGAGGGTATGGATCAGTCAGTATTGTTGGTCTTAGATCAACCAGGTGTTGCAGATCTAGAGTTTTCTCTGTAGGTCTTTCTAGATTTGAAACCCAGAGTTATGTATTCAGAAATATTCTTAATAATAGAGCCCTCCAACAACTAGAGATCGATTTTTCCACATTGGGTTTTTCCGGGGACAGTTTGTCCAGAAATAACTGCGTCACTTTGTCTATGTGTGCATGTGCTTATTCTATATCTGAATTGGTAGAGACTTGTTGTGTTTTGCTTTGATGTTAACTTGAATTTATTCATTTGATAACTTGTATAAGTAGGAGAAACTTAACCGAATTAGCAAAAATAATTTCTGCATAAGAATTAAGATTCAGAAATTTCTACAATAACCCTCAATTAAAATAAATACAATATTAAATAATTAAGTTAATTAAATTAATTAATGTCTCATTCAATTATGAAGAGACATGAGGTCAATAGTCATGACCTTTTATCTTCGTGGCCAGTCAATGCCTATAAAGGCACACCGCCACGAAGAATTGTAATCCATCCATTCATATCTTATTAATACACTTACTTACTTACCTTACGAATTGCAAATCTACATAAAATATTACAGTTGCGTAATAGTTTTTACACTACAAAATCGACACGTCCAAGAATAATGAGACTGATCCTACCTTGTATAGGCAGCTCATAGGATCATTGATGTACTTGTTCAACATTAGACCAGACATCTATTATGCCATGAATACCCTCAGTCAGTTTGTGGTAGAACCAAGGAGGGCTCACTGGGCAGTAGCCAAACATGTTCTCAAATACTTAAAGGGGACAGTCGAGTTTGGATTGAGGTGCACCAAGGGCAATGAAATCCAGCAGAGTGGGTTCACTGACGCAAACTGGGATGGAAGTCCAGTAGATCGGAAAAGTACCAGTGGGTATTGTTTCAGTGTCGGATCAGGAATGACCTACTAGTGCAATAGGAAACAGAAATTTGTGGCACTGAGCTCAGCCGAGACTGAATATGGCAGCTTACACAGCTTCATGTGTGGCCATATGGCTTCATAAGTTGCTCATGAACTTACTTAAGAAAAGGATGGAACCGACTAGAATTTTGTGTGATAATCAAAGTTGCATCAAGCTCTCTGAAAATCCTGTGTTTCATGATCGGTCAAAGCACATTGACATCAAGTGCCACTTCATCAGAGACTATGTCCAACAGGGAGCTGTATAGTTGAAGAACATTCCTGCAGGAGAACAGGTGGCAGATATACTCACGAAAGCTCTAGGTAAGATTAAGTTTGCTTACTTCAGAGAAAACATGGGAATGTGAAGAATCCATTCCAGTAGAGGAATGGATAGGCTTGAAATTCAGAGGGAGCTGTAGTACGGATGAGGTAGTGACAGAGATGGTGTCATGAGTAGCAGTACAAAGGGCAGCGGCGCAGCAGATGTGGGGTAGCAGCCGAGACATCAGCAGTGCAGTAGATGCTTTAGGTCAGAGCAAATGCAGTTGATATTTTGCTTGAACACTTTCCTTGCTAAGCGGGAGTGTTGATTTTTGTAGCATTGGAAAATGTTCCAAGTCTCATATTTTGTGAGGAGACTTGGACATCAGCATTCCAAAGAACCCAGAAACTGTTTGTGGAAATTCCACTTGGTTCATGTTTTATTAAAATAATTAATTATTTTAATGTGGTCCCTAAGTCTAAACTTAGGGAAATTAAATAATTAAAGGGTATTAATAAAAAAAAGTGAGAATCTTCTAAAGAACGAAGATCAAGTCATGTTTTAATCTTAGCCATTGATTAGAGATCTAATCTGGGTTGTTGATTCATCAACGAGAAGATTATAAGACAAGGCTTGAGGGTCATTTGGAAAGTAAGTCGGGCACACACTTAGTACCTGAAGGAAATCGATTCTGAAGGAATAGAATTCGATTGAAGAGGCAGAGTTGCAGAGGCAGAAGAAGGAAGGAGAAGTCAACAGAGGCAGAGAAAGGCAAGAAGAGGAGGACGCAGGGGGGCACAGAGGTCAGCACTAAGAAGCAACACTGAGTCCCCACGAAGAGTGACGCAGTCCAACACAGGGATTACGCAGAAGATCACGTAGAGTGACGCAGTCCAGTGCAGGGACTGTGCAAAAGATCACACAGAGTGATGCAGAGGGTGATAGGGTGTCTTTCGGGTGTCAAAAATTCTCCCAGAGGATTCGAGGAATTTATCTCAGGAGTATTCTTAATTATGCTCGTCCATTTCTTGTAAAATATTTTCCTTGCTAAAGAATAATACAAACCCTCATCTGTTGCATCAGTTTTCCCGCATTGGGTTTTTTGGGGACAATTGTCCACAAATAACTGTGTACATGTGATTGTTTCTATTGTGTTATGTGTTATGTTCTACTTTCTGCTTATGGTTAAGTGAATACTGCAGTTGTGTTTATTTCAGAATTTACTGGTAGAAAATATGTTTACTGGCGAAATAAACCTATCACTGCAGTAGTATTTCAGTTTGAAAATTTCACATGTTGAAGAAAAATGTGTTACTGGTTTGCCTACAATTCCTAGGAAACTTAAGCAATGCGATCTTTGTATATTAGGAAAGCACAACAAACAATCTTTTCTTGATTTTCACTCCAAAGGACATACAAAAATTGAACTCATTCATTCTGATTTATGTGACCCAATACTTGTTCCTTCTATAAATGGTAATAAATATATCATGACATTTATTGATGACTACACCAAATGTGTTGGGTTTATTTATTCAAGAAAAAATCTGAATATTTTGAAACATTCAAGAACTTTCATGCATGGATTGAAAATGATGCACAATCTCATATTGGATCTATTTGTACTGATAATGGAAAAGAATATACATCAAATGAATTTGACAACTATCTTCGCCAACATGGGATCAAACATCAAACAATCGTACCTTATAATCCCTAACAGAACGGAGTAGCTGAAAGAATGAATAGGACAACTTAAATATGGTACGTTCCATGATGTTTTTCAAGAATGTTAAACTGATGTTTTGGGCTGATGTAGTTTGGGCTGATTCAGTTCTATGTGCTGTGTATATAAAGAATAGGTGTCCATCTAAAGTTATCAAAAGCAAGACTCCCTATGAAATGGGGTATGGCCACATTCCTTCGATGAGGCATCTCAGGGTTTTTGGTTCCACCTATTATGCCTTGATACCCAAGGAATAGAGAAACAACTTGGTGTAAGAAGTCACAAATGTATCTTCTTGTGGTACTCAAATATCTCCAAAGCATACCGTCTCTGTGATGAAGTGAATAAGAAGTTTATAATATCTAGAGATATGATCTTTCTTGAATCTTCCAAGACTGACAATGTTGTTGACCGACAGCATGATAGCTTGGATAAATTCGGACATGCAAAGTCTTTTCAAGACTTTGATAATGAGATTCCACATCTTGAAGGGGGGATCCCTCTACTAGATCAATATGTGGAATCTTCTTCTGAAGCACTCTCTCCCCCGCATGATGCTCCAGCCACTGATGACACTTTGAGTGATGTGATTGAAAGAACTAGAAGACTAAATCTTGATTCAACCCCATCTCAGTCAACTGAGCAGCCTAGGCCATCTCAAAAATGTCCTCCAAAATGGCTGACAAATACACTTGAAAGTGTTCATCCTGATGAGGTTGGAAAGACAAAAAAAGAAGCTCAACCAAACATAATGGAGGTGATGTAGACAATCCTGATTCACCTATTGATATGGATGCTTCTTATGATCGTGAACAAAATTTCTCTACAGATTTCGAACCAACTTCTTTCAAAGAAACCACTTCTCATGATGAATAGAAAGAAGCGATGCAGAAAGAATATTATGCTTTGATAAAGAATGGCACATGGAAGTTGGTTGATCCTCCATTGGGAACCAAACCAATAGGCTGCAAGTGGGTCTTCAAGAACAAGTATAAAGCAAATGCCTCACTTGACAAGCACAAATCCAGGCTTCTGGCAAAAGGTTTTGCACAGAAGGAAGGGGTCGACTATAAGAAGACATTTACACCCACAAAAAAGTGGGCAACCATATGGACACTCTTTGCCTTAGTAGCTCAGAACCGTTGGAAAGTCCATCAAATGGATGTAAAAATTGTTTTCTTGAATGGAGATCTGAAAGAGAATGTTTTTATGTCCCAACCCGAAGGATTTGTTGTGAAGGGTCAGGAACATAAAGAATCCAAGCTTGTAAAATCCTTGTATGGCCTCAAGCAAGCACCACGAGCCTCGTATGAGAAGTTAATTGAGCATCTTCCGAAACTCAATTTCAAACATTATGATCTTGATGATGCAACCTTGTTTGTCAAGAAAGTTGGCAAAACAGTGTTGATTTATGGTAGCATCAGATGTGGTCTAGCCTTGTAATTTTGTATATAGGCTAAGACATATGTATTCCATAAAACCCAGAAATGGTTTTGGAAAATTCCAATTAGAGATGATTTAATTAAATTAATTAATCGTTTTTAAAATGTTTTCCTAAGTCTAAACTTAGGGAAACTGATTAATTAAAGTGTATTAATTAAATCAAGTGTGAATCTTCTAGATAAATTCATGGATCACCTCCAAGTAATCTTAGCCCTTGATTATGTTTTAATCTTGGTCGTTGAAGAGTCAATGAAAGATTATAAGAAGGAGGTTGAGGGGCCTATGGAAAATACACTTGACACTTGAGCCATTGAGCATTTTTGAATTTGTGTGAGGAGACAAAGCTTTTGATCAAGAACAAATCACTAGGGTTGGGTTTGCTAAGCGATTTGATTCAGTGATCAGATCTGGAGAGGGGCAAAAGCAGAGATTCGTCAAGAGGGCCAAGAATACATTTCAGAGAGAGGCAGCATCAACGCAGGAGAGAGACAGCACAGTTTCTGGCTAGGGTGACGCAGTTACTGCAGAGAATCACGCAGAGCCAGCGCAGTGTCTCTTGGAGTCAGTCCAGAGAAAGATAGAGGTTGGGGTTCTGAGCCAGGAGGGCCAAGATCCAGCTTCAGATTAGTCAGATCAGCTACAGAACTGCGCTTACCTACGCAGGCTTACGCAGACCCAATGTAAGCAATCATGCAGACGCAGTGAGGGATTCATCAACGCTGTTTTTGATCAGCGGGAGACTTGCTGAGTGAGGTATATTTCACAGTCATTTTTGTTGTCTAGATTTCTCTAAAGAGTTTGCCGGATGTTGGCACCCTAGTTGTATTCAAGATTCTGCTGCTTAATAATACAAACCCTCAGATCTGCTGCACTGATTTTCGCAAGTTGGGTTTTTCTGGGGACTTAGTCCAAAAATAATTGTGTCAATGTGGTTGTTTTTCATTGAGCTTTGTTCAGATTGTTTCAGCACTTAGATTTATTTCGCAGTATTATTTGTGTAGACTGCTTCAGTAATTACTTTGGTATTTCAATGTAATGAAATAATTATCAAATAATAGGAGAAGTAATTCAGATTTGTTGTAGTACGAATCCAGATCTAGGATTTTTCACATGGTATCGGAGCTTATTTAAGCGTGAAGTGCAGGAGAAATGAAAAGAACCAGCAGATCAGCACTGTAGAGTCTGGGATCTGCGTAAGCAGCAGCAGACCCTCCCAGAAAATTACGCTGTCTAGGCCAGGAGGGCATTCCAGTGCAGAAAAGGCTCCCTCTGAGAGAGTTGACAGAGGGGTAAACTCTTCAGTTGTAGAAGAGGCAGCATAGCTGAAGGACGTAGTTACTACACAGCAGTAAGCGCTGGTGCATAAGCATCAGAAAATTCTTAAAAACACAGTTGGGGATTTCTTAATCTCAGAGGGTTTCTTACTCAAAGAAACTCAGTTTTTCCCATGCAGTAGCTGAAGAAGTGACTTACTCCACAAGGAGTGCGTAAATCAAAGTTGAGCAGAGGGTTAGAGCAAGGAATTGACATTTGAGGAGATGGCCAACAACGGACTACGTGACCAAGACAGATTGGAGGGTGCCTCCAACTATGTTATCTGGAAATCAAGGATAGAATTTCTCCTTGATGAACACAATCTGAAAGCCCTCATAGACAACATATTTGCAGAACCTCTTGATGCAGCACACCTGAGGCAGTTCAAGAAGAATATGGCTAGAGCCAAGAGATTGATCCTAGATGGAGTGAAGGATCACATTGTACCTCACATAGCAGCCAAAAACACTGCTAGAGAAATGTGGGTAGGGCTAGAAAAGTTGTACCAAGGATCTTTCGAGCAACAGAAGATGTACCTTGAAGAGAAGATGCGGAATATCAGAATGAAGAAGGGAGAGCATTTTGACTCCTTGTCTCGGATTCAGGAGAACCGATATCAACTGTCTGCAGTATGATCTGCTCCTAAAGACTCAGAGCTAGTAAGGCTCACGTTGAACTCTGTTTTAGAAGATTATCAAGTCTTCATCCAAAGTATATAGGGCAGAGAAAAGCTTCCAGGATGGGAAGCAATATGGGCAGCATTACAGCAACATGAGTTGAGGAGAGATCTCCTGAAAATCCACTTGGTGGATGGCAGTAGCAGTTCAAAGGTCAAGAAGGAGGAAGAAGATAACACTGCCCTTGCATCAAAAGGGAAACAGAAGCAGAAGAAGAAAGATCTATCCAAGATCAAGTGCTTCCGGTGTGGGGAAATGGGGCATTATGCCATACAATGTCCTCTTAAGAAAAAGGATAAAGAGGAGAAGGAAGATTTACATGCAGGAGCTGCCAAGATTGAGGCAGAGAAAGATTGTGCTATGTTAGCTCATATTCCAAAAGGAGAGAAGTGGGCTAATCTGGATTTGTAGATCCAGAATCTACAAGGAGGCGGGATCCTTGAGTATTTCCAAACTCTTGGATCACATGTGAACTATGACAGCCTAAAGACAGTAGCAAGATGGACAGTTGCAGCAGAAGATGTTGAGATGATGTAGTGGCAAGCAGTACTAGAGCCTGATCAGCGCAGAGAAGAGGCAGCAGCAGCGCAGTGCACACTGGTGCAACGCAGTGCAAAGCAGCAACAACACAGTATTTTCAGAGAGCTAGTGCAGAAACTAGCAGCAGTCAGTCTCATTCTTCAGTTGCAGTCATACTTGTCCAAATTTTGGATGTTTTTCTGTTGCAATTAGCAACAGTAGCAGCAGTGCAGCAGCAGCAGAGATGAGCAGCAGCACGCAGTGCACAGAGAGGCATCGCAATGCAAAGTAGTGCTCACGCAGTGCAGAGCAGTGCTCACGCAGTGCAGTAGCATGGTTGCAAAATTTAGAGGGAGTTGCAGTACAATGGTAGTTGGCAGCAGTATGCAAAGTCAGCAGCAGTACAATTGTAGCATTTTTTGTGGAGTGTTGGTGAGAAGCATCAACAACACAGTAGAAATGTTCCAGAAGCTAGATCAGCAGCACATTTAGGTGTTTTGCTACAACACTTTCCTCGTTAAGAGAGACTGTTGATTTATGGTAGCATCGAATGTGCTTTAGCCTTGTAATTTTGTATATAGGCTAAGACACATGTATTCCATAAAACCCAGAAATGGTTTTGGAAAATTCCACTTAGAGATGATTTAATTAAATTGATTATCATTTTTTAATGTTTTGCTAAGTCTAAACTGAGGGAAACTGAGTAATTAAAGTGTATTAATTAAATCAAGTGTGAATCTTTTAGATAAAGTCATGGATCACCTCCGAGTTAATCTTAGCCCTTGATTATGTTTTAATCTTGGCCGTTGAAGAGTCAATGAAAAATTATAAGGAGAAGGGTGAGGAGCCTATGGAAAATACACTTGACACTTGAGCCATTGAGCATTTTCGAATTTGTGTGAGGAGACACAACTTTTGATCAAGAACAAATCACTAGGGTTGGGTTTTATAAGTGATTTGATTTAGTGATCAAATCCGGAGAAGGGCAAAAGTAGAGATTGGTCAAGAGGACCAAGAATACATTTCAAAGAGAGGCATCATCAACACAAGAGAGAGACAGCGCAATTTCTGGCTAGTGTGACGCAATTACTGCAGAGAATCACGCAGAGCCAGCACAGTGTCTCTTGGAGTCAGTCCGGAGAAATATAGAGGCTGGGGTTCTGAGCCAGGAGGGCCAAGATCCAGCTTCAGATCAGCCAGATTAGCTACTGGAAGGGGTGACACAGTTCCTCTAGCTTGCCTATGCAGGCTTACGCAGATCCATCGTAAGCAATCACGCAGAGGCAGTGAGGGCTTCATCAGCATTGTTTTTGATCAGCCGGAGACTTGCTGAGTGAGGTATATCTCACAGTCATTTTTGCTGTCTAGATTTCTCTAAAGGGTTTGCCGAATGTTGGCACCCTAGTTGTATTCAAGATCCTGCTGCTTAATAATACAAACCCTCAGATCTAATGCACTGGTTTTCCCAAGTTGGGTTTTTCCAAGGACTTAGTCCAAAAATAATTGTGTCAATGTGGTTGTTTTTCATTGAGCTTTGTTCAGATTGTTTTAGCACATAGATTTATTCCACAGTATTATTTGTGTAGACTGCCTTAGTAATTACTTCGGTTTTTCAATTTAATGAAACAATTATCAAATAATAGGAGAAGTTATTCAGATTTGTTGCACTAGGAATCCAGATCTAGGATTTTTCACAAACAGTTGTATATCTTGTGGTGTAGGTAGATGATCTTCTAATGACAGGGAACAATGAGAGCTACATTGCATCCATAAAGAAAGAAGTGAGGAAAGTTTTTGAAATGACAGATTTGGACTATGTTCACTACTATCTTGGTACTAAAGTAACCCAACATCCGAAGTTTATATTCCTCCCTTAGAAGAAGTACATTGTGTTGAAAAGTAACTAGTTTCGGTCTTCATAATGACATCTGTAATTGTGATTTTATGTAATTGATGAAAAGAAAAAAATAAAATTATTATTGGAATGCTTGTCACATGGGTTTCATGAGCAAAGAATTTTATTTTTAGTATGACTCCCATTGTGAGCCCTTAGGATTGGTCATAAAGTCAAATTGAGTCAATGTCATGTATGAAGGACCCTCTTGGACATGTTACACATTTGTATGAGTTATTAAATTAGTATAAAAGCCCTCCAAGACCAACACAAGACGACTCCTGCAAGTCGGCTTCAATATTGTATTAATTAACTCCTCCAAAGGACATGTCGGCTCACATACACTCATGTCGGCTAATTACAGAGGCAAACAACTATAAATAGGTGTGCTCGGCTTCATTTCAGAGGCAGATTTTGGTGAAGTTTTCTGCGGTGAACAGAAGTACGAGCAAGGGAGATAGAGGCCACTAATAAACAACGAAGTAGAGGATAGGGAGAGCGAGGTTCTCAGGGTACTTTGTGGGACTGTTAAAAGGGCAGAAATAACCTATCCGTGCTAGAATTATGTTACACCAGTAAGGAAGAAAAGGAATATATTGCAACAGTGAAGGCCAAGGAAAGGAGAAGTTTGTTGCAGTGATGCAGTCCTCCTAGAGAGTTGAAATGAAAGAAGGTCAAAAGTTAATATATTGCAGCAAAGAAGGCTTAGGAGAGGAGAAATATGTTGCAGTAGTGGTGCAGTTCTCCTAGGGAGCTGAAGTGGAAGAAGGCTGAAAGTCTAAAGCAAGCCAAGGTTGATGAAGAATTCGAAAAGGAGGAAGGAGCAGAAGGTTGACTATCGTTGACAAAGGAGCTTTGTGTCTTGGTCTTGGAGTGGCAAATAGGTCAAGGGTCCTAGTCATGGTATTCGTCAATTGGAATCTCTATAAGAAGAAGAGTTTGTTCGGGTTTTCCTCCCAAGTGGGAGAGGTTTTGCCCCTGGTTGATAGCCTATATTTTGTGTCTCTTGTCTCTTTATGGTTTATGCATTAGTAGTTGTTTGATGAAGAACAACTCTAATAACCTAAGTAAAAGAAGACCCTAATCTAAAGAAGCAAAAATCATTCACAAGCAGTTACTAATAGAAGAGAAATCACTTAATTTCTATGCCATAGATTTCTCAACACATTGGAGATATGTTGAACAGGTTTGGCATGGTTGAATGCAATCCTTTGACTACACCAATGGAACAAAACTTAAATCTCACATCCACTAAAGGAAAAGAATTTGAGGATGCAACGAAGTATAGACAACTCATAGGAAGTCTCAACTACTTGTCTACTACCAGACCACACATTTCAGTTGTTGTTGGAATCCTCTGCAGGTTTATGCAAAATCCTTGTGAGGGTCACTAGTCTGCTGCAAAAAGAGTTCTAAAGAACTTGAAGGGAACTCAAGACTTTGTACTCAAGTATACATAGGTGGGTGACTTCAGCTTGATTGGATACTCTGATTCAAATTTCGATGGAGATAAATAAATTGGGGTATCTACTTCAGGATATGTTACGAGTCTTGGATCAGGAGTTGTCTCCTGGAGGTCACGCAAACAATTAGTTCTAGCAAATCGATCCCACAACTGAGGCAAAATATGTCGCAACAGCTGAAGCAATGAAGGAAATTGTCTAGCTCAGGAAAATTCTGGAGGATTTGCAGGAAAAACAAGTGCATTCCACTCCTCTTTTGATTGATATCACTTGTGCAATAAAGTTGGCCAAGAACCCAAAGTTCCATGATTGAACCAAGCACATAAATACAAAATATCATCTAATTCGACATCATGTTGAGGCCAAAACAATCCACCTATGACATTGTTCCACAAATGAGCAAATTGAAGACATCTTCACCAAAGCGTTTGGAAGGGAAAAGTTTGAAAGATTCAAAATGATGTTTGGACTCACCAACATCCCTTCAGATTAAGGGGGGAAATGTTGACACGTAATCCGAAAGGATTGGGATTATTGTAAATATTGTAAATAGTTTCAGTTATGCATTAGAGAAAACCAAGAGACCTTGGAATTGGAATCCCAAGAGTCTCTCCACTCGTGTATATTCATGAACTAACTAATGCAATCAACAAGATTCATGGAGTTACTCCTGGCCTGACAAATAATTTGATGTAAAAATTATTTTAGTGCATAGTCCATCATATTTAGACACCATGGTTAAAATATTTTAGGGTGGAAAAATCTTAAATCCCCTCTCGTGTCAATCAATTAATTTTTCTGGCTAAATTAAATAAAAATTTTAAGCCAAAAAATTTATTATTATTGAGTAAAAAAATAATTATAGAGAAATTAATTTCTCTCCAAGTGGAAAATAATCAAAAAATTCATGGGTCAAAGAGCGGACAATTTTTCATGGTCCCCCACCAAGGGAAAATGGATATTTTAAGAATATTTGAGTCCTTGGACCTTGATGGTTAAGTCAAACTCAAATTTTTGAGGAAATTAATCCAAAATATTAATTTTTGGATTAATTAAAAGTGAGTTTTAAGAAAAATTCGATTTTTTCCTCAAAATTAAAAATTCAACGGTGGAGATTAAAAGATGATCAAGCTATTTTCAACAGTCGAGATTATTTTGATGTGGATCAAGTCAACTAGTCATTACTTTCCACATGGAGGGGTTTCTCTATATAAAAAAGCTATTGTGCTTCTATTTGATATCTTTGGATGATGTAATTCTTGAACACTGGTAAGGAGTTATTGATTTGCTAGGAACATTTTGTATCATAATCGAAAGATTTTGGGGTTTAGTTCATGGTGTTCTTCTTCCGCTGATATGTGGTATGTGTTAGTTATCTATGATATTATATTGTGCTAAATATTGCTAAATAATTTTATTTCATTTTTCAGTGATAAGAAAATTTTATCAATACATGTTATCTTAGGTGATCGGATTCACCATATGATCTAACAATTTTCTTTGAGAATATTATAGAGATTTACAGGTACGCTAGCCCTTGTGCTCCAAGTTTACAAACTGTTGGGAAGAGATGACTATATTTGGGCTCTGAGATTTCTTTATGGTATTTTATTTTGCAAGAGGGTTTTGGCAAAATTTATTCATCCATTGCTACGTATCCAAAATTATTTTTCCAAAAAAAATCAAATTTGTAAATATTGTATATTTGTAAAAAACTTGTATATTATTTCTAACCCATTATTTTGCAACACATGGGGTTTTATATTTTTTGGGTTTTACATTTTGTATATATATTTGGGGTTTTCCATTCTTTAATTCATTTGCGCAAGAGGATTTCAATATTTCTCAACAAATTTTTGTTGGGGTTTTGAGGTAGATCTAGGCCTAGGAAGGCAAGATCTAGCCTCCCAGCTCAACATCCATCCCATAGTTGCAAGAATCGTCCTGCCCCAAGGATCAGGAGGCGATATCACGTCCCGTACGGATCCGCCACCAATCCTTCGGCTGAATCACAGATCCAAAATCGAATCCGAGATTTGCCATTTTTTGGCGATTCCTGGAAAAACGGATCCACAGGGGCCCACTCCACGAATCCATAAAGGATCGGTTGCAAATTCGTGGAGGTTCGGGCATGTATCTGTCGCAAATCACGAGCAAATCCGAGAGAAGGTAGACGGTTCATAGTGTCGCAGGGCTTTTTGCTTTTTCTTTTTTAATTTTGAACCATTATGTGAGGAACTATGCTTTCTAAATACTCCCAAGGTGCCCCTTGATGCTCCCTAGATGCCTCCTATATGCTCCCTAATGGTAATGTTAAAGTCTTAAAGTAAAAGTGACATTCTCGTCACTTTTACTTAAATTTTTTACATTACCATGAAATGACTCGGGATGTTTAAGAGTGGTTTCAACTTTCAACCTCATCAGACTTCATATGGAGAAAATATAATTTCATATCCCATTCAAAATTCAGCAGACTTGACAATTTTTAGGGTCAATGGGATTGTGGTGTTTCATTGGATTATATCATGTATGAGGGCATGTGATTGGCATTTAATCAAGAGCACCAAGCCCTATATGTACCCTAGTGTTGGTCTTGTTGATTGTTGAACTTCTTTGACATGGAGTTAGCAAAAATGTACCCTTCACTCAAGTCAAAATCATTGATCAAGCATGTTAAGCTTTCTCTACCATAATATAAGGCTTGGATTAGGTCGTTTGATCAAAATTGGGCAATGTTGACTAATATCCCTAGAGAATCTAAGTACAGGCAAAGGCTAGACAAGAGAAAAGGAATCTAGATTCTAGATGGTTAATGTTGGAATAATTAAACATTGATGTACAATGGATGCCATATCTATCTTGATTTATGTAAAAATATGCATGTTTTCATGTCTTTTTGGTATTTTGAATTTTTTTTAATATAGATGCAAAAAAATATAAAAAAAATTATATATATAGTAGACGCTTCGCTTCGTAGATTTTTGGGAAATGACGCTTTCGCGTCCCCGCTTCGTTCAACATCGTCCAGCTTTTTTGTAGTAAATTTGTGGAGAAATTGGCTGAGATTCAACAAAGGATGAGTAGCAAGTGGTAGAGAAGGTCAACAGTATTCCACGAGGAAGTATTCCAGCCCCGAGAAGAGGTAGTGAAAAGAAGGCCGAAATCCCTAGAGGGTCTGTGCAGGCAATGCGCAGAGAGTGACGTAGGAAGCTCAGCGTGTGGCTAGCGAGGAAATTTCGGGGGCAGAAATTAGTTGTGGGGTGAGAGAAAATTCTCACAATAATTTTGCCAACATTTTCCTCATATTAGATTGACAGTAGAGCATCTAAATTATTGTACTCGTAATTGTTGCTGAAAATTAATAATAAAACCCTCGTATGCTGCACCGGTTTCCCCAAGTTGGGTTTTCCCAGGGACAATTGTCCAAAAATAACTGTGTCCAAATTCTTGTGTGTGCTAGAATTTCTCAGTTTCCAGTATTTTATCTTCCGCAGTATTTTTATGGTGAAAATTGCAGTTATGATTTTATTCATTATTTGTCATAGCAAATACACTGCATAATTAAATTTACAGTTAGAAGAATAATTTTCAATTGTTGCAATAGATGAGATTTTCACAAGTGACATCCCCCGTCCTAAGCGTTGTCACATCTTTCCTGTACAATCTGAGTGACAACAAGTCACAAGGATATACACTCTTTCTAGCATTTCAACTTTGACAAAGAGTTATGATAGAGATAGTAGATAACTTGGAGATCAACAAGAAGAGGTGGCAGAGGGAAGGCCAAACCAAAGAAGGAAACGTCTGCAGGGTCAAGAGAGGCAGATTTGAAAATTTTCTAAGAAGGAAATACTATGGCCTGATACCACAGTTGGACTCACATATACTGAAAGAGATATAAGATAAAGTGTGAGTTTCATTATCATTTATATGATGTGCATAAATACAAAGTTTTAGTACACTTAGTTTCATATTCCACGAGATTTCTTGGACTCCTGCTGGTTGTTCAAGTTCTCTTGAGGCTTTTCACCTTCCTCTCAAGTGAAAAATACAATTTCACAATCATTCAGGATTATGTTTCCAACACCCACTTTGCATGCTAGCTACTAAAAATAAAAATTTCTTGCATGTTGACAAGATTAGGCTCATCAAACTTGATTTTCTGCAAAGAGTCTAAATGTGTGCTTGCATTCGACATGCAAACCTCTGAACTAAAGCAACTAAAGAAAGTATGATGCATGTAATATGTAAAAGGCTCATTCGAATCATGAGCTTCTGAGGACTCTGAATATATAGTCACTATTGCCATACGAACCTTAAAGCCTTGTCCTAAAAATTAGGAGAACTACTAAAAATAGCAATCCTCTCCAAAACTAATGAAAGACCTATATACTTGAGAAAAGCAACTATGTGTTGACTTTTGTGAACCATCAGATGTATTCCTGCATGCCAAATAGGCCTACCAAATCAGCTAAAGAAAATTATGAAAAGTAAAATTAAAATTGTAATTTTTGTGGTTCATGTAGGCTCCAAATCAACAAGTCGGCCCCATCATGAAAGGGTGTGACCCTTGGTCAAAACCCACTCATTTGACCAATATAAATACACAATTCAATCTCCACATTTGAACCAATTCACATCACAACACATCTCTTCTATTTTCGGATCCACACGTGCGAAGTCAAGAAACGATAATTTGAAGCTTGACCGAGTTTCTAGAGCTGACATTTGACTGAATTTGACCTACTCTATTTGACCGAAGATCTAGCTGTGCTTGACAAAAAGTTTGACCAACATTGACTGCAAAGAAAGGTTGACTTTGACCACAGAAGAAGCCCACAGTCAACAGCAGTTAACAGTAATTGATCGCAGACTCTTTGAGCACAGGTCCAGGTTGAGCTCATGCCGAATTTCAACTGTTGACAACGTTGATAACATTAATTTCTCTGATTTTCGGAGGGTTTGACCAGCATTGACAAGTTGGTATTTGACCAGGTTTGAATGGTACCTTGGACTTGGTTTTTGGCACAGATTTCTTGAATATTCTTGGAATTGTAATTATTACTAAAGAACAATTTCTCCTTAGAAGAAAGTTTGTTGGGTTTTTCCCAACATTGGGTTTTCTCAGGGTAAATTTGCAGTCTCTTTGTTGCTTGGTTGTCTCTTTATGATCCTACTGTTAAGTAACAAAAATCGCGATCGGGATAAAATCGCCGAGGGGAAAAAATCGGAAAAAATCGTAAAAATCGGGAAAAAATCGGCACATACAAAAATATTCATTTTTTTTCAATTTTTTTAATATCTAAAGCATCTACAGCATAAAATAAATGCATTGACACATAAATATGAAAAAAAAACTAATATATAAGATGTGTAATATCATGTCTAGTGCTACATCACACATAAAACTGAATCTTGTCCTGAATACTAAGTCCTAAGTCTCAACTCAACCTCAAAATATCAACAAAAAATATAATAATGTATCTCATATCATGAGTCATAATGTTATATACAAAGGAATGCACCAAATAACCTATACTACTGATTTCCTCTGCCCCTCTTGCGGAAAAATGTAACAACTTTCCCTCTAGACGAAGAAGTTGGCGGGGCTGGCAATGGACTCTGTTGTGCTCCAGATCCTGAAGCACTAGGAGCTAAAGGAGGTAGACCACGTCCTCTACCGATAGCAGGGGTAGGTGGTGTCACCTCCTCCTCCTATTGTTGCTCCTCCTCCTCCTCCTCATGAAACTCATCATTGATTCATCGCTACTAGAAATGGGATCATCAACAAGAGATACATAAACATCATCTAGCTCAAAGTCTTCGGACTTGGATTGCTCAACCTTAAAATGCGGTAGAAAAAGATTAACATGCCTAACCAGTTGTTTTCCTTTGAGTGAAGGGTACATTCTTGTTAAGGCCACGGTAGGGGAGTTCAACAATCAATACCACCAACATCAACAAAGTTCAACAATCAATGCCACCAACATCAAGGTTCTTAAAGGACTTCATGCTCTTGATCAAATGCCAATCTCATACCCTTACAGATAATAGAATCAAATGGAAACATTGAAAATCCCCAAACCATGAAACCTTGAAACCATTAAGTCTGTTGAATTTTGAGTGAAATCTAAAATTCTAGTTTCTCCATATGAAATCCAATGAGGTCGAAACCACTCTTAAACATCCTGAGTCATTTCATGGTAATGTTAAAAATTTAAGTAAAAGTGATTTTCATCATCACTTTTACTTTAAGAATTTAACATTACCATGAACTGCCAACAGTGTGTGTCAGGAAAATGAGAGGGCTGCAAAAATGACAAAAAAAAAATCGATTTTTGAACTTATAGGGTTTCTATTTGATGGGCCCACGATTTTTACCAAAATAATCGCGATTTTTTCGTAAAAATCGCGATTTTATCGCGATGACGATTTTTTCAAAAAATCGTTCAAAAAATCGCCGATTAAATCGGCCGCTTGAAAAACTAAAAAATCGCGATAACATCGCGATTTTTGTTACTTTGGTTATAGTATTGTTAAGATTTTCTATGTGTAATTACTTAATGATACATGTGATATAAGTTCAACAATCATTAGAAAGCAATGTTAGCAAGACTGGATTGAACTGATTTGAACTGGTTGATCCAACCATTTTGAGGCAAAAACCAATTCATACCTGTGACTTGAACCATTTTTGGCCGGTTCGGTATGGTAATGCCACGTAGAACTTCGTACCGGTCACGTGAACCATGTTTGGCCAGCTCTATAAGGTAAAGGCATGTAGAACGCAGCAATTGCGGCCTATTTTTCTTTTTTTCTTTTAATTTTTGTCTTTGTTGAGCACTAGCCCACAATAGGTGCCTAATATTCAAGAATATGGACCTACTATTGTTATGCAATTCATGGTAATGAAATGGAATGACTCAAGATGTTTGAAAATGTTTCCAACTTCATTGGATTTCATATGGAGAAAGTAGAATTTTAGAACTCATTCAAAGTCCAGCAGACTTAACCGTTTTTCAGGATTTCAGGATTGTGGGGGTTGCAATATTTCCATTGGATTTTATCCTGTATGCGGGTATCAAACTAGCATTCAATCAAGAACACCAGTCCCTCTATGTACCTTGATGTTAGTCACATTGATTGTTGAACTCCTCTATCATGATACTACTAAAAATGTGCCCATCACCCGAAAAAATCTTGAATTGACATGCTAAGCATTTTTTATTTTTTTATCTTATTTTAATGCTTAGAGGGCGATATTGATGACAAAGATCCCAATTCAGACAGATTTTGATGATATGTAGGAATTTGTTGTAGCATGATTTTTTTTGGATGCTAGAGGCCATCTAGGTCTTATTTTTTGATGTATTCTCGGTTCAAAGATGGATTGCACTCTGTGTTATTTTGGTTATGTGCACCCTTACATGCTCTATAAATGAGAACTTTTGTTTATTTGTGTATAAATGGTTTGGATTCAGATGGATGCACATGAATATATGTGGTTTTCTTTAAAATTTGAGTATTTTATGTGTTTTTGGTTGACCAGTTTTTTGGTCCAGTTTTTTTACCAGTTCTGGTCCAGTTCTGACCAGTTCCCAGTCTGGGACGTTTACCGGTTCAATGACTGGTCCGGTTCTGATAACATTGTTGGAAAGTAATTATCAGATTAGAAGATCAGTTTCTCTTACAGAAAATCAACACTATGAAAATGGACCCTATGACTGAACCATCTTGCATCTAAACTGTGTGAATCAACCTCTAACTCATGAAAACTGTCTCTAAAATCTTACTTTGAACACTAGCCTCTCTGAAATCATACTCTGTACACCAACTTAATGAAGTAAATTGGCTCCGAAGCCTTCAGTTTAGAAAGGAATAAATCTGGGGGTTAACAAGACCTAACCTCTAAGACATCATGCATAAAGTCCACTAGATCCATGTCTTGTTCCTCAAAACACACTAAAATATTACAAAAATAGCATTCCACGGACAACACCTCACAAAATAGTAAAATAATAAACTTGTTGAAGGACTTGGTAACATTTGAAGTGCAGACAAGGGAAGTAACAGATTACACTTCCACTGCATGACTGTCTTCCCCTCCAAGGAGAGAAATTTGTCATTTTTAATTGGCCTCATATAATTGTTTCTCATAATTGCTTTGTTTAGTATGCCTACATTATAAATTTATTTCTTGCTAATTTAGAGAGTAATACAAAGGATAATTATATCAAAATCAAACATATGCAACAGGTTCTTAATCTCGGTAGAAGACAAAAAGATTATGAATTTAATGATATCACTCAAAGATATGAGTTATTAACTTCACAAAGCACGGCAACAATGAGCAAGACACATCTTACATAACTTCCAACACTTAATCTTTAACACATCACTAAACTAATCAAGTCATTATGACATATGCTTATCACATGATACATCATGACATAATGTTAACATAAGGTGACATTATAAAATTCGTTAAATTAGATTATGGTACAAGGTATACCGTATGACCACTATAACATATTTACTCTAATAATTTCAACATCTGGAGTGAATAACCTTTCCAAGACCACTTAAAGACACTAAGCTTTTTCCTTTCTTCATAGCTTTTACCTTAACGGAATTATATGTAACTTTACTAAAACAGGGTCCACACTCCATGTGTCAGAGAGAGAGAGAGAGAGAGAGAGAGACCTGTTTGTCGAATAAAATACATTTTCACATGATAGAATTGCTGCAACCGTCAAAGTTTGAGATAAGCAGCCCATCTCATTTGCTGCTATCAGAGCCCTTGCAAGTGAAGGCTCCAATGGAAGCCCTGTTGAAAGAAGAGTTAAAATATACAAATATCCAATAGGCAAAGAAGAGATCAGTCCTAAACTTTCCCTCATTGTTAACAATATATGGGATATCGCATCAGCAATGATAAAATTAGGCATAACATTTCCAGGTGACAAACTACACCCAATAAACAGGAACCTAAAGAGTTGAATCTCTATAGTAATAAGCTTAGATATTTTCTTTGCGCAGAGTACCCAGAGTGAGTGAGATTTCTATGTCCGACACCAGTAATCCTACCCATACAAGGATTCCCCACTTTACATAACAGAAAAATATTGCACTCAATCTCCTATATTTAGCAACCCAAAAGAAAAGATTAAGCTGATTAGGCATTCAATATTAAGGTAGAAGTAATACAAATCGACCAAAGTAAACTTAATCTTCCTGACAACATTTCAACTGACATGGTAAGTTTCCTGGATCAAGTAGATTTGTTTACAATCGTTAATCCTCTTGAGTTGGTGATATTAGAACATCAATATAAACATGATAATGCCAAATTAATTCCACTGAAAAAACCAGAAAATTGTAAGGGAAAGCACTATAACAATTGGTGGCAAATATAACTCTAAGTTACTTCTATTCTTAGTTTTGTAATAACCCTTTCTTCAATTTTGAATAAACCACATAAAATATCTGTATATATATATATATACAAGAAATAGATATGAGAATGGATGACATATATTTTAAATTGTCACTGATACACTTTAAATCTAACGCCTACATCTTTTTAAGGTGGTCAGCTGTAGCCTGTTACCACCTTTTACTCCTTTTAGCTGGGGTACCTACAATAAAGTTTTTTAAGTACAGAGAAGTTTCCAGCATGCCACTTCCCTCCTCTATGGCCCACAGTTGCATTCTGATTTTTTGGGACTGTCACAGCAAAATCTAGCAAGCCTAGTACATAGCCCCGCCAGGCAAGTCTAGACCTTATGGAAACAAGAGATCGGCCACCACTGTCACCTCAGCGGCATATCTCCAGCTGTTTAGTGGTGAATTAAATCCCACAAGGGAGGCTTGCCGCTTCACTATATGGATCACCTAAATCATATTCAACAAGAAGGGCTTAAGTGAAGCAAGTTCTATGATTGAATAAGGTACTAGCAGGGCGTAAAAGGCTAAGATAATCTTTACCAGCGTTCAAGTATGTGTTGGAATTTAGTTGTCATTGATGTCAACCCAAGCAGCAGCCAGAAGAAGCCTCGCTTTTATGAAGAAAATGACAAGGAAGATGAGCGGTTTTGCGAGCAAGACCATCAGCATTTGATTGTCCTCGTCATACCAATTCTAACAGTAGCTGGCACACCGCATAACTCCTCACAGTTGAGGAGATATGCCTTGTCAAACATGGAGCCCCGAATGTGTGGTTATGGTCCCCAAATTGAATGTTAAAAGGCAGCTTGATGATTGCTTAAATATAGCCTTTAATTTCAAGAAAATTTAATTAAATTGTGTGGGTCTTATCATCCCTTAAATTCAGTAATATCCTAGCCCAAACCGCCTGGCTGAGGAGGATTATATCAAGAAAAAAAAATTGAGGAAATAATTCAGAATATTGAAGTTCAGGTAGGCTCCACAAGCAATGAATTTAAAAATTCAAATTCAAATTTTGGTTAAGGTCGGCTCCTTGTTTAATGGGCAAGTTGGCCCCCTCTTGAAGCCCCCCGCCTTCTCAATATATAGAGGTCATATTTCTCAAGAAGAGTATCAAATCATTCAAGCAAACATCTATCTTTTGTTCTAAAATCCTGAGGCCAGAGTAGTAACGAGTATCTTCAGCAGAAGGCTGAAGTTTCTTAAAGTCTCTTCTGCGCTTAACAGTTGTATATCTGTGGGAATTCGTTGGCTAAGACAGAATTTCGTATGGAACTGTTTGAGGACTAAATCTGGCATCTCTGTTCATAATTTGGGTTGGTTATTCGCCGGTTCTGAGGGCTAAGGAGACAAGTGCAACGACTCATTTCCAAGATCTATGCAAAAGAGTTTGGTGAATTTTATTTTTTCTGGTACTGATTCGCTGAAGGAAGTCTGAAACTGTGCAAAGGAAAAATTTGGATATATTTGGAAAGAGATAAAATTCTGTTTCGCAGCTACAGTTTGTTTGGTTACACTTCCATTTGTATTGAAAGCTGGTTGCCGTAGGTACTGGTTCGAGTTTTCAGTTTTGATCTGGGTCTAAGTTCTGATTTCTGAGTGTTCGACAAAAGTTTGGTTATGGTCGCATTCCGGTTTCGATCACTCAAGTACTCTTACATCTGGTTCAGTCTGGTATCGTTATTATAACAAATTAGCAGAGGACGGGTTCGTTTGATGAAGGTTGGTTACCCTGATGGGTTGTCATGCAATTTTTGACTTCAGTCTTCACCAAAATCCGTCCATGATGACTTGTGCTATGACAGTAACACCCTGGCACGTTGATAAATGAAACTTGGATGCATACACCTCAAGGATATACGGTAAACCATTCTGCTCATTACAACGAAACTTACCATTGGACAATCCACATCAATAGAGCTTGATGATATATCAACAATTGAATAGACAAGAATCAAGTGTTAAACACAAATGAGATTTGTGGACGGTAGTCAAAGTAAATATGACTGTACACCAAAGTTGAGTATAAACAGGTCTGTTGTTAGAATACATGAATAAGTCTAAGGTATAGATCTTCAATTCACGAATCCCAAGACCTAGACCCTTGACCAAGACTCCTCCAAGACCAAGTCAACCTTTCTTCTTGATTTGCATAGATTCCGGCAACAAACTTCGACCTTCGAGCAACTTCAACCACCAGCAACAATTTCTACAACTTTGACCTAATAAATTCACAGCTTCGACCTTGATGCAGGTTCACAGCTTCAACCTTGCAATTTCACAGCTTCGACCTAGAAGCAGCTTCACAGCTTCAACCTAGAAGAAACTTCATAGCTTCAATGCACCTTCGCACCTTCGATACAACTTCGCAACTTCAATGCAGCTTCAAAATTTTGCTTTGCCCAATAACTGCAAAAACCCTAACAAAAGAGAGAGAGAGAGAGAGAGAGAGACCCAAAAGTCTGATCTTGTTCTTCTTCTTCTTCGTCCTTTTCCAGATTCTATCCTGAAGAGATCGAACTTGCTTGAGTGTGTGCCCAAATGAGGTCGACTTCATTCTTATATATAGGCCATTGAGGTGTCTGAAATGCTTTCTTTAGGCCGACTTGAATTGTGTGCCAAGACGAGGTCCTGGAGGGTCTTTTGACTCTACTTTGATTCAAATAATTTTTCTTTACAATATGTAACATGCCCAAATGGGTCTTCAATACATGACAATGACTCAATTTTATTTATGACAAATTTAGAGGCAGTCAATGGGTGCTTGACCTAAAAGTAGAATTCCCTTGAGGATGAAACCCATGCCTCAAGAATAACAATCATAAATTTATTTTTCCCTATTCATTAAATACATAAAATTATGATTACATATGTCATTATGAAGACCAGACCTAGTTACATCTTTCAACACCTCCAAAGGGAAACCCAAAAGAATCTCCTCTTCTTAAAGAATCTGATCAAATGAGAAAACCAAAAACCAAAGTCAAGACCTCCTCCAAGCCCCAAGATAGCATTCTAAAGATTCCTCCTTCAAACAAGCTCTAGTCAACAAGGTCAACAAAATTCAAACTTCAAGATCATTGGTCAAAGCAGAGTTTAGGCCTTCTATTTCAGACCTGCGGGTCGAATCTGCAATTTTCGACCTCCCAATAGCTGCAAAAACCCTAACATTCGCAAGTGTGAGAGAATACAAGCTCAAGATCATATTTTCTTCTGTTAAACAAGCAATAAACTAGGCAAGAATAGGCTAAATAAGATAGATAAGTGTGAGTTATATTATTATTCACAAAGATGCATATATATAATACATTGGAGTGACCCTTGGTTTCACATTCCAAGTGGTCTCTTGGACTTCCTTTGGCTGTCCATTTCCCACACCTTAACCCTTAGCGGATTAGGTGTCCAACATTCCCCCTCTTAATTCGAAGGGGTATGTGTGACTGCAAGAAGAGAGTTGTAATACAAAATGGCAACACTAGGTTGAATGTGCTCTCTGAAATCTTGGCATAAGGAGGTGGTTTAAGGATGACCACCAACACTGGAACGCTTAGTGCAGTTCCCGGAACTCTTCCAAATCTGGCAAAAAGCTGAGGTCTTCTGCTAGAGGAAGTGCTCCTCATATTTTGAAGAGAGAGACCTTCAACCTGGAAGAAGGGAGTTCTACAACCTGTGATGGTTTAAGGATGGGCACCAACTCTGGAATGATTAATGCATTTCCTGGAATTCTTCCAAAACTGGCAAGAAATTGAAGTCTTCTGCTAGAGGAAGTGATTTGAATTCTTTGAAGAGGAAGAATATCAACCTCGCATAGATGGTTTAAGGCTGACCACCAACCAAAGGCATGCTCATGGGCATCTGTGTCTCTGGCTAAACCTCTGAATCTGGAATAACAGGTTGTGGCTCAGACTCACTTGAACTGTTGTGTCTCTGCATACAACTCTGAATCTGGAATGACAGGTTTTGGCTCAGGCTCACTTGATGTGGCTTCGAAGCTTGTAGATGACCATCATTTTCCCCCCTGTCAAATACAAGGTGAGATGATGGCAAAAACACAACTACAAGATTGTTCAATACTCTAGAACAAGTTCTGACATATGACTTAAACATCTTCTTGGTTGTTGATGCCCATTGCCAAGAAGCTATACATTCAAGATGAATCTTTGTTCTTGCAGGAGGCTAGTGTCTGAAGCATCTGTGTGAAGAATGAGTGCGCTGACCACATTGCTTGCATGGGTGAAGATCAAAACAGTGACCTTTCATATGGCCAACTCGATCATAGTGTTGGAATTTCACAATCTGTTGCGGAAGAGGAGCAGAATCTGAAACAGCTGGAGGTGAGCTATCATGAAAAAATTCGGCACTCTGAAATTTGATGGGCCTGGAGTAGTCCGAAATATGAAAGGACACCTCCTTGTCATATTCAAGACCAATTTTGTGCTTGTTATGGATAAGCTCTTCCCAAGGTCTGTGATGGGCTTGGAAAGTACAGGCTGGATTTTTGCTTCTTTCTACTGTAGAAATTTCTGAATCTTATACTTTATGCAAAAATTATTACTGTTAATGCGGTTATGCTCCTCTTACTTATGCAAATTATTAACTAAATACATTCAAGTTAAAATCGAAGCAAAACACATAACAAATCTCTACCAATCAAAATAAGCACATCTACACATTGACAAAGTGACACGGTTATTTCTGGACAAATAGTCCCGGAAAAAACACAACGTGGAAAAACCGGTCTCTGGTTGCTGGAGGGCTCTATTATTAAGAATATCTCTGAATACATAAATCTGGGTTCAAAATCTGGAAAACCCGATAGAGAAAACACTAGATCTACAACTCACTAGCTGATCTAGGGCCAAAATAATGACTGATCCACACCCTCAAACGAGATTTACAGAACTCAGCCAATATTAGGGCCTAGAAACCCCAATGCTGCCCCTGAAAACCTCTGCGTCAGCCTCTGAATCCCCTCAAAGCCTCTGTGTTAGCCTTGGAGGTCCTCCAAATCCTCAGCGCTGCTCCGGAAGGGAGTGCGTTAACCCAGACTGGGTGACACAGTCACTATGCTACTCCTGAAGGGTCTTTGTGTAACCCCTGAGGGTTTCCTGCTAAAAATCACGTTGTCTTTGGAGAGACTACACTGTCCTTGGAGAGACTGTGTTATCCTTGTTATTTCCTTCCTTTGCGTTGTGCTTGAGCTAATCTTTGCCTCTTGTGTATTCTAGACCCCGGGATCAGATCATCCCCTTGGTCTAAATTCCCCTCTCTACAGCTTAAACACTTCCAAGAATCTTAGCAAACCCTGCCCTAGAATCTCAGCTTAGATTCAGTGCTCTGCCTCTGTGTGTCTTTACAAATGACCCCAAGCCTTTCCTTTATAATTTTCTCGTTGACAAATCAACAGCCATGATCAAATCTTGAATCAGTGGCTAAGATTAGAAAGTGTTAGTGTCTCGTGATTTCGCTGATTGGCAAGCCAAATGACAGTGTAACATCAAACCAGTCTTTGGAGCCCAAGGACCTAGCCTTCCTGGACTCGAAGAGGGCTCTCTCTATTTGTGTAAGGTATATCTGTGTGTTTGCTCGTTGTGTTCTGATTTTAGGCTAGTTATGAAGTAGGTTTTTGGTTTTAGTTTTTAGGTTGTGAGGGATGAAAATGATCAAAGATATAAGATAGGTAAAAAGATGTCAGATCAACTGGGCTATGGGGTCGAAAAAGTCAAGAAAGCTATTAGATGGTGATACAAGGCTGTTGAAGGGCCTATTTGATTCAAGGTAGAAAGGATCTTTGGGCAAAATGGAGTAAAATGGACATCAAGTTTGTGAACAACAAAGGATTTCAAGCATAACTAGTTTAATAGCTGACATAAACATGGTAGGGAAAACCATTAATCATGAAAAATGTAACTATAAGCTAATCAATACATAGAAATAAACATTCAAGCCATGCATAGAGATATATAACTCTCTAACTTCGGGAAATGGCTATCAGACTTTGGGGAAAAACACTTAAGACAGACAAACAGCTCGAATCACTATGCCGGAACGCCTAAACACAGTACTTCAAATTATTGAGCACTTTGAAAACAAGATTTGCATAGTCTTAGACAAAGAGCAAGATCGGAACAAGACCTCGTTGCTTCAACAAATGACAATTGAATCAGTCAAAGAGAAATTTCATGGATGCAGCTATGACTAGCCATAGGTAAGCAGGGCATACCGTAAATCATACTTAGCATGCATAAAACCATGAATGAAATAAGCAACAATATCCTTAAGTTACTAAAGAGCAATCAATAATTCTTTAATGTGACTAAGGAAGAAGAAAACATGGAAGCTATAAAGAAACAGGAAATTTGAGGTGCCCCCAAGGACATGTCTCAAATTTGTTCTCTACTGTTCTATAGCAAGCAAGAAACATGGATTAATGAATGCAAACTAGGAAACAAAACAAAGAGAAACACACTAAACCATTCTACCAAGTCATGGAATCCAACAACAATCCTCTTTCATCATCCAATAACATCCAAAAGACTATCCAAAAGCATGAGACAAGTATTTCTTCCAAAGCTTATATGACCATATATTGCTTCTATCATCAAGTTCAGCCTTGTTTACAATGAAAGCCTTTGGAATAAATAGGCCAAAGTGAGGAAAACCTCATGGTTCAACTTGCCATCTCATTGGCCTAACCAAAATATCTAGATTTGTCCTTAAGGCTTTGCAAAGCCCAATGCACAAAATATCTCATAAAATATCTAAAAAATGCTAAAAAAGGGAAATAAATTGACTTTTCATCACTTCTCATTTGCAAAAATAGCTAAACGCACATAAAGAAAAAACAGTTTTTAAAGGGTCCAATTTTACAAAAATATTCAAAAATTACATCAGCAAAAGGTCCCCTGACTTGCCGGCAACTTTTGGCAGCCTTCCCGATGTCGAAACGAGGCTCATGATAGCTCGTTGGAAAGCTCTGAATGTCTACTTTCTGGAACAACTGGAATTGTCCCAATCTGATGCTTGGAAGTCCTCCAAAAACAGGACTGTGTGTAAAAAACCAAAAAATAAGGTTTGCTGATAGACCGGGCAGAGTGTAGAAAAAGCGAGCATTTTTCGCCATTTCGGGGGAGCAAATGATCTTCAAATGTCCTGAAAATCGCTAAGTATGGGCTCCTAAAATTATGGCATCCAATGATACCATTCTCCTCCTTTGACGATTCCCCAAACTGAAATGGCGAAGTCCATTAGTTTTGGCAAAAAAACCCAAAAATGCCAAAAAACCAAAATATGTCAAAAATCGCCCAAAATTGGTGAGCATGACCCTTAAGGGTTCTCAGCAACATGTTGTGAAGCAGAGGCCAAAATCTAAAGTCCTGATGTGTCTTTCCTCACTTTCCGTGTCAGACGCTTCCCTTTAGCCTCCTTGAGCTTTTCCTGAGCAGCCTTTAACTTGCACCGGGCAAACTAATTTAACTTTTTGTAATGCCTCGTCATTCTCCTTTGAAGGTCTAAATCCCTGTTTGCCCTCTCCAATTTCTTCTCCAAGTGGTCATTGACTCTCTCAAGCCATGCCTCCCTATTGTTCTCTATCTCTTGCTCGAACAATGCAGTGAAGGGTAGATTGGAGAAGGGCATTTTCCTCTTCTTTTTACTTCTCAAGGGCCTTCTTAAGCCCTATGCTTCTTGGCCTCTTTCGCCTAGGCCGATCTTCGCCTTCACTTTCATCAAACTCGCCCATGAGTTCTTCCAACCTTGCTTGGACTTTGGAGGCCTCCTTCTTGTACTTAGTTTCCCGTGTCTCATAAACAGCCATATGGACACTCATTTTCCTATTTTGGATTTGCAAGAATTGATTGAAATTCCTAGCTCTATGAAGATCATCCTTCAAGGCATCAATTTGGCCTTCCCTATGGATCAAGAGGTTTTCTAGAATCCGGGCCTCATTATCACTATCATCGCTTTGGACTTGGATGATGTCGAATGCACTCTCCTGTTCATGACTTTCTTCTACCTTGCCCTTCCCTTTGCTTTGAGTGGCTATTCTAGTGCTCTTCCTCCTGGGCAAATCAACCATGGGCTTCTTTGGCAACTTTCCTTTACTTCGGAGGGCCCTTGTCACATTTGGAGTGACCACCCTAGGCACTCTCTTCTTTGTTGTCCGGGGCTTGGCCTTTTTAAGAGAAGAGGACATGGCCCCTTTACACTTGTCGCCTTGCTTCTCTTCCTTTTGAGTTTGCTGTTCTTCTTGAGGAGGCTGTTGTTCATCATCTTTTGGCTGCCCTTGTCACTGTCATGCCCTTGTTCTATCTCATAAGGCTGCCCCTGTTCATCACTTTCCTATCCTTGTGCATCATCTTCATGCTACTGCTCTGTCTCATAAGGCTGTTGTTCACCCTCATCATGAGTTTGTTGTTCTTCATGTTGCTGTTCACCCTCATCACTGTCATGCTGTTGTTCAGCACTTTCTTCCTCTTGCTGGTCACTTCCTTCTCCTTCTTCATGTCCCTTTGTTTGTTCTGTAGTAAACTTGAGCCTTTTAGGAGTAGGTCTGCTAGAAAAAGGCGAGGGACGATGAGTAGAAGGTGTAGGGGATGTATGAACTGGAAGGACAGTGGAGAAATCTGGATGAGTGATGAAAACATCCCAAGAGACCTCTCTCTTTTCAAGCTGATGAAAAATGATGATTTTGATGAGAGAGTGATGGAAGAGACAAGCTGTTTGCTATGAAGGAGGCTTCTTCTAGACCGTGGAGGCCATTTTCTCAATGCTTTTGTGTAAGAAGAAAGGAAGATTTAGCTGCTTGGTCCTTGTGAAATGCATCAGCAGTCGAATGCGATAAGCATAGATTCGGGAGAACCTTCCCTCATAAGTGAAGTACTTCATGATAATCTTCATGAGGGGGGCGTAGCTCGCTAAAAGATATGAGAAAGGGAAAATAGAAGGACAAGCATCTCTGTGTTCAGGCTTTAGAAAGGGCTCGTAGTCATCTAAGTCCAAATGGCTTTGCTTAAACCATTTCTCACCAATATAGGGGATTTTAGTAGCCTTGGAAATGGATCTTCGGGAGAATTTGAAGTCAAGGCCTGCCAACTGGAAATGCTTGTCTCTGAACCTCGAAGCACACAGATGTGTTTAAAGGAGAGAAACTCTTCACTTCTTGCATGCTTTGACAAAAATCTAAGCACCCGACCTCATGGAAATTGAACAAGACTGATGGGTGTGCATTCACTTCTTCGGTGGAAATAGGCTCATACCTCTTGTGCAATCCACTCCTACTATCCTGCCTGGGAGGCATCTTGTTATAGATGCTCTCTGCAAAACCAAAATGCCTCAAAAGTAATTCTTGAAATGTGTTCTCAAATAAACTCTGCCTTCTCTGTCAATCATTGTTTGATCAAGATAAATTTGGTTTCAAAAGCTGTGCAAAAATGTTTTCTTTGGTATTAGGTCCCTGCTCCTTCAAAACACTGTCTTTTCTCCCTTTGTATGCCAATCAACAAGTAAATTTAATAATAACCACACAGTCAACTAAAATGCATACACACAGTGAAAGGGTCACTGTGTTTAGGTAAAGTCATCAAGCTCCTTGTGTTTTGGTGTGAGAACATACAGCTTTGTAGCAGTCAAACAGCAAAAACTCCTCTTAACCAAAACACTGCCCTTGTATTCACTACTCCTCACACAGAGTTTGACAATACCTCCAAATGGCAAGTTACAGCTTCATACACTAAAGTTTGTTTTATGGACAAATTAGGGAGCAGTGGCTTTTTGCTGTTTTTTCCCTACAGAGATGACTTTTGAAACAGCAAGGCACTTAGACAATGATCACTACTGCTGAAGTTAGGCTCGCCGCTTTGCTTTTCAAAACCCTGTTTTGTCTCCCTTCAAACACTGCCTCAACCCTTAAACATTGTTCTGAGGGCAGTTTATATGGTCTTGAAAATTTGATAGCAACCCTTGTTGACAAGTTTGAGCAACTTCCAGATTTGTTTGAGGGCGTTTAGACCATTTCAAGTTTGCGCGGCACATTTGCTGTGGAAAGCGTCGCGCAAAAAGGGGCTGTCGGGTCACTGTCGGGGCGACGTGAACGGCGCATACAGGCGTGCCGCGCGCTGCTCCAAGCGCACCGCGCTGTAATAGAAACCCTTTGCAAACACTGTTCTGAACGCGCCGCGCAATTCTACAGGCGCGTCGCGCTGTCAAAAACCCTTGAAAAAATTGTGAACTCGCTCGAAACTTCCTCTTGGGTCCAGTGAACAGCTAAGAGAAGTTGTCTATGCTTTGGAAGTGCAAAATGAATCTTGGCAACGGTCCTTATCTCCTTTAAAAAGCGAAAAATCCGAGCCCTTTTCACGTTCACTTGGTGGAGGTTTTGAAAACTTTTGAAAAGCTTTTAACGACTCTTTGCACCAATTTTTCGACAAAAAGTGAAGTTTGATTTTTGAAAAGGTAGCATAGTGAGAACTTTGTTTTAGGTGAAGAGGCTTTGTTTAGGAGTTTCAAATCTCCTATACTGCATTTTCTCTGTGCTTTATTTTAAACGAGAAACTCTGCCACTGCTGACCCTTTAATGTCATTTTCAACATGGAAAATTTGCTCAACAATACACCAATGATTGATGAAGCATCTTTGGCCATTTGCAAGGAGATGACCTATCTCTTTAAACTTGGTTGATAGTTCCTACTTCTGCTGCTTTAAAAGTGATAATGCTCACTGTGAAGCTGATCTAAACTGTTAGGTGCTTTTTAAGCTCCTCTTCTAGCTGTGGGTGTAAAAAACTGGTTGGACACTGTAAGTGCAAATCCTGTTTACAAAAGGCCTCCAATCCCAAAACCACTAACTTATCTTCAGATTGACCAAATGATCCAGCTTTTAGTTTTAAGGAGATAAAACAGGGATGATGTGCTAGATTTGCAAAGTGAACAAGGGAAAGTTGTCCCTTTGTTCTTCTGTGAAAGAGGTCTGCAAGAAGCTTGGGCTTTCATTCATTTCACCTCTTTTTTGAGAGCAGTCTCTTTAGAATCTTTGTCATATTGCATGATTGCTTTTTATCTTCAAACAATGGTGAGCCCCTTTACCTTGCTTATGAAGGGGGCCTTCTTTGACAAATGCTTGATTTCCTCCCAACCTCTGTCTTAATCGAAAGAAGAAGGTTTGATGACTCTACTAATAGTGGTTTCCCTTATATATGTTGGCAGGAATTAGTTAGGGGCTAAGACTGTTGGATTCCTTTGGCTATGTGCTCAATAACATTTCTCCATTGATGATCAACTCCTTAGCTTAATATTGCAACTCAATAACAATGGAGCTTATGCAAACAAACTTTGAAAAGCACCACTGCTTTGCCTCTGCCCTTAAACATCATTTTTATTCAGAAACCCTTAGTTGTTGTCTCTCTGTCTGCCAACAATGTCCTTTAGTCTGTGCAAATTCTAAAAATCAAACTTTATCTACTGGCCCTCTGCTTATAGATGAAGGAGGCGCTCTTAACCCTCTGCTTATAAAATGAAGGAGGTCCTTCAGTCTTCAAAAACCCTCTGCTTATAGATGAAGGAGGTTTTTTAGACATGTCATATCATTAGCCGTTTGACAGTGTTATTTTTCCTTTCACTGTCCCTTCAGGCTTTGACTGTGATCGCAGGAGCTTAATGAAAAACTTTTTGCTCTGTAGCTGCATCCCAGGCTCAAGATCACATTGAGAAGCAGCTGTCTTCTCATGTGGAGCCAAATATTGTCTTCAGGGATGCTGGTATGCCTCTGTCCTTGAAAGATCCATTTAAAACACTGTAAAAACACCTAGAATCAGTTTGACTTATGGTCCATGTATTGCTGAGACTTGAGGGTGTATTAGTGGCGCGACCTATGGGTGTAACCAACTTTATTTGCAGAATGGGAAGGTCTGTTATGGCTGGTCTATAGCAGATGGAGGTTCTTTGGCTTTAGGATAGTTTGCCAAGGGAGAAATGCCTAAAGCGCCACTTCCTAACTTAGGGGAGACTTTTTGGACAGATTTGGATTGTTTCTTTAGAGCTGATGGGCGGACTGAAAGGTAAAAGGGCAAAAAAGTTTATGGGCGTTTTCCAGCCGGCAAATTTGACAAATTTTTAGATCAGCTGCTAGAAAACTTGGTTGTTACAACTAGTCATCACCAACAAGTGAAAAATACTGATGACTAATAGTGGCTCCATTTGGGGAGGGCAGCTTCTTTTCAGAAGGTGTCCAGAATTTCAGATCTTTGGCTTATGAAGACCAGTGCCTTACCCATTGGCGTGAATTTCACTCTTCTTTGATGTTCCTTCTGAAAAATGACAGCACGATTAGCATCAATGATATTTCTACCTACCCCACTATCTTTCCTAACATTTTTTCTTCCTTTGGGTACATTTAGACTAGCAACCCTTTTGACAATATATTTTTCTTTTTGTAAAATGAACCTATCTAATTCTACACTTATATCTGCGAGGAGTTCAAATTAAACTGATGAACTCCTTCATTACTCTATCTATGCTAGATCAACTGTCAAGGATAAGCTATTGATAGGATTTTGTTCTCTAATCTAAAACATGAAATTTAAAATGATCAAATCAGGGTTAGACATTCTGATTTGTCATGTATTTGCGGCATGAAAGACAAGTTGCACACAAATATTATTTTGCATAAAATGGAAACTAGGAAAAACAGGGCTAAAATGCACAATTTGTTTTTCATCCCTGCTTCCCTCTTTGGTTCTGTTTTGGGCGTGTGGAACCAGTATCTTTTCCTAATCTACTTTCTTTGATAAGTCAAGCTTACACAATGTTGACCATCTTTTTCACTCACTAACTTATCAGCAAATAAATTTAAACATGTTCAGCTATTATTAGGCTAGATAACTGAACAAAACATTTGAGTACTAGTAGCGGCATTTAGACTTGCGCGCTTTCTGAATGACTATTTTTTTGGAACATGGGGCCTTTTTTCTATTTTTCAACTGCCCTCTTTTCTATTCTTCTATTGTTTTTTGAATTTCCTGTTTATCTATTTTTCAAATAGTGGTATATACAATGATTGAAAATGTGTTAGAATTGGAGCTCTTGACAAAAATAATGCTTTAATGTCCTGCCATTCACAGGACCTCCAAAAGTTTCAGTCCCATCAGGTTCTTGCAGGAAGAAGGCATTATTTCCGCTGACTGAGCTGATGATGAAAGGCCCTTTCCATAAATTTTCAAACTTGCCATGTTTACCTTTGTCTTCTCTTCTAGAATCCCATTTTAACACTTTGCCCCCAATCTGAAAATCATTTTCCTTAGTCCTCCTGTCAAAAATCTGTTTTATTTTGTCTTGCGCTAACTGAGCCTTTTGGTAAGCTTCTTCTCCGGTTTGCTGTAAATGGATAGTCTGATTTACCCTCCTTTGCATGTCATTTTCTTCTATTTGAACTTCCTGCAATAGCTTCATTACTAGAACCCCTAAAGATGTTGGGAAAATGGCATCTATGCCATAAACTAATTGGTAAGGAGACATACCTATGGATTTTTTGGTGGTTAATCTATCAGTCCATAGGGCGTGTACTAGTTTCCCATGCCATGCTTTTTGATATTGTTCAAGAAGTTTTTTGATGATGTTGACTAGGCTTTTGTTAGAGGATTCGGCTAAACCATTACCTTGAGGGTAATAAGCTGTGGAATGTCCTAATGAAATGTGATATTTGTAACAGAAGTCAACCATTCTTTTGGAGGGGAAGGCAGCGGCGTTATCTGTAATGATCTTCTAGGACAGCCAAATCTAGATAGGATATTGGTTTCTAGGAACTTGATGATAACTGAATCGGTGGCATTCCTGGAAGGTATGGCTTCTATCCATTTGGTAAAGTAATCAGTGGCTGTGAGGATCTATTTATGTTGAGCGGATGAGGAAGGGTGAATTTCTCCAATAAAATCTAGACCCCATTGCTGGAAGGGTCCTTCGACTATGATGGGGTGTAAGCGCAAAGGTAAAAGCTTTTTCTTGCCATCAAAAAATTGACACTTATGGCATGTCATAACTAGTTTGTGAGTGTCAGGAAATAAGGTAGGCCAATAATAACCGGCTCTAAGGATTTTGTTTGCTGTGGTTTTCCAATAGAGATGGCCCCCACATTCCCCTTCATGCATTTCGTGCATAACTTTCTCTGCATCAAACTCAAGCAAACATTTAAGCAGCATACCAGTGGGATTTTTCCAATACAGAATACCATCTATAATGCAAAACTTTAAAGACTTTTGTTTAAGAAATCTTGCTTTTGTCTTTGATAAAGTTGGAGGAGCATTTAGGTAAAATAATACATAGAGAATATCTGCATACCAAGGTGAATCTAGAAACATTTGTTCAACATGAGGGGATGTGCATTCTTCCTGTTCTTCTAAGGTATCAACAAAATTTATATCTAAGGCTTGGAGGTTGGTTTCAGCCATTAGTCTTCTAAGTCCTTGCCCTTTAATCAGTTTGGTAGGTCGGATTTCTAAGTCATATTCTAGGATGATAGCGATCCATTTTCCCCTTTTACCATCAGAATCCTAGTTTAGTATGTCTTTGATGACGGTATTAGGAACAAAAGCGATGACAAGAGAATGCAAGATGTAAACTCGGAAATCTTTTAGTGCTTTTACCAATGCAAATGCCTATTTTTCCATGATGTTATATTTCAAGGGGGCATCTCTCAAGGATTTGCTGAAAAAGGCAATGGGTTGCTCTTGCCCTGCTGCGTTTTTTTATAACAACACGACAGCTATCGTGTGTTCTGAGGCAAATGAAAAAATGTAAAAAACTTTGGTGAAATCAAGACTTATCAATACTGGTGTTTCAGTTAGGGCCTTTTTAACTAGTTCAAAAGATTTTTTGGCTTCTATGGTCCATTTAACCCCGACCTCTTTTTTCAACATATTTGTGATATCTCTCAGAAGTTCGGCAAGATTTGGGATGAATCTTCTCAAGAAATTAATTTTTCCGATAAAGGATTGCAGCTCCTTTATGTTTCTGGGGTGGCTTATTTGCAATATGCCTTCGATTCTCTGGGGGTCTATTTCTATTCCCTCTTCCGAAACGATGTGACCTAGGAGTTTTCCTCCTTCTAGTCCGAAAAGTGTTTTCTTGGGGTTTAGGGATAAACCATATTTTCTACATTTGTTAAAAACCTTTCTTAAGTGTATTAGGTGTTCTTCATCTGATTTGGAATATACCGTAATATCGTCCAGATATATGACGATGAAAATACCTATGTCTTCTGAGAAGGCTATGTCCATTGCTCTTTGGAATGTGGCGTCGGCGTTCATCAATCCAAAAGGCATTTTAACGTACATAAAAGTGCCCCAAGGTGTGGTGAAAGCTGTTTTGTGTTGATCGGTGGGGTAAACCAGCACTTGGTTATAACCAGAAAAACAATCAAGTAATGAGATCCTTTTAGCACCTACTACCTTATGGAGTATGTGGCCCATTTTGGGCAAAGGATAGTTGTCCTTTAAATAGGCTCCATTTAGGTTTCAGAAATCGATACAGAGTCTGATTTCACCAGTTTTTTTCCTAACCGATACCAGATTTGAGACCCACTCAAAGTATCTGAGGGACACTATTATCCCAGCATCATACATCTTTTTAATTTCATTTTCAACCAAAGGTAGTAACACTAGGTTTATTCTTCTCAATTTTTGTTTGAAAGGCTTCTAGTTTTCTTTAAGGGGAATCTTATGTTGAATGATGCTTGTGTCGTATGATTTTAAATCTTGGTATCCCCATGCGAACACATCTTTAAATTCTTTAAATAGATTGATGTACTTCTGTTTTATGTGAGGTGGAAGGGTTTAGGATAGTTTGATTTTTCTGGGCTCTTCTGGGCTTCCTATGTTGTATTCTTCTATGTCGACCTCAGTAGATTCCACTTTTGGCTTTTTGGCCACATCATCAAAATCAAACAATTCCTCTAAAGGTGCAAGCCCTCTGGGTATGGTGTCATTTTCGCAGTGTAAAACTTCGAGTTCTCTTTGGTCAATGTCCTCTCCTATCTCAGTTCCATATGAATGGTCTACCAGGTTTAGATTGGTCCACAAAGGTGGATTTGGCTCTTGGTCTTGACTTTGGCTGGATTTCTTTTCTTTGTTCTCTAAGTCTGTTTTGGTTACTTCAAATTCATTTCTAGATTGTAAGAAATCGTCAATTTGATCATCGTCTTTGAATATTTGCCAATGGTCAATATTATCCAATATTGTGGGGCGATGTTTGACCTTACTACTATATTGCTCACTTAAACATGGTATTTGGCCATTACTTGCAGCAAAGGCGAGCTCATTTGCTAGGCTGTTTTGAATCCTAGGGATATAGGTGAGTTCATATTTCTCAAAGGTTTTGAGGATGTCCAAAGTTGCATTCCTGTATTCTCTTAGTCTTGGATTCTTTTCCGAATATTCACCTTTGATTTGCTTGATCACAAGCTCTGAATCTCCATGGGCTGATACTTTCTTGGCTCCTAAGTCCTTAAGTATGTGCAGACCAAGGAGAAGGTCCTCATATTCGGCAATGTTATTAGTACACTGGAATTCTAATATGAAAGAATAACCTTTACTAGTATTGTGTATCCAGATGCCGGCCCCCGAACCAGTTTTGCCACAAGAACTGTCAAAGTTTATAATCCAAAGAGCTTCTTTTTCATATATGATACTAAGCTGTTTTTCAGGTTTCTTGGGGCTTTGGTCATTAATTTCTTCATTCAGTAATGGTTCGAAAACTTCTTCATTTTCTTTTATCTGCTTGTTTATATCACTTTCATTATATAAGATAAAAGAATCCAAATTGGAATGAATGGAATAAATAGGAGTGTTGTTTGGCTTATCGCAGTTGCTAACCATGTATTTCATGTGAGTTTCTTGGTATAATATCCTAGTCTGGTTGAAAACTGGGATGGTAGCGAATGACATATCCATTTGAAGGTTACCTTGTATTTTGTCAACCCATGCCCTTGATAATAGCATTCCATACTTAGGAGGAATATCGGCCACTACTACGTCCATAACTAGGTTTTTTGCTGGTAGTTGCGTTAAAGCAAAATGCAGGTTCTTTATTAGACCTAAACATTTGACCTGGCTTGAGTCAAAGGAGTACAGGTTTTTGTAAGGTTGAGTTACCTCTAGTCATAGGTTTTCCATGATTGCTTTAGGCATGAGATTATGGGAGGCACCAGAATCTAACATGGCATTATGTAATATCTTGTCCTGTATATTCAAGCTTATATAGAAAGGAGAGACAGTTCCTTCTTGGTATTCGCCTTCTATTTTAGGGCCAAACAAGAGCTCAGGTCTGTCATCTGTTAGGTTTAAAGTATCTGCCTCATTTCCTATGTCAAAAACTTTGAAGATCTAAGATCTATACCTATCTATAGTTATCAGCTCAGTAAGGGGTATAGTTATTTTTATTTTGGAAATTTCGCCTTCGAAACTAAAAGGAGTTTGTAGCTTGGACAGATTTGTTTCAGCTTTTTCGGACATGACTTTCTCTATGTTCTTAATTTGCTGACTCTAGTTCGAGGCTTTGTTTGATATAGCCACCTCGGGAATCTTTGTGGAGGTACTGGGAGTATCTGAGCCAAGACTTGTTTGAATAGTTTTATCTTTGTTTTGGTCAATTTTCTTGACCACGATTTTGTTGCTATCCATGGCCTTTTTAAGGATAATATCAGATGTTTTAGCAGTGTCAGGGTTACCTTTCTTGGAGTTGTCTTGGTTTTTTCTGCTTCTAAGGTTATATTGCCTGTGAGCTTCTACTATGGCATTCTAAAAATCTATGGCAAGATCTTCGAGATCATCATAGTTGGTTTCATCCTGACTTGGAGAGAAGAATTCTTGCTCTTCTGCTGTGAGGTAAACCTCACCCTCATTATCAGAACCTATGAGGTTCCAATGATTTTCATCAATGGGTTCAGTATACCTATCCTCTTCATCAATATAGTTCTCACTGAAGGATGGCCTGACTTGTTGGTCATTTCCTCTTGTTTTATTTTGAGATTGGTCTCTTCTAAAGTTTTGGTTGCGGTTTTGAGGGTTTGGCTGGTTGTCCTTGAGAGGTGCTTTTTCACTCATTCTTTCCCACATTTTTGTCATGGATTTGACCAGGCCATCTATTCTAGGATCTGGGGACAATACTGAGGGGGCAAAATCGTCATGGTAAGTGACTCCCTTTTCTGCTCTTATCCTAGCTCTTTTTTCGGCTAAGTTGGCTTTTGCATTTATGGCTACTTTTTGCATTTCTTCTAAGGTAAGGGGGTCCTTGTCTCTTAATTTATAAGTCATGTCTAGGTCAAAGCCCTCGGGGAATTTTGCCAACGCTAAGCCAAGTGGGGGTTTGAAGTGAGGTGGGAGGGCGTTATACACACTGTAAAACCTAGTGCAGTATCCCTGGACACTTTCCGCAATTTCCCGTTTTAGATTGTTATATTCTGACAGGATTTGAATGGGGTTCTTTCGAATTTCCCACTTGTTTATGAAGACTTGGTAGAGTTCTGGGAGATTATGGATGTTGTTTGGAGTTCAGCTCTTAAACCATTTTTTGGGTTCCCCGCCCAGGGTTTGGGCAAACATTCTCATTCTGATGGTCTCGTCTTCTATTTCCATGTATTCAAAGGCATCGCTAATCCTATCTACATGTTGTTGAGCTGTGGAAGTCTCAACTCCGGTAAAGTGTGGGATTTTGGCTTGATAGTCAATTTGTAATGGAGCCAAAGGCTGTGGCAACACCAAAGGTGCGTACCAAGCTGCCATGACGGGAACTAATGGATGATGTACAAAATGAGGGCTTGCGGGATTAGCTGAGGTGGTTTGAACAGTAGTGGTTTGGATGGGTGTGGCGGATGTACTTGGACTAGTGACCTGGTTTTGAGCAAATCTGGGATGGTAGGAGCCAAAGTGATGGAGAAGCTGAAGGTCGGGAGGTGTCGAAGGTGAGGCTTCTCTACTAGGACTCTGTGGCAGATCTAGGGGCTCAAGATCGTCAAAGTCTATCTTACTTTGTGACTTGCTTCTAAAAAGGGTTTTTGTTGATTTTAAGTCAAAAGGGGAATCTGGTAAGGTAGTGAGATGTTCAGGTACTGATCTTGTTTTACGGATGGATCTATCGGTAGCTAGATTGATAGTTTCGGAAGCTTGCCACAGAATCTTCTCTAGGTCATCTACTATGATAGGGGAATTTGGCTCTGGATGAGATCTGGTGTTGATTCTTCGTGAAGCCAGATTTCGGGTCTAGAGTTTAGAGAGGATGGTATTTGTGAATGTTTTGGATGGATGGCCTCTCTAAGGTTTTACTAATGTGAAGGATGGTCAAAACAAAAAGGATGGACTAGTGGAGTCGCCAAGTGGAACTTGGTTGTTTTTGTAAAGATGTAGCTATGGTCCACCACCAATAACTAGGGAAAAATAATCTGGGAATGTTTTGGGGTTTTTCTGAGTTTTATGTGCAGCCTATGGTTTATTTAAAGTATTCTAAACTTGTTTCATCACTTTGCTAGGGTGGTGATAACAAAAAGAGTTTACTCTAAATGATTCTATGGACTGCTGATCTGAGTTTAGTGTTGAAGGACTAAAGAGTCTATAAGAGTTTGCTAGACTGTCATGTACTTAGTAAGTCCCACCGTGATCGCCATTATGTTAATGAGCGGTGGGATAGGTTGGTCGGATAGTAACCTAGAGTTTGGTAAAATAGTAAGGCCTACTGGAGGCTAGTGGAGTCGCCAGGTGGAACTTGGTTGTTTTGAAATATATGTGTATGGTCCACCACCAGTACAGACAAAAACCAATCTAAGGGAGTTTTTTGGGGTTTTTCTAAGTTCTTTATGTAGTCCTAAGGTTTGGAAAAGTGTCCTATAACTGAATCATCATTTTTCTAAGATGGTGAAAGAGCTAGCTTCTACTCTTCAAACAACACTTAAGTTTTCTAAGCTTGATTGAGACTTCGGGAATTACTAAGGAGTACTTAGGTTGTCACTAACTCGGAAGGTCCCACCGTGATCGCCACTATGTTAGTGAGCGGTGGGATAAGTCAATCGGATAGTATTCTTAAGGCTGCTGGAATGTTTAGGGAATCTAAGTTTGTTTATTACTCAAAGTCCCTCCGTGATCGCCATTATGTTAGTGTCCCGTGATTTGGCTGATTGGCAAGCCAAATGACAATGTAACATCAAACCAGTCTTTGGAGCCCAAGGACCTAGCCTTCCTGGACTCGAAGAGGGCTCTCTCTATTTGTGTAAGGTATATCTGTGTGTTTGCTCGTTGTGTTCTGATTTTAGGCTAGTTATGAAGTAGGTTTTTGGTTTTAGTTTTTAGGTTGTGAGGGATGAAAATGATCAAAGATATAAGATAGGTAAAAAGATGTCAGATCAACTGGGCTATGGGGTCGAAAAAGTCAAGAAAGCTATTAGATGGTGATACAAGGCTGTTGAAGGGCCTATTTGATTCAAGGTAGAAAGGATCTTTGGGCAAAATGGAGTAAAATGGACATCAAGTTTGTGAACAACAAAGGATTTCAAGCATAACTAGTTTAATAGCAGACATAAACATGGTAGGTCAAACCATTAATCATGAAAAATGTAACTATAAGCTAATCAATACATAGAAATAAACATTCAAGCCATGCATAGAGATATATAACTCTCTAACTTCGGGAAATGGCTATCAGACTTTGGGGAAAAACACTTAAGACAGACAAACAGCTCGAATCACTATGCCGGAACGCCTAAACACAGTACTTCAAATTATTGAGCACTTTGAAAACAAGATTTGCATAGTCTTAGACAAAGAGCAAGATCGGAACAAGACCTCGTTGCTTCAACAAATGACAATTGAATCAGTCAAAGAGAAATTTCATGGATGCAGCTATGACTAGCCATAGGTAAGCAGGGCATACCGTAAATCATACTTAGCATGCATAAAACCATGAATGAAATAAGCAACAATATCCTTAAGTTACTAAAGAGCAATCAATAATTCTTTAATGTGACTAAGGAAGAAGAAAACATGGAAGCTATAAAGAAACAGGAAATTTGAGGTGCCCCCAAGGACATGTCTCAAATTTGTTCTCTACTGTTCTATAGCAAGCAAGAAACATGGATTAATGAATGCAAACTAGGAAACAAAACAAAGAGAAACACACTAAACCATTCTACCAAGTCATGGAATCCAACAACAATCCTCTTTCATCATCCAATAACATCCAAAAGACTATCCAAAAGCATGAGACAAGTATTTCTTCCAAAGCTTATATGACCATATATTGCTTCTATCATCAAGTTCAGCCTTGTTTACAATGAAAGCCTTTGGAATAAATAGGCCAAAGTGAGGAAAACCTCATGGTTCAACTTGCCATCTCATTGGCCTAACCAAAATATCTAGATTTGTCCTTAAGGCTTTGCAAAGCCCAATGCACAAAATATCTCATAAAATATCTAAAAAATGCTAAAAAAGGGAAATAAATTGACTTTTCATCACTTCTCATTTGCAAAAATAGCTAAACGCACATAAAGAAAAAACAGTTTTTAAAGGGTCCAATTTTACAAAAATATTCAAAAATTACATCAGCAAAAGGTCCCCTGACTTGCCGGCAACTTTTGGCAGCCTTCCCGATGTCGAAACGAGGCTCATGATAGCTCGTTGGAAAGCTCTGAATGTCTACTTTCTGGAACAACTGGAATTGTCCCAATCTGATGCTTGGAAGTCCTCCAAAAACAGGTCTGTGTGTAAAAAACCAAAAAATAAGGCTTGCTGATAGACCGGGCAGAGTGTAGAAAAAGCGAACATTTTTCGCCATTTCGGGGGAGCAAATGATCTTCAAATGTCCTGAAAATCGCTGAGTATGGGCTCGTGAAATTATGGCATCCAATGATACCATTCTCCTCCTTTGACGATTCCCCAAACTGAAATGGCGAAGTCCATGAGTTTTGGCAAAAAAACCCAAAAATGCCAAAAAACCAAAATATGTCAAAAATCGCCCAAAATTGGTGAGCATGACCCTTAAGGGTTCTCAGCAACATGTTGTGAAGCAGAGGCCAAAATCTAAAGTCCTGATGTGTCTTTCCTCACTTTCCGTGTCAGACGCTTCCCTTTAGCCTCCTTGAGCTTTTCCTGAGCAGCCTTTAACTTGCACCGGGCAAACTAATTTAACTTTTTGTAATGCCTCGTCATTCTCCTTTGAAGGTCTAAATCCCTGTTTGCCCTCTCCAATTTCTTCTCCAAGTGGTCATTGACTCTCTCAAGCCATGCCTCCCTATTGTTCTCTATCTCTTGCTCGAACAATGCAGTGAAGGGTAGATTGGAGAAGGGCATTTTCCTCTTCTTTTTACTTCTCAAGGGCCTTCTTAAGCCCTATGCTTCTTGGCCTCTTTCGCCTAGGCCGATCTTCGCCTTCACTTTCATCAAACTCGCCCATGAGTTCTTCCAACCTTGCTTGGACTTTGGAGGCCTCCTTCTTGTACTTAGTTTCCCGTGTCTCATAAACAGCCATATGGACACTCATTTTCCTATTTTGGATTTGCAAGAATTGATTGAAATTCCTAGCTCTATGAAGATCATCCTTCAAGGCATCAATTTGGCCTTCCCTATGGATCAAGAGGTTTTCTAGAATCCGGGCCTCATTATCACTATCATCGCTTTGGACTTGGATGATGTCGAATGCACTCTCCTGTTCATGACTTTCTTCTACCTTGCCCTTCCCTTTGCTTTGAGTGGCTATTCTAGTGCTCTTCCTCCTGGGCAAATCAACCATGGGCTTCTTCGGCAACTTTCCTTTACTTCGGAGGGCCCTTGTCACATTTGGAGTGACCACCCTAGGCACTCTCTTCTTTGCTGTCCGGGACTTGGCCTTTTTAGGAGAAGAGGGCATGGCCCCTTTACACTTGTCGCCTTGCTTCTCTTCCTTTTGAACTTGCTGTTCTTCTTGAGGAGGTTGTTGTTCATCATCTTTTGGCTGCCCTTGCTCATCACTGTCATGCCCTTGTTCTATCTCATAAGGCTGCCCCTGTTCATCACTTTCCTATCCTTGTGCATCATCTTCATGCTACTGCTCTGTCTCATAAGGCTGTTGTTCACCCTCATCATGAGTTTGTTGTTCTTCATGTTGCTGTTCACCCTCATCACTGTCATGCTGTTGTTCAGCACTTTCTTCCTCTTGCTGGTCACTTCCTTCTCCTTCTTCATGTCCCTTTGTTTGTTCTGTAGTAAACTTGAGCCTTTTAGGAGTAGGTCTGCTAGAAAAAGGCGAGGGACGATGAGTAGAAGGTGTAGGGGATGTATGAACTGGAAGGACAGTGGAGAAATCTGGATGAGTGATGAAAACATCCCAAGAGACCTCTCTCTTTTCAAGCTGATGAAAAATGATGATTTTGATGAGAGAGTGATGGAAGAGACAAGCTGTTTGCTATGAAGGAGGCTTCTTCTAGACCGTGGAGGCCATTTTCTCAATGCTTTTGTGTAAGAAGAAAGGAAGATTTAGCTGCTTGGTCCTTGTGAAATGCATCAGCAGTCGAATGCGATAAGCATAGATTCGGGAGAACCTTCCCTCATAAGTGAAGTACTTCATGATAATCTTCATGAGGGGGGCGTAGCTCGCTAAAAGATATGAGAAAGGGAAAATAGAAGGACAAGCATCTCTGTGTTCAGGCTTTAGAAAGGGCTCGTAGTCATCTAAGTCCAAATGGCTTTGCTTAAACCATTTCTCACCAATATAGGGGATTTTAGTAGCCTTGGAAATGGATCTTCGGGAGAATTTGAAGTCAAGGCCTGCCAACTGGAAATGCTTGTCTCTGAACCTCGAAGCACACAGATGTGTTTAAAGGAGAGAAACTCTTCACTTCTTGCATGCTTTGACAAAAATCTAAGCACCCGACCTCATGGAAATTGAACAAGACTGATGGGTGTGCATTCACTTCTTCGGTGGAAATAGGCTCATACCTCTTGTGCAATCCACTCCTACTATCCTGCCTGGGAGGCATCTTGTTATAGATGCTCTCTGCAAAACCAAAATGCCTCAAAAGTAATTCTTGAAATGTGTTCTCAAACAAAACTCTGCCTTCTCTGTCAATCACTGTTTGATCAAGGTAAATTTGGTTTCAAAAGCTGTGCAAAAATGTTTTCTTTGGTATTAGATCCCTGCTCCTTCAAAACACTGTCTTTTCTCCCTTTGTATGCCAATCAACAAGTAAATTTAATAATAACCACACAGTCAACTAAAATGCATACACACAGTGAAAGGGTCACTGTGTTTAGGTAAAGTCATCAAGCTCCTTGTGTTTTGGTGTGAGAACATACAGCTTTGTAGCAGTCAAACAGCAAAAACTCCTCTTAACCAAAACACTGCCCTTGTATTCACTACTCCTCACACAGAGTTTGACAATACCTCCAAATGGCAAGTTACAGCTTCATACACTAAAGTTTGTTTTATGGACAAATTAGGGAGCAGTGGCTTTTTGCTGTTTTTTCCCTACAGAGATGACTTTTGAAACAGCAAGGCACTTAGACAATGATCACTACTGCTGAAGTTAGGCTCGCCGCTTTGCTTTTCAAAACCCTATTTTGTCTCCCTTCAAACACTGCCTCCACCCTTAAACATTGTTCTGAGGGAAGTTTATATGGTCTTGAAAATTTGATAGCAACCCTTGTTGACAAGTTTGAGCAACTTCCAGATTTGTTTGAGGGCGTTTGGACCATTTCAAGTGTGCGCGGCACGTTTGCTGTGGAAAGCGTCGCGCAAAAAGGGGCTGTCGGGTCACTGTCGGGCCGACGTGACCGGCGCCTACAAGCGCGCCGCGCGCTGCTCCAGGCGCGCCGCACGGTAATAGAAACCCTTTGCAAACATTGTTCTAAACGCGCCGCGCAATTCTACAGGCGCGCCGCGCAGTCAAAAACCCTTGAAAAAATTGTGAACTCGCTCGAAACTTCCTCTTGGGTCTAGTGAACAGCTAAGAGAAGATGTCTATGCTTTGGAAGTGCAAAATGGATCTTGGCAACGGTCCTTATCTCCTTTAAAAAGCGAAAAATCCGAGCCCTTTTCACGTTCACTTGGTGGAGGTTTTGAAAACTTTTGAAAAGCTTTTAACGACTCTTTGCACCAATTTTTCGACAAAAAGTGAAGTTTGATTTTTGAAAAGGTAGCATAGTGAGAACTTTGTTTTAGGTGAAGAGGCTTTGTTTAGGAGTTTCAAATCTCCTATACTGCATTTTCTCTGTGCTTTATTTTAAACGAGAAACTCTGCCACTGCTGACCCTTTAATGTCATTTTCAACATGGAAAATTTGCTCAACAATACACCAATGATTGATGAAGCATCTTTGGCCATTTGCAAGGAGATGACCTATCTCTTTAAACTTGGTTGATAGTTCCTACTTCTGCTGCTTTAAAAGTGATAATGCTCACTGTGAAGCTGATCTAAACTGTTAGGTGCTTTTTAAGCTCCTCTTCTAGCTGTGGGTGTAAAAAACTGGTTGACACTGTAAGTGCAAATCCTGTTTACAAAAGGCCTCCAATCCCAAAACCACTAACTTATCTTCAGATTGACCAAATGATCCAACTTTTAGTTTTAAGGAGATAAAACAGGGATGATGTACTAGATTTGCAAAGTGAACAAGGGAAAGTTGTCCCTTTGTTCTTCTGTGAAGGAGGTCTGCAAGAAGCTTGGGCTTTCATTCATTTCACCTCTTTTTTGAGAGCAGTCTCTTTAGAATCTTTGCCATATGCCATGATTGCTTTTTATCTTCAAACAATGGTGAGCCCCTTTACCTTGCTTATGAAAGGGGCCTTCTTTGACAAATGCTTGATTTCCTCCCAACCTCTGTCTTAATCGAAAGAAGAAGGTTTGATGACTCTACTAATAGTGGTTTCCCTTATATATGTTGGCAGGAATTAGTTAGGGGCTAAGACTGTTGGATTCCTTTGGCTATGTGCTCAATAACATTTCTCCATTGATGATCAACTCCTTAGCTTAATATTGCAACTCAATAACAATGGAGCTTATGCAATCAAACTTTGAAAAGCACCACTGCTTTGCCTCTTCCCTTAAACATCATTTTTATTCAGAAACCCTTAGTTGTTGTCTCTCTGTCTGCCAACAATGTCCTTTAGTCTGTGCAAATTCTAAAAATCAAACTTTATCTACTGGCCCTCTGCTTATAGATGAAGGAGGCGCTCTTAACCCTCTGCTTATAAAATGAAGGAGGTCCTTCAGTCTTCAAAAACCCTCTGCTTATAGATGAAGGAGGTTTTTTAGACATGTCATATCATTAGCCGTTTGACAGTGTTATTTTTCCTTTCACTGTCCCTTCAGGCTTTGACTGTGATCGCAGGAGCTTAATGAAAAACTTTTTGCTCTGTAGCTGCATCCCAGGCTCAAGATCACATTGAGAAGCAGCTGTCTTCTCATGTGGAGCCAAATATTGTCTTCAGGGATGCTGGTATGCCTCTGTCCTTGAAAGATCCATTTAAAACACTGTAAAAACACCTAGAATCAGTTTGACTTATGGTCCATGTATTGCTGAGACTTGAGGGTGTATTAGTGGCGCGACCTATGGGTGTAACCAACTTTATTTGCAGAATGGGAAGGTCTGTTATGGCTGGTCTATAGCAGATGGAGGTTCTTTGGCTTTAGGATAGTTTGCCAAGGGAGAAATGCCTAAAGCGCCACTTCCTAACTTAGGGGAGACTTTTTGGACAGATTTGGATTGTTTCTTTAGAGCTGATGGGCAGACTGAAAGGTAAAAGGGCAAAAAAGTTTATGAGCGTTTTCGAGCTAGCAAATTTGACAAATTTTTAGATCAACTGCTAGAAAACTTGGCTGTTACAACTAGTCATCACCAACAAGTGAAAAATACTGATGACTAACAGAAAGAAAGCTTGATCCGCGTGACTTAAGACAATTTCGTCACATGTTTAATTAAATTCACTTTAATTATTTAGGTTCCCTAAGTTTTAACTTAGGAAATACATTAAAATAATTAATTAATTTAATATCTCCTAAACCAGATGAAATTTCTCAAATCCATTTATGGGTCTTGTAGATCAAGTGTACTCTAGTCCTTCCTCAAAATTTTGGACTTAGAGCACAACTGATGCTACCCCAAATACACAAAATCTCAACATCTACAAATCTGCTCCTGAAATGGGTACTGCATCTGCGATTTCTTGTTGTTGATGGGAGTTTGTCTCAATGTTCTGAACAAAAACAAGTTCAGAATGACAACTCTTTTGTTGAAGCTCATCTTGTTGTAGCTATGACTCAAGCTGCAGAAAAATTAATCTTTTCTTGTGCATCTTGGAAACAAGTTCGAATTTTAGAGATGGAGTCTTGCCTGAATTGGATTGCGTTGTCAGTAGCTGAGTTTGTCAGAGTACTTAGTAACTCTAACACTCCATTAAGTGTGGCCATTTTTAAACAAATCAGGCTCAACAAATGGGAAAAATTCGTTATATTGTGATAGCACCAACAATGAAAAACCCAATGTTGTTCAACGCAGTATACAATGCACAGAGATAAAGTAGAAGCTATATTATGCCAATATACAAACTTCTCTCTAACAGCTAAAGCAAAGGACGGTGTTCAGAATTCTTAATACAACTTAAAAAAATACTCAGCAAACTTCTCTAGGTAACATTTAACTGGCACAAAACACTAGCCTAAGAATTTGATGCCTTACAATGTTGTTGTCCCTGCTGTGATGGCTTCTAACTCATGCCAGAAGCTGCATCATAAATACCTCTTTGTATACTTCATAACGTTAAGGTAAGCGTTGTATTGAAGGTCCTAAAGGAATGAAACTTTAGCCTTTCCTACTATATTTCTGGGATTTGAAGCGCAAAGCCAATTTCCAGATAGGTGCAGAGGGTTCCAACAACTTCAATACTATCATATCCAGCTACACCATAAAATTACGAGAGGCAAATGAAGGCCCATACCTAGAGTGGTTACATTAAAATTTTGAAATGCAGTCAAAGACGGAAGGAAGTAATGTTGATTGTGGCATGGATGAGAAAGCCTGTGTACGAGGTCATATGTATTTCGTGACTTTCTTTATAGTGTGTGGGGTTGATTTGCGTAATTGACATAGCTGGGTGGAAAGGAGAAGTGAATCGCTGGAAGAGCTCCTTCTTCTTCCTCTTACTTCCCCATGAGACGATAGGCATATATAAGTATCTACGCAGACAGGAGATAGGGTGTATATATATATATATGCAGGAGGTGGAGCCATCGGAGGTGCAACAAAGGCCGATGTAGGAGGAGTGCAAACAGAGGTGAGGACGACTATGTTGGATTTGAGAGAGAGAGCAGACTGTGTGAAGAGAGATAGTGTGACTGGAGTGGTGTTGAGCCACGATGGGCAGAGGTATGTACGCGCAGAGGTATGTCAGGCCACGAGAGCCATAGGTGCCAGGACCGAGACTGCCGAGCACGCCACGGAGGAGAGGCACCGAGGAGGAGCCGACGCAGAGAGGGAGCCGATGCAGGTGGGCACCCAGGAGCGTTATGGAGGTTCGTGCCCCATTGTAGGAACTAGCAATACGCAACCAAGAGTACGGACTAGAGTTGTGACGCTCTGACCATCCACCCCGACTCTGATCACTTAGATGAATCTATATAAGAGCGATCACCCCACTCCCATTTCTCACACTCTTCGTTGGAGAAAATTGATCAGACTTTGGATTCTACTCCACGAGTGACCGCTTCCATCTGGGTATCTAATTCTCATTTAGCTCGCGGTAATCCGCATTTAGGTATAGCCAAAATCCTCGATTTTCCCTTAGATCTGCCTGTTTTCTCCCTTGTCTCTATGCAGCAATGGCACTTCACACTGAGAAAACAATGTCTAGAAGGGAATACAAGGTTAAGGACATGTCTCAGGCAGACTTCGAGAGGCTGGAGATCTAGTTGGGATTACAAACCGGTGGTATGGGAGGTGATGCGGAGTTATAATGAAGGCAGCCAATGGAGGCCCAAAGCACTATGATGAAAGTGGTTGCCTGCGTGACAATGAACGTTGCAGGTCACACTAGAGCGAGCTAGGCATGGAGCGGTATGTGGAGTGGTGGTAGGACTGATATGCTATAGTGCACAATGGGAGCAAGAGTCGAGGAGCAAGAGGTTGTTACAACACAACTAATTTAGGAGCTGGGGATGTCAGTTCTGCAAAATAGGCAGAACATCTAAAAATGGAGCTGACATAATATGAAAATTCCAGGGCATGGCCTATGCTCTAATACCATGTTAAACAAGCAATAGACTAGGCATAAATAGGCAGAATAAGATTAATAAGCGTGAGTTATATTATTATTCACAATGATGCATATATATAATACATTGGATTGACCCTTGGTTTCACATTCCAAGTGGTCTCTTGGACTCCCCTTGGTTGTCCATTTCCCACACCTTAACCCTTAGTGGATTAGGTGACCAACATCTTCTTTTCCTTTGACTTCTCCTTGCTTCCTTGACCTTCCCTCTTGCTTCCTTCTTCGTTCTTGCTTCAGATCGAACTTGTTTCTTGTGCAGATCGAATGTGTGTCAAATGAGGTCGAAATTGCATCTATATATACACATTTGTGGAGGTTGAATAGCCTCTTCTAGGCCAACTTATCTCTAGCAAGGTCAACATGTGCTTGGCGGTCTTTTTTACTTTCTAGGCATAAAAAATCTATTTTTTGCATGTTACATGTTAGTTTTTGTAACATCGATTGCTGTTCTAATCTCAAACTTTGTGGAGAGGCTAAAACACATGAGTTCTCCAGAACCCAAAAATTGTTTCTTGAAATTCCACCTCTAGACGGCTCAATTAAATTAATTAGTCGATAATCCACCTCTAGACGGCTCAATTAAATTAATTAGTCGATAATTAATTATTTCCTAAGTCTAACTTAGGAAAGTCGATTAATTAATAGGAATTAATTGAGAAAGGTGAGAATTCTCTAGAAACTCAAATGGATCAAATCAAAAATGATCTAAGTCATCGATGAGGATTTAATCTTGGTCGTTGGTTCCCCAACGAGAGATTATAAGAGGAGGCCATTGGTTCCCCAACGAGAGATTATAAGCAGTGTTTTAAAGAACAGCCGAACTAACTCAGATTCGGCCGAGCCGACCGAGCCAACCCACTGGCTAGACCAGCTCAGTAGAAAAATCAGTCTGGACTCGGCCAAGCCATACTGAGTCATTCAAACCGAACTGGCCGAGTCATTGAAACCGAACCGGCTGAGTCGATACCAAGTCAGAGTCGAAGTCGAAGTCGACCCTTGGCCAGTTTCGAACCCGAGTCGGAGTTTTAAAACACGGCTTCCAATGATACAATTACTTCTTTAGCACAATTCAGATCATAAAGCAATTACACTTCAGAAAATTCCAACCATAAATGCAGTAAGGTAGTAGAGACAATATTGAAATAAAGATGCACAAGAGACAAAATTTACCCTGGGAAAACCCCAAACCAAGGGAAAAACCCAACAACATTTTCTTAGGAGAAATTATCTGATTCAATCAATTTGTACATCCAAATGCCCAATCAAACATGTCTAAATAACCATTCCACTTTTCAAGTCAATTTTGGTCAAAGGAGAGAGACATTCAAATTTTTTGTTGACATGTCAAATCAGGTCAAAGATGCAAAAATTTGGATTTCTGCTACTCTTGGTCAACTGAGCTCAAGGGGCTGAATTTTGGCCCTGTTGCTCCATAGAAAAATTCGATCAAACTGCCCCGTTTGACTTGCGATCAAAGACAGTCAACAAGTGCGGTCAACATCTAGTCTTCCTGTCTTGAAGATTTGATCAACATCAAGTCAAAGATGCCCGAAATATGCCTAGAATATCCGTCCTTCAATCAGTCAAAGATTCCAAGTCAAAGCAACCAAAATATGTCAAAGTCAACGCTAGTCAAACTTTGTTGGTCAAAGAGTCTTCTTCCTCCTTCGCACGTGTGAACATAAATATTCTTGTTGAGTAGATCTAAATTTGTGCGATGAGATGAGATGCTAAATGAGGAGGTCAATTCGTCAATATATACATGTTTGAACGAGTGGGTTTTGACCAAGGGTCAAACCCCTTCATGAGGTGGGAACAACCTGTCAGATTGTGGTCAACTTGAACAACATAAAGAACAATAATTTCCCCTTTGAATTTGCTGACAAAAATACCGACTGCATCTACATATTTTCAACACTCCCTCTTAACCAGGGAGGTATTTCTCCTTGACTTCCACAAATGTACATATGATGAATAAAATTTCTCCATTCCACAAAAATGTTGAAAGATTGAAATATTGAAAGCATCAACATCCAATACAGGAACTAGTCACCCACTAGTCCTAGGGTCACCAACTCAATAAGTCCTCACTTGGAGACATGTCAAGAACCATACCTGATCCATGGTGAACACGGTGCCCATTTACTATTCCCACATGTCATCACATGTAATGAATGGCAAGTAATTGCCCGATGCTATGAGGCACAAACTCAACCCACTAGCTAAACCATATGTAAATATGGTCAAAAATCCATGATTGGGGGAGAAATCCAGGCCTTGATGCTAACTAACCCAATCTCCCTGGCCAAACTCTAGGGCTTCCAGGTCAATCCACATGACCAAGGGAGCAATCCATGCTTTAATGCTTACGGAACCAATCTCCCTAGCCAAACTCCATGCCTTCCCAGTCAAACCCCATGACCAAGGGGGCAATCTAGGCTTTGATGCTTATAGGGTCAATCACCCCAACCATAAACAATAGTTTCCCGGTCAAACCCATGACCTAAGGGTGCAATCCAGGCCCATAGGTGTTACAACATCAACACTCCCTTTCACCATGGGAGGGATTCTCAACAACTCCAAGCCTATTGTTGAAGTAAATGAACTCCATCCGGGGAAAACTCTTTGTAAGAATATTAGCAACCTGCTCATTAGTAGAGATGTGTTGGAGCCTCACCGCTTCCTTTTGAATAATGCTTCAGATGTTGTGTTACTTGATCTCGATGTGCTTCGACTTGTCATAGAAGATTGGGTTCTCAGAAAGCTTCATACAACTTTGGTTGTCACAATATATCACATTCGGTTCCAGCACAAGATCAAACAATCCCACGAGTAACTTCCAAAGCCACATTGCTTCACAACTCGCCAAACAAGAAACAATATATTAAGCTTCAACAGTACTAAGTGCAACAAACGCCTGCTTCTTGCTCACCCAAGATATCATAGCGAAATCCAAACTAGAACAACATCCTAAAGTGCTCTTTCTATGTTTAGCACATCCAACCCAATCTGAATCAGTGAATCCATGTAGTTGTAGTTCCCCATCCGATACATATCTTAATCCATAATCAATAATGCCACACAAATATCTCAATATATGTTTCGTTGCAAGCTAGTTTATATGCCTGGGTTCCACCAGGAACTGACACAGAGTGTTCACTGCATAGCAAATATTAGGTTTGGTGTTAACCAAATAGTTTAATGAGCGAATCAGCTAACGATACATATAGGGATCAACCAAGCTAGAATCAGAGTGTCACAACTTCTTTAAATTAGTCACCATAGGAGTATCCATGGACTTGCAATCAATCATCCCTATTCTCTAAAGGATCTTAGCAATATAATTTCCTTGACCAAGGAAAATTTCACCCAGATTTTGCAATACTTCTAATCCTAAATAATAATGCATTAACCAAGATTCTTCATTTTGAATTCAGAAATCAGCTCCATCTTACATTGGAATATGAGATTCTCTACTCCTGTCAGAGACAAGTCATCAACATATAGTAGCAAAATCACAAGCTCATATTTAACAATTCTGAAGTATAGTTTTCGATCAACATCGCTTTTAGTAAAACAAAGACTTGCCAAATATCTATCGATCTGAGAGTACCAAGGTCGAGGTGCCTGCTTGAGTCCGTACAAAGATTTCTTCAATTTGTAAACATGAGTCTCCTTCTCATGAACCTCAAACTCTTGAGGTTGTTCTATGCACACTTCCTCCTCAATCACTCCATCGAGGAAAGTGGTTTTGACATCCATTTGACGTAATTTCCAACCTGCAATAGAAGCAATAAAACTAATAGCTCTAATGGAAGCGTACATGGAAACTAGAGCAAATGTGTCTTCATAAGCCTCTCCCTCTTTCTAGGAGAACCCTCTAGCCATGAATCTCGCTTTGTACTTGTCTATGATGCCATCAATTGCATGCTTGATCTTGCATATCCACTTGGAAGTCACCACTGACTTCCCTTCAGGTCTAGGCACGATTACCCATACATCATTCTTCATAATAGACTGGTACTCTTGACCAAGGAAAATTTTACACGACTTTTGCAATACTTATAATCCTAAGTAATAATGGATTAACCAAGATTCTTCATTTTGAATTCAGAAATCAGCTCCATCTTACACTGGAATATGAGATTCTCTACTCTCGTCAAAGACAAGTCATTAGCATATAGTAGCAAAATCACAGGCTCATCTTTAACAATTATGAACTATAGGTTTCGATCAACATCACTATTAGTAAAACCAAGACTTGCCAAATATCTATCAATCTGAGGGTACCAAACTCGAGGTACCTGCTTGAGTCCGTACAACGCTTTCTTCAATTTGTAAACATGAGTCTCCTTCTCATGAACCTCAAACCCCTGAGGTTGTTCTATGCAAACTTTCCCCTCAATCACTCCATCGAGGAAAGTGGTTTTGACATCCATTTGATGTAATTTTCAACCTACAATAGAACCAATAACAATAGCAGCTCTAATGGAAGTGTACCTGACAACTGGAGCAAATGTGTCTTCATAAGCCTCTCCCTCTTTCTAGGAGAACCCTCTAGCCATGAATCTCGCTTTCTACTTGTCTATGCTGCCATCAATTGCATGCTTGCTCCTGCATATCCACTTGGAAGTCACCACTGACTTCCCTTCATGTCTAGGCACGATCTCCCATACATCATTCTTCATAATACACTGGTACTCTTCTAACATAACATCTTTCCAAACTTGCTGATTTGTTGCTTCTTCATAGTTGGATGGCTCAGAGTCATTTATCTTGCTCATCAATGCTGCATAACCTGAGTATTTCTTGACATTTTTGGATTCCCTGAAAGTCCCGTGGGGAGTTGCATTGCCCTCTACTTCTTGCGATGTTCTTTCAAGCCATGTCGATCTCTTCATGGTTTTGTTGGAAATACTGAGAGGGGGGGTGAATTAGTATTTCATAGCAATTAGCACTTTTTAATCTTTTTCAAAGCATTAGTTAATATTCAGTTATTATTATTGTTTTCTTCAGATAATAATCCATAGTAGACAACACCATACAACAATGCAGAAAGATAAAATAATGGACACAGATTTTTAGGTGGAAAACCCTCCGAGTCAAAAACCACTAAACGCTTCTCTAGTAATTGTCTTCTTCTCTTTTTAAAAGAAATATTAATTACATCAAGATTTCAGCTACAACTAAGAGATGTGTCAACCCCCTAATTCACAGGCCAAAACCTGTATGACGCTACTAAACCCTAATATCCTGCTGGAAACAGAAAGACACCCCAACACCCTATAGATCAGTCCACAACCTGATGTGTGCCCCAATACTCTGTTTACTAGTTGTTGTCGGAAAGGATGCTTCACTACTCTGTTAGTTTATCAGCCACAACTGAATGGATGCCACAACACCCTGTGCAAGGCACAACTTGCTCTAGCACCACCCTGACGCCCTAAAGTGTTCTCAAGCCACAACCTGAAGGTGACTCCAATCACCCAGAAGATTCGGTTGATCGTGTTTCACAATTTTCACACTAGATCCCCTATACTCCGAATCAATGTAGAATAGCTATAAGAAAGATGTAGAATAAATGTCGAATCCTATTAGCCACTTATCACTATTCCCACAAACTGATCACTGCACAATGCTACACATCAACTTATCACTGTTCAACTACACATCACTGTCACTGCACACTATATATCACTATCACATCATTCATTGCATATACATCCATTGTGATGGATATGAGGGTCTCTATTTATAGTTTTAGAGACGACTTCTAAGAGTAGTCGTTTGAGGATTTTAGGTAGGAAAGTTTATAATTTAAAGTGAAAATTTGAGCCCATAAATTATGAAATAGACTAGGTGATTCCCCTTTTTGAGTATTTGATTTTCAAATAATTTCCTTCCTAATTTTTGGACCACTATTCACAATTTTTCTTTAGATAAGAATAGGGCTTCTAATGTTTGAGAAGATTTTAGGAAGGTAACCCTCTCTTCATTTTTATTTTAATATTTTACTTTAATTAAAGCCCAAGAGTAATGCCCTTCAAGCCTTTGTTTGACCTTTGACTTGGCTAATTAATCTCCAAGTATCTTGAAATCTTCAAATAATCAATTGAACCATAATTTTAGATGAAAATCGTTCCTGCTTGCTTTAAGTAATGAGTTGACCAATGTAAAGGTGCCACATCACCATCCATGTGGGGTTTTAGTCCACGAAGTGGGGTCACCGACTTCAAACTCAGTTTTCTCTCAAACTAGGAGGACTTATGTGGCGTAACACATACCACTGGAAAGATCTTTTCAAGGAAAATCTAATGACATAGATCTCCAACCTAAAATCAATGATTTGTCCCTTCAAAAACCCTCAACAAAATCGGAGTGTGTCTTCAGTCTAGGGAACCCAAACCGTACGACTTAAGTTTTCAACCATCCAACAGTGGAGCTACTTTTTGACAAATCTAGGGCATTAGCATTAGGTGATTTCTCTTCATTAGTGATTGTTTGTGAATGCTTTTTACTTCTTTAGATTAGGATCTTCTTATTCTTAGTTTATTAATGTTCTTCTTCATCAAAACAATTACCAATGCATAAACATAAATAGACAAGAGACACATCATGTAGCCTATGAGCCAAGGCCAAAACCTCTCATTCTTTCAGAGGAAAACCCACACAAATTCTTCTTATAGAGATACCAATTGATGAATACCAAGACCAAGACCCTTGACCTATTAGCCACTCCAAGACCAAGACACTATCTTATGCTCCTTTCTTCGTCTTGATTCCTCTTCTGCTTTCGACGTTCTTAACATGAATTGAGGTCTTCATTATGTCATCGAACTGTAGCTTGTATGTGCCCTTGTCTGAACTACTAAAATCTCTTTCCCATCAAAACAGAGATATCACTGATCATTAGATATCACCATATTGTGATATCAACGAGCTGTGAAGACACTAAATTACACCAAGATACTTAACTGTGATATAGTGCCGAGACAGTGAGGAGATGTCACTGTAGTGTCACCGAAACTTTGCCCAAATTTTGTGCTCCAATCTACACTGAGATCTCTGTGATTCCACCGAGATTATGTGTACCCTTGACCGAGCTTCTTCCTGAGACAATGTCCAAACTATTGACTGTTATTACCCATCCAAATATTAGAGTGATCCGAGCTCATTTCAGAGAAGGAGATCCCAACTGTCTCACTTCCCAACCCATCCGAAAATCTCAGAGATATGTCACCAAAATTTTGTCTGTGTAATAGGCCAAGGTACCTATATATAGTTGTTTGCCCATTAATATAAGCTGACTTGTCAATATGAATAGAAGTGTCTCTAAAGTGGGCAGACATGAGTTTCATATCCTTATTTGAAGTTGTCGTGAAGAGGAGAACTGTGCTTGTCTTTGGAGGGCTACTAGACACTTTATAGACTTGTATACATTGACACATGCTCAAGAAGAGCTCTTCATACCAATGTTGCACAACTCGTAGTCGTATAAGACTCGTCCGACCATTGACTCGTCAACTCATATAAGACTTTGGAATGATCGTATAAAACTAGTCAAAATGCAAAAAAAAACTTAAAATATGGTAAATTTCAAGCAGAAAAAAGAAACTAATGATAATTCTAGTCCTTTATAAGTTATAAAAACCACAATATATGCAATAATTCATACATCATGTCATATCTATAAAAGTACAACATAACATATTCGATTTTTGTAAGAAAAACATTTAAATACTGAATAAGAATCATGATTCCATAATTAAAATAAAAAATGTCAGCAACTTCAAAATTCAAATACATATGTCATAAATGATAAATGATCAATCTTGAGTCTCAACACTCATGGACGACCACGCCTATAATAAGCCCTCGTGGAGCTCATGGTAGCATCGAAAGGCTGAAGCAATTGTGAGGCAGGTGTATTGGGAGTCTCCATTTGAGATGGAAAACTAGAGAGATCCTCGGTCTCTTCATCAAGCCAACTCAAATCAGGGGGCTCCTCCTCCACGACCCAATCAGACTCTAAATCAATGGTATCCAATAAAATTGGATAAGTATCCTTTGGTTGCACTTGTTTTGTGAGCATTGGAAGGTTGTAGTAGATGAAAACCAATTTCTCCAACCTCTCATGCTCCAACCTGTTTATCTTTTTGTTGTGGATGTGCTCAAACACTGACCAATTGCGCTCACAAGAAGAAGCACTACATGGTTGACTCAGAACTTTGATGGCGAATTCTTGTAATTGTGGTGCCTCAGAGCCACAATCTATCCACCAATGAGCTATAAAAAAATAAAAACAAAGATTATCAGTTTCCAATGCAAAACATATAAAAGAGAACTAGCAAAATTACAAGCTAAGTTCTAACAATTTGCATTTACAAGGCATTTTCTTGTCCTTGAGACGTTGGCTTGAGTTGAATCCAAACATGACAGATGCTTCCTTGTACATATCTCATTATAGGTTGATTTTGCCCTGAATATCTACATCCGGGAACATCTTCTCAATGCATATCATGACACCTCTCATCACCTTGGGATCTCTTTGAATGTTAGACCCCTCATTATAGAATAAGCTCAGATTGAGATATGCTCCTGTTGCATGCAATGGTGAATGTAGTTGTCTATCCCACCTGGAATCAATAATTTTCGATATAGGGAGATATTTAGATTCAACTCCCTTACAGAAAGTCTTGATGGCCTCTTTGGCCCTACCCATGCCCTCGTAAATATATCCCATTGGAGGTTTCTCTCCATCCATCAATCTCAACACTTTCACAAGGGGCTCAATGAAGCTGACAATCTCAGCGACTTTGTCCCACAAACTATCACCAAAGACAGATGCTTTCACAGACAATGCTTCTAGTTTTGTGCTATCTTACCAAAATACCCATTGCTGGCCACAAAAAATTCTTCGCAAAGCTTGGTACTCATACAAAAGGCTTTCAAGGGAAAGAAATTTTGTAGCAAACCGTGTGAAAGTTGGGTGACAACGCTCACCCTGTGTGAATTCCCTCATAAGGTTGAACACCCAAGCATGATTATAAGTATACTTGGTAATTTGCTTGCATATTCAACATGGATCATGAAACAATTACATACAAAACTCTTCTCACAAGAGCCCTCCAGTACTCAGTTAATTGTCTCACACTGTCATACAAAAACTGACCAATACTTAACCAATTTACTGCCTCCAGATAGCATGCCTTGCTTGCGCAATCCCTAATGAATGCAATCCCTAAAAGATAGGAATTAAGGCCTTCCTTGACTGCCCAAGTATCATGAGCACTCTAATGGGTGTTTGGTTGCATGTGTGCAACTCAATAATCCTACAACTGATAGTCAACTTCCCTTTCACCTAGATCTCAACTAGGTCTCCACTAGATCTGACATGCATGCAGCTAATAATAGTCAATCCTTAGTTGCATGTGAGATAACTGATTGTCAATTAATTAATATTTAATTCACTTGATCTCTCACTAGTGTTTCAAGCAATTACAACTAACATAACTGAGTTAAACTGATTACACCCTGCATTAACTAATGCACCACTGCACTTCGAACTCTGTTACAACTAGAATTACTCTACATGCCTCACCAACTACCTCTAACTCGAAATCCACTAGCTAACTGAGTTTATCACTTTGAGTTAACTATTACAAGTTATCATTGAGAATAGATTATAGTTTATTGTCCATCTTATTTAAGCGACAACTAAAATAGACATGCACCAAAAATAGCACTATGGGCCCCACCTGAGTGTAGGTGCTTAATGCACTAGGCGTGGATGCTGAAATCTTCTTGTTGAATCTCAACACTCCCTCTCAACAAGAAAGGGATTATCCTTCATCTCGATCATGTCTCTACGGTATTCGAATTTGCTCCTGGTGAGCGCCTTCGTCGGAATATCTGCGTCCTATTCTTTCGTGGGAATGTACTGAAGCAACATTATCCTTCTCTGCACACAATCTTTGAGATGATGGTACCGGATATCTATATGCTTGGACCTATCATGAAACACATGATTAATCGAGAGTTTAATGCAACTCTGATTATCACAATGAATCACTGTCAGATCCATCTGAGAACCAAACAAACCAACCAAGATCTTTCTCATCCAGATAGCCTCACACACAGCTTGACTTACTGCCATGTATTCTGCTTCCGTTGAACTGAGTGCCACAGATCGTTGTTCCTGCTATACCAGGAAAACTATTGTCGAACCTATGTTGAAGATCCCTCCTGATGTGCTCTTTCTGTCTGATGGACTACCCGCCCAATCTGCATTCGTGAAGCCTTGAAGCTTCACTCCCTCTGTCCGTCTGTACCATAGACCATACTCTGATGGGCCCCTCAGGTATCTCGAGACATGCTTCCCCGCCTTCCAAAAGAGCTTAGTAGGCTTAACCATAGCTTGACTCAGCTGGCCAACTGCGTAGCAAATGTTTGGTCTGGTGTTCACTAGATACATCAGTGAACAAACTAACTTCCTATATACAGTAGCATCCACTACCTCTCCAGAAGTAGCATCCTCTTTACTCCAATTTCCTAAAAGAGGAGTATCCATGGGTTTGCAGCTCTCCATGTGAAACTTACCCAATATCTCCTTTGCATACTTGCCTTGAGACACAAAAATTTCACCATCCCACTGCCATATTTCCAATCCAAGGAAATAATGAAGGAGCCCATGTCCTTCATTTCGAACTCCCTTGCAAGATCCTCCTTGCATGAGTGTATCAGCTGCTCATCACCAGTAAAAATTAGATCATCAACCTAAAGAAAAATAATCAATAGCTTACACTCAGCCACAATTTGGTACAGGTTTGCATCTGCTTCACTTTTGGTGAAGCCCAGTCTCATGAAATAGTTGTCTATCCAAGTGTACCAAGCACGACGTGCCTACTTCAGCCCATACAGTGCTCTTTTGAGTCGACACACATGCAACTCGCTGTTGAAGATCTCGAAACCTTCAGGCTGCTCTATGTGTACCTCTTCCTTAATGATCCCATTGAGAAACGTAGTTTTCACATCCATCTGGTGAATGTGCCAGCCCATCTGCGTTGAGAGTGTAAGGATGGATCTTATAGAAGAGTACCTTGCAACAGGTGCAAAAGTCTCATCATAATATATCCCCTTGATCTGTGAGAATCCCCGGGCCACAAATCTGGCCCTGTATTTCTCCACACTCCCATCAGCAGCTTGCTTAACTTTGTAGATGCATCTCGATCGAACCACTGATTTGTCGACCAGTATTGGGACAATCTCCCATGTACTATTCTTGACGATGGAGTCATACTCCTCCACCATTGCATCAACCCAAGTTGGTTTCTGCATTGCTTCCTGAAAGGAAGATGGTTCAGTCACAATACATTTGCTCATAAGAGCCATGTATCCAATAAATCGGTCAGGAGACTATCTCTATCTGCGCTGTGAAGTAGGGGCTCCTACATTCTTCGTAGCATCAAGTCTCAATGTAAATTTTCGTAGATGTTCTATGCTTGATGCAACTTTACTTTTATACTCGATATCAAACAACAATCACATAGACATGAAAGTAAAATGTTGATAGAACATACCAATAGATCGACGGAAGACAAGCCAAAAATACACTTAACTTGATCAGCAAAAAATATGTGTTGTGGTGCGTTATGGCGGTCAACAGGATGCTTCAACCAACAAAGTCTCCTCACGGTCAGCCAAATAGAATGTGTCACACAACCCTCTCGGATAGCTCTACAATGGTCAACCCAAAGTCAACAACAGTCAATGTTGTCCAGTCAACGCAAAACAGCAACAGCATAAAGTCAACGCAGCCAAGTCAAAGTCAATATCCAACCTCGATTTTTGTGCCAAAAAATGCGGATTGAGGAGATAGAAATTTAGGGAAAGTTTCGGGTCAATTTGACCAAGCGTTGACCAAAGTCAACATTGGTCAATTCAGCGCTGGAAACCCTAGAATATTCTGAAACCCTAGCTGCTGCCTTTTCCCACGTGTGAATGACGAGAAGCCTCCAAGATGATGATCGAACCAATCAATTGCAGAGAGAGAATGTGTGATGAGTGATAAATGACCTCCAACGTTGACCTATATATATCCATCAGTGAGGGTGTGTGACACATCTATTGGGGCTCCAAGCCTGCATTACAATTCTGGCCGAGCTTGCACATAAGTGGAATTAATTCAAAGTAAATGTTCCGCTCATGGATAAAGATGATTTTTAGATCGATCTTGCACCTCTCCAAAAGAGGAATCCAATAAAAATATTGGCATCATCATCTAAGCATCACAACATGGAGTTTGGACCTAGTTGTCCAAAATTAACACTCCCTCTCAACTAGGGAGAACTCCATCCACCTGTGCCATCCAAACATTGTGCGTCATCCCAATGTGACTTACTTTGCTGGCTTCTTTATTTCAGAACAAAAAGGTGAGTCACAAAGACATCACTCTCGGCTGACAAAATCAGCTCAGAGGTCTGAAACCTCTATAGGACTCAAAGGAGTCACATACCAACCCGAAGTTGGTTTAAGTTTTAACTAACCCAATGTCAGTTGGAGGTCCGAAATCTCACTAGACTTGATCCCAGATCAAGTGGCTGGACACGTGCCAACCTAGACATAGAGAGTACGGCAATCTCCGATGCGTCCATCGGTCTTTGCTACTGGTCTCTAGCTTTTCCCACCTCATTGTCCAAGATGAGAGGTACTTCCCATGAGTCCGAGGCTCCATGGGTAGTATGCATACGGGGCATAGATCAAAGAGAGGTGAAACAACCCAATACCATAACGGAGGGGCAGAAGCAAACCAACAAGGTTCGGCAAGCCTAGCCCTGTGGTTTCTTATAGCTCCAAGAAGCTATCCCCAAAGTCCCCTGGAGCTCCTAGAGCTCATCGTCCAACAGGGCCCTCAGAATAGGGTCGTTCCACGATTCCAAGATTCTCACGGAAGTTTAGGAACTTGACCTTCCCCAAGGGTTTTGTGAGAATATCCGCAACTTGCTCATCAGTTCCTATATGATCATGCCTTACGGTGCCTCGTTGTACCATATCCTGGATAAAGTGGTACCTGAAATCAATATGCTTGGATCGATCGTGGAACACGGGATTCTCTGACAAACAAATCCCACTCTGGTTATCACAAAGGATAACCGTGGTATCTACCACATGCCCGAATAACTCACTGAAGAGCTTTCGCAACCAAACTGCTTCACAACAGGCCATACTCGCTACAATGTTTTCGGCCTCAGCGGTGCTCAAAGCCACCGACTTCTGCTTCCTACTCATCCAAGATATCGAAGCAGACCCAAGTATGAAGCAGCATCCAGATGTGCTCTTGTGATCCACCACACTGCCAGCCCAATCAGCATCAGTATATCCATGGAGTCTCAAACTCCCAACAGTGTATCTTAGCCCATGGTTTATCATGCCCCGAAGATATCTCAACAGATTCTTGGCACCAACCCAATGAATGTGATGAGGATCAACCATGCGTTGACTCAAAGTGTTCACTAGAAAACATATGCCTGGACAGGTGTTCACTAAGAACATCAGGGCCACTAAGAGTTGACAATACTTAGTAGGATTTGGTAACACGGGCCCAACAGCACTTCCACTCAACTTCTTAAAGTTGAGCTCCATCGATGTCGACACGGACTTACAGTCCACCATTCCAAATATTTCCAGCAGCTTCACAATATATTCTCCTTGAGAGAGGAAAATCTCGCTAGGTCTCTGCCAGACCTCTAGGCCTAGGAAGTAATGCATCAGTCCTAGGTCTTTCATCTCGAACTCAAAAGCGAGCTCCCTCTTACACTAATGAATGAGAGGGTCAACACCTGTCAGGAAGAGATCGTCCACATAGAGAACCAAAATGAGAGGCTAATCTCTATCAACCTTGAAGTAAAGGCTTGGATCAGCATTACTACGGGTGAAGCCCAGCTTCATCAGGTAGCTATCTATCCTCTCGTACCAAGCCCTGGGGGCTTGCTTCAACCCATTGAGAGCTTTCTTCAACCTGCATAGGTGGGTGTCTCTATCCTGGACTTCGAACCCCAGAGGTTGCTCCACATACACCTCTTCCTTTATCGCACTATGCAGAAAGGCGGTCTTCATATCCATCTAATGAAGGTTCCATCCTTGCATAGCAGCAAGGGCTATGATAGATTGGATGGTGGTATATCGAGCCACAGGTGCAAATATATCATCATAGTCTACACCTTCCTTTTGAGAGAAGCCTCGGGCAACGAATCTTGCCATGAACTTTTCAACACTACCATTAGATCCATGCTTGATCTTATAGAGCCATTTCAAGGTGACAACAACTTTGTCCTCCAGTCTCGAAACCACATCCCAGACATCATTCTTCATAATGGACCCGTACTCTTCGTGCATAGCATCCTTCCAGACTTGATGCTTTACGGCTTCCTCAAAAGATCCAGGCTCAGGTTGTACGATTGTACTCATGGCTACTAGATACCCTTGGCATCTATTCAGCTTCTTGCTTTCACGGAATGTCCCCGTTGGGGCCATATGTCTCTCGGCATCTTCGAGAGTATCTTGGAGCCGTAAGGGTTTTCCCTTCGTTGAAGGAGGTAGATCAATGGGGTCCATCGGTCATTCAACATCAGGCATCATCTCATCCTTCAGTTCTTCCTAATTCCCAGACCTTACTTCATGATCTTCCTCAGAGCTCAAAAGATTTATCACTTTCTTGAGAGAAGCATCTTCATCAAAGGTAACATCGTGGCAAATCACCACTTCTCTTTGACTAGGCACATAGACTCTATAAGCCTTCGAAGTTTCACTATAGCTCACAAACATTCCATTTTTCCCAGAAGCATCCAGCTTGCTCCTCTTCTCCTTCGGCACATGAAAATAAACAAGACAACCAAAAACTCTAAAATGAGATACGTCAGGTTTTTCACCAGAGAAAACGTCTTCGGGAGTTTTGCAGTCCAGAGCATAATGCAGGCATCGATTTTGTATGTACACAGCAGTGTTCGCAGCTTCTCCCCACAGAAACTTCGGAAGACCTTGGTCACATAGCATGGCACAAGCAGCTTCCACAATGGTCCTGTTCTTTCTTTCAGCAACGCCATTTTGCTCAGGAGTATATACGGTTGTGGTCTCCTTCTTGATGCCAGCTTCTCTGCAAAAGTTATTGAACTCGTTCATCTCATATTCAGTGCCATTATCGGTCCTCAAAATCTTGATCTTTTTCCCTGTTTGATTTTCCACCAAGGCTTTGAAAGTACGAAACCACATGAAAGCCTCATCCTTCTTATTCAAGAAGTATATCCAGGTCTTGCGAGAGAAGTCATCTATAAACGTCATATAATAAGAACATCCTCCCAAGGATGTCACGGGCAGCAAACCAGACAAATCAGAATGTATCAATTGCAAGACATCAAATTTTTTTGTGACACTAGAGGGGAAAGGTCCCCTTGTATGCTTGCCTTCGACACAACCCTGACATACACCTTCATGATCATTATTGAATTCAAGCATCCGTGCCACCACCTTCCTTGCTTCGGGAATGGCTTTGTAATGAAGGAGTCCAAACCTCCAGTGCCATAGTTCGGTTTAACGGATAGTATCACATGTCATAGACCCCAGTGGACTTCCTCCAACCTGGTAGAGTGTATCAATTCTAAACCCAATCGTGATAGCTTCCTTGAGAATCTTCTTCCAGATGCGTACCTTCCCATCGACGAATGCCACCTTGAAGCCTTTGTCTTCCATGGCTGAAATAGACACAAGGTTCTTCTTCAAATCAGGTACATATAGTACATCTTGCAAGTAGAGGACTTGACCTTGAGATAAGTGGAGGGTCACAGTCCCAGTCCCTTTCACGGGATAGGTGGCATTATCTCCAAGGATAATTTTCAGATTAGTATCCTTCTCAACCAAATCAGAAAGTGCTTCCTTAAACCTAGTGAGTTGCCTTAAGGCACCACTATCAATCAACCAAACATCCATAATGTTGGGTGGAGATGCAGCAGAGAGGGCAGATATAAGAATGAATTCATTTCTTTTATCATCAACAACATTTGATTCCTCATACCTGGAATTTCTTGACCTTTCGAAAGGTTGCCCATTTCCATTGCGACCAGAGGGAGCCTTCCTCTTTCCTTTGAGCCTGTTGTTCCTTTGATTTCCATTCTTCCTGTTGTTGTTGTTGTCATCATTTGCGGCAGAATCCTTCTTATTTGGGCATTCTCTAGCATAGTGGTCAGTCTTGTTACATGTGTAACATCTTACTTTCTTTCCTTGGGCCCTTGCTCTTCCATGGTTCCTCGGACCACCATTGTTCTTCTTTTTAGCACGAGCGGTGAAGGCAGCATTACCTTCATTTTCATATTCCATCATTCTTGTTTCCTCTTGAGTGCATATCAACAATACTTCGTCAAAATCAGGAATCACAGCACGAGCGGTGAAGGCAGCATTACCTTCATTTTCATATTCCATCACTCTTGTTTCCTCTTGAGTGCATATCAACAATACTTCGTCAAAATCAGGAATCACATTGTTATTGAGAATGGTAGTAATGAATACATGACATTCGGAGGAGAGACCTCCAAGTGCGGTGAGAACCATTTCTCGATCATCTATTGTCTCCCTAATGGCCAGAAGATTATTCCCGATTTCGGTCAGCTTCAGAAAATAAGATTGAACGGATTCATCCTTGCCTTTCTTAAGATTCTTCAATTGGTTCTTAAAAAAAGGACTTGATTTGCATTGTTGGCCCTGAACATATTGACCAACTTATCATACATCTCCTTGGATGTGCACAGCTCAGAGATGTAGGCAACCAAACTCTTATGAATGGAATCCCGAATGATCAGCTTTGCTTTCATTTCTCCTTTCTTATATTTTGACTTGGTGGCAGCAAGTGCAGATGATGGAGGCTCTTGGATTTTACCCTGCACATAGTCCATGACATCTTGGTCTTCCAAAATTAATTCCAAAGACATGATCTAGGCATGAAATTCGGCCTTGCCAGTTAACTCGTCATCAACTTCGAAGCCATTATAATTTGAGGTACCCGTGGGTCCTTGACAAATGTTACTTCTTCGGTGATTGCTCTCAATATAAACTTAGGCCTTGTCTTCTCCTTAGCTACGATACAATGTAAATTTTCATAGATGTTCTATGCTTGATGCAACTTTACTTTTATACCCGATATAAAATAGCAATCACATAGACATGAAAGTAAAATGCTAATAGAACATACCAATAGATCGCCAAAAGACAAGCCAAAAATACACTTAACTTGATCAGCAAAATATATGTGTTATGGTGCATTAAGGCGATCAACAGGATGCTTCAACCAGCAAAGTCTCCTCACGGTCAGGCAACCAGAATGTGTCACACAACACTCTCGGACAGCTCTACAACGGTCAACCCAAAGTCAACAAAAGTCAACGTTGTCTAGTCAACGATCAACGCAAAACAGCAGCAGCAGAAAGTCAATGCAGCCAAGTCAAAGTCAACGTCCAGCCTCGGGATTTGTGCCAAAAAATGCGAATTGAGGAGATCGAAGTTTAGGGATAGTTTCGAGTCAATTTGACCAAGCGTTGACCAAAGTCAACTCTGGTCAATTCTGCGCTGGAAACCCTAGAACAGTCTGAAACTCTAGCTGTTGCTTTTTCCCACATGTGAGTGAAGAGAAGCCTCCAAGATGATGATCGAACCAATCAGATGCAAAGAGAGAATGTGTGATGAGTGATAAATGACCTCCAAAGTTGACCTATATATATCCATCAGTGAGGGTGTGTGACACATGTTGTAGAAATTTCTGAATCTTAATTCTTATGTAGAAATTATTTCTGTTAATCCGGTTAAGCTTCTCCTACTTATATAAGTTATCAACTGAATAAATTCAACTTAACATCAAAGCAAAAAACATAACACATCTCTACGAATTCAGATCTAGAATAAGCACATGCACACGTAGACAAAGTGACACAGTTATTCTTGGACAAACTGTCCCTGGAAAAACCCAATGTGGGAAAACCGGTCTCTGGCTGTTGGAGGGCTCTATTATTAAGAATATTTCTAAATACACAACTCTGGGTTCCAGATCTGGAAAACCCTACAGAGAAAACTCTAGATCTACAGCATCTCGCTGATCTAAGACCAACAATACTGACTGATCCACACCCTAAAACGAGATTTACAGAACTCGGCCAGATCTAGGCCTAGAAACCCTAGATCTGCCCCTAAAAGACACTGCGGCAGCCTTTGAAGGCCTCCAAATGCTCAGTGTTGTCACTGGAAGGGACTGCATTACCCCAGACTGGGTGACGCAGTCACTACGCTGCCCTTAAGGGTCTTTGCGTAACCCCTGAAGGGTTTCCTGAAAATCACGTTGTCCTTGTTGTTGCTGTTGCTGCTGCTGCTGTCGTCTGTTGTTTTTGCTGACGCTGCTGATGTTGCTAATGTCGTCTGCTGTTGCCTTCCTCTGCGTTGTCTTTCTTGATCTCTTCTCTGCTTCTTGTGTATTCTAGACCCCGGGATCAGATCATCCCCTTGGTCTAAATTCCCCTCTCTACAATTGAAACACTTGAGAATTCTTAGCAACCCCGCCCTAGAATTTCAGCTTAGCTTCAATGCTCTACCTCTGTGTCTCTTACAAATGACCCCAAGCCTTTCCTTTATACTTTTCTCGTTGACAAATCAACGGCCAAGATTAAATCTTTAATCAATGGCTAAGATTAAAAGAAAGTTCGATCCGTGTGACTTAAGACAATTTCATCACATGTTTAATTAAATTCACTTTAATTATTTTATTTTCCTAAGTTTTAACTTAGGAAATACATTAAAATAATTAATTAGTTTAATATCTCCTAAACCAGATGAAATTTCCCAAATCCATTTCTGGGTCTTGTAGATCAGGTGAACTCTAGTCCTTCCTCAAAATTTGGGACCTAGAGCACAATTGATGTTACCCCAAATACACAAAATCTCACTCCCTCTTAGCATCAAGGGTGTGCTCTAGCAATACATCACACTTATGCATTACATGATTTGGGCACTAGTTTCGTATTCGTTGAAGCTTGGCCTCTGCCACTGCCATTCAACTCTACATCGTTGTTTGCCATTAAATGCTAGCCTGCCCATGGCTTCATGCTTGCCACTTTGCAACCCAGCATCTTGTAGCTCATGGTAAATCTGTTGCATCTTGTCTTGCTCATATGTGCCATTCTTGTCTGGCCCTCTGCAACTTCAATTGTTGAGAGAAACAACTAAATCTCCTGCCCAATCTTTGACAAACAAGTCAGATGGGCTACATCCTCATCACTGAAGCTCCATATGCTACAGATCTGTGCTGGCATCTAAAGAACGATGCACAGCTACAGCTCTGCCTGTGTAATCAGACTCTCTCTGCACTACTGAAGTCACACCAGCTCTTTGTGTTGAAATCTATCACGTTGCTGCTGCACTGCGTTGTCCCTCTGAAGCTCTCTGCACTGCATAAGAAGTACTGCACTGCGTTGCTGAAGTCACATCAGCCTCTGCGCTATTAATGCTTCCACGCTACTGCTGCTATGCTCTGCGCTGCTCCTCCTAGCCTCCAAATTTGCCTCTGCGTATGCCTCATCTCTGATCTATGCACCCACTGCTCCACTTGTCCTGCTACTGTCTTAAGGTTGTCGTAGCTCGCTTGTGATCCAAGAGATGAGCTGCTCAAGGATCCCGCCTTACTTCCATGTAGCTCCTCTACATGTCCATGTCACCCCACCTCCGTGGTTCATGAGCACTCATGGCTACATCATCTCCTGACCCATCATCTGCCACCGCTTCTTTGGAAAAAGATGCTTCCTTGTCCTTCTTCTTTTCTAGACAATGGCTGGCAAAATGTCCCATTTCGCCATACTGGAAGCACTTGATCTTAGAAAGATCCTTCTTCTTCTTCGGTTGCTTCTTTGATGCCAAGGCTGCATCTTCCTCCTCTTCCTTCTTAACCTTGCTCAACGCAGGGCTATGTTGCTTCTTGGTGAACCTTCGTAGTTCTTCTTGCCGCAGGATCGACCACAATTTCATCACATGTTTAATTAAATTCACTTTAATTATTTAAGTTCTCTAAGTTTTAACTTAGAAAATACATTAAAATAATTAATTAATTTAATATCTCCTAAACCAAATGAAATTTCCCAAATCAATTTTTGGGTCTTGTGGATCAAGTGTACTCTAGTCCTTCCTCAAAATTTGGGACTTAGAGCACAACTGATGGTACCCCAAATACACAAAATCTCAACACATAACATCTTTGACTGAAGAGGTTTACACATTATTACGGAAGGTAATGGTACCAATCCGTCTTGCTGTACCGCCCATCATCGCCCATTTCAATATGCATCACGGAGATCCTTCTCCTCCAAGTCACTGAAAATTTCCTTGTCCCCCATCATGTGAAAGGATGCCACACTATCGAAATACCACACAGATCCCAATGCACTTGACACCATGCATTCGATCAATGATAATTCAAGCTCAAATTACAAGGCCAAAGCCTCACCAACTGAAAATCCTCCATCCTTCTTGTTCTTCTTCTTTTGTGGATAGTTAGTAGCAAAATTCCCATGCTCATGACAGTGAAAACACTTCACCTTGGACATGTCCTTCTTCTTGCCATTCTTGGACTCGGATTTGCAATGGAATTTATTTCCCTTCCCCTTCTTCACCTTGGTTGCCAAAGAAAAATATTCTTCATCTTCATTCTTAGATAAATATCCATCTCTAGTGCTCCATCTGAACTCCTCTTGCACCAAATCCGACCACAGTCATTCCCAATCTGGTAGATTTTCCCTTCCATTAACAGAGGCTTGATAACTATGCAACCTCTTGGGAAGTCCTAGGAAAACCAATCTCACCAAATCATCATTAGCGACAGTTATACCAATGCTCCCCAGTTCATCTCGACATTGGACAAAATTTGTTAGATATTTTGGTATGGAGTCGCCCTTCTCCATCTTGATCTTCCTGAGTTTATCTTTGAGCGCCAATTTCCTATGGTTGCTGCTGTTCTGGAATACATCCGTCAAAGCCTCCCAAATTTCATATGGTGTGGCTTTCCCATGGAGGCTTGAGACAATGTGGTCTCGTACTCCCTCCAATAGGATCCTCCTTGCCTTTGCCACTTTATTTTTCCATGCATTAATATTTGCAGCATCTGTCACAGTGGGTTTAGGAACATCATTGTCAATAAAATTCCTTAAAGCCATTGTCTTCGAGTACTTCCTCCATCCTGTCCTTCCAAGAAATATATTTTGAGCTACCCTCGAGTCCATACTCCAACCTCAAGCCATTGAAATCCATTTCGATCCTGAATTAGCTGTAGCACCAAGAAATTCTTTCTGCAAATTCGAATTCTATCTAGTCACAAACTTAGCTCCTTCTTCACAATTGTGATTTCACTATGCTATGATACCATGTATAAATTATACAAAAAGCATGTATATCATGGATTCAATCCGATATAACAATGTAGTAAATTTAAATACTAAATCGCTTCTACAAATATTTTTCGGAATTAAAAACAGAATGACCAATCACATGAAGCAAAGAAGAATCAATCAAACCACAACACAGATAATTTCCTAGGGAAGGCTTGCTTCTCAAAACCCCACTATCTTATATTGTATATTTAGCATGGAATCATGAAACAATTACATACAACTCTTCTCACAAGAGCCTTCCTGTACTCAGCTAATTTTCTCACACTGTCATACATAAAACTGACCAATACTTAACGCCAAGTCAACGCCTCCAGTGTTGCCTTGCTTGTGTAATCCGGATAGATCTGATCCCAAAAGATAGGAATTATGGCCTTCCTTCAGCGCAAGTATCATGGGCACTCCGTGGATGTTTGGTTTCATGTGTGCAACTCAATAATCCTACAATTGATAGTCAGCCTTTCACCTGGAGATCTAGACTAGGTCTCCATTGGATTTGAAATGCATGCGGCTAATAATAGTAAATCCTCGGTTGCATGTGAGATCAACAGTTGTGAATTAATTAATATTTAATTCACTTGATCTCTCACTAGTGTATCTAATAGTTACAACTAGCACAATTGAGTTTAACTCACTTAACTGAGTTAAACTAATTACAACCTGCATTAACTAATGCACCACTGCACTTCGAACTCTGTTACAACTAGAATTACTCTGCATGCCTCACCAACTACCTCTAACTCGAAATCCACTAGCTAACTGAGTTTATCACTCTCAGTTAACTATTACAAGTTACCATTGAGAATAGATTACAGTTTATTGTCCATGTTAATTAAGGGATAACTAAAATAAATATGCACCAAAAATAGCACTGTGGGCCCCACCCTAGTGTAGGTGCTTAATGCACTAGGCGTGGGTGCTGAAATTTTCTTGTTGAATCTCAATAGTGACTTCATCGCGCCAATTTTGACAACATCCCACAGCATTCCCAGGAATTCTAGCTAGGTGGTATTTTAGCCTGTTTATGCCCGCATGCATTGTGGCATTGCAATAATTGCACTTGACATGGTGGTCTTTACCAGCTATGATTCGCTGACCATGTGCCCATGTCGGATCACAAGCTTTCCTAGAACCCTTTGGTGGCATGGTGACGAAATCTGGAAGAAAAAAATTAAATTTTTTAAATCTAATTGATATTTTTTTGATGATATTTTTTTAATTTTTTTAAATTTACAATTTTTTTTGGCTTTGTGGCTAAGTTTCTCAGCCACACATGGTCGTTGTGTGGCTGAGAAACTCAGCCACAGGGCCTGCGGGCTACCTCCTCAGCCGCAGGGCCTGCGGGCTACCTCCTCAGCCGCAGGGCCTGCAGGCTGCCTCCTCAGCCTGCAAGCCCTGTGGTTGAGTTTCCCAGCCACACACCGGCCCTGTGTGGCTGAGAAACTCAGCCACAAGCCCTGCAGGCTTAGGACGCAGCCCGCATGCCCTGTGGCTAAGTGTCTCATGCCCTGTGGCTAAGTTTCTCAGCCACACAGCAGCCCTGTGTGGCTGAGAAACTCAGCCACAAGACCTACAAGATGAGGTGGCAGCCCGCAGGCCCTTGTGGTTGAGTTTTTCAGCCACCAAAGGCCGTTGTGTGGCTGAGAAACTCGGCCACGGGGCCAAAAAAAATTGCAGATTGCAAGTGACCAAAAAAAAAAAAAATTGAATTGATTACATAGAATTAAAAAAAAGTTGCATGCAAGCAACAAAACAATGAAACAATGATCATGGAGCCTACCTGGACAGTGTGTTGCTACTCCACCAGTGCTGCTACTCTGCCAGTGTTGTGACTTCGCCTTGTAGTTACAGTGTGTTGCTACTCTGCCTTGCTGTTACAGTGTGTTGCTACTCGGCCAGTGTTGTCACTCCGCCAGTGCTGCTACTCCCAAGAAAACAGAGCACTATACAATGGTCTAAACATTTGTTGCTTTCAAAGTGTCTAGTTTTGCATCACCTGAAACCATATTCCTGCTCCAAAAGCTAGGAGTAGATGATGGTCCCTGCATTTACTAGCACTCCATGATCATGAGCATTGAGAAAAACCTTATCACTTTCCTTGCCTGTGCCTCTGAAAGGGAGAGAGGTGCTTATAAAGCATTTTCTTCCATCCAAATTCCCTTTTCCTCCACCTCATTTCCAAAAAAAAAAATAGAAAAATCAAAAAAATTGAGAAAAATCCAAAAAAAAATTGCCTTTTGTTGTGGGATGGGTCTTATAGGGGTCTGATACGAGTCCTATGAGAAACCCGCAAGTCTTACCCTACATTTACTAGCACTCCATGATCATGAGCATTGAGAAAAACCTTACCACTTTCCTTGCTTGTGCCTCTGAAAGGGAGAGGGTGCTTATAAAGCATTTTCTTCCCTCCAAATTCCCTTTTCCTCCCCCTCATTTCCAAAAAAAAAATAGAAAAATCAAAAAAATTGAGAAAAATCCAAAAAAAAATTGCCTTTTGTTGTGGGATGGGTCTTATAGGGGTCTGATACGAGTCCTATGAGAAACCCGTAGGTCTTATGCTGGTATGTGAGTTTAAAACGAGTTTGAGCAGGTAAGGGTAGAGATTGTAGGTTCTATATGAGTGACTCGGCTCGCTATATAGAACCCGCGAAGACCCGCAGGTCTTATACGAGTGGTGCTTCACTACTTTATACATGACATTAATTCTTTGAATTTACATGACAAATCCTAATGCTCTCAATGGGAGCCAACTAAAATAAAATCACTCTTTCATGAAACCCGTGAAGCAAGGTTCACAATAATATTTTTATTTTCTTCATTGCAGCATTTACAAAAGTCACAATTACATCTCATTATGAAGATCGAACCTTCTTACACTTTTCAACACTACCAACGTGATGTATTCCGACAATTACTAAGAAGCATTCATTAACCATTTGACATCAATGATTGGTGCTTTTAGTCAAACTCAAACCCAATCAACTCCGGGGGTTGACATCAATGACAACACCATCCAAGAATCTCCCCCTTTGTCATTGATGGCAACACACGTACTCCTTTCACGAATACAATTCCCTTTGACTTCATGCTTCCATTTCCTTCTAATAATTTCAATCTTATTTTCATGATTTCTCTCCCCCTTTGACATCAATTGCAAAGAGTGACTCCCCCTGAAAATATGCCTGGTTCCTGTGGACCTGTCATTTGCCTGTGATCCCCCTGACGAGAAGCCTTCTTGTAATAATATGTTAATGACGATCAATGTTGACCCGTAACCTGCATGTGCTCCCCCTGAAGAGAAGCCTTCTTGTAATAGTATGTCAATGACAGTCCGCGTGGACCTATGTCTTGTATGTGCTTCCCTTGAAGAGAAAACTTCCTTTGTAAACCTGTAATCCTTCAATTGTTCTTCTCCCCCTGAACCATTTATGAAGTTGCAATCTTGTTCAAATTATCTGTCTGCCAATCGTAGACTTGTGCCTTATACTACTGCACAGACTCCCCCTCTATAAACTTCAAGGAGTCAATGAGCCGAATTGTTCAAAATAGTGATTCAGCTAACGAGTCATCTTGACTTGATTCCTCAGAACTTGTTACGAATCCTGAGAGCATGACTTCCTGTTAATCCTTTACCTGTTGATCCTTTACCTTTTCTTCCTGTATTTGTTCATCTTGTACCTATTTCCTCTTCCAAACCTTCTTATTCTCATCATCAATACTCATGATTGATTCTATTTTGTTCCTGTAATGATGAGTTATGTGTCCATGATTATGACATTTAAAGCATTCAACGTCATCCATAGAAGATACCACCTAGCATCTATCTCGAGAACTTGCGAAGTTACATCTAGGGTTTTGCAGATAGGAGTTGTACCTGCCAAAATCTTTCCAATCCCTAGCCATGTGTCCATAAAAATTCCATTAAATAAATATGCGTACCTGAATGGTTCATTTGAAGGTGATGGTCCTTAAATATTGTACCTATCAACAACTTTACAATCCCTGGCCATATGTCCATAGTTAGCACACGAAAAACAATAACCATTAAATAAACAAACATACATGAAGATTTTTCATTCTCTTTTGGAGGTAGTGGTGTAGTCAGTTGTCGTCCTTTGTTCTTGACAGCTTTGGTCTTGTTCTTTGGAGTTGCAACATTCAATGTTTTAAAACTCCGACTTGGGCTCGAAACAAGCCGAGGGTCGACTCCTACTCGGTATCGACTCGGCCGGTTGGGTTTCAATGACTCAGTGTTTGCAAAAAACACATTAAATATTAATTCTTTTATAAAAACACATAATTTTAAAGATTTTCATTCATGTTTCCAAACACAAAGCAATAGAAAATAGAAAAAAGACAAGATATGATCAAAGTAGGCTCATGAATATATCCATTATATCAAAATGGCACCCAGTACATTGTCCAATACATCCATGATATAGAGGTCAGAACAAAAAACATGACCAAGGAGGCTCTAAATGGCCTCTACAACAAGTTATAAAACATGACTAGTCACTACTGCTAGACAAGGCAATATCCTCTAGCTTAGACTCTGAATTAGAGGGGGCAACCCAAGGCTCCTCCTCCTCATCAAGATCCTCAACTAGAACTGTAGCACTAGCACGCTGAGCCTGAGATAGACAAGTTATGCGCTTGCATCGTGGCTGACTAGAGGAAGTGCCTACGGCTGCAACTGAAGGACTTGGAGTTGGGCTTGGGCCTGCTACTAGTGGATCTGCATTTAGCTTAGCCTCTACCTATAAATCGAACTCCAACCCCACATCAATATCCTCATCAAATTCAAACTTTGGTGGACGAATCTCCACTGCCCAATCTAATGTTGGATCAATATCATCCAACACAACGGGAACTGAATCAGGTCTTTTGTTCAGCAATAGGTTGCATCTTAGTCGAAGGTTGTATTGGACATAGACTAGATCATTTAACCGTTTTTGCTCTACACGATTTCTCTTCTTTATGTGAATCCTCTCAAAGACAGACCAATTGCACTCACACCCAGAAGCACTGCAAGTTTGACTCAAAATGTGGATTGCAAACCTCTGCAATTCAGGACAACGGCTACCAAATGCCTCCCACCATTGTGCTGCAAAAAACATAGTTGTGTAATGAGTTTCAGTTAGCTCAACAAATTATATCCAACTTTGAAATTATAAACAATTATACAAAATAATAAAATATGAATTTGAAAATTTAAATTCTTTGTTTACCTGGCTCATCTGATTCCCTTGCAATCCTTGCAAGGTTCTTGCTAAAGGAACCTGTGGCTTTGTTGAGGATAGTGATCTGATTGTGTATCAGCAACTAGCCACTCTCCTTGGGCATCATGCGATCAATGCAGTCAATCAATCCATCTCTAACCTCCCCAATCAAAGCTCCTTCTTCTAGAGCTTTATAATGATACCTAGGGTTCAGAAAATACCCAGTTGCATGTATAGGGTGATGGAGTTGATTTTTCCATCTTGGATCAATGATTGCCCAAATGGGCCCATACTTAGCCACTCTGTCCTTGTATGTTTCCTTATTTGCTCCTTTGCTTGATCTATAGCCTCATAAATGAAGCCCATAGCCAATATTTCCCCATCCACCAATCACAACACCTTAACCAATGGCTCAACAACCTTCACAATCTCTACTACCTTTTTCCAAAATATTTCTTCATTAACTTTTTTTTTCACATCTTTGCCATCCTGTTTGGGAACCCATTGACATTCATTCCATTCATCACTAGAAAACAGTTTTTGCAAGTTTCTATGTTGGGAAAGAATAGATTGCAATGTCAAAAATGTGTTTCAAATCTAGTGATGGCAGACCTAATAATATCCTTTCCCCTTGTGTGTTTCCTCATTAGGTTCGAAATCCATGAGTGATTGTAAATATATTTTGTTATGCTTTTGACATGCTCTACAATGTTCTTGATCCAATCTATTTTACCAATATCTTCAAGCATGAGGTCTATGCAATGTGCAACACATGGGGTCCAAAAGATCGTTTTGTGTTTTTCCTCTAACATTTTACAAGCAAGAACATAGTTAGAGGCATTATCTATGATGATTTGAACAACATTAGCCACCCCCACCTCTTCAACAACCTCATCCAAAAGCCGAAACAACAAGTGTGCATCTTTCACCCTATCAGATGCATCAACTGATCTTAGAAACATGGTTCCCTTTGGGAAAAAGATAAGAAAGTTTATGATGATATGGTTCCTCTGATCAGTCCATCCATCTGACATGATGGTACATCCTGTTTTTGTCAATTTATGGTAGCATCGGATGTGCTCTAGCCTTGGAATTTTGTATATGGTCTAAGACACATGTATTTCATAATACCCAGAAAGGATTTTGGAAGATTCCACTTAGAGTTGGTTTAATTAAAATAATTAATCATTTTTTAATGTTTTCCTAAGCGTAAACTTAGGAAATTGATTAATTAAAGGGTATTAATTAAACTAAGCGTGAATCTTCTAGAAAAAGTCATGGATTACCTCCAAATTAATCTTAGCCCTTGATTATGTTTTAATCTTGGCCATTGAAGGTTCAACAGAAGAATATAAGGAGGGTGAGGGGCCTATGGAAATACACATCAAATGGAAAAAGAATCAAGAGTTCGATTTCTTCAGTGAGAGGAAGAATCGAAGTGGTTCTCATTTACAGAGAGGGGAAGGTGAAATCTCCAAGTGGGAGAATTTTTGAAGGATAGAGAGTGCATGAAGAGGAGAGAGAAAGGAGCCAAAGCATCAGCGCAGAGTTAGCCTAATAGCAGTTACGTTGGGCCAACGCAGAGAAGCAAAGGGAGTTTCGTTTTCTATTGGAGGGGCAACTGAGGGTTCATCCAGTGTCAGGAGGACATTTCAGGAAGGAAGGAGCACTCTAGTCTCGTACAGTACCAAGCACAGAAGCAACCACGACAAGCAGCAGAAGCAGTGACGTAGTGATAGCGTGAGTGACGCACTCACTGCGCAAAAATCACGCAGAGGGCAACTGAGGGTTCATCCAGTGTCAGGAGGACATTTCAGGAAGGAAGTAACACTCTAGTCTCGTACAGTAGCAAGCACAGAAGCAGCCACGACAAGCAGCAGAAGCAGTGACGCAATGACAGCGTGAGTGACGCAGTCACTATGCAAAAATCACGCAGAGCCAGTCAGTGTGGGTGCAGGTCAGTGCCGAAACTCAAATGGTGATGTGAGAATTGTCTCACTTAGTCTTTTCTCATCAGAATTCCTCAGGTGATTGATTGACATTTACAATCACACGTGTACTCAGAATTTCTGCATTATAAAGAAACCCTCAGATCTGCTGCACTGGTTTTCCCAAGTTGGGTTTTTCCGGGGACAATTGTCTAAAATAACGATGTCTATGTGTGATTACTAGTGCTATTTTATATGTGATTTGTTAATCGTGAAGTCTGCAGCATAATTTATTTTGTTATTTAACACAAGAGAAATGTTAAATAATTGTGTTTGACAATGCAATAGAAGAAATTTAATAAGTAGCTGCAGTAGAATTCTCCATTATAGAATTTTCACAGTTTTTGTCCATGAGTTTTTGAAATCTCTCAAATATTCATTGATGGACAAAATCTCTTTTTGCAAAAAAGATCCCCTTAACTCATACATAGTAGGGCCTTTGAAGCCCTTCCCAGCAGCATATATGTCATCAAACATAGGTTCATAATATGGTGAACGAGAAGCATTCAAGGGGATATCAACATCATACCACTATCTAGCTATCTAATGAAAAGCAGATTCTCTCAATTCTATCTTCCAATGCTGATCTAAAGTGTGTTGCACTTGACCTCTAGTAGCTTTAGGACCATGTGCACTATCAGAGGGATAGGAGGGTGTGTAAAAACTTTTGATAGTACCCTTATTTTTCACTGTACCCTTACCCTTTTCTTGAATAGACTCCAAAGAGGGAGGAACATAGCGAAAGCGGTTTGATGCATCAATGCAAGGGATAGATGAAGAGCCCTCCTAATCAAAATTGGGGTTGGCGGCCATCATGTGTTTTACATTCCTCTTCCTCCCAATTTCAGCCTCTATTTCTTTTTTCCTAGCTTTGTCTTCCTCAAACTTTTGAAATTGATCTCTCAACTCCTTCCTAATTTCCCCAATTTCTTCTCTTGGTGCTTCACATGGAGTAATTTGGCCTCTAAGACCATCCAAGTGTAGTTTCAGCCTATGAATTCCCCCTCCACCCCCTTTAATTTTTCTCTTACGAAATTTGCAATGCATTTGATCATCAACCATCTCAACATACGCCCAAGCAGCGTCTTTCATTCTAGGAGCTATTTTGGACTGATTTTTTCACTTGGAAATGAAAGGTTTAAATCTGAAATTGAAAACAAAAAAAACTATTGATTCTATGTTCATTTCTTTCACAAAAATTATGTTTTCAATTTTCAGATTTGCAAAAAAAAAAGACAAAGGAAGGCAGATTTTAGAAGTGAAAAAAAAATACCTCTAAGCTCTAATCTCTTCAATGCTGGTCCAACAAACCAACTCCTCAATGTTGCTCCAACGACTGCCCAAGAAGCTCCTCACTGCTGCTCCAAAGATTGCCCAAGAGACTCCTCAACGCTGCTCCAAAATCCAACTCCACAACTCTTCACAAATTCCTCACAAATGCTCACTCAAATGCAATGAGATCGCTGTGAGGAAATGAGAGGGGTTGGGTAGCTTTTATAGGATTGGGAGGGGTTAGATGGCATACCAAAACCCTAACAACAAGTTGAAAACCGGTTTGGAGTCCGAAATTGGCCATTTGTGGGGTCCACAGTCGACTGGCAATGGCTTGGCCAGTCTAACTAGAACTCGGTCGAGCCAACAGATTTGGTGGTCGGTTCAGCCAATTCAGTCACAAACCGACCGCCGAACCAGTGTTTCTACCGAGTGAGTCCAGCAAGGGGTCGGCTCAGCCGAATCCGAGTCAGACCGACTGATTTTTAAAACACTGATTGGAAAAATTTGTGTTTGTTTTAATTGTACTATACAAATCAACAGACACTAGGGATTTTCTAGGGCCAATTTGCTTGTAGGGTTATTTTGGGTGGATATTTGTGGATGAAAATCTAGGGTTTTCCTCCTTAAATCTTTTTTATGCAAAATCTAGGATTTGTTGTGGTGAAACTTCCCTCAGTATGGCTGACATCATCCTTTCAAAACTTTTGTGTCTTAGTAACCATAATCCCTAACCAAACTTCAACTTGAAGCCTATTTGATGGTTTACCTTGTTGCTTTGCTGATCTAATCATTACGTAAACTCTTTCATTAACTTATATATGTCTAGGTACTCCTTTGTCATTGCACATCAATAAGCCCTAGCTTGTAGAGGTCCTTAGCTAATCTAGGGTTAGAACACTTGCTCCTTTATAAATGCATATAATATTCAATTAATTACTTTGGGTTTCCCTTACCCCACTAAGGTTTAATAAACATAATTTCAGCACAAGATGATTCAACCCATTATACCTGCCATTTGCCTTCCAATTTTAGTTATCAATCCATTCTCATCAATCGCATCAACAAGGTACAGTTGCTTTAAAGCATCCTCCAAGGACTCACCTGCAATTACAGAAAAGGGCTAGGTTAGTAATATTTTAACTAATATTGATGTTACTCCATTAGAAGCAAAAAGGTAATTTTTGAAACATAAAGCCCAATTAAAAGCTATGAATGAGCATTTAAATGATAATGTTTTATTCAATCCAGATAAGATGGAACACATCAAATATCTTATATAAAAAAACTTAAAAACTGCACAGAGCAAATGAACATATTACATGGAAAGTCGCATGATCCTTACGTGATGGCTGGTCAAGAAAATCAAAGTTAAGAACGTCTACATCTGTAAGGTCCAATGACTTTAAATGAAGCACAGCACTAGCAAGCGATGAACGTTGAATTTCAGGAACCGTTGCCTCAAGCAATTCATGCTCATACACAGATAATGGATAGAGTCTATAACATTTTCCAGGACGTGTCCTTCCAGCTCTGCCTGCTCGTTGATTAGCCTGCACTCTGCATGTTACTAAACTCAGATAGTGATCTAGCCTGGTTCATGATATCTTCCAAGAAAGAAAAGGATAAAGAAAGAAAACAATCAGATCAATGTCCAACAAAGACCAAATAGGTCAATAGACTAGAGATGCAATTCACTATCAGAACAGCAAGTGATCCGTTATACAATACTCCTACGATATTGCTTACGATAATACAATATGAAAAGTGAAGTGATTTGCTATAATGATACAATACCAAAAGTAAAGCCACTCCTGTACTAGTATATTAATCTAAACGTCAGTAAAAAAAAACATGCAAAATATGTATCAATAGGTCATAAACGATAACAATGAAAAATGTTCTACAATGTGATATGATAGAAACGGAATAAGATAACCCAGATGTCCACCAAGAAAGAAAGAACAAGAACTACAACTGCTTCAACTACTTCAAGGGCCACCCAAAAGAATGTTTTAAAATTTGATATCATAAAGTGCAATGTGTTTGTAATAAGATTTATGAATCCCAGTCTCGGAACGAAGCTCAAAAATACCAGCCTTTGATAAAGATGACGTGCAAAATTCCAGCCATAGATAGGGTAATCCTCATTGGACAAACATAACCCAAAACAGATGAGAACAATAATAAATATTTATTGAAATACGTAAAATACTATGCTTCTATTAACAAGGATGTCACATCAAGTTTGGTTGCAATAACGCACAACCTTGCTTTGGGGAGTTCCAAGCAACCAATCCTTTGTAACATTTCATAGTAATCTGACCACTTGTTTCCTCCTCTAATAGCAGAAAACACCTTCTTCTTGACCTTCACTTCTCCGCAAGAGTAAATGGAAAATATCTTGGGTTTTGACAAAGCCATGGCTTTTAAAAATGCAAACAGCACAAAAAGGAGTCACTAGAAGGGAAGGTCACAACAAAAATGTATAATAGATCCAGTGTGTTGAAACTTATAATCATATTTTTGAATTGTAAGCTTGTATAACATACCGACTAATCTGCACCACATCAAGAGAGTACATTCCAGTCCCAGGGTTGTATTGGCGTTGCTTCACAAAGCCTGGATCAATGACATATCTGCAAAAATATAGGAAAATCATAAGTATGTGTAGAGAGGGAAGTCTATATGTTGGGGGATAATTATCTTGGGGCATAATTAGAAATATACTATAGCAATATGCACAAGGATGATCAAGCATTGACCAAAAATACAGTGGCTGCAAATAATTAGAATTAGCAGTACAGTGTGGAACAAAAAAATGTTGAGCTAGTTATTCAAGACAATGAATCCATATATACCATGGAACATATTAAGAAGAATTATTCTTGTGAACCAAACAGAAAGAAATCTACGATAACTGCAAATCATCTAATAATATCTCTCGCAGACAGTGTAGGTCAGGCATAATTTATCCCAAATACTCTGATTAGTCACCCAACTTATCCAAGTCGCAAGCCAGCAAATATGGGTGACAATGATAGTAAAATGGGCAATGTCTATAAAAGTTAGTTAGAACTTCAACAATTGACATTACAATTATAACAACACCAAACAATAACCTTGGTACAAGTTCAGTACCAAAGGATCTGTCACATAATAAGCTCATGTTGCTTTGGGTTGGTTCAAGCCAAGTTCCAACAAGGGATGTATCCCTAACACTATGACCCATGTATTAAGTGAATGCAATAGAACCTAGGTCAACAAGCAGGTCAAGTGCACAAGGTGAAACTAGTAATTCAACAAAGAGATCCAGAGGACTAGTGCCTGTCCTGGGTCATGGAATCAGGTTAGAAACAAAAGCCCATACTCGTGTCGTGATGAAGAATTCCCATGAGGCATCCATGGAAGTTGAGTATCACCAGAACAATGTAACTCAAACCCTATGATCAATGCTGAAAGACAGCCCTATCATGGTTAGTGAAATGCAATCAAAGAGAAAATTTCTTTGTGTTACAAAGAGTCAAAATTAAAACCACCCTGATTTGTGTTAAAATTTGGCAGCTCAAGGATGAATTTCTCCTAGAAGAAATCATATATTTCAGTTCTGTTTGAACCACCTATAATAAAATTTCATTTCTGACAATTCTAATATGATTTTCCAAAAATAATAAGTAGTATCTCAATTTGGAAGTGACTTTCCAAAAATAAAAAGACATGTCTAAATGATCAAGGATAATCTCCACATATGGAATCCACATTAAAATCAAATCAATCATGATTATACAAGTCAAGAATTAATATTTTATCCTTACTAGTATTATTATTATTATGATACTATTGTTTATAAAATAGTCTGAAGTAATTCACCTTTAATGGATTAATAAAAACAAATTCTCAATACTCTCATGGAATAAGTCAATTAAATTGAGAATCTCTTACTTGGAAAATTGAACCTTTCTCTTGGAATAAAATAGTAACTCCACACTTAAGAGAATGTAACTATCCCTCGCTAATTCGATGTATGGCAAAAGAGTAACTCCTCCTCATTAAATGCTCTTGTAACTCCCTCACTCAATTAGATTTGTAACTCTGACTAAATATTCTCTCATGTCTAAGTGTAGCTCTCTCTCTCTCTCCCTAATTCGAATTGTAACTCCTCAAGACAAGTGTACCACTCTCTCTATTCTTGGGATAAGTTACACTTCTCCTCAACTAACTCCTCCATCACAGAATTTGATTTTCCTATTGTTGGCTCAAGGCATGAATTCATTTTATAACTCCTCTCATTTCTCATCTATTTAAGCAAGAGCACGTGAGAGTTGAGTGTAGCATGTTCATTGTGAAGAAGGAGAGCAAGTGTTGAGTGTGTGCAAGAGAAGTGTGAGAGAAAGTAAAGAGCAAGAGCAAGGGAAAAGTTGGAGCAAGTGTGAAGGACAAGATCTGATCAAGAGGAGGAGGAGATCTTCAAGCAAAGAGCAAGAGCACTTCAATTGCAAGTTGATCAAACATTCTCTCTCTCTACTCTCTCTACTCTCTCTACTCTGTTGAAAAATTGAAGAAATCTAATAGAAGAAGAATCATTTGGGCCTTCCCCCCTGAGGAGTTTTACTCTGATCATTGCACCTAAATCTTAGTGTCTCATATTTGTGCTTGGTTGTCTTCATATGATCCTTAAGTTTATGTTCTATCTACAATTGTTGATCTGAAAAGTTTTGAAGAAGAAATTTACATTCTAAGTAATTGTAACAACATAGATCATTTAGTTTTATGCAAGGTACTTTCAGGTCCTAGCATAGAACATTCAGTTTTCTGCAAAGTACATTCAGCTTTCTGCAAAGTACATTCAATTTTCTACATAGAACTTTCAAGTTTTTGCAAAGAATTTTTAAGTTTTTGCATAGAACTTTCATATTTTAACAATTTGCAAGGCTTCATTAATTCAGGGTAGAAATTTCCACAAGACCTGAAAAAGGTGACACAATTACATAAAGCAAGAGAGTTGCAAGCATTAATTAGGGAACTCAAAACCAGGGTAGCTATTTGTTATAGCATCATTCTTGAATCTTTTTGGTCTCTAGGTGCCATTTAGATCCTCTTTGTTGATCTCTTTTGAATCAAAGATGGATTCCATGCAGTGCTATTTTGGTTATATGCACCCTTGCTATATACATGAGAAACTTTACATATTTGTATAAAATAATTTGGATTCATATGGAATTATGAATGCACATGAATTATATGTTCTTTTCAAAATTTGAATAATTTATGTATTTTTTGGTCGACCAATCTTTTAGTCTGGTTCTAACTTCTCATAACATTGCTGAGGATGCTGTGAGCATTTTCGATCAAGCAAACAAGGGGAAATCTGATGTTTTCATTGTCATGATTCATCTCATGAGAGACAATTATTTTGCTTTAATATGATGTTGTATCATTCTATCAGATCTTATGACTAAGGGCAAATATCATATTTCAATATCAATATCTGATGTACCACTTGACATCTTATATATCGAATTTATTTTCATATTTATTTAACAATGTATTGTTTGATGTTGATGCTGCTTTATAGGTTAAAAATTTGAAAATAAATTATCATTTTAGCAATTAAGTTTCCTGATATTCCAAATAATTTAAAATTTAGAGCCCCCGGCAATAAATTGCCAATAATGATAAATGTAACACGGATTTTTATAAAATATATATTTTGATATATTTTATGAATATTAATTCAAAAAGCCATGCAAAATGGCATATAAGTACTGAAAATATGAAAGTATGGATTTTCGTAGTAGATTAATGATATCATTAAAGCACCAACTATTTAGTATACAAATAACGTCAACCATCTAACAGTTATCATTTATAGTGTTGTCATCAAATGATCAACCATAACAACAACCTTCAAATTTCAAATTTCAACATATAGCATCTGTCATTAAGAAGCTGTAACAGATAACATCAACCATGAAACAAAACAGCGCATCATGACTAAATAGTTGTACTATGCAACGAACAATTCAAATTTTATTTGTCATATAATGTGGATTCTAATCTGAAAAATACAAATAACTATACCCTCTAGTAATATTTCTAAAGCCTCTTGCCATGAGCAATTTCCAACTATTCTCCCGCAGTTTAGTAGCAACAGGGATTGTTACATGAGCAGAGGAAATGTTTCAGGAGCACAGGGAATCATTGAAGCAGACGACTGCCCTCAAAAGCGAGCTTCAAGAGTTGGAGCATGAGAGTGGGGGTGTTTCCCTGCTGCTATGGGTTAAACTTTCCCAAAATGAATCAAACTTTTCTAGCGGAGGATCACACATTCAAGCCTCACCATATTCAGATGTTTTTCAAGAGCATGTTCAACCGGGTCATGTTATTTAGAAAGAGGCTGGCCCATGATCATTATAACAATATCTAACTGAGTGCACAGGACATATTCAACAATGAAAATGCATTCCTACACTTAGAAAAGGAAAGAGATTTTTTTCTACTTACACAACACCATCTACAGTAAGGGATGTTTCGGCAATGTTAGTTGCAACAATAATGCGTCTACAATTTGGAGGTGCTGGCGTAAACACTCGAACCTGTTTATTGGCAGCAAGCATCCCAGTGATCCATGTTAGCATACACCTGTTTATTGGCAGCAATCAAACCACTGAACCATGATAGCATTGACTAGCTAGGTAGCAACATTATAAACCTTTAACCCATGGTAAATTACAGTCCTCAAGAATGTAATAATTTAATTATATTCTTGTATTTTCAAACTCAAATCTACATACAATGACTAAAAATGGGATCAGATCTATATCGCCCATAATAGCATCCACACGATATTCCACTAAGTAGACACAAATACATAAATCAGTATACTATTTTTAGTAAAACTCTCAAAGAAATGTTGTAAGTTTTACTTTGAGAAACAAAACTGTATTAGTGCAATTTATATGTTACAGTAAATGGTCCTTTAATCAGTTCATCCACAACGGGAGTGAGGCCACAATATCCCACTGTGTTCCAGCACATAAAGATAAATCAGCACATGAATATTTTCACTTTCTTTTCTCTAAATAAATGTAAAAGTTAAAACATTATTTACAAAAACATTCAACCACCGAATAGAGTTTTTTTTGCATAGTACAAGGGAAGGAAGTTTATTTCTGTTAAAAATCTTTGTCTATTCAAAACTGAGCTTGCTAACATATTACTCCTTCATTAGAACTCCTACAGTACAGTTCTTAACAAAGAATATTTTGCTAGACCATTTTCCCTATAATACACAAACACAAACGATAACTCCAAATTGCAGAGACTACAGAGTCAATTGTATATTATTCAATTTGTAAAAAGTGAGATAGAAAAGTGATGTCTTGTGAGAAAGATGGATTTTGCTTGCAACCAACAACAAATAACTTAAAGCACATGTCTCTGTATCTAAAGTCACTTTATTTGACCACTAACTCAAAAATATTTTGCTATATAAACATTAAGTACATTTAATATGCCATATGTTCACTCCATCAGCCGCCCCTAATAGTCATTTGTGAAACTGCACCAAGCTTAAAACTAAATGTTACAAACTTATCTGGACTAGAGTTTAGTGAAGATATTTGCAATCTGTTCCTGAGTTACACAATCATGCAACTCCATGTCTCCCTCCTACACAAGTAGTTGAACATAATGGCAATGGACCTCCGTATGCTTTGTTTGCTCTTGAAACAGAAGATTTCTTCCCAACTTCAACACATTTTCGTTATCACAATAACCTATAATTGTAGTTTGTTCAACTTGCAAATGAGTGAGTATTCCTCAAAGCCAAAATGCCTCACAAGCTATATTTATTGTTCCGCTGTATATTGCTTCAGAAGATATGAATGGCACAGTTTATTGTTTTTTACTCAACCAAGAAGCAAACCCTATAAAAAGAGCGAAAATATTACCTGTAGTAAATTTCCTATCATCAACCAAACTAGAAAATCAGAATATGTGAAAATTGTCAAACAGAAATCCTCCCCTCTAGCATACAAGATGTCACACCCCAAAGTTACATCTACATACCTCACAACTTTCTTGGCTGTCCAATGTTCAACCATTGGAGATGCCATAAATCTAGAAATAGCATTGAATGCAAAACCCATATTCAAACTTCTTGTTGTAAGATATATCAAGATCTCCAAAAATTGTTTGTATACTAACTCATTAGCCAGTTTTGAATCAGTTTTGGTTGATAACTTCATCCCAACTTCAAAAGGTGTAGAAATTACCTTCCAATCTGCAATATGAAACGTCTCCAACAAACATTTGAATACTGACATTGCAACACAAATACACAACCATCAGTTTTTCAAAATCCCACACCCAGGAAATAATGCATGAGGCCCTAATCCATCATGTAAAATGCTGAACATAATCAGATTTTACCTTCTGAATTGTGTCAATCTCACTACCTACAATGATAGTATCATACACATACACCACCAAGATCAATATATCATCAACAATGCTTTCGACATATAGATATGGATAAAAAAGGTTTCTTCCAAGTGTACATCCTATAATATGCATGTCCCAACCCCTGGTGGGCAATGAACTGCCCCATCCTAAAGGGGGTAATGACTGCTATACATCATACAAAGCAACCTCTCATTCCATGAGCTACAGAAATAATACAAAAAAGTATCCAAAAAAGGTAAAAGGCATTTAGATGGCTGGAAAAACAAAGGCCAAGGTGACTCATGCATCCACGATTGCTCCCTCTACACATCTATACACCCAGGATGAAGTACATCATAGCTGGTCCCTTTCACCATGGCACTTGGCCATGAAATCTTTTCCCCTCCATTCCATCACTATTCACTTGGCACCTATCAATTGAAGGGTGGACCAAGGACATGTCACTTCCACTTGGGGTTGAGAACACCTAATAGGATCATCTATTGACCACTCCTACCTAGGGAGGTAACAATGTGACTAAGGCCCCAATTTTGAAGAGAACCCTTATATGAAGTGTTAGTTTGCCCACTTCTTTCAAGCATGGTTCACTTAGAGGCAATAATGATTAAATGTACCTAATGATGAAAATTGCAACACTGGATATTGTGTTTAATTGACAAGTGGTTCCATCTATAGGTCTAGGCAACTTAACTGGGGTCCAGTTCCTCCAGAGGGATGTATTGACACCCACAGGTGATGTGTTAAGAGCCATGGGACTCCAGACCATTGTAGAGCATCATTTGTATCCATGCGCACCTTTAGCACCTACAGAGTTCCTACATTTTGCCCTATATCATTTATGGGATGATGCACCTGGACCAACATGCCCCCAGTCAGCTTAGCAGTACTACAGGATCAGGCAATTGATTCAAAGCCCAGATGAGATTTGTCTCCTACCTTGAGACATGGGAGGGCTAGCACCATTTTCAATACCCTCAATGTTGGGGCAGAATCAAGCATATTCACCACTTGGAGACCCATTATACTCATTTTGTGCCCCAAAGCCAAAACTGGGGTCCACAGGATGTTTGTGACAAAGATCTAAGGGCAAACCCCTAGAGGTTGATTTTAGAAGGCATCTACACTTGTTTTGGCACTCATTGCACTCAATGTTTGCCTAAAAGAGGCCTACGTTAGCATGACGCCAGCCTTCTAGCTATTTTGGCTCACATGTGCGGCATATTATTGATATATCTCACAAGCTATTAGGTCGGCTTGTAACCTAGACCTATACTTGCCCATTATTTTATCTTTAGAGGGGCTTGTAAGCTAGTATTGCATTCCAATGCCTCGTATAAATTTAGAATTTGTCATTTGAACTTCTCATCATCACAACTTTTGATTTTCGACCTCATTAGAGGAATTCAGACTTCTTCTCTTATAGATGAATTGGAGATTTTCGATACATTTTGATATTTGGAGTTGAACTTGGATATTCTTTGGAGCTATTCTTTGCTCTAATGGATGGAAATCTTGCATGTTATCTTGTAAGTGCACTTGATTGTTGAATATTAAATTCTTAATGTCTAATGTATGGAATAATTAATTCTAGGCCATGCTAAATTGTTCCCTAATTTGTTGAATATTAATTAAATTGCTATATAGATGAATATTGCAAGGATTACTCATACATAATAAGTAATGAGTTGTCCTAGTAGTGAAATCCTAGAAGCTCTCCCATTAAAATCCATTTTTCCATTCCATAGGTAAATGCTTGAAATTTTGTTGCTAAGGCATCAAATTTCGGCCTACTTGGAAACAATTTTGGCTAACCTATTTCATCCAAGACTCCATTCTCTCAAGGGACAAGGGACTGGTCCAGTTGGTTACTTCAACACTCAACCCATTAATCAAACTATAGGTCTCATGCCTCATCAAACAGGCCTCTACAGAGAAAGCGAATTTCCTCCAACTGGAGCCTTGAACCTAAAATTTTGCCTTTCTTGTAGAAATCCCTATTGTGTCACTTTAAATCCTAACCTTAGAACATCCATTAGGTGACCTCACATACTGGGACTCCTCCCATCAATGAAAATCTGTAAATAGAAGGGGGTTTTAGTTGTGGTGATAGTGTGCCACTACCCCATTGTTGTCTCTTGGTCTAGTTTATGCTTTGTAGGCTTTCCCTCTCCAAATCTTGCTAGATTTTGCAAAAACAAAACCCAAACTCATCAAGTATCCATTAATCCTAGAATACCATGCCTTGGGTGCCTGCTTGAATCTGTACAAAGCTTTCTTCAATCTAGAAACATGGGACTCCTTCCCATGTATCACAAAGCCCTGAGAATGCTCTATTTACACTTCCTCCTCAATAACACCATTGAAGAACGCAATCTTTACATCCATCTGATGTAACCTCCAACCCATAACTGAAGCAAGAGAAATAATAGTCCTGATGGAAGTATACTTGGCGACCAGAGCAAAAGTCTCCTCATAGTCCTCTATCTCTTTCTAGGAAAACCCTCTCGGCACAAACTTCGCTTTGCATTTCTCGATGTTCCCATTTATTGCATGCTTGATCTTATAGATCCACTTGGAAGGCACTATTGACTTCCTCTCTGGTCTCGAAACTATCTTCAACACATCATTCTTCATGATGGACTGATACTCCTCCATATCCTCCCAAACCTACTAGCCTGTTGCCTCCTCATAACAGGATGTTCAAAATCAATGATGTGGCTCATCAACGCAATATAACTCGAGAACCTATGTGGTCGTCTATTCTCCTTGAAAGGACCACTAGGAAGTTCATGCCTCTCTACATCTTGCAAAGTGTCATGAAGCCATGTCGACCTCTTCCTAATCACTGCAACATCTCTAGGCAGGTCTACTAACTCTACTGGCTCTACTGACTCCTTCTGATAGTCTGAACGATGAACAACAAGACAAGCGGGATATGTACCCACATCCTTCGAAGCCTCCTGCTCCTCACTATCAATCCCCATATGAGACTTGTTGTCAGCCAAATTGTATAGGCAAGATGCGACAATGCTCAAGGCGGGATTGTCACTTTGATCATTGCGCTCTCTGTTCTATTTGTCTCCCTATAGAAAGCTATGGGGGGTATTCCCTATGAAATGAGAAGATCAAAGACTTGTTGGGATCCAATAAGTTCGGGAGACACAATTGAATGGCCTAGAAACTTGGTTAAATTAGCAAGTTAAAAGATTTTATTAGATTACATGGAATATCGGTGCCTTAAATGGAGTCAGTTACTTGCTTAGATTATTTACCAAGTTACTAGATGAACAGTTGTTGCTTGAGGATGCTCCACTATCCTATACGAAATGCAAATCCTACAATCTAGGTGGGATGCAAAATCTTGGTTTTTTTAGTTGGATGCCTACTCTAAACGTATCCTTCCTCTTAATTGTTTTGAAGCTAGTCTCTAGAGTAGATTGTGAGAGAGAAGCCACGGAAAAGCAAGCAAAGGCTTGGTTAACTATACCTACCCTTAGGTTCTAACCACCCGATGCCTCCAGCGCTGCAGAGACTGTGGCTCTAATGACTGCAAGGTCACCGTGTTAACCACTAAAGAGTTTCTAGACTCTTCAAGCTAGATGAGAAAGGTGGCCCTATTCTCTATCAACCAAACCTATGCTTGGAGGTTAATTAATTAATGCAAAACTAGGACTAGGATGTAAATGCAAGATGGTGAGTGTTCTTAAGTTGAGATTATTTAATGACTCAAGTACTTAATCACGAATGATCTTTGATTATATCAATAGAGTACTCAAACAATAAATGAATGATAATCCCAACCACAAGAGAAAGTGCTCAAAATTAACGATGCTAGAAAATGTTGTCAGTATAAAAGATAGACAATTGCTCAACTGATAAATAGAACAAGATCAATGTTATAATTAGAAATTATCAATATGCCAATTAGATACAGGATAGCATCTGTTGAAGAATCAAAGTAGTTCTATTAGGGTTTGACTCTTCGATCTTGATAATTACTTGTGAGTGTGTTGGCTTCTTTTGCTTCTTTATTATCTTATCTTCCATCAAGCAATTACCATATTATGTGTGTATGAAGATCACAAAACAAGAGACACATGTTGTAGGCACTATGCCTGGGAAAAACACCCCTCGAGTGGAAAACCCATTCAAGATAATTCTTCCTTTCAATAGTATTCTTTGAGACTCTTCACCCTAGACATAAGCCAAACCTTCCCTCCACACCACGTCAGCCTTCCAAATCTTCAACTTAGCAACAGTAGCAACTTCGACTAGGCAGCAGTTCCAGCAACAACAGCAATAGCAAATACTAAAAGACTTCGATCTCCCAAGAGAGGGCACAAAATGCAGAGATTCCACCACCAAAATTTCAATTTTTCCTTCATCTATCTTCTAGACCCAACTCGCACTCCATTAAGCGTCCTTCTTCACTTCGCACTTTTTCCTATGTAGCAATAGATATCGAACTTGCTTGAGAAGTGATGCTCCAAATGAATTCGATCTCCTTGCTTTTATAAGCTTCAAGTGAGACCGAATTTGTCCCTTTAAGGCCGACTTGATGTGGAGGTACTCTAAACCATTTTTGACTCAAATTTAAACCTAATTACATCATTCAAAAGCCCAAGATGGGTCAATATAAATCTGTAATGACTAGCCTAGAAGTCCACAATGGAGACCTTAATATGAATATGACCAAGGCATGAAACCCATGCTTTAATAAGTCATTTAATAATAAAATAAATGCCAAAAGATAATATAAATTATTTTCTTTAATTCTTTTGATAAATACAATAAAATATAATTTATGAAGACCGAACCTAGTTAAAATCTTCAACAGCGTCCACAAGAGATATCCAATTTAACAATGAACAAGAAGTCCACTTGTCCAATGACAATAATGGCAATGAGAAATTTAAAACATCTATCCACAGTATTATTTAGAGCAATTAGCCTAAACACTTAGAACACTTATGTGTGAATGTAAGAGTGAAGCTAGATTCCAATGACCAAAATTTAACCCAAATCAGTTCAACCACAAATACTTATCCATTGCAAAAATTTATTAGCAAATTTTAGAGACTTATATGTATTTTATCACTGCTGCAACCTTGTATTCAGAGGTTTGCAATTTTATATCAGCAGTCAAAAGACAATGTTCAATGGCCAAAATAAGCTAGAAAATTTATGCATTCAACTTTCTAATGATTACCAATGATTATTAGACTGCTTATGAGCTATAGATCAGAATTGTAAAATTCAGATCACACCTCAAAATGATGTATATCAGACTTAGAACAACTCAAAAAAGCAGTAATTTAATCCTCAATAAACCCAGAAGGTGAAAAAATTATTAATGTCACAATAATTCCAATGATTAGCTAATTACGTTCAGTGATTATTGTATGATCTTCAGACAATTTTAATGATTTAATTTGATTTTAATGACTGCATCAAATGGTTGTAGCAAAACAAGGAGGAAGACAAGAGCGAAAGAAGCAAACCCTTAGGCTTAATGGCCTAGTTTGATGACTAGTTTCCCTCCAAAAGACTTGAGACCTGGGCCAATGACCTGCAAAACAAATTGTCAGCTTAAAACAAATAGATCAGCCCTTTTATGTCTGCAACTAAGGAATTAATGGTTGGTTAAGCCCTTGCTTGGCAACTTTGGCCCTTGAAACCCTACCCCAAAAGGCTAGTTAAGCTGCAAAACCAAGTGTTATCCCAATAAACTCAAAATTCTTGATGCAAATTACCATAAATCAATGCCAAAAAAATTCCAATGATACCCTAAACCTGCAACCACAAAAATTAGCTAAACAAATGTTGCAAAATCCCACAACTTGGCTGAGATGACTGCAAACCCCAAAAAAAACCAAAATAAGGGAAGGAAAGGCCAAAGAGGGCCTACAGCTAGGGCTGCAAGACCACTAAAGCCTGCAGCTAGGGCAGAAAATGCCTTTACAGCCTGCGTCCAGGGCTAAAAAGCCCTAGAAAGGCAGCTGCAAGCCTAAATAGGCATGCGGCTAAGGGGAAAATCCCCTTAGGGGCTACAGCACAGCCCTAAAGGGCTGCCACTAGTGGGTCAAGGCCTCTAAATGGATAGACTGCTCCCCAAAAGGGAGGTTGAGCTCTCTTAAAGCCTGCAGCTAGGGTAAACGAAGGGGTTAAGGCCCTAAAAAGTTCCAAAAAACCACAAACAAAATTTGATCCACGAATATGTTGCCAAAAATGTTGGAAGGCTTCTTCTTTGGGCTAAACGGCTAGCTTGGAGGCTAGATCTTGCCTTCCTAGGCCTAGATCTGCCTCAAAATTCCAGCAAAATCTTTCTTCATCACTAGAAATTAGCCTGCACAAAAGAATCAAAGAATATCCAAACCCCAAATATATACACAAAAATAAAACCCCAAAAAAATTTAAACCCCAATAGCTGCAAAACAAAAGTTATAAATAATTTACAAATTTATTTACAAATATACAATTGTCGCAAATTAAAAAAAAATTGGAGAAATATTTTTTGAATAATAGCAGTGGATGAATGTATTTTTCGAAAAATTGAATATTGGCCAAAAAGCCTTCTGCAAAATTAAAATACCATATAGAAATCTTAGAGCCCAAACACATTCGGTTCTTCCCTAGAGTCTATGAACTTGGAGCACAAGGGCTAGTGTACCTGCAAATCTCTATAAGTAGAATTGTTAGATCATATGGTGAATCAAATCACCTAAGATAGAAATAAAATTTTACCAATAGAATGCTCTTATCACCGACAAATGATATAACAATTTATCAAAAAATTTAGCATAACATAGGAAAGCACATAACTAGTACATACCACATATCAATGGAAGATGAACACCATGAATTGAACCGCAAAGTCTTTCTATTATGATATAGAAATGTTCTCAGCAGAGCAATGGCTCAATACCAGCTTTACCAAAAAATTTACATCATCTAGAGATATCAAATAGAAGTAAAATGACTTCTATTTATAGAGAAATCCCTCCAAGTGGAAATTAATGGCTAGTTCGCTTGATCCTCATCAAAATAATCTCCACTGTCAAAAATAACGTGATCTTCTTTTAATCTCCAACGTTGAATTTTTTATTTTGAGGAAAAATTCAAAGTAAAACCCATTTTTAATTAATGCAAAAAATTAATATTTTGGGTTGATTTCCTCAAAAATTTGACTTTGACTTAACCACCATGGTCCAAGGATTCAAATTTTCTTGAAATATCCATTTTTCCCTTGGTGGAGGACTTCCAAAATTTGACTTATATTTGACCCACGAATTTTCCACTTGGAGAGAGAGAAATTAATTTCTCTATAATTATTTTTCTGACTCAAAATTAATTAATTTTCTGGCTAACAATTTTTATTTAATTTAGCCAAAAAAATTAATTAATTAACACTAGAGGGGATTACATCAAACATTTTAGCCATGGTATCTAAGTATGAGGGACCATCCACTAAGATATTTTTTACATCAGATATTACAATTAATTCAACCCTCAAAGGGGAAATACACTTTTACATATAGACTCACATGATATTACCCAATTCTGCGACACAATATGATCTAGTACAGACCAAGTGATTTGTAATAAAATAATTTAGCCAAATACCTTAAATTATTCTCAAACTACTTTTACAAAGACTCGATATAGCACTAAGACTCACCTAAGATCTTGTCAATGAATTACATCCTATCCTAGCTTTGGGATTTAATATAGAGGAAAAACTCTACCAATTATCCATGTTTAGAAACACACATAATTTGGTGAGGTTAAAACCCCTCCTAGGATGAAATTCGTCGCCAAAATCAGAGGCTTACCTAAGTGTAGTTACATAATTAAACGGTCATACTGGCATCATTTACAATACAACTTGCAAAAATTGGATTTACAATGATAACATAATGTCGGTAGATGACTTTGAACTTTAAAAGAAATTTCTTCATGTCTTCGCGTTTGCTTCCTTGCATTGTTGACAAAATGTGGTAAACAAAACTCTCTAAACCTCCCGAAGACTAGCTCCTCATCAAAAGTAGCATCCTGCCTAACCTCAATCTCGTTGTATCCCACAAAAGTACCCTTCTTCCCAAAAAGGCTGTGAGGGCATTCATCAACCCGAAAGGCATGACCAGCCATTCGAAAAGGCCCTCCTTGGATTTGAAAGCAGTCTTCCACACATCAGAAGGTTCGATTGGTACCTGGTGGTAATGGACTTCAAGTCAATCTTGTTGAAATATTTGGCCCCCTTGAGTTGATCCAGAAAGTCATCGATCCGTGGGATTGGATACCTATTCCGGACAGTGATCTTATTCAATGCCCAATACTCGATACAGAGCCTCCAAGTTTCGTCATTCTCCCATACCAACACGATTGAGCTCCCACAGGGTGAGGAGCTTGGCTTGATGTACCCTTTCTGCAATAGCTCCTGAATTTGCCTCTTAATTTCATTGTTCTCCATAACAGAGCGTTTGTTGATCGATCCATTGGGTAGTGGCACGCCCGGGGTCAGATGGATCGAGTGCTTGACCTAACAGTGTAGAGTTACCCCTGTGGGCGAGGTGAAGATGTCCCTGTACTCCTCCATGACCCTGTCCATCTGTTGTTGTCCTGCGTAGGAGCCTCTGGAGGCTATGGATGTGGCCACAATCATCCCCTTTTTCTGAGAGCGAATCATAAGGAAGAAAATTTTCTCGGTCTGAGAAATGATCTTACTGCATTGTTTAGTAGAGATCAAAGAACAGGCAGCAGGCGGCGCTACCTCTAGTATCTTGCACACCTTATGACCCAAAGTAATAATAACAAAACGAGGTTTGGAGTCATATATAGCATCACTTTTCCATAGGTATGGTTGACCTAATAAAACATCACAGACTTCAAGAGGGGCAATGTCGCACAATACCTCATCTACAAAGGGCTTGATGCTATAAGGCAAGTGGTATTATTGGCTGACACGGAGATCTCACCCTTGGTGGAGCCACCCGATGGTGTACGACTGTGCGTGTGGCGTTGTCGGCAGCTTCAATCTCTTAATGACCTCGGCTAAGATCGGGTTCTTTTGGCTCCCACTATCAACGATGAACTGCACCGGTGAACCCTTTACCCACAACTCTGAGTGGAAGAGGCATTGCCCCTCCTCCGCACCCTCAAGTTCCGCATTTTGGAGCTTGGTGGTGGCTACCGTCGTAGTGGGTTCTGCATCAATGATTTGCTTCCCCTTGTCGAGATTTGGCTCAAAATCAGAGCATGCATCCGTCTCTAGGTCTTTCAGCTCAACCACCTGCACCTGCTTTGTGCGACACTGGTTTGTGTTGTGAGTGGGAGTTTTATGGAACTCACACCACTTGTCGGTGTCCTTCGCCTTCCCATTAATCTTGGCTTGCGACTTCGAGGAGTTGTCTTGGGGGTTTGCGGCCTGACTTTTCCCTTTGCTTTGTGGCTTAGGGGCACCTTTGCTCTGCTTTCGGTTCGCAGATCCAAAGTCTCGTTTCTTCTACTTGAATTTCTGCTCAATCTTGGCAGCATAGCGGTATGCTGCACCAAGCCAGGAGATGTCCAAGAACTCCATTTCCTCCTGAATGTATTTGTGCAAGCAACTGCGGTACTTGAGAACCAGATGTTTTTCCGAATCTTTGATACCCAATTTTGTGCGCAAGATATGGAAAAAATTAGTCATCTCATGCACATCTTGATCCCTTTGTTGCCACAGCATCGTCCATTGTATGTACTTGTCCTCATAACTCCGCACCGGGTAATACTATTCCTTGATGGCGTCTTGGAAAGAATTCCAAGTGGGAGCAACTCAAAATAGTGAGGGTTCTCCTTCATCCCTTTATTCATGGTAGGTTTCCCACCAGTCCTTGACATGGGGAGCGGCTTTGAGGAATGCAAAAGTAATATTTTCCCGATTGGAAAAATCATGAACCGAAAAATATCCTTCCAACAAATTTAACCAGCTATCTACAACGTTTGCATCTATCTGGCCTTCAAATATACGAATGTCAAAGTTGTCTTTTTTTTTCAAAGGAGAAAAAACACTGCATTTGTATTAATATATAACAAAACAGTACATGTTATCAGGGACATATCATCAAATAATCCTTAAAATTTGGAGTATCATAAAATAGAGGCAGAAGCCCGTCATAGAACTAGTTAAAAAGGGGGCTGTAACCAAATTATACAGAAACTTCCATCTGACCAATTAACAAAATGTAACAAGAAAAAACAGTAGCATAAAAAGATAGTGGGTGCAATTTAGCAATCATGTCTGCTTCTCCAAATTAATCCAATTGCACCATAATTAAATTGGAGATTTAGACATAGAAGAGCGAAAGCTAGCAAAGTGGAAACAAAAAGGAGAAAGGAGAAAAAACAATGGTAATTGACCCCTATTGTTGTGTGATCATGGAAGTTGTATGGGGTTGACATCCTGCAGTTGTCCATCCTTGTAATGTTGTACCTGAATATGCCCGAACTATTCTTTTAAACATGTCTTTGAGAGTGAGTTGGCCTTTGTGTTAACTTCCCTGAACATGTGTTGGATTTGTGGAGCCGTATTCGATGTAGAAGATATTTGATGTGATTTACCCAACAATGAAGTGCGGGAGGTTGGAAGTTGGATAGGTCATTTACCCTGTCAATGACTGATTTTGCATCCCCATAAATGTGTAGAGTCTTGATCTGCAAATTATATGTGACCCAGAGCAAACTCCACGGTGCCAGGATTTCGGCCTTTGTGTTCGAGCCAAGAACACCGTTCCTTCGAGCCAAGAACACCGTTCCAAAAAATGTATTATTGCTAATTGTGACTGAGTTTGATTTAGGCCCCACAGCCACAAATACCCTGTTGTTCGGCACCATTAAAGAACCTTGCTGGCAAAACAACTAGAGGATGAAGTAGGCGAAGAGATAAGCCTCTGGGAGGAGGAAAAGTGGAAGTGTAACAGTCAAGCCAGGACATAATTGTACAGTGGATACGAGAGTGGACAATCTCCTTGCCCTCAAAAATGTGTCGATTCCTGGCCAGCCAACTCTCCCAAAAGAAGAAAAAAGGAAGAGATCGGAATTTTTCATCAGCCTGCTCCTAGGAATTTATGCAATGGATGATGTTAAGAGGCTGCTAATTTATGTTGTGCAATATAGGAGAGAACAAACGCCAGATGGAAAGTACAGCATAACAGTTTATAAAAATGTGTGCAACTGATTCTGAAGCCAACTTGCAGAAAGGGCAGCACCCCGGACCCTAGAAACCACATTTGGCTAAGTTGTCCCATGTGAGGATTTTGTTCCTCCAGGCGAGCCAAACAAACAAAATGATCTTCATTAGGATAGGCCTCTTCCAAAGTTTCTAAAACATGAAGGTTTTGTGCTTTGAATATTTTGTGTGATGATCCCTTGCACTGATGCATCAAAACCCTTTCACTATGTTCCTCCCTCTTTGGATTCTATTCAAGAAAAGGGTAAGGGTGCAATGAAAAATAAGGGTACTATCAAAAAAGAAAATCACACCCTCTTCTCCCTCTAATAGTGCACATGGTCCTACAGCTACTAGAGGTCAAGTGCAGCCCACTTTAGATCAGCATTGGAAGAAACAATTGATAGAAACTGCTTGTGATTACATTGCTAGATGGTGGTATGATGCTGATATTCCCTTCAATGTTTCTCGTTCACCATATTATGAACCTATGTTTGATGCCATATATGCCGCTGGAAAGGGCTTCAAAGGACCTACTATGCATGAGTTAAGAGGATCTCTTTTGCAAAAAGAGATTGTGTCCATTGACGAATATTTGAAAGAATTTAAAAACTCATGGGCACAAACAGGATGTACCGTCATGTTAGATGGATGGACTAATCAGAGGAACCATACCATCATAAACTTTCTTGTCTTTTTCCGATGGGAAACCATGTTTCTAAGATCAGTTGATGCATCTGATAAGGTGAAAGATGTACACTTGTTGTTTCAGCATTTGGATGAGGATGTTGAATAGGTGGGGGTGACAAATGTTGTTCAAATCATCACAGATAATGCCTCTAACTATGTTCTTGCTGGTAAATTGTTAGAGGAAAAACACAAAACCATCTTTTGGACCCCATGTGCTGCAAATTGCATATATCTCATGCTTGAGGATATTGGTAAAATAGATTGGATCAAGAACACTGTAAAGCATGGAAAAAGCATCACAAAATATATTTACAATCACTCATGGATTCTGAACCTAATGAGGAAACACACGGGGGGGAAGGATATTACTAGGCCTGCCATCACAAGAATTGCAACACATTTTTTGACATTGCAATCTGTGCTTTCCCAACATAGAAACTTGCAAAAGTTCTTTTCTAGTGATGAATGGAATGAATTTTAGTGGGCTCGCAAACAGGATGGCAAAGATGTGAAAAAGAAAGTTAATGAAGAAATATTTTGGAAGCAGTAGAGATTGTGAAGGTTGTTGAGCCACTGGTTAAGGTGTTGCGGTTGGTGGATGGGGAAAGACTGGTTATGGGCTTCATTTATGACACTATGGATCAAGCAAAGGAGAAAATAAAGGCAGCATTCAAGGACAAAGCGGGTAAGAATGGGCCCATTTGGGAAATCATTGATCAAAGATGGAACAATCAACTCCATCGCCCTATACATGCAACTGGATTTTTTTTGAACCAAAGGTATCATTATAAATCTGATGAAGCAGGAGCTTTGACTGGGGAGGTTAGAGATGGATTGATTGACTGCATTGATCGCATGATCTCCACCTAGAGTGACCAGTTGTTGATACACAATCAAATCACTATCTTCAGCAAAGCCACAGGTACCTTTAGCAACAACCTTGCAAGGATTGCAAGGGAGTCCGATGAGCCAGGTAAACAAACAATTTCAATTTTAAAATTCAGATTTTATTATTTTGTATAATTGTTTATAATTTCAAAGTTGGATATAATTTGTTGAGCTAACTGAAACTCATTACACAACTATGCTTTTGGCAGCATAATGGTAGGAGGCATTTGGTAGCCATTGTCCTCAATTGCAGAGGTTTGCAATCCACATTTTGAGTCAAACTTGCAGTGCTTCTGGGTGTGAGCACAATTGGTCAGTCTTTGAAAGGATTCACACAAAGAAGAGAAACCGTTTGGAGCGAAAACAATTAAATGATCTAGTGAATGTCCAGTACAACCTCCGACTAAGACGCAACCAATTGCTGAACAAAAGACCTGATTCAGATCCCATTGTGTTGGAAGATATTGATCCAACATTAGATTGGGTATTGGAGACTTGACCACCAGAGTTTGACTCTGATGAGGATATTGGTGTGGGGATGGACTTCGATTCACGGGTAGAGGCTCAGCTAAATGCAGATCCAGTAGTAGCAGGCCTAGGCCCAAGTGCTCCAGTTGCAGCCGCAGGCACTTCCTCTAGTCAGCCACGACGGAAACACATAGCTCGTCTATCTCAGGCTCAACATGCTACAGTTCTAGTTGAGAATGTTGATGAGGAGGAACGAGGGGTTTCACACTCTAATTCAGAGTTTGAGCCAGATGATATTCCCTTATCAGATGTCTAGCAGTAGTGACTAGTCATGTTTTGTTGTAGAGGCCATTTAGAGCCTCCTTGGTTATGTTTTTTGTCCTGATCTCTATATCAACAACATGTATGTACTATGTACTATGTATTGTACATTGCACTGGGTGCAATTTTGATATAATGGATATATTCATGAGCCTACTTTGATCATATGTTGCCTTTTCTCTATATTGTAATGCTTTGTGTTTGGAAACATGAATGAAAATCTTTAAAATTATGTTTTTTATAAAAAAATTAATATTTAAAGTATTTTTCACAAAGATCGAGTGATTGAAACCGAACCGGCCGACTCGATACTAAGTCAAAGTCGGAGTCGGAGTCGACCCTCAGTCGATTCCGAACACGAGTCAGAGTTTTAAAACACTGCTTCTAAATAGTGCGGCCACACGCCTGAAACCCTGCCAGATGTATGAGCCTCTGCTTTGAGGGAAGGATTGTAGTCTAAACAGTTGTTGCAGATCCATTCCTTTTAAATATTTTGTTCGAAATATATGAGGCCAGAGACGTGAATCCGTAACTGCCCGCCAGAGCGACTTCATCAAGAGAGACTGAGAAAAGGTTTGAATGTCGAGCAGACCCCAGCCACCATAGATTTTCAGGGTTGCCAACGAATCCAATTTGCAGAGGTGGAACTTTTTTGGTCCACGGGATCCCAACCAAAGGAAGCTTGAGACAATAGTCTTTACCAGGGAAATGATGCGAGAGGACAAGCTTAAGGGAGTGGCGCCTCCAGAGTGGTTGATGGATGAAGATGCATCACTTGTGGGTAGTCGTTGAAGGATCTGGACAAAGTTATCCATCATCGTGCTCTTTTGCCGCTCGAGGGCTTCCTCAAGCAATATTTTGAAAGGATCTCCTGCTCCCTCATCTTCCTTTTCTTCTACAATGAGAGGTCGTGTTAGTATCCTGTAGTCATAGTAGTCAGAAAACAAATTTTATCTTTCAAATTATAACAAATGTACAAAGGTTTGGCTATGATTGTAATATCCCCAAATGGGATATTTCACAAATTTTGCCTAAATATTGCTAACCCAGCATTTTACCATAAAATTACCGAATTAATAAACAGAAGATTGCCATGTAAAATAAAACACATAAGCACTGCAATCCATTAACACATCGAATAGGAAGAATCTCAGCATTTTTATTATAAATAATAACCGGGGATACAAATACATCTGACCCAAAAGAGCTGAGATGGAGAACTGGCCATCAATATGAACTGTTGCACTACGCTAACCTCCAAAACTGAACTGCTGCACTCTCCCTCCGGTAATAGCTACCATTGAATCCACTGAAGCACCCGTTGAAGATCTGAATGATCCTCACAACAATATCTCTGAAGCTCTGCGAAACTTCTGAATGAAGTCTCCTCAAAGAGAGTTGGGTTTCCGTCTAAGACTCACAAATCACCCGAGGGTTTCCGTCCTGGGGCTACCAATGAAGTAGAGAACCACGTCTCAAACCTCTCACATAAGAAAATGATCTAATCCAAAGAGATCCCTCAATGGCCTCCTCCCTTTCTTTTATAAATCTCTTGGATCCTTATAGAGCCTTATTTTATTATTATTTTATTCATGGAGCACTTTTCGCTCTTATTAAAATATTCCTTTTTAATGCAGAAAAGAGTAAATCAGCTACCACGTCTCCTCCGGTCACTGAAACTCTTGTCCAACCGTCCCATCATGTAGGTATCCTCGTCCCCGTTCCAATGAGCTATTACACTAAGGTGTTCTATCATGTATTCCTCCTGGAATGCCACCTTGAGCATAATCAACTGAGTTAAGCCAAAAAATAACTCAATTTTCCGAAAGTTGGCGGAATGCATCGAAACGAAAGGCAAGTTGCTCGGATGATGGAATATATCAAGCGAATGCCACTCGACCACATAGAAACTCCTCCAAAGTCCTCCAAAAAGCCCCTGGGCCAGCTAATGACACCAACCTGTACCTGTGACCTGTCTGCTCCTAACTCTGGAAATCCTAGCCCTGTCATAGGTGACACCAAAAAAGGGAATATTACAGACCTTCTACCCCAAGACTGCTTGCCCTCAAGCAATCCAAATATGTGGGCCACCCTGTTGGCCCGATGCAACTGAGACCCAATGCCCGGATCCCATACAAACCCATGGGTGCTGCTATGCACCTGTGTCAAGCCACTCAGAATAGACCCCTCAATGCCAAGATCCCAAACTGATCTCTCACAGTACCGGTCAACAAACAATCCTCCTAGATCCCAACGCCACCATGGCCAATCATCGCCCAAGTCCCATGGCTCGGACTGCGCACTGCCTCTGGCTATAGCTACTACTCTATGAGGCAAATACCACAGCTCTTGCCATGTTGTAGCTATGACTGTGTAAGTTGTCCCACCAACTGTGTACCAACTCATCACTTCTCTCCAATCCAACCCCTAATTCAATCCAATGCTGATCCTGCTCTCCTGAAACCGGGATGAAGTGTTGAAGAAATGACGACATGTGCCCCACTGCCAGCTAGAATCTGTAACATCTGCTATGCCTAAGGGCCCCTGCTCTATCGTGCTCCCTAAGAAGAAAATCGTACCATCAAGACGGTACCAGCTCATGATCTCCCGCCAATCTATCCTGGAAGAAGAACCCAATGTAGTGTCAACTGCATATAAAACATGCCTAGAGAGTTGTCGTCGGCTCATAATCAACTCACGTTGCTTTGTCCCGTCTGCCAACGAAATATGCCTGTAGAAGAAAACCGCTCTCTCTATAATGGGCCAAAGTGGGCAAGATATGCTGCAAGCCCCATCAATGTACTCCTGGAGAGTGCTACTCACTAAAAGTACTGCAGCTCCGCTGACTCGATGTACATCTATCTGCACCACACCAATGTGTCGGCCCAAAGATGGGAGCTCCACCATCTCCAACAGCTCCTCCCTCTCCTGATCGAGAATGTCATGCTCCTGTTGTCCACTAGCTCTGATACCACTGTAATATCCCCAAATGGGATATTTCACAAATTTTGCATAAATATTGCTAATCCAACATTTTACCATAAAATTACCAAATTAATAAACAGAAGATTGCCATGTAAAATAAAACACATAAGCACTCCAATCCATTAACACATCGAATAGGAAGAATCTCAACATTTTTATTATAAATAATAACTGGGGTTACAAATACATCTGACCCAAAAGCGCTGAGATGGAGAACTGGCCACCAATATGAACTGTTGCACTACGCTGGCCTCCAAAATTGAACTGTTGCACTCTCCCTCCGGTAACAACTAGCACTGAATCGACTGAAACACCCGTTGAAGATCTGAATGATCTTCACTCCAATATCTCTGAAGCTCTGCAAAACTTCTGAATAAAGTTTCCTCAAAGAAAGTTGGGTTTCCGTCCAACACTCACAAATCACCCGAGGGTTTCCGTCCTGGGGCTACCAATGAAGTAGAGAACCACATCTCAAACCTCTCACATAAGAAAATGATCTAATCCAAAGATATCCCTCAATGGCCTCCTCCATTTCTTTTATAAATCTCTTGGATCCTTCTAGAGCCTTATTTTATTATTATTTTATTCATGGAGCACTTTTCCCTCTTATTAAAATATTCCTTTTTAATGCAGAAAAAGAGTAAATCAACTACCACGTCTCCTCTGGTCACTGAAACTCTTGTCCAACCGTCCCATCATGTAGGTATCCTCGTCCCGGTTCCAATGAGCTATTACACTAAGGTGTTCTATCATGTTTTCCTTCCAGAATGCCACCTTCAGCATAATTAACTGAGTTAAGCCCAAAAATAACTCAATTTTTCTGAAAGTTGTCAAAATGCACCGGAACGAAAGGCAAGTTGCTCGGATGATGGAATATATTAAGCGAATGCCACCCAACCACATAGAAATTCTTCAAAACTCCTCCAAAAAGCCCCTGCTCCCACTAATGACACCAACCTGTACCTGTGACCTGTCTGCTCCTAACTCTGGAAGTCCATCCTAGCCCTGTCATAGGTGACACCAAAAAAGGGAATATTACAATGATCTTGTAGAAGATCAAGTTATGGGTCTTAGTTTGGAATAAAATTTTCATTATTCAATGTAATTATGTCAGTGTGTGTGAAAGGTCATGCAAATGGTCATTTATATTCTAAGAGGTCGAGTTAAGTGAATCTAGGGTTATGAGCAATTCAATTCATGAGTGGGGGTATGATGGTCCCAGTCTTGCATCATTGGGACAAGCTAGTGACATCTTGTCAAGCAGTTTTGTGATCAAGTCAGAACTGTACTATGACATCAGCCTCCAGTTGAACAGTCTGAAAGGCTTCTTGCGCGAAGTCTGCAATGAGTGTTGCACTTCTACCAAGGCATCAAATTTTAATTAGGAATCAGGGATTTTGGCACTTTTGTCCATGTAGGAGGCTTTTTTGAATATTTGGATCAGCTTCAAATCATTTTGCTTAGTCGAAAGACTAGTGTTTGTTCAAGTCATGAAGATGGAGGTGTGTTGCGCTTCAAATGCAAGAAGAAGGTTTGTGTACAGCCTAGAAGTTTTCTCATGGGTTTGAAACGTTGTATGGACCATTCCATGCCATCCCAGTACCCTCAGCATGTCAGATGATGGTCGAAGATAGCATAGGCTTGGAGCGTTGCACTTTCACACGGTCACCGTATTTTCACCATATCTCTTAAACAATGTACATGTTTGCCATGAAATTTTTACAGTAGATGCATGGGGGTGAGATGAATAAGCTCACCAAATTTTAGGTCAAAATGCTAAATGGTTTTCGAGAAACAAGCCATCGACATCTACAGCCATTTTTGGATTTTCTCAAGATCCGCGAGTCGGATTTGGCTCAAATTTTGTGTGGAGAAGGGTTATAATGATATTAACTTGTTGACAAAAAATAAACTCAATCTCGCTTACAGTTTAGGAGATATTTGAAACATAAGCTCGTTGTGTTTTGGCTGTAGGACGATTGTTATGCTTTTGGACAGTTTCAATTCAAGATTAATCAATGACCAAATGGAGATGAATTTTGAAAAAGTAAAAGAGGTTTTTGTCAAACACAAGCTAAATTACAAAAACCTCCTTCAGTTTCTTCACAGGTGGTCATAGATTGGAAGATTCAAATGAATCTTTACAGCCTATTTTTCACATTTCGTCAATTCATGTTTTAGACATGTTTTTTTGGCGCTGATTTCGAGGAGTTGGGGAGGAATTTTCGAAAACTGAGAGACGTTTCTCTCAAGCACAAGCTAATCTACAAAAACCGCCTTCGGTTTTGTAACAAATGTCATGGTTAAAGAGATACGAGTTAATCTTTCACCCCTATTCTCCAGAAATTCGGTCCCTATTCATAGCAAGCAATTCCAAATTTAATGTAATTGATTCTATCTTAGGGGCAATGGTTGAGCTCGACCCCCTAAGTCCAGGGATGAGCTAATTGTATATATTTCATCAATTTCAGTGTGCAAAAGGTTCGATTGGTGACGTTCAGAAGAAGGGACATTGTGTATTGCACTTTTTCTTGATATTTTCAGTGAATGAAAAGACAGAGGTCGAATTTTACACGGATTCCTATGTTAATTGCTTTGGAGATGTGCTTCTTTGTCTTGTAAATAATCTGTTATTATCAATCATGCTTTGAAATGTGTCTTCTTGTTTAGTTGAACAAAGATTTGTCTTAGAATTCACTTCAGAAGTTGCTTTGTTTCAGTTTGCTAAACACGTAGTTTTAAAAATAGGTCGAACCGGCTCGGAATCGGCCGAGTCAACCGAGCCAGACCCCCAGTAGGATAGACTCGGTAGAAAAACCGGTCTGGAGGCCGGTTTGTGACCGAACTAGCCAAGCCATACACCGACTCGGCCGATTCAGTCACAAACCGGTCCGCTCGACCAAGATCGAGCTAAACCAACCAAGCCAGTCCAAGCCCGTAGCGGGCCCATCTTTGCCTCCAAATCAGACTTGAAACTATCTTTTAATTTGTTGTTAGGGTTTTATGCAAGGTTCTAATGCTTCCCTATCCTATTAAAGCTACCCAACCACTCTCATTTCCTCACATCTATCTCATTGCATTTGAGTGAGCATTTGTGAGGAACTTGTGAAGAATTGTGGAGTTGATTTTGGAGCAGCTTTGAGGAGTCTTTTGGGCAAGCTTTGGAGCAGCAGTGAGGAGCTTATTGGGCAAGCTTTGGAGCAGCATTAAGGAGGCTAGAACCTAGAGGTTTTTTTTTGTTCCCTTCTAAAATTTGCCTTTTCTTGTTTTTTTTTTTTTTTGCAAATCCGAAAATGGTAAACAAAGTTTTTAGTGAAAGAAATGAACATAGAATGAATAGTTTTTTTTTGTTTTCATTTTCAGATTTAAACCTTTCCTTTCCAAGTCAAAAACTCAGTCCAAAATGGCCCCTAGAATGAAAGACGTTGCTTCGACATATGCTGAAATGGTTGATGATCAAATGAATTGCAAATTTTGTAAGAGAAAAATTGAAGGGGTTGGAGGGGACGTTCATAGACTGAAACTACATTTGGCTAGTCTTAGAGGCCAAATTACTCAATGTGAAGCACCAATAGAAAAAATTGGGGAAATTAGGAAGGAGTTGAGGGATCAATTTCAAAAGTTTGAGGTAGACGAAGCTAGGCAAAAAGAAATAGAAGCTGAAATTGGGAGGAAGAGAAATATATAACACATGATGGTTGCCAACCCAACTTTTGATTATGAGGGTTCTTCATCTATCCCTTGCACTGATGCATCAAACCCCTGTCGCCATGTTCCTCCCTCTATGGAGTCCATTTCTAAAAAGGGTAAGGGTGCAAATAGAAATAGGAGTACTATCAAAAGTTTTTTCACACCATCTTCTCCCTCTGACAGTGCACATGCTCCTAGTCCTACAAGTAGAGGTCAAGTGCAGCCCACTTTAGAGCAGCATTGGAAAAAAGAATTGAGAGAAACTCCGTGTGATTACATTTCTAGATGGTGATATGATGATATTCCCTTCAATGCTACTCGTTCACCATATTATGAACCTATGTTTGATGCCTTTTATGTTGTTGGAAAGGGCTTCAAAGGCCCTACTATGCATGAGTTAAGAGGATCTCTTTTGCAAAAAGAGATTGTGTCCATTGATTATTATTTGAAAGAATTCAAAAACTCATGGGCACATATGGGATGTACCATCATGTCAGATGGAGAGACTGATGAGACGAACCGTACCATCATAAACTTTCTTCTCTTTTGCCCACGGGGAACCATGTTTCTAAGATCAGTTGATACATCTGATAAGGTAAAAGATGGACACTTGTTGTTTCAGCTTTTGGATGAGGTGGGGGTGGAAAATGTTGTTCAAATCATCACAGATAATGACTCTAACTATGTTCTTGCTGGTAAATTGTTAGAGGAAAAACACCCTACCATATTTTGGACCCCATGTGTTGCACATTGCATAGACCTCATGCTTGAGGATATTGGTAAAATAGATTGGATCAAGAACACTATAGAGCATGCCAAAAGCATCACAAAATATATTTACAATCAGTCATGGATTCTGAATCTAAGGAGGAAACACATAGGGGGCAAGCAAATTATTAGGCTTGCCATCACTAGATTTGCAACACATTTTTTGACATTGCAATCTACGCTTGCCCATTATAGAAACTTGCAAAAGTTGTTTTCTAGTAATGAATGGAATGAATGTCAGTGGGACCGCAAACAGGATGGCAAAGATATGAAAAAGAAAGTTAATGAAGAAACATTTTGGAAAAAGGCAGCAGAGATTGTGAAAATTGATGAGCCATTGGTTAAGGTGTTGTGGTTGGTAAATGGGGAAAGATTGGTCATGGGCTTCATTTATGAGGCTATGGATCAAGCAAAGGAGCAAATAAGAGCAGCATACAAGGACAGAGTGGGTAAGTATGGGCCCATTTGGGCAATCATTGATCAAAGATGTAGCAATCAACTCCATCGCACTATACATGCAGCTGGGTATTTTTTGAACTCAAGGTATCCTTATAAAGCTCAAGAAGCAAGAGCTTTGACTGGGGAGGTTAGAGATGGATTGATTGACTACATTGATCGCATGATCCCCACAGAGAGTGGCCAGTTGCTGATACACAATTAGATCATTGTGTTCAGCCAAGCCACAGGTACCTTTAGCAACAACCTTGAAAGGATTGCAAGAAAATCAGATGAACCAGGTAAACAAAGAATTTCAATTTTAAAATTCATATTTTATTATTTTGTATAATTGTTTATAATTTCAAAGTTGGATATAATTTTTTGAGCTAACTGAAACTCATTAAACAACTATTGTTTTTTGCAGAACAATGGTGGGAGGCATATGGTAGCCATTGTTCTGAATTGCAGAGGTTTGCAATCCGCATTTTGAGTCAAACTTGCAGTGCTTCTGGGTGTGAGTGCAATTGGCCTGTCTTTGAGAGGATTCACACAAAGAAGAGAATCTGTTTGGAGCAAAAATGGTTAAATGATCTAGTGTATGTCCAGTACAACCTCCAACTAAGACGCAACCAATTGTTGAACAAAAGACCTGATTCAGATCCCATTGTGTTGAAGGATATTGATCCAACATCAGATTGGATAGTGGAGTCTTGTCCACCAGAGTTTGACTCTGATGAGGATATTGGTGTGGGGATGGACTTCGATACACAAGTAGAGTCTCTGCTCAATGCAGATCCACTAGTAGCAAGCCCAATCCCAAGTCCTCCAGTTGCAGCCGCAGGCACTTCCTCTAGTCAGCCACGAGGGAGGCACATAACTCATCTCTCTCAGGCTCAACGTGCTACAATTCTAGTTGAGGATGTTGATTCAGAGGAGGAGGAGCGAGCGGTTTCCCCCTCTGGTTCAGAGTTTGAGGCAGAGGATATTGCCTTGTCAAATGTATAGCAGTAGTGACTATTCATGTTTTGTTGTAGAGGCCATTTAGAGCCTCCTTGGTTATGTTTTTTGTTTTGATCTCTATATCATCATCATGTATTGGACAGTGCACTAGGTGCAATTTTGATATAATGGATATATTCATGAGCCTACTTTGATCATATGTTGTCATTTGTCTATATTGTAATGCTTTGTGTTTGGAAACATGAATGAAAATTTTTAAAATTATGTTTTTTTATAAAAAATTAATATTTAATGTATTTTTTACAAAGACCGAGTCATTGAAACTGAACCGGCAGAGTCAATACCAAGTCGGAGTACCAAGTCCATTTATGTTTACCACTTTTATGGCATTTAGAATTCATCTTGTTGTTTGATGCTCTGTATGACATTTTCCACCTATCTTCAACCCACCCTCCTACAACGAATTTGACCAAAAAACTCCAAAAAGACTACCTACCTTGCCCCTGTAGAAGATCCTCTTTCTCTTCATCCTATCACTAGAAACATTATCAACTTGACATGACTCCATGCCCAGTGGATTTGTCTTCTTTCCTACCAGCAAACCTTTTAAACTGATACCCCACTGAGCACCATACCTTGCCTAAGATCTAAGTAACTGGAGATTTAGACAGACAGAACCCTCTCTAAAGTTAGAAGGACTAGATTCCAACTTCCAAGTGGTTTGTGGTTACCTCTGAGTTTCTCTCCTCGGCATAGGGAAATTATGGAGTGCTAACAGGCTGTCGGGGTTTGTGAGGCTGGTTTGCAAAGGTTGAACCAGTTCGAGCCCTAACTCCTTATATCCTGACCTCGTTGGAGAAATGCAAAGAAAAAAAGAGAAAAATCAGACATTTTTGATACCACTGATTTGGATTTATGTAGGAACGCAACAGAATACAAATATAAACATAAAAACAAAGATGTGGCAAAAATAAATCTTCATTTCATTAATATCAAAGAACTAAAAAATGCTTACAAGTAGAATGGAAATACATTAGCTCGGGTGATGGTAGCTTATCTCTGAGAAGAGATGTGGCGGCTACATGCCTCTGATTGTGTTACAATGAGGCTCAAGGGACTTTTTGTTATTGAACAACAAGGGAAAACCCTAAACAACCAAAACCCTAACACCAGGAGATGGAACACCAATATTTTGTGGGCCCCATTGGAGTTATTTGGGCAGCCAACTTCAAGAGGTCGTAACTTTGTCATATGATCTTCATTTGGCGGTACAATACCTCGTTGGAAAGATCTCTCCGAGTACTACAGGATTTGTTCTTACGTGCTTGCCGCAGACCTCAAAAAAACGTCGTTTATGGTGTCAAAATAGCTCCAGAAGTTCAGGACCTGAAAAACTACTAAAAATAGTAAACGTCGTTATAATCAAGGAAACGGATGAAACCGACTGGGGGTCTAGGTGGAATAGGCAGGTGGCCACCAATATCCACCTAGATCAATTATAGTTAGTGTTTTTATCATCAAATAGCTACCAAAACAATAAGGAATAATGAGACAAAAGGAAACAAGATATAGGCGATCAACCAGGACCAAAACCTCTCCTAATGAGAGGAAAACCCACAAGAACTCTTCTCTTCTTATAGAATTTCAATTGACAAATTCCAAGGCTTATGACCCTTGACCAAGACCAAGTCAACCTTTCTTCTTAATGAACTTTCTTCCAGGTACTTTGACCTAGTAGATTCCAGCAACTTCGGGAACCTCCTGCTACTTCGACCCAACAGCTTCCAGCAACTTCGACCACGGCAACCTGCTAGCAACTTTCCAGCACTTCGATCTCCAGCAACTTTTCGGCACTTTGACTTGCCCAGCAACATTCCAACACTTCGACTTGCCAATCAACTCTCCAGTACTACAACTTACCGAGCAACTTTCCAGCACTTCGACTTTCATAACAAATTTTAGAAACCCTAACACAAGAGAGAGAGAGAGAGGCCCAAAAACTTTGATCTTGCTTTTCTTCTTCTTATCCTTGATTTTCGTCCTTTTCCAGCTTCTTTCTTGAGGAGATCGAACTTGCTTCTTGTATGTCCAAATGAGGTCAACTTCCTTCTTATATATAGGCTTTTTAGGGATATGAATTGCCTCCACGAGGCCGATTTGATATTCCATGTAATCCGACTTGTTGCTTACCCATTGCCAAGGCCTTGGAGGGTCTTTGACTCTAATTTTAACTCAAATAAATTTCCTTTACAATATGTAACATGCTTAAAGCAGTCTCTAATACATGACAATGACTCAATTGACTTGTAGACTCAATGACAAGCCTTAAAAGCACTCAATGGGTGCTTGACCTAAAAATAAATTTCCCTTGAGCATGAAACACATGCCTCAAGAATGAAAATAATAAATGTATTTTTCTCTTTACATCAAATACATAAAATCATGATTATGTGTCATTATGAAGACCGAACCTAGTCACATATTTCAACACTCCCTATTAACTAGGGAGGTATTCATAATCCATACAAGATACTTGGAAATTCTTAAATTGAAGAATTTTCATAAGAAGAGTCAGATTGGTAAGCCATCTCATAAGCTACTTTATTAGCTTATGCCAGAGCATCTCATTGTACCAACCAGCATTTTCACATAGCAAAGCCTTGACTAAAAGCTCTATCTCTCCACAAGATCAGAGCACAATGTTGGTGAGACCAATGACTGATAGACACCATCATCATTGTCTCTTAAGGCACATACCCCACCCAAGTGTTCAGAGGGTATGTCCTTTTAGGAAAATTCCTATCTTGGAATAACACATCCTCAAGGAATTTCCTCTTCAACTACTATTACATCTTGGATTCCTTACCACACCCTCAAAGAGTATCAGAATCAATCTTAGATGCTTACCCAATCCTCCATTCTTTCTTCACAATATGAAGACAAGAATGATGTGTCTATATCTCCCTCTCAACTAGGGAAGATATACTCATTCCTATAAAAGGAATATACCCAAACTCCCTTTTATCCAGGGACTTGTCCAAGCTCCCTGTTAACTAGGGACTTGTTTCCAACACCAGCTCTCTGCTTTTTGATGGAGATCATGGTTCCTTCAACAACTTGTAGAGCTCCTCCTTTCGATGACATGAATTTCATCTTCATCATTTTGGAACCTTCATATTCTAGGTTTTCTTTGTAGGCATTGTCCATCCATCACTTTCCTTCATGAACCATATCACTCATGTCATCCTTCTATTCATCGGAAAGTGATCTTCTAGTCCACATCTAGTTTTTCTTCATCCAGCTACCTTTTCCAAGTCATATTACTTTCAGGATCTTCCATTCCATTCTCAGTTGTAGGTGACATCTACAACTCCCTTTCAGAAGCCATGCTTCAACCCAACCAGATATTGTTCAAAAATCAAAATGAACATCAAACCAAAGTTATCTTTTATGATGGCCATTCATCATGACATATACTTGCTTGCAACATCAACATCCTACGCATTCATAAACACATCTCCAAGACTCTAAATGTCAAGGGTCTCCTTTTTTTTTACAAACTTTATCAAGGTCTTCATATCTTATTTATGGAGATGTCCTAGCCAATACTTCTAGTCATCAGATCTTGAACACTTATCTTATCTTATCTATCAATAGTTGCATTTCTTATGAACTCCTCTTCCTTTCTTCACATATTGTTCTCAGGAACTTCTATACATACTTCCTCCATCTTTGTTAACCACCTCATATTCCATATGAGGACATATTATGTTGATTTCATCTTGTAAATATGTGAACTAGTTCAAAACATATGCCTTCATGCATCTTTTCAAAGGAAGAGATCCTTCATCTTCGATCATGCTAATGAGTTAGAGCATTCACCCATGGTATCTGCAACTATATGATGACATGACTTAATCTATCAAATATATACATACCTCTTTTCTTTTTTTGGTCATCTACACTTCCTTTGGCAGCTTCCTTTCCTTGTTGAAAGTACTTCAATCATCTTGACATGTTGAACTATTTTGTCACCATACCATCATCCTTCTAAACAATGGATCCCACACAAAGTGGAATGATTAGCAACACACTTGCTTCTTCCAAGTAGAGGTGAACCTTCTAATGAAGATTCCAATGGAGGATCTTAATTATCCTCATCCTGCAAATGCTCCTTTTTAATGATGATGATGTATGATGAGTTCTTTCTATCTTCTAACATGCTAAATGACTTTATTCATATTTACTATTTATGCTTTCAATGATGTCACCAAGAGCTCCTTCCTTTCTATGATGACTGCTACATCCATGTAGACTTCTACTTCAGTTATCTTTTCAAGCTTCTTTAATGATGCCATGAGCTCTTGTTTCAATCACATGTTTCAAATATGATGCCATCTCCTAATATGATGCATCCTATCATACTTACAATGCTTTCTACCATGATAGCTATCTTTTACAAAACTGAAGAAAAAAAAACGAAGTGAAGGAGATTATCTCAGTCATAGTAGAGATCTTTCACTTCCTCCTCCTTTGATTTCTTCTTCTCAGGTTCTTCCACAATTCTACCAGTTTGTCATAGATGTCTTTTGACTCCTCCAATTTTGCCACATAAGTGATGAGGGAATTCTTGATTGATTCTATAAGGATTCTTTGAGCCCTTATTTCCCCTTTCATATAGTTTTCTAGAGCTTCAGCTTCTTCTTTTGGTGGTTCGACAATTGAACCCTTAATATGTCCAATGACTTCATTTTCTATGAGGATCAAATATGTCCTCTTCTTCCATGCAAGGAAATTTGATGACCCAACCAACTTATTGCTCTCCTTGCACAATGAAGTCCTTTTGATAGCAGATTTAGTTATAGATATAAGGATACTTACTTGTCAAGTGAAGATGCTCCTTTCATGGTGATATCTTAAACTCGATGCCTTCTTGATTTTGATGATGATGTTTGCTTCCTTGAAGATCAAAATACTTCTTTTTCTAGAGATGTCTTTCTTCAAATATGCTTGAGATGTGATCGTTGCTTCAATGAGAGGGAGATCATCTTGATGATGATGACAATGCTTCTTCTTGCTTCCTTAGAATGTGGAGACTTCAAGATGCTTCTAATGTGTATTTCTTCTCTGAGTGGAGGTAGAGTCCTTGAGGTCTTTCCTTTCCTTGATCTGATGATTGTAAAATGTGTGAGCTTCGCAAGAACGCTTCAAGTGTGGAATCCTTCTTTGAATGAGCTAGGGTTTTGAGATCTTCTTTGATACTCCTTAGTTTCTTCCATCAAGATAATGTGTGTGTTAGTCCTTCTTCATGATTTCGTTGTGCTCGGCCCTTGTGTATCCCTTCTTGATGGCACGATGTCCACTTGACCTTTCTTAATACTCCTTTTGATGGTCCTTTCTTCAAGCTGCATTTCTTTGTCTTGTCACCTTATCTCTGATACCATGTTAAGAAATCTAGGGCAGCTTTATGGTTGATTTCTCTTACTTTGATAATTGTTTGTGATGTATTTACTTAACTTGATTAGCTTCTTCTTTCACTTGATTATAGTTAGTGTTTTTATCATCAAACAATTACCAAAACAATAAGGAACAATGAGACAAAAGGACTCAAGATATAGGCGATCAGACGCGGCCAAAACCTCTCCTAATGAGAGGAAAACCTGCAAGAATTCTTCACTTCTTATGGAACTTCAATTGATGAATGCCAATACATATGACCCTTGACCAAGACCCCACCAAGGCCAAGTCAACCTTTCTTCTTAATGAACTTTCTTCCAACTACTTTGACCTAGCATATTCCAGCAACTTCGGCAACCTCCAGCGACTTTGACCCAGCAATTTCCAGCAACTTCGAGCCCAGCAACTTTCCAACACTTCAACTTGTTTGGCAACTTTCTAGCACTTCAAGTTGCCCAGCAACTTTCCAAAACTTCGACTTGCCCAGCAACTTTTAGAAACCCTAACACAAGAGAGAGAGAGGCCCAAAAACTTCGATCTTGCTTTTCTTCTACTTATCTCTGATTTTCGTCCTTTTCGAGCTTCTTTCTTGAGCAGATCAAACTTGCTTCTTGTATGTCTAAATGAAGTCGAGTTCCTTCTTATATATAGGCTTTTCAGGGGTACGAATTGCCTCCATGACGCTGACTTGATCTTCCATGTAGGTCGACTTGTTGAATTGGTCTTAATGCTCTAATTATCTTTCACTGAAGATTATTGTTCCATATCCAATGATTGGATTATCTATTAGCACAGGTATCTTGCTTTAGGTATTGGGCTAGAGTAAACACATTGAAGCTGGTAGATCTAGCAGGCATCTCTAGATCTCTAGTCTATTTGTGTGAAACAAACCCCTCTGGAACTAATAATCTCTCTTTTGTGTGGATATCTTCAGATATTCAACCCTTGGGCACGCCCCAACTTCATGGAATTTGAGGTGATCACATCTTTATTGGACTTTGAGGTTATCTAACAATTATTGGTGTAGGGTCTTGGCTTCGACATAAAAATACAAAATATTTCTCTTACTTATTTTCAAATCTACTTGGGCTATAGATGATTTATTTGCTAGTTAGAGCTAATATTTCCTTGTAGATATTGTAAATTATTTGTAAATTATTTCTAACCTTTGTATATTATTTTCCTCATTTTGTAAGTAATATTTTGGGGTTTTTATTTTAGAAGTTTCTAGATCTTGTGATTGGGCTCTATTTATTTGACTTGCAGGTGCAAAAGGATCAAATTTTCAAAGGAAAATTCAAGTGTGAAGATCCTAGCCCTCACCTAGCCTAGACGGCTAGCTTTTGAGAGGGTATTCAACGTTAGAAAGAGTAGTCCAAACCAAGGGAAGAAGTCGTTCAGCCAAGGAGGGTTGATTTGGGGTCTAGTAGCCCTTAACTACAAGACCCAGGTGCCAGTTTTCCAACTTCTAGCCTCCTTGAGGAAGCCACTAGCCTTAGAGGATTGATTCACTACAAAAATTGGGGCTTTCACCAATTTTCTCATCCAAAGTGGTTTTGCAGGTAGTTTCTCAAGGTCATAATCATTTTTGGAGCATCTATCCATCAATTGGTGGCTCATTAAGCCTAGCCGCAACGGTTTGAGGGCCAAAAGCCCAGCCGCAACCCTATTTCGGCCTCCAAGAACTAGCCGCAAGCCTAACTAGGCCTATAAACCCTAGTCGTAGCCCTAGAAGGGTCTTAATTCAACTTTGCAATTGATTTGGGGGCTAACAATTTGGTTTTGCAGGCTTAAGGTGATTTTTGGCAAGGTTTTGAAATGGTTTATCATTGCATTTTGTTCATTGATCCATGAAATTTTGAGTTGATTGGCTAACAAGTGGTTTTGCGTGCTCAATATCCATTGAATAAGGGTTTCAAGGGCTTAAAGCTCATTTGTTTCATCATCCAAGCCCTTTGACGCCTAGTTGTAGGCCTAGAAGGCCTTCTCTCACTTAGCCGCAAGGGTTTCTAAGGCTTCTAGCCCTAACCGCAACCCTAAAAGGGTCTCTAAACCCTAGCCCTTTGCTTGATTTATCATTTGAAATATTTTTAGGGCCAATCCCTTGTGTTGGCAGGTGTCTTGCATTTGTTGGAAGCCTCACATCACAACATTTGAAGTCATTTGCCTTAGCCGCTAGCCTAAGAGGCTCATCTTGTCTTGGTCGTGGGGTTTGGTGACCTTCTTCCTTGTTTTCCAAACTAATCATTTGTGGTTGCAGGTCTCCAAGGCAGTGTTCCACAGGGACGCGCCCCCTAGGGTGGGGGGCGTGCCTCCTCAAACCCCCACACTCCCGTGACGGGGAAATGTTTCCCCACGTCCCCTTTATCAGGGAAACTCCGGGGGGTTGGGCTTTTTTCTGGTGACGAAAAGCACCCCCCCAATTTTTTTTGCTAATAACAATTAAAAACATAAAAAATTACAAATTTTAATATAATTAAAAAAATAAAAATACAAACTAAAGGATAAATTAAAACTTCAAAACATAATCATTCACATTTCTCATTAACCCTACGATTTTACCTTGACACCGAACATTTTCCTTCTACTGTCGCTCGATATTTTACCTCGTCGCCCTAGATTTTCCTCTAGCCATTGCTTGACATTTTCCATCTGCAATTTGTTGTGATTCGGATTTACCATCAACCGAGGGCCTGAGACATTTGGAGCTGCAATTTTCATTTTGTGACTTGGAGTTGCCAGATTGGCGTTGCGATTTTCATTTTATGATTTGTAGCCACCGAATTGGAGTTGTGCTTCATTATTTAGTACTTTTTGAGAAATTTACTAGTATTTCACAGCTTTCTATATTTACTTTTAGTTTATTATTCTATGGCTATTTTAGACTTAAGCATAATGTCATTGTCATATGATGAATTTACTTTTGATGTGCATGGTGTAATTTCAATTGTCAAATGATAAATTTAATTTAGATGTACCTTGCATAATATTAATGCCCATTTCCAAATGATGAATTGAGATGGAACATTGCATAATGTCAAATGATGGTTTCGATTTACAATTTTACATTGATGATTGCGGAAATGTCAAATGATAATTATGATTCATAATAGTCTAATACAAAATGATGATCATATTTAGATCTACATTTCATAATTATGAAGATTTACTATTTACTAACTTAGTTATTGACATATTGTTGGGATTTATTTTTCTATTTTTATATATTAAATTTTTAATAATTTTATAATTTTTATCCCTGCTCCCGCGTTTCCCAGTCCCAAAGACTCAGCAGAACATTGGTCCAAGTCACTTCATTTGGTGCCTCAAGCTTGTCTCAAATTGACAAACTTCGTAGTGAAGCAAGGCCTTTAGGCCTAAAGGGTGTGGTCCTCTCCCACTTCCTCCCTTTTGTTGACTGTCATAAATAACCAGATCTGAAGACATATCAGTGGCATGATCAAGTGTTAATCATCCTAAAAAGGCCTAAAAGCATCTCTAACTAAGCCTAATAACTTTAAGAAGTAACACACATTAACTAAGGGCATAAAATAACTTGTTTTAGTAAGCTTCTCATTGTGGTTTTAGGACTGATTTCTTGGTGAAAAGCATCTGATCTGATTTGTCAAAGTCTGGTGCATTTTCAAAGTGATAGTCTTATGAAAAATCATTGATGAATTAACTGTATAAATCTTGCATCTTGATGAGAGCTAATTATTTCATTATCTTGTCTCTTGCATTCTTGTATTGTCATTGCTAAGATAGATAATTGCCTCTTTGCATTTTGCGTCATCTCATTAGTAATTGAATGCATTTGTTAGTCTTCTCTTGTATTGCATATCACTGCTAGCAATCTCATCCTTCTACTTAATTGGTTTTGATCACATTTGTGCTTAACAGGAAATTGCAATTGGTTCATAGTCCAACTGATAAGTATGATATAGATCTCACTGTGCTATTGCTCTCATTGTGCTGAAAGTGGCTCTTGTTCCTAATTGCATAAGAAAAATTGTGATATTCCCAATTAGCGATAGCTAATGGGAAATATTAATTTTGACCAACTTTGCCTTATTATAGTGGAGCATAAATAAAGTGAGTAAAATATTAAATACTCACTTAGGATAAAGTGTTTCCCTAAAGTCCACATCATATTTGAGGAAGTCGGCCCTAGTGGCCAAGTGGACAAAAAGGGAGAGAAGGAACGTAGACCACGTAGGCAGCGTGGGGCCTACCTCACGCAGTTGAGAGGGACAACGTGGGCCAAGGGGCACGTAGGAGATGGTGGGGCCTAGGGTTGAGAGAGGCCCATCGTTATAAAATGGAGAAGAGCCTCTTCATTTGGTCATTCATGTTTATGCATCTTGACCTTGTCATTTCGACTTGGAGCACGCTAGCTGTTTAGCTTGTCTGCAGTACTGTTTAGTACACCGGGTGTCTCCGTTCGGAGATCCCACCGTCAACCCCGGGAGACTTCGAGTGTGTTACACAGCAATTTGTCACCGTCCCTGCAATTTCCCATCCCGCACATTGGAGGGCTTATTTCGTGACCTGTGAGCAGTGACATAACTTGAAAACCCTTTCATGGCATTCCCCTGAACATGTACTTTCATTGTCCTGAAGACAACTCCTTGTGAAAAACCCTAAAAACAACCTTTTTATCCTTGGCGCGACTAGCCAGTGTTATACCTGCGCCAATGGGGGAAAATCTCCAAAGAGGGCGCGCCAATTGGCGCTCTGTCCTGGAGTTGTACCCGCGTCAGGCTTAATAAAGAGTGTTTTTTAAAAATAAATGGCGGAAGATTCATTCCAACCAATTCCTAAACTAGTTCCTAGTTTGAGTTGGGAGGTTGGCTCCGGATCTCCATGTAGAGGAAGTGGTTTTCCACCTCTCATAAAAGCTTCCTTGAGGATAGGGCCAATCCCATGATTGTAGGGATCCCAACTCCCCTTCCACCATCTATATAAGCTTGCCATTTTCCTTTGCAAGCTAATCTCCAAGAGCCTTCAAGTGCCTAAAGAATGCTGCAATAGTCCTCATAGTGTCAAATCTATAGCAAGGAGATTGATGATCGAAGAGAGAGGCTTGTCCCCATTCCCGACAAGCTTTACCGAGACGTATTCCGCTGGCGACCCGCCGAAGGAGAATTCAGCGTCAGAGCCAGGTTGTATTTTCCTTTGAATGAATGAATGATAAGCGACTATTGGTTATGGTTCCACTTGTTTTGTTCATTATGATCATGAGTTGTGTCCTCTCTGACTGACACATAATTGTATATATTGGATTTTATGCTTGTGTTTGTCGTGTTTCTTGCATGTGCAGGTGTTCGATCACGACGATCGTGAAGGATTGTGATCTGCCGGAGCAAGGGAGCGGGAGTGCTACCTCCTCTACAAATGACAGCGTTGGATTCAAGGTAACCCTTCTTCGCAAGTTGGTTTATTGCAATTAGGGACTTGCACCATAGCGTGTTATGATTGTTGCTAGACCCGATCTGAGCTAGTAGGGATCGCCTTTGTCCGCAGAGGGGATTTACCTGTTCAACAAATTGGCGACTCCACTGGGGATCGTCTAGCTTGTTGTTGTTCTACTTTGTAGGCTACAGACAGAGCCTGAAGTTAGCCAGATAGCCTTTGAAACGCTCTTGCTCTGCATTAGCGAAGTAGATCAAAGTTGCTTCAGTCAATCTCCGGTCTAGTTTATGAACTGAACTGTTGGAGTACTGTCTTGTCTTTTCGGTCCATCCTTGACTTTACTTGCTTGATCAACTCTCTTGGCTGGCTCTTTGTGTGTGTTAGGCTTTTTGCTTGACTGTACCACCACTGGTCTGCTTCTTGGTTTGCTCCTTTTTTATTTTTCCTCAGTAAACTCGGCTGGCGCACTTTTCGGCTTGACAGTCGCGCCCACTGGCGCATGTTGCTAGTGTATTACTCGCGCCAATTCCATTCTGGCGCTAATTTCAGCCTCACAGTCACGCCAATCCTGTGAGGTATTAGGGTTTACTGTGTTTTGAGCCTTCTGAGACTGATCTGGGTGTTTGGTCTTGTTTTTGGCATTTGCGACTGCTTGAGTGTTCTGGAGCCTTGTTTGACTGACTGTGACCTTCATCCTTTGGTTGTTTGCCCATTTCTATCGATTTTGCATTCTAGCCCTAGAGCATCTACGTGCTATTGTGTGTCGAGCCTCCCTTGGGAGTTTTTGGTGTTTATCTGTTCAGTCAACCTTGTGATTGCTTCTCTGCATTCGTTTGGTGGTTGTCTATCGTTTCATTGTGCTATTTGAGTGATTGGCTTCTTCTTCACTTGAATTCCGTTTTGTCTCGCTTTGGGCCTAGATTACATTGGTTCGTTTGAATCTTTGGGATTCTCTTGGTTTTGAGGGATTGTTTTGACAATTTGAAGTCTAATTGTGTGTTTGCATCAAGTGAAATTTGCTTATCTTTGCTCTTTTGCTATCGCTTCTCAAATTGCTCTTTTCATTAGTTTTCATTTTGTTTGGTGCATTTTGCTCTTCAACATTGAAAATACAAAAAATCTCTTTTTCTTTTGATTAATTAGTGTGAATTGAATCTTTTCGGTGTTATTAGTGATAGTGACTTTAAACGAAAAGTTTCTAGTTTCCATTAGCTGCATTAGAGACACTATTGGTTGTTTTCTGATCATTTTGTTATTGTGTGAAAAGCTCTCAACTCTCTCATAAGTAGCTTTCATCGAATGAAATGATATACTGTGGCATATAATCTGCATTTAGGAGATTTTGAGACATGACATTCGCTAGGGCCTGAAAACTGAAACATAATTGAAGATAAACGTTAAAATTTATCCAATTTACACTAAGGCAGCATTGAAACATTAATGAAATATTTAGAGGTCTAGGCTAGAGACGTGTTCCGGCGTCTTTAAACCTAGTAGTTGTCGTTCGCCTCTTGGCTTTAGACAACACTAGTACGGACTTGTGCTCCCCGTACCGTCGCGTATATAAAGGGAGACCCCACTAGGTTGCCATCCTTTATCCACAGGAAGCCGAGTCTGCCGCCCTATACCCGTGGAGGGCGTGCATGACATTCGGAGGGTGCACCTAGGGTACGTTAAGTCCTTGGTTGATTTCTCTTTCATTTGAAACAAAGGTGTATATTGCGGTTCACGGTTATTTGGTACACCCTTTGCACAGGATTCTGCTGACGATCATTCTTTTTGATCGGCTATTAAATTTGAAAAAGAATTACAAGCGCTTGTCCTTTCACGCTTGCTTCAAAGCCCGAAAAGAATAGAGTCATCTTTCATCCGTTTCTCGACTCTTAAAACATGAAACGGTGAAGTTTCTAAGTTTCAATGTCGTAAAATAAATCACCCGCGATCACACGCCCTGTTAGATTTTGCTTGTTGGCCGTTTGATTGTGTGCCTTGGTTCTTTTTCAGCCCGTGTGAGTGTTTGATCTTTTTCTCTTGTCATTACTGTCATAGTGGCGAAACCCTCAGTTTCGTCTACTGGTAGTCCATATACGGACGATTCATCAGAGGTTCCCCAATCCTCTGCTGAACCTCAACAGCCCATCGTTTCCGAGTTTCCCGACGGGGGATCGGTTCTGTCAGAGCTTCCCTTTGGAGGACCAGTTGAGATCAATTGGCCCTTATCCGACCCTTGGTCTGGATTTGGAGTAGGGGAAGATTTCCCTCCTCTTACATCGAGTTCGCCTTTTATAGCTGCTGTTATTCCTCCTAGTCCTCGCCGTCTGTTACGAGATCTAATGACAGGTTCAAATATGAGTGATTCTCCTAGCGAGGAAATCCCCACGTCTGGTGAAGATTACCAGCTATTCCGTGAAGTTACCCGGAAGTTATTCCCAGAAGACAACCCCAAATCATCTATTATGTCCTCACCTGGTCCCTCACTACCAGCAAGGTATAGATCCTTAGGTCGGATTATTGCCGCCGCTGCCTCTATGGGGGTATCCGCTCCTTCTACGAGGCCGGTTGTTCCGTCATTGGGGATGTCTCCTAAGACACCCATTACGTCATCCCCTCAGGTCACTTCTGTACCCGTCAGGCCCACTGTTTGTGTGGCCGCGTCTGCACCCGCTGTTACTACCCAGTCCGTAAGGACCACATCGCTTCCCGAAGACGTCTATATAGCATCTGCTATGCCGGAGAATATCTCTCCTGAGGAGTATCGATTGTCCCTACAACAATCGAACCCCGAGGTCGGACAACCCTCTCAAGATCCCAACCGCTCGTATTTTTCGCATTATGCACAGGATGGTACGCCCGTGTACGTTTTTCCATATCAGTATGATGAGCACAGGAATCCTTTATGTTTACCCGCTCCTGAGGCTCAACTTCATGCTCAGGGTTTACCATATAACCAGGCTGGGCAGCCTTATAACCCGCGAGGACAACCTTTTCAAGGCCAACCTTCGGGCCAGCCTGGCTATCTTTATGACCCGCAGGGACAGCCCTTACAGGGCTACCCTCCGGACCAGCAAGGGCCATTATACAGTCCGCAAGGACAGTATTACAACCGTTCAGGTCAACTCATGCAGCCTCTCCCTGGAGTCCCACCAGGGCAACCTCAAGGACTCACAGGTCAACCGAGGTACCAACTGGGGCCGGTATATAGTCCTGGGGGCAAGTCCAACCTTCTCAACCCATGCAACCTCAGTACCCTCTTGGTCCAAACATTGCACATCAGCCAGGACCATCTTATGGTCCTGCTGCAGGTCAAATCGGTTACCAGCCACCACCTGGCTCCATTCCACCACCAAGCCAACCAGCCCATCTGGCACAACCTGGTGTTCCTCCACCAGGCCAACCGGCTCATCCAGCACAACGTGGTATCCCACCACCAGGCCAACCGACCCATCCGGCACAACTTGGTGCTCCTCAACAGCCAGGTCAACCTGCGCAACCGGCACAACCTGTTTATCCGGGTCAACCTGTTCAACCAGGGCAGCCCGTTCAGCCAGGTCAACCTGTCCAACCAGGCAGCCTGCACATCCTGTCAACCCTGCCCAACAGCCGGCTTATTCAATGTCGCAGCCAAATCAACCGCTACACCCTAATTATCAAGCTCAGCAGGGTCCCACCTATCAGCAGCCCACTCAACCTCAAGGCAGTTATTATTCTCATGGTCAATACCGACCGAATTATAGCCAGCCCCAGGGTTCTAACTATTACTCTCAACAACCCGGCTACACCTATACTCAGCAGCCAAATCCACATACTGCTCAAACGGGGCCGACATATAATCAAGGCCCATACTCTGGTTATCAAGCCTCGTACACTGGTTACCAGCAACCAAATCAAACTGGTTATACGCCCTATCCCCTCTACGGTTAGAATCCTTCAAGACAAAACCCATGGGGGCAGGGATATTCTCAACCAGCGTGGAGTACAGGTACCGGTCCTTATCGAGGGCCTGGCATGCCGTTCAATCCGCAGCTGCCGTTCTTGGTTACCTTGGAATTACCGGATGTTTCGAAATTAACCAATGATCCGATTTTGCACAATCCTTATTGGCCTCCGGTTCCGACCAAGGTACCCGGCGACTGCCCAAAGTTTGAGGGTAACGCTGGAGAGGACCCCCAAGATGGTAAGTCATTACATTACCATCTTTGGTGTTCGTCCAACTCTTGGGTGGATGATTCAATTCGTCTACGCCTCTTCCAGCGCACTCTTACTGGCGCTGCCGCTAAGTGGTATATTGAATTACCTCGTGGCATCTTTCAAGATTTCAATACGTTAGCCATGGCTTTTCTGACTCACTTTCAGTTACTGGTTCATTATGAGGCCGGGACGCATCTCCTCACTTCTTTGAAGCAGGATAAAGCCACCCACATTTCTGATCACATTCATGAGTGGCGACGTCGTCGTAGGCTGATCAAGTTTGATATACCTGATCAGCTACTAACTCATTGGTTCACCACATCTTTCGTTAACAAAATCGCCCAAGATATCGCTATGGGGGCATGTGTGACAGAAGAGCAAGCCATAGCGCGTGCCCAGTATCTTGATCTGGTATACTCTCAGTCCAGCACGCTTTATGATATTTTGACTGATGCTCCACGCCCAGGAACCTCTAAAGCTCCATCTACCCCAGCGGTGGATGGTGTTATTGGGTCCGTATCTCAAAATTCTCGAAAATCTTCGAACGGGAAGCAGAAGTCCAACTCTTCCAATAATTCTGCTCCTCCCACCCCTCCAGATTCTGGCAAAACTGCAGAGGTCAACGTCGTTCAAGCCAATCCTACGGAAAAAGCCTCCAAAGGAAAGAACAAGAAGGGCAAAGGAAAATCCAAATCCGACGCCCCAAAACCAGAGTCTTCGAAACCTCGTACTGATGACGGTTCCCAACGCAAACCAAAGTACCCCTGCCTCATTTGTGAAGGAGATCATTATACCAAAGATTGTCCACGACGATCTGAAATTAGTCAACTTCTCAAAGGCTCTAAAGGGACTCCGGCAGTTCTTAAAGAACCGTTCACGTCTCAGCAGACCCAGATGGTTGAACAGCCGTCACCATTTGCACCATTTGGGTCCCAAGTCTTTATGATGAATGGTGCGGCACCTATCTCCATTGCTACGCATTCGAAGGATTATGCCGGATCACGTCAGGCAGCTGGAAAGGAAGTGGTGGATGGTCCACCTCCCCCACCTGTCTCCGGTCCGTTGGAAATTGAGAAGCCTACTACTGAACCTGTTGTGAGGCCACCTCCTAAAGGTGTTCTACGAAGATCTTCCTACAACCCAAATGCCCGTGCCGCTCAGCACTACAGTATTGTTGAGGACTTGGCACAGGCACCTTCTGCTATGTCTGCATTGGATGTTCTTCAAAGTTGCCCGTCGCAACGGAAGGCTCTGTTGTCTGCAATCAGTGGAATTGATCCCACTGATTCTAATCTTCTCACCTTCAACTTAGAGAATTTCACCCCCCGACTTCCACATCAAATCGCTCTTGTTATTCAAGTCGGGATCAACGATCTGAACATCCATAGGGCCGTTGTGGATGAAGGTGCTTCTACCTGTGTCATGTCGTCCGCTTGCTGGAAGGCCATTGGCTCTCCGGCCCTTTCATCATCCCCCAATGCCTTAGAGGCATTCGATGGTCGGGAATCAAAACCCCTAGGTGTTCTCGAGAGCTTGCCGATTACCTTACAAGGGAAGACAGTCAACGTAGAAGTAGAAGTGGTTGACGCCAAGCTTAACTACAATATACTTCTCGGCTGCAGTTGGACTCACGCCATGCTATGCGTACCATCCACCCTCTTTCGACTTCTCAAGTTCCCTCATGAGGGCAAAATCGTTACTGTGGATCAGTTGTCTTTCTTCACCTCCACCTCTGAGAACAACGTCCCTTACGTGGATAAGATCCCAAATCCCCCTGACAGTGTAGGACCCGGTCTCTTCAAAGACCCCGTCCTCATGGGTATTTTTCCCGCACCACCACCGCACACTGCTCAAGTTAATATGATCTCTAGGTCTAACGACCTGTGGCTCATCCCTTCGCCTGAGCAGGTGACTGATTTTGGAGAATCAATGCCCTTAACGCCAGTAGAGATTAACTACTGTGAAATCATCGCCGCATCTGATCCTCCCCCTCCTCAACATGCTCCCTCGAGCATGGCTTTAGATATCTATTCTCAATCCCCCTGGCTCGGTGAGGCCGACTCAGCTGATCCTCTTAAAGAGATTTTTCCTTCCGACGAAGCCATTGTTGAAACAATGTCTCTTGAGGAGCTGCCTTGGAGCGATGGACATCATCGTTCCTCGTTCATGCCCAGCCTGGGGGCAATGTCAGATTATCTAGAGCATTTTGCATCTCAGGTTCCCACTCCACCTCTCCAGACGCCCATACTGACACATGAGGTTCTTTCAGAGGGCAACCTGAGAAACATTACTCAAACCATTCCAATCGAAAAATTAGGTTTAAAAGTCATTTTCCTCAATATTTTAATATTTTTTGTCGAAAAATGGATTTTACACTTGCCTTTATATGCAGCAACAGGTTTTTCGCAGCTTGAACGGTGAAACGAGTTTCATTTTATACTTTTTCGGACTCGGTAAATACACGAAAAAGTCATTTTGGAGTCATCTTTCAGCTCTTTTCGGACTCTCTAAACGTGAAAAGATTGCCGAGTCCCTTGTCGTTTCGATCTCATTAAAGTGGTCACGAAACGACATCTATCCAGTATACGTTTAACCCGTTTTCGGGCTGGGATAGATTATTTACGAAAAAGGAATACCCTAGCCTATCGCGACTAGGAGGTTTTCTCAGATATTGTTTTCTACCTTTTTGGGTCTGAGGAACTATTTACGAAAAGGGACCATTGGAGTTTACTTTTCCACTGTCTTTTCAAACTCTCTAAACATGAAAAGACGCCGAGTTCTTCCTTTGTCAGACTCGTTAAACCCTGATGACATTGGATTCAGTTGTAATGAGGTTATTCGAGTTTCTCCTTCCTAGGGCTCGTTAAATGTACTAGGATGGATTCGTCCGAAGGACGGACTTATATTACAAGCATATGCTATCCCCTTCAAGCTTGTTGTCAAAAATAATTGGGGTACTCGCCAGAAATGGTGGGGAAAAATGGAACCAGAATCATTGTCGTGTCGGCAATATGTCGCTCTTGAACATACCGCTTGTCTGCATTCGTGTCGAGTTGGGGACATCTCATCTCGTTTTTCACTTGCTTCCGTGGGTTTGGGTAATCCCTTTTGACCTCTCATCTTCTCTTTGCCTCGTCGCCATGACCTCTGATCCGTTGATGTCAAATACTGCCAATCTCACTGCCGTGCCGCCACATGTTCAAGAGAAGTTGACCTCTGCCGAATTCCAACCTTCCTCTGATTCTCATCTGATCCTAATTCACAAAGACATTATGTTCCTCTATCTCGCGTCGATGACATGGGAAACACTATGGCCCACCTTCGATCAAGGTCACTTCCTGTCGACTCCAACTCATAAGTTGGAGTCTGCATGCCTCAATGGCAGGTTCTTCGCATTCGACGTGAGGTTTTCATCATTGGCCTCCGATCGAGTGATTCTACGGGTGTTCGACGTCAACTCATTTATTCGCACGCCGTAGATTGTACCTGTAGTACCTTAAGGACCATTGTCATTATTGGTGGTTTCTCTCGCGTCTGTTAACAGCTTTCATCATTGGCTGGTAATCAGACGATGTTCTTGCATGTTCGACTTCAGCTCACATATTCACGTGCTTGAACTTGTACTCTGTTGGGTCGAGATGGAGCGCAAGACCCTGGATTGTGTCTGTTGTAATCCAGGCTGCGATTGTGGATTATTATCATTATGTACATGACTCACTAATTGGATGGTTGCGACCATACCTGAGTCTATTTATTTGATCCTCGCTGGATGGTCATTCATGCCCTCTGACCTGGATTATTGTATACTCTCATATGCATGGTCGCGCCCATACCACATATATATCATGTATCCAAGATATCAATTGTATTTTCTACACAATTTTCCGACTCAAGGTATTTTCATATCACGTTTCGTAAAGCACTTCAACCCTCTCTCTCTTCGGCCTCATGCTTTAGGGGGGCATCTCGTTACACAACAATTTGTCACCGTCCCCGCAATTCCCCATCCCGCACATTGGAGGGCTTATTCCAGACTCCGTGAGCAATGACATAACTTGAAAACACTCCTTTCTATGGCATTCCCCCCGAACATGTACTTTCATTGTCCCGAAGACAACTCAGAAACCCTAAACAACCTTATCCTTGGCGCGACTAGCTGCTGTTATACCCGCGTCAATGGGGAAAATCTCCAAAGAGGGCGCGGCGCAATTGGCTCTCCGTCCCGAGTTGTACTGCCGCTAAGCTTAATAAAGAGTGTTTTTTAAAAATAAATGGCGGAAGATTCATTCCAACCAATTCCTAAACTGGTCTCTAATTTGAGTTGGGAGGTTGGCTCCGGATCTCCATGTAGAGGAAGTAGTTTTCCACCTCTCATGGAAGCTTCCTTGAGGATAGGGCCAATCCCATGATTGTAGGGATCCCAACTCCCCTTCCACCATCTATATAAGCTTGCCATTTTCCTTTGCAAGCTAATCTCCAAGAGCCTTCAAGTGCCTAAAGAATGCTGCAATAGTCCTCATAGTGTCAAATCTATAGCAAGGAGATTGATGATCGAAGAGAGAGGCTTGTCCCCATTCCCGACAAGCTTTACTGAGACGTATTCCGCTGGCGACCCGCCGAAGGAGAATTCAGCGTCAGAGCCAAGTTGTATTTTCCTTTGAATGAATGAATGATAAGCGACTATTGGTTATGGTTCCACTTGTTTTGTTCATTATGATCATGAGTTGTGTCCTCTCTGACTGACACATAATTGTATATATTGGATTTTACGCTTGTGTTTGTTGGGTTTCTTGCGTGCAGGTGTTCGATCACGACGATCGTGAAGGATTGTGATCTGTCGGAGCAAGGGAGCGGGAGTGCTACCTCCTCTACAAACGACAGCGTTGGATTCAAGGTAAGCCTTCTTCGCAAGTTGGTTTATTGCAATTAGGGACTTACACCATAGCGTGTTATGATTGTTGCTAGACCCGATCTGGGCTAGTAGGGATCGCCTCTGTCCACAGAGGGGATTTACCTCTTCAACAGAGTGCTTGCTCGGGTGAGGTATTCTACCATCATTTTGCAAGAGGATTCATGGTTGCTTTCGTTGTGGAGCAGGGCATCTAGGGACTGCGCAGTCTTGAGAGGGAGGACGCAATTCATCTTGGGAGAGCTCCGGATTGGAGCCATTGTGGAGGATTCAGGCCAGAGGATTGAGCAAGGAGCCAGCCCTTGCCTATTGGAGACATTTGGGAGAGTGGGAGACCATATTTTGGAGAGTAGCATTCAGCACCAGTGTGGCCCTTGGGAGGATAGCGTAGATCCTCAAGGGAGGCATTTTCGGGGGTCTACCATTTCAGAAACGCTCTCTGGGATTTTCTGGGTATTGTGAATAGAGGTCGATTCCAGAGTATCAGAATTTTCCGAGTAGGGGAGCAGCCCCAAAGACTCATTTTGTTCCAGCAGTAGCAGCAGCACGGCAGTATTTTAGCAGCTTGGAGTTAGAGCAGAGAGCAGCCATTTCCATTGATATTCTGAGAGTATTCCTACACTTGCCCGGTGCAAGTCGAGGTGCCATCATTCTGATCACCTCTTGTACTTATTTCTATTTCTCAGTATAATAAAATGGCTTAGCATTCTCTATTTTCTGCGTATCCACTTCATGGTTTATTTTTAGTACCATATGTCTTGTTTCTGTGCTTTATGTTACTGCATATTTCCCTTTGGGATATTACTGTGGTATCAGAGCTCATAGACCTGGCTCAGCCTGTGGAGCAAGTTGTTTATGACACCGAAAGAGAAGTCGTATATTTGCTACAAGGGTAGAAAGTACCGTGACCGAGAGCGTAGGTTGAAAATCACCTACGGAGAGGGTGACTACGCTCCAGTAGTGGACGCAGAGCAGGAGGAACCGATGGCAGATGATAGTGATGCGAAGAAGTTTGGGGAAATGCTCCTCAAGTCAGTACAGGATCTGTCAAGGCAGATTGAGGTGATGGGTAGAGGCTAGGCAGCGTGAAACCCCACAGGATCTGTCAGTAGAGGCTAGGCAGCGTGAAACCCCAAGGGGTTTCCAGATTGGTTAGGGATCGAGCACATCCCACCATTTGCATAAGCACAATGCCACTCAGCACATGGCATCTCATGCACCCACACGTTCCACTATGCCCACTTTTCTGGCTGCAGACACAGGGGCAGGAGCACAGCAGGAGCAGGAACCTGGCCACATGGGTGATTACCTTGCCGAGTACCAGGCATACGGGCAGGAGTTCAGGGATGGCCTTTCATTTCGTGATTTTGTCCAGCTCCAACGGGACAGCAAACCCTGCGACCATCATAGGGGACACCGGCATTATCACGACGGAGACACTCAGCGTACGATGAGTAGGTTCCATTTGCCTATGTTTGATGGTTCATCAAACAGTTCGAAAAAGGCTTGGGTGGAGAAGCTGGACATATACTTCCAACTCAACCAGATGGCAGAGACGGAGGCCATCAAGGTGGCAGCGCTGCATCTAGATGGTTCGGGCACTCAATAGTGACAGCTTATGCCGAGTTCACCCGGAGGTTGATAGAGAGGTTTGATCGGAGGGATCTGGAAGAGCACTTTGTTGAGCTGACGAAGCTCAAGCAGACCAAGAGTCCGGATAAATACATCTCAGATTTCCTGAGAGTCTCAGAGATGGTTTCAGATCTATCTGCAGCACGGATGATCTACATGTTCATTGATGGGCTAGCAAAGCCGCTTCGGGGATTGGTCAGATCCACAGACCAACCACACTCCATGACGCAGTCGGCAGGACACGACACTTGCAAGATGCCTTGCCCAGGACCAAGACGCCCTACCCCCAGAGACAGGCCTTCTAGCCTAAGGGGAAGGATGTGAGGATTTCGCCTCCAAGGGGGAATCAGGGTAGAGGAAAGTTGGATGATGATGCCAGGAGGGGGTTGAAGAAGAAGAGATTGTGTTTCACCTGTCAGAGGCCGTGGGCACCAGGACACAGATGTGTTGCTAGCAAAGCACATTATAGCGATGTCTTCTCCGAGAGCAGTGGGGAAGAAGATGAGTATGATAACGTGGAGGCAGGGGGCAGCTATGCAGCACAGGATCATTTTCCACCTCCACCACCAGGAGCAGGAGGTGCAGCCTTTGCACCTACCAGAGAGACCCTTGCAGCATTGCGAGGAGTTCCCAAGTATCTGACGTTGCGCGTCCGAGGTACAGTGCGGGGGCAGCGAGTATCAGTACTGGTGGACAGTGAGGGAACCCACAACTTCATCGATGCACAGATGGTAGAGCGAAGAGGCATAGAGACAAAGAGCTTCGATGGGTTTTCAGCGTTGGTCCCAGGAGATCAGACTCTGCAGTGTGCCAGATATGTCCCAGCGCTGGCAGTGACGATGGGCACCTACACAGTGACTGACCACTTTTTCGTGGTTAACATACCGGATACCAATGTGGTATTAGGAGTTCAGTGGCTGATCACTCTAGGGAAGGTCACCATAGATTGGGAGGACTTGGAGATGGAGTGGGATGACAAGAAGACTGGGAAGCACAAGAAGATACGGGGCATGCACACTTACCCACCTCAGACAGTTTCAGCTCACCGAATGGAGGCAGACTTCCGGAAGGGAGACATAGAGTGCGCAGTAGAGCTGCGTGCATCAAAGGCAGAGGCTACCGGGTAGACAGTTCATCCAGATGTACAAACCATCCTTGACAGGTATGCCACAATGTTTGGGGAGATACCACCAGGACAGCCACCAGAACGGGGATTTGAGCATACGATTGAGTTAGAGCAGGGCATACAGGCTGTCATTACCACACCCTATAGGCACCCCAAGGCCTATCGAGACAAGATCAAGCGAGCTATCCACGAGCTGTTAGCTCTTGGACACATTCGGCCAAGCACCAGTCCTTTCGCTTCTTCAGTAGTGTTGGTGAAGAAGAAGGACGGCACATTGAGGATGTGCATTGATTACAGGGCCCTGAACAAAAAGACCATGAAGAACAGGTACCCTATTCCACGGATCAACGAGCTGATGGATGAGTTGAGAGGGGCACAGTTCTTCTCAAAGATTGATTTGAGACCCGGGTACCATCAGATTCGCGTGAGGGAACAGGACATTCCCAAGACCGCTTTCAGGTGCCACTATGGCCATTTTGAATTCTTGGTGATGCCCTTCGGGTTAACCAATGCACCGGCCACCTTCCAGTCATGTATGAACCACATTTTTCGTAACCACCTGAGGAAATGTGTGTTGGTCTTCTTTGATGACATATTGATATATAGCAGGACATGGGAGGAGCATCTCCAGCACATAGAGGCAGTGTTGTGTATTTTGGAGCAGCAGCAGTTTTATGCTAAGCTCTCCAAGTGCGAGTTTGGGATGACGGAGATGCTATACTTGGGACACATCATATGGGTGGACGGAGTGAGGGTCCACGAGGAGAAGATCAGGGCCATCAGGGATTGGCCAGAGCCGAGGAACGTGACGAAACTTCAGGGGTTTGTGGGTATCTGCACCTACTATAGGAAGTTCGTCAAGAGTTTCTCTCAGCTTGCTGCACCCCTTACAAATCTGACGAAGAAGGGGGCATTCAGTTGGACAGACACAGCGCAGCGAGCCTTTGACAGGCTCAAGGAGGTGATGAGCAGCTCTCCAGTGCTAGCATTACCAGACTTCACGCAGCCATTTGTTCTGGAGTGTGATGCATCAGGAAAGGGGATAGGCGCAGTGTTGATGCAGGGAGGCCACCCTATAGCTTTTGAAAGCCGGAAGCTCCTACCACATGAGCGGTTGTATGCCATATACGACAAGGAGATGCTGGCCATCATGCATGCATTGGCCAAATTTCGGCAGTACCTGGTAGGTAACAGGTTTAGGGTGAGGACTAACCACAACAGCCTCAGGTTTTTCTTAGAGCAGAAACAGCGACAGGAGAGGCAACAAAAGTGGGTCAGCAAGATCCAAGCCTACGACTTTGACATCAAATATGTCAAAGGGAAGAACAACGTGGTGGCTGATGCACTTTCACGCAGACCAGCCACGTTGTCTCTGATGACTTTGGATGCAGATTGGAGAGCTCGACTATTGGTGGAGTACTCCAAGGACATATTTGCTTGTGAGGTTTTGGATGGGCAGGTGACAGATGACAGATATAGGGTGATGGATGAGATCATCTATTACAGGGACAGGATCTTCTTGACTAGGGCTCTCAGCTCAAGAAAAAGATATTGCAGGCTTCTCACGATTCACCATTGTCTGGCCATCAGAGGTTTACCAAAACCTACAGGGCCATCAGGGAGAGGTTCTCATGAAAGGGCCTCAAGAAGGACGTACTCCAGCATGTCAGGGAGTGCGAGGTTTGTCAGCGCAACAAGGGGGAGATGAACCATCCGGCAGGTTTGTTAGAGCCTCTTCCCATTCCAGAGGGGAAATGGGAGAGTATCTCGATGGATTTCATCACAGAGTTGCCCATGGTGCAAGGCAAGGACTGTATATTCGTCGTCGTCGATCGACTGACGAAATATGTGCATTTTTTCGCCATATCCGCACATTATACAGCAGCACAGGTGGCGGAGCTGTTCTTCAGGGACATCTTCAAGTTGCATGGTCTTCCCAAGACCATTGTCAGTGACAGGGACAGCCGTTTCATGGGTGGGTTTTGGCAGGAGCTTTTTCGGTTGGTGGGGACAGAGTTGACACCGAGCACTAACTACCACCCACAAACAGATGGACAGACAGAGATAGTTAACAAGTGGCTGGAGGGCTACTTGCGTAACTATGTCAATGGGCAGCAAAGAGCATGGCTGAAGTGGCTGCACCTAGGAGAGTACTGCTACAACAACACTCATCACATGTCCATCAGTATGTCTCCGCTTTACGCATTATATGGTTATCATGCTTTATCTTTTGTTGATGTGATGTTTCGTGCCAGCAAGGCTCCGAGAGCTAAGGACTGGATCCAAGAGAGTCAGGACATCCTCCGAGCTCTCAAGGATAACATGGCTACAACACAGAACCAACAGAAGCTATATGCCGACAAGGGTCGAGTGGAGAGACATTTTGAGGTAGGGGACTTGGTCTACCTACGTTTGCAGCCATACCGACAGTCAAGGGAGGCATTTTCGGGGGTCGACCATTTCAGAAACGCTCTCTAGGCTTTTCTGGGTATTGTGAGTAGAGGTTGATTCCAGAGTACCAGAATTTTCCGAGTAAGGGAGCAGCCCCATACACTCATTTTGTTCCAGCAGTAGCAGTAGCACGGTAGTATTTCAGCAACTTGGAGTTAAAGCAGAGAGCAGCCATTTCCATTGATATTCTGAGAGTATTCCTACACTTGCCCGGTGTAAGTCGAGGTGCCATCATTCTAATCACCTCTTGTACTTATTTCTATTTCTCAGTATAATAAAATGGCTTAAGATTCTCTATTTTCTGCGCATTCGCTTCATGGTTTATTTTTAGTACCATATGTCTTGTTTGTGTGCTTTATATTACTACATATTTAGTGAGATCTAATTGACTCTAATAAGCATCTTGGATGATTGAAATTGCTAATCTTGTTTCATTGGGATAATTTCTAAATTGTTCTCTAAGTGCTCTATTAATTGCTCTTGTCATCTTGGGTTGGATATCATTGTGAGCATCTTGTTTTCAAGTAATTTAATCTTGATTGTAGCATTTAAAATATCTATAATCTCATTGAAGCAACCACTCATATCTTGCACTCTCATTCTAAGTTAGAAGTTCATCTCTAAAATTCACCTCCAAGCATAAGCTTCGTTGTAAGAAGACAAGACCACCTTCTTCATACAATTTGAGGACTCTAGACCCTCATTCCCAGTTAACATAGGTGACCTTATATTCTTGTGTGCAATCCCTTGTAGAAATGAAGGCACCTAGGTTATTAGAACCCCCCGGGAGAAATCGTTAATGAGGCCATAGCGTCCTTCCTTTAGGCTTCTCTCTACAACTTGCATTCGAGACTAGTTCCAAAAGAATTGAGAAGGATTTCTTAGATAGAGCATCTAATTAAAATCTACCAAGAGTTTGCATCTCACATAGGTTTAGGTCATGCATTTCATCTAGGATAGAATTTGCATCCCATAGCAATTGTTCATCTAGTCACTTGGAATATAAATCCATAATGAGCAAGTAATTAATTTAAAGGGATTGGTCTCTCGTCTCTAATCTTGAAGAATCTAATCAAATTGTGCTTAATAATCTCACTTGCCATTTAATTTTAACCCAAGTTGCTATGCCATTCAGTTGTGACTCCTCGACTTGTTGGTTCCCAACAAGTTGCTCATCATCTCAGCCATAGGGACTACCCCCCTTAGCCTTCATTTAGGAGATAGCTTAAACAAAGAGGGTAGGGATCAGAGTGATAGCCCCTTCCCTGAGCGTTGTCGCATTCTTGTGTACAATTTCAGCAACAGCAAGTCCTGTGAATGCCTCCTCAACTGGTGAGGACTCCTATTCTAAACATAAATTGTCGTGTTGGATGCCTTTGCCCATAAGAACATGCGTAAATCCTAATCATGAATTATTGCTTTGACAGCCTCCATAATGGACATGTTCTCCTTTTCCACAACCTCATTCTGCTGACGGTTCTAAGGAATTATCAACTCCCCATTGATCCCTGCCTCCTTGCAGAAATCACTAAAGTCCTTGGAAGTCTACTCTCCTCCATTATGAGACCTCAAAACATTGATCTTCTTCCCTGTCAAGTTCTTTACCTAAGCCCTGAACTCAATGAACCTCCTGAAAGCCTCATCCTTGGTCTTCATGAACTAGATCCATGTCTTCTGAGAGAAATCATCAATGAATTGTGTTGAAGAATGTAATGAATAAATAATGTAGATAAATGATAATTAGTTAAATAAATAATGTAGATAAATGATAATTAGTTAATTAGTAATTAGGCTGAAAGGTCACGTCTGATAAGACATGACCTTTCGTGAAGAGGCACCTGCGTGGGTATATAAGCAGGCCTCATTTGTAACATTCAAGCAATTCATATTCATCATACTTTCTAATATAATATTTGTATCCTCATGGATATTCGGATATTTCAAGTCTTCTGGAATATTTAACTTGAGAAGGAACTTTGTTCGCTTCATTTGGTATCAGAGGAGTTCGATCGTCTGGCTACTCACTGCTGCACAGGGCCACGCTCTCTGATCCTGGTCCTTGACCGAAAATTCGTCAACCTTGTTGCCGTTGAAGCGTTTTGCTACACATTTGGAGTTTCTCCATTTTTGCCAGTAGGCCTTTGGCCATAAGAGAAAAAATATTAAAAAGGAAGAAGAGAAAAGTCAAAATATATAAAAAAAATAAAAAAAAGAAATAAGTTAAAAAAAAAAAGGGGACGTTGAAAAAAAAAAATTTCGAAAAGTCAAAAAAAAAAAAATTAATAAAATAAAAACAAAAAAAAAAATCTTGCTACTAATTTCAAATATATATATAAGAGGAAAGACAGAGTTAAAAAATAATAATATATATATATATGAAACAAAAAGAAAAAAGAAATAGTTAAATAAAAAAGAGAATGGCGTATTAAAAAAAAAAAAAAAAAAGGAGCTGTCGTTTTATTTCCGTTTCGTTTCAATTCATACGCTGCAGCCGTGGCCGCCCTGTGTGATACTACCACCACCTAACGCTGTTGCCATGCCTTTGCGATTATGCCATAGCCAACAACTGACCGTCTGAGCCTTCTCCTTGCCGCCCGACATACGAACAACCCACTGTCGGAGCCATTTACTGTTACCTCCACCGTATCTGTTGCCATCAACTTTGTCTTCTATCTGTCACCCACTACTCGTAATTGCCAAACTGCATCTGCAGTCCACCCTGTCCGCGTTTGACCCTGGCACGGTTTGCCGCCTTCATTGAATTCCGTCGCTGCACTAAAAAAGAAACACCGTCCGCTAACGCATCCGCCAAGTTTGGACTCCATTCGAAGCTGTCGTCCGGTTTTCTGGGCACGCTGCCACTGCTGCCGTGACCCTTCGATCAGCGCGAAGACCCCGACCGAATTCTGCAAGGACAAAATACATTACAGGACGGTCGACGTTTAAATCGGATATACACTCCAGTGTTTAAATCGGACGGGCAGATATAATATACAGCGTTTAAAATCGGACGGGTTCGGTAAAATCGTGGTTTATTAAAACTGAACGGAGCGACCTCATCTTCCGTTACTGCACGAAGGCCTACCATTGCCACTACATACGCTTACAGCTGCTAACAAACCAGAATCATTCGAACTCACTCAGACGAGATAAGGAGAAAATTGGTAAAGTCGTACAACAAAATTTACGTTTGGTCTTCGTTTATTTCCTATTCTCGTTATAGAAAGTGAAGAACGCTGAGAGGAAAAGTCGTGACCATGTCATATGAAGAGTTGTGACTTTTATTAAGTGGGTGACATTATAAAAATTAAAGTATACGATATAAGATATTTTAGTGCCATTTATAAAAATTCTTACCAAAAAGAAAATAGATATTAGAGTATATATATAAAAAAAAAGTTACATGGAGTGAAGTGTAATAAGATAATAAAGATATTAAGAAAAAGGTCTTAATATAAAGAAAGACATACATAAGAAGAGAAAAAAAAATATAAAGGAGTGTTTTTATTACATTACCAAATTTAAGGATTACTATTTTTATCAGAAGTATATTTATAAAGAGATATAAAAGGTCATACAAGGAAAATTAAGATTATAAGTTAAAAAGGGTGAAGTTGGAGAATATTTATCTCAACAAGCAAAATGACATCTAATACAAAAACGGAGTCAGGACGATTTTTAGAATTAGGAACGCTACCTATAGACCCTAAAGCGCTACTTAAAGTTAAAGGAAGTATCGCAGGGAAAGATGTCACTATTGCTATATCACCCGCTGAAGAGAAAAATTATATAAACCCTAAAATGGCCAACCAATTGGTGATTCCTGAGTCAAATATAATCGAAAAATTAGACATTTTTGACAAGAAAAAATACGACATAAAAAATCTACAACTAAACATTGGGGATTATACTTTTATCTCTCAATTTGCCATCAAAACCCTAGTTTTGGATAATAGTGATATTGTGTTGGGTTCACCATGGATGGAAACCTTAGGTTCAATTATCCTAAATACGAAAAAGAAATTTTTGACATTCACCTACAAAAAGAAGAAGATAACGCTACAAGACGTTAACTTGAAGCCAAATTCCGTGACGCCTGAAGACGTACAAGAAATTTCGCAGGTAATTTCTCAAGAAGCTAAAAAGGTGATACAAAATATACAAAAGGAAATCGACAAAATCACAACTAATAAGAATGAAGAAGTTGCTCGCCTCAAGGACCACAACGACAAATTACTAACGCAAATTAAGAAGTTGAAGAGAGACAAGAAGTCCTTAGAAAACAAGGTGCAACAACTTGTCGAAAATAAAGAGTCGAATGTAGAAATCCGAGTTGAAGAGAAGGAAACTGGTACTAATGCAGTAAATGTCATAACTCAAGAAGAAGACAAGCAAGTTGCAAAAGATGCAAACTTAGATGTTGTAGTTCCGGCGATGAACATTTCAAGCGAAAGTTATGAAGCCAGCTCAATAACATCATCGCCAAAAGAAAATCAAAACATCACCACACAACTAAGAATGGAAAGTCAAACCAAAAAAGTTCCCTATCGACATCCAAATCACGGGAGCAGACAACTCGATCAAGCTATGTCTTCAGAACAGAAACAAGTTGATATTCCGAAGAATACTAACATCAGTGCAATCCGCTCAAGTGATAATTCAGCACAAGTTTCGAGTCGCCGCGAGATTCCACAGAAAATTGATTTAGGATGGTCTGATCCATTCTCAGTGCGACAATTTTGGTTTGTCACTTAGAGGATCATATCAACTTGTGTCGACAAGGATCACTGCCCCGAGGCGAGAAGATGTTCGTAACAGGCCTTTTCATCGACAAGCTTTGAGGACAAAGCTTTTTGAGGGGAAGGCAATGTAATGAATAAATAATGTAGATAAATGATAATTAGTTAAATAAATCATGTAGATAAATGATAATTAGTTAATTAGTAATTAGGCTGAAAGGTCACGTCTGATAAGACATGACCTTTCGTGAAGAGGCACCTGCGTGGGTATATAAGCAGGCCTCATTTGTAACATTCAAGCAATTCATATTCATCATACTTTCTAATATAATATTTGTATCCTCATGGATATTCGGATATTTCAAGTCTTCTGGAATATTTAACTTGAGAAGGAACTTTGTTCGCTTCAAAGAATGTAACTAGTGTCGGTCTTCATAATTATATTTGAGTCACGATGTAATGTATTTGTCAAGAGAAAAGAAAAACAAATTTTATTATTAAAGAAATTGACTTATTAAAGCAGGGGTTTCATGCTTGGCTCAATTGTGTTTAGGTCAAAGCCTCCATTGAAGGCTTCTAGAGTTTATGTCAAGTGTCCTTATCCAAGTCATAATGTAATAGACCCTTCTTGGGCATTGTCAATCAAGAAAGAAATTTATTTTAATGTAAAATAGGTCAATTAGGCCGCGTCCACAATGTCAGCCTCAAATTGGACAAATCAGCCTAAACTAAGGGGCAAAAACACCTATATAAAGGTAGCAACTCGACCTCATTTGACACCCACAATCATCAAGTTTGATCTGCAACTTATGGGGCCAGAAAAAGTGTGAAATTCTAACGAAGAAGACGAAAAGTCTAACGGAAAAGCGGAAGGTCTCTCTCAAGGTCTAGAAGTCGAAATTTCTCTCATATCCCACACGTGCGAAGTTTTGGAGTGTTGCAGGGGGATGAAATTCTTCAATAACTAGGTAGCCTAAATTCTACAGTAGTTGGGGGGGGCAAAATTCTAGAAAAGTTGGGGCCGAAATTTCTAGATTGTTGTTGAGTTGAAGTTGTTGGACAAGAAGAAACTCCTAAAGGTTACTTCATCTGCTTGGAAGGCTAACTTTGTGAGGTAGGAAGGTATGTTGGTCTAAGGTCTTGGTCTATCTCATTTTGAATTTACTAAAGGAAGAGTTTTTTACTGGGTTTTCCCTTATATAGGGGTTTTACCCCTACTTGAGTGCCTACTTCTGGTGTCCCTGATCTTCATGCTTTTGCTTTGATGATTGCTTGATCAGAAGAAGATAAAAGAAGAACATAAAGAAGCTAATAAGAACATAATAATATCACAAGTAATCAGTATTGAAGGAAAGGATCAAAGGAAAGTCATTAAGGAAAAAGATTATATAAGAAGGGAAGCCCACTGTCTACGGGAACTATGACAAATTCAATGAAGGGAGAGAACAAGCCAAAAGGAGCCTCCAACTATAGGGCATGGAAAAAGAGGATAGATCTTATCCTCGAAAACCACAAAGTTTTGAATCTTGTTCAAGGAAAAGTCAAGGAACCTATTGATGAAACAGAGAAAGAGAAGTTCAGAGAAACTGAAATCTTGGCCATTAACCTAATAGTGGATGGAGTTAAGGACAACCTAATTCCATACATATCCAACATAGATTCTACTCAAGAAATGTATGAGGCTCTCTCCAAATTATTCACCATCAATAACATTGGTTAAATAGCAAGCCTCAAGAATGAATCAATAACTATTATGATGACAAAGGGCGATACTGTATCATCCTACTTCATAAGGATATCTAGAATCATAGATGAACTCCAAGCAATAGATGAAATTGTACTAGAAAAAGAGCTCGTAATTACTGCTCTTCTAGGACTACCAAAATCTTGGGGTGCTTTTGCACCAAGAATTAACAGTTGGAAGGATACTCCAAGATTTGAACAAATGTGGAATGCATGTAGTAAAAAAGGAGCTCGAATATCATTAGTAAACAACAAGAAGGAAGATGAAGAAGAAAATACATCTAATGCATATTCTGCTCATCACAAGAAAAAGGGATCCTTCAAGAAGTTGAAAGGACCAAAGAAAAAGTTGGCTTATCAAAGATTGAATACTACAATTATCATAAGATGGGTCATTATAGAAATCAATGTCCTGAGAATCCAAGGAATAGGAAGAGAGAAAGAGAACATGCGAATGTTGTTGATGAAGCTCCACCAAAGAAGAACAAGGCAGAAGAATATGAAGTCAAAGACTTATTTGCTAGAGACTCTTAAGGATATTATCCTTGCATATCCTTCTACTTTAAGTTTTGCAATGTTTTCCTTTATGTTTTGATTTCTAGAGCTCATAGATCTAATATGTCTAGTTAGGAATTCTTAAATTGTTTTTTAAAGTTGTAGGTATCCCTCAAAAGGATTGGGTTAAGAGGGAGCCTCCACCATTTTAACAAAATATAAGTATCTTATTCTTTGTTTCATATTCATGTATGGGTTCCTCCTCACATCGAGACTTGCTTATATTGTATGCTAATAACCTTTTTCTTTATATTATCCTTGGTTAGGAAAGGTTGTTGAATGTTCAAAGGTTATGGAGACTTCAAAGGATAGACTTTTTGTTGTAAAGGAAGCCCTTAAAGAATTGATGTCCTACAAGGTTTGTTAAAAAACAACTCAAAGGTATGTCTGAGAATATAAGCTTCGTTATAAAGTTCTCTTCATGTAAAACATATGTTCATTTCCGTACCGTCGTGTATATAAAGGGAGACCCCACTAGGTTGCCATCCTTTATCCACAGGAAGCCGAGTCTGCCACCCTATACCCGTGATACACCGGACACAGCATTCGGGGAGATTGCCTGCACGTACTTTAAGTCCTTGGTTGATTTCTCTTTCATTTTGAAACCAAGATGTATATTGCAGTTCACGGTTATTTGGTACACCCTTTGCCTAGTATTCCTGAGCAATCATTTTGATCTTATCTGACTCTTTAAATTTGAAAAGATCATCAAGCGCTTGTCCTTTCACGCTTGTTTCAAAACTGAAAGAGATAGAGTCACCTTTCATCTGTTTCTCGACTCTTAAAACATGAAATGGTGAAATTTCTAAGTTTCAATGTCGTAAAATAAATCACACGCCCTTGTAGAGTTTGCTTGTTCGGTCGTTTGATTGTGTGCCTTGGTTTTTAGCCCGTGTGCGGTTTTGAGTTGTTGATGGCAACTTTTCCGGAGTTCACCAACCAAGGAATCCCCTCCGATGGGAATCCGGGTCCTTTTCCTCCTTTTGGAAATGTTGGCGCTCCTTATATGGCAATGTTGTCCCTTCCTGGGTTAACTGTTGGGTTGCTCGTTTGGTTGTTCTCAACCTCTGTGGTCCCGAATGTCTCGGCTACTGTTCAATCAGTTCCTCCACCTGAACAACGTCATGTTGATTCCAAGGTGGACCTCTCCCCTTCTTCGCCTATTTCTGCGTCCTCCTGTTCTACTTCGCCTGGTGAAAGTCTGGATTCGAGTAACCAGGTGGCTAAGAAGAAGAAGAAGAAGACAAAGAAGAAGAAGTCTGATAAGAGAGAGGCTAAGGCTGCAGCTACTACTTCTGAAACATCTCCTCTTGAAAAACCTTCCAACCCTCCGTGGAAAGTCGAGTTCCCTTGCATGTTGTGCACGGGAGACCATCTTCTTCGAGATTGCCCTGGCATTCCCAAGGTGCTCGAAGCATGGTCCAACAGTCGTCCGTCGTTGCCTTTGGCTTCCGGGAGTCAGGTTGCGGGCACGTCTTTAGCTGTTGCTGGTAAGGCTCCTAAGAAGCAGGGTAAGATTACCAATCCCTGTAAGTTGTGTGAAGGGAACCATGCCATTCACCTATGTCCATATATGGATGAAGCCAAACGAGTTTTGGACAACTTAACCGATTCTACACCATGCCTTCCAGCTGGTTATAATCGGCTTTCTTTGAGTCCTCCACCAGCTCATCCTACAATTGGTCAAGAGTCATCCTTGGTCGATCCCACTCCCCTGGAAATTCAAATTCAGGAATCCATCCCCGACCAACCATTGGTCGTGGGATCGGTTGAACTGGCCCCGTCTATGGTGCACCAGGTCTTTTCCGTGGAGAGTGGACCTCTCGCCCCTCAGGTTCTTCTTGTTTCTTCAGATTCCTCGGATTTGGAGAAAGATTCTCCTGTCCCTATACCTCAAGAAGTTGCTCCTCCACCTCCCGTGGTGGAGGTCTCGGAGGATACTCCTCCCACCTTCGAGATGGAGGTTGTGGAGGATGCTCCTTCTTTCGTAACACCAAGGGAAGACCATCTTGGTTCGATGGTAGCCCCTCCAAGTAGTTTGGTCGCTTCCTTTGACTGGAGTCGATTTGCGGGATACCGCCTTCCGTCTTATGTGCCTTTCGAGATAACAATACAGGCTTTTGGTCTGGTCGTACCCAGCACCATTATAGACGAAGGCGCGTCTGTTAGTATTTTATCCTCAACTACTTGGCAAGCTTTCGATTCGCCGCCGCTTGCGCCTGTTACGCAGAATCTGTTGGCATTCAACAGAAGAACTAGTCAACCGTTAGGGATCCTTCCAAGGTTATCTGTTACTTTGGGAGGTAAAACCGTCCATATGGACGTGATGGTTGTTCCAGGCCCCTTGGATTTCAATCTTCTTTTGGGGCGCAATTACACCTATGCCATGGGAGCGCTTGTCTCCTCCCTTTTTCGTGTGGTCTGTTTTCCACATGAAGGACGGATTGTGACCATTGATCAGCTTTCGTTCTTTGGTCCTGATGTGGCATCTGGCCCGCCATCATCCCTACCTGGTTTTTATCCACCCGTTGCATCTGCCCTACCGCAGGTCAACTATGTAGCTACCTACCCCGTGCCTGTACTCAGTGATAGTGTTGTTTTGCATCAAGTGCTGGGGGCATTGGGTCCTGACTTCCAAGACGTTTTCCTTCCATCGGACTGGAAACTCTTGGAAGCGATGACTTCTTGTTCATTATGATGAGGTTGTCGGAGCAGAGTTCCTTGTCTTGTGTCAAGCTCCTTAAAAAATGAAACAAACTCATCGGAGCAGAGTTCCTTGTCTTGTGTCAAGCTCCTTAAAAAATGAAACAAGGTTGGCGGAGCAAAGTTCGTTGTCTTGTGTCAAGCTCCTTAAAAAATGAAACAAGGTCTTCGGAGCAGAGTTCCTTGTCTTGTGTCAAGCTCCTTAAAAAATGAAACAAGGTTGTCAGAGCAGAGTTCCTTGTCTTGTGCCAAGCTCCTTAAACAATGAAGCAAGATGTTTTGAGGATAGTTCTTTTAATGTGTCAACCTCGTTAAAACAATGAAACACTTTCCCATTCAATTCGAATCTTTGATAAGTTCTCGTAAAATACCAGTCGAGTCTTTTCCTTAATCTCGTAACTTGAATCTTCACTTCATTTGCCTCTCATATGGATTGAAGCTTGGGGGACATGTACCTCGAATTGAGTCACCATGCTGGGGGCATGCTTACTTTTTCAAGTAGAGTTTGTTTCCGTTTCAAGCTTGCGTAAAAATGAAACCGGTTTCAAGCATAGTTTATCTTTGTTTCAAGCTTGTGTAAAAATGAAACCAACTTCAAGCAGAGTTTCCTAATTTAAAGCTTGTGTAAATGAAACCTTTCCCATTTTCCTCTTGTGATTGTCATTTTATCAGCCTGTTTTGCCAGATGAGCCTTGGTTTTTTCATTCCATCATCACTATCTGCTTGGCCGATCATATGCCTTCACTTGGTTGTTTTACCCGTTCCTGAGGAACTGCTGCGATGAGTGGTCTTGTTAGCCAGCCTCTTAACCTTTACTCGTTCTGAGCAATTCCACCATCACCGAAACTAGTTGCTTCCATTTATACCACTCGTTCCTCCAGGAGGAGTCATCTTTCAGCTCTTTTCTGACTCTCTAAACATGAAAAGATCGCCGAGTCCCTTGTCGTTTCGATCTCGTTAAAGTGGTCACGAAACGACATCTACCCAGTATACGTTTACCCCTCTTTCGGGCTGGGATAGATTATTTACGAAAAAGGAATACCCTAGCCTATCGCGACTAGGAGGTTTTCTCAGACATAGTTTTCTACCTTTTCGGATCTGAGGAACTATGTACGAAAAGGGACCATTGGAGTTTACTTTTCCGCTGTCTTTTCAAACTCTCTAAACATGAAAAGACGTCGAGTTCTTCCTTTGTCAGACTCGTTAAAACTTGATGACATTGGATTCAGTCGTAATGACGGTATTCGAGTTTCTCCTTCCTAGGGCTCGTTAAATGTACTAGGATGGATTCGTCCAAAGGACGAACTTATATGACAAGCATATGGTATCCTCTTCAAGCTTGTGTAAAAATAAAGAGTTACTCACTAGAAATGGTGGGGGAAAATGGAACCAGAATCATTGTCGTGTCGGCAGTATGTCGCTCTTGAACATGGCACTTGTCTGCATTCGTGTCGGGTTGGGGACATCTCATCTCGTTTTTCACTTGCCTCCGTGGGTTTGGATAATCCTTTTTGACCTCTCATCTGCTCTTTGCCTCGTCGCCATGACCTCTGATCTATTGATGTCAAATACTGCCAAGCTCACTGTCGTGCCGCCACATGTTCAAGAGAAGTTGACCTCTGCAGAATTCCAACCTTCCTCTGATTCTCATCTGATCCTAATTCACAAAGACATTATGTTCCTCTGTCTCGTGTCGATGACGTGGGAAACACTATGGCCCACCTTCGATCAAGGTCAGTTCCTGTCGACTTCAGCTCATTATCCAGGAAGTTGATCTAGAGACTCCCTTCTGGTACCTTGGAGCCTGCATGCCTCAATGGCAGGTTTTTCGCGTTCGACGTGAGGTTTTCATCATTGGCCTCCGATCGAGTGATTCTACGGGTGTTCGACGCCAGCTCATTGATTCACGTGCCGTAGATTGTACCTATAGTACCTTGAGGGCCATTGTCATCATTGGTGGTACCTCTCGCGTCTGTTAACAGCTTTCATCACTGGCTGGTAATCAGACGATGTTCTTGCATGTTCAACTTCAGCTCACTTATTCGCATGCTTGAACTTGTACTTCGGTCGGGTCGAGATGGAGCGCAAGACCTTGGATTTTGTCTGTTGGAATCCCGGCTGCGATTTTGTGGATTATTATGATTAGTTACATGACTCACTGACTGGATGGCTGCGACCATACCTGAGTCTATTTATCGATCCTCACTGGATGGTTACGTCCATGCCTTGGATCTGGATTATTACATACTCTGTTATGGATGGCTGCGCCCATACCACATGTATATCATGTATTTGAGATATCAGTTGTACTTCTCTACGCAGGTTTTCCGACGGCGGTGTTTTCAGTTGGACACGTTCTCGTAAAGCACTTCACCCCTCTCTCTCTTTCGGGCCTCATGCTTTAGGGGGTATCTGTTACACAACAATTTGTCACCGTCCTTGCAATCCCCCGTCCCGCACATTGGAGGGCTCATTCCATGACCTGTGAGCAGTGACATGACTTGAAACCACTTTCATGACATCCCTCTGAACATGAGCTTTCATTGCCCTAAAGACAACTCCTTGTGAAAAACCCTAAAAACACCCCTTTTTGCATTGGCACGGGAAGTCAGTTCAGTACCCGCGCCAATGGGGGAAATCTTTCAAAGAGGGCGCGCCAATTGGCGCTCTGTCTCATAGTCACACTCGCGCCAGCCATTTTAAGGAGTGTTTTTTAAAAATAAATGGCAGAAGTTTCGTCCTAACCAATCCATAAACTGGTATCTAATTTGAGTTGGGAGGTTTGGCTCCGGATCTCCATGTAGAGGAAGTGGTTTGCCACCTCTCATGGAAGCTTCCTCGAGGATAGGGCCAATCCCATGATTATAGGGATCCCAACTCCCCTTCCTCCATCTATAAAAGCTTGCTCATCTCATTTGCAAGCTAGTCTCCAAGTTCCCAAGAGCCATCAGAGCCTTATGCTACAAGAGCCTTGATTCATTCCCTTAAGGCCAAATCCAAGCAAGGAGATCATTGTTGAGACATCCGAAGAGAGAGGCTTGTCCCATCCCCGACAGGCTTTTTCGAGACGTGTTCCGCTGGCGACCCTCCGAAGGAGAATTCAGCGTCAGAGCCAGGTTGTATCCTCCTTTGATTGATTAATGATAAACGACTATTGGTTATGGTTCCACTCCTATTGTTGATTATGATGATGAGTTATGTCTTCTCTGACTGACATATAGTTGCATATACTGGATTTTACACTTGCGTTTGTTTTGTTTCTTGCGTGTGCAGGTGTCCGATCACGGAGATCGTGAGGATCGTGATCTGCCAGAGCTAAGGAACGGGAGCGCTACTTTCTCTACAAGCGACAGTGTTGGATTCAAGGTAAGCCTTCTTCGCAAGTTGGTTTATTGCAATTAGGAACTTGCACCATTGCGTGTTATGATTGTTGCTAGACCCGATCTGGGCTAGTAGGGATCGCCTCTGTCCGCAGAGGGGATTTACCTCCACAACAGAAAACCTAGCCCTTTAGGGTTTGTTGTTAATGTCTAAGTTATAAAACCCAAGATTTTTAGGGTTTGATGATTAAGGGTTGGAGAAAAAAACCTTTATAGTAAGATACAAGGAATGAAACCCTAGGTGTATATTCGTTTGATCGAAACCCTAGTTTAAATGAAATTGTAGTATACCTAATTTTGATGTACTAATGTTTGTGTAGATATTGATGTGAAATGCATCCTAGATATGTGTATGCGAGTATGATAACCTAATTGTTGATACTCATGTTTTAGTTTGTGAATTCTAGGGTTTGTAACAAATCCATAGTGGAGATTGATATTCTAGGATATGATAATATTGTTTTCAATATGATTTAGCTATGATGATAAAATCTCGGGTTTGCAACAAAACCTAGCAGAAGTCTAACCTGTTAAAGCATATTGTTGAAACCTTAGATGTATAGTAGGATTGTTATTTGATTTAATTGTTGATATCTAGGGCTTTTTGTCTCAAAGATAGAGTCCATAGGTTTATGACAAAACCCTAGCAAGAAGTTGAAGCCTTGAATATAAAAGATATGACCCTTGTTGATTATGAACCTAACTAGGTTTAGGTATATGATGTCTAAAAACATGAATGAGTTGACGTTTCCATTAGTTAACTTCACGCTTCTATATATTTGTTTGTGGTTGTACTCGTTAGTAATGTTTTATAGGTATATAATCTTCAAGATGTTGAAGATGTTTGTAAGTGAAGATGACTTGATAATATTTGTAAGCATGATGAAGGAAGTTATATGAATGATCAAGATGACATTGATGCCGTAAGAAAGAAATAAAGCCTTGAAGGAATGAAGTTTCTCTGATATTATGAAGTTGTTGATCTCCCTAAGTTGAGAGGGACCTTGGACAAAAGAAAGGGTATATCTCCCCAGTTGAGAGGGAGGGCATATTATGACAATGAATACCATAAAATATGAATGAAAGTAATATAGATGAATGTTCGTGATTCATGAAGTTGCAAATAAAAAGACTTGAAAAGTACTAAGGCTGTATTTGGTGTTGTTGAAGAAGTGAAAGAAGAAAGCTTCCGACAAGATGTATTTGGATAACTTGATGATAATATAAGCATATATGAATGATTGAGGACCCTGAAGGTTTGTGTTTCTTTGTCTATATATAAATTTGAAAGTTTATAACTGACTGGGGTTGTGATTGTGCAGGATCTCTCCATAAAAGATTGAACGTTTGAAGCCTTCTTGGATTGCTGGATATATCTGATTTAGGTTATTAGGGAGAGATGAAGCATCTAATGGCAAGATGCTTGGGAGCACATCTGGCCAGCCTATGTCTGGATGTCTAGATCCCGAAGAGGGAGGGTGGCGTTGGTCCTAGAGCTCGACCTTGGATATGCACCTAGATCCCTGGGTTGGCGGTAGAGCTTAAAAGCCTGATGCTACCTAGAGTTGGCTAAAGCTTGAGTCCCCTTAGTCCCACCCAGATAGAATACCTTGGTCAATATCTAGTCTGCAACACTGAGTGTGCTAGAACTCTTAGTAGTTCACTTTGAGATATTCCATGTACCTCTCTCTCTCTCTCTCTCTCTCTCTCTCTCTATATATATATATATATATATATATACCTCACTAGTTAAGAGGTAGTGTTGAAGAATGTAACTATTGTCGGGCTTCATAATTATATTTGAGTCATGATATAATGTATTTGTCAAAAGAAAAGAAAATTAAATTTTATTATTAAAGAAATTACTTATTAAAGCATGGGTTTCATGCTTGGGTCAACTGTTTTTAGGCGAAAGCCTCCATTGAAGGCTTCTAGGATTTATGTCAAGTGTCCATATCCATGTCATAATGTAATAGACCCTTCTTGGGCATTGTAAATCAAGAAAGAAAATAATTTTTAATGTAAAATAGGTCAATTAGGCCTCCTCCACCAAGTCGGCCTCAAACTGGACAAGTCAGACTAAATTGAGGGGCAGAAACACCTATACAAAAGGCAACAACTCGACCGCATTTAACACACACAATCATCAAGTTTAATCTGCAATTTTCAGGCCAGAAAAAGTTTGAAATTCTAAGAAAGAAGAGGAAAAGTCTAAGGGAAAATAAGAAGGCCTCTCTCAAGGTCTAGAAGTCAAAATTTCTCTCTTATCCCACACATGCGAAGTTTTGGAGTGTTGTAGGGGCCAAAATTCTTCAGTAGTTGCGTAGCCAAAATTTTGCAGTAGTTGGGGGGGCAAACATCTAGAGAAGTTGGGGCCGAAATTTCTAGATTGTTGCTAGGCTGAAGTTGTTGGACAAGAAGAAACTTCTAAAGGTTACTGAATGTACTTGGAAGGCTAAAGTTGGTGGAGAAGGAAGGTCTGTTGGTCTAAGGTCTTGGTCTATCTCATTTTGAATCTACAAAAGGAATCGTTTTTTACTGCATTTCCGCCTATATAGGGGTTTTAGCCCTCGCTGAGTGCCTACTTTTGGTGTCCCTAATCTTCATGTTCTTGCTTTGATGATTGCTTGATGAGAAGAAGATAAAAGAAAGAACATAAAGAAGCTAATAAGAACATAATAATATCACAAGTAATTATCAACATAAGAAATTTTTTCTGCCTTTCCGATTTTCTAACAAACGTCACGTAGTACAAGAAGCCACCCAAAAATGATACTGTCATCGGTCTGCATACATCTAAATGTACTAGATCCAAGATCCCCTTGGAACTACTATCACTGCTCTGCAAGGATCCTTTGGAATTCTTGCCAAGTGCACAACCCCTGCAAACACCATCATGCTCTACCCGGAGCTCTAGAAGACCTGTAACCATCATCCACAATGCTAGCAAAGCCCTGTAATGCAAGTGGCAAAATCTCTTACGCGATAACTCACATAAACTGATATTGTCATGTACCAAGGCTTGGGCTGGACATCCTAATAATATGTACAATCCTCCCTCTCAAACACCAATCACTCCTACTGAGTCTATGCTCAAGCCCTTAGGCCATACAAGAACCTAATCATCTACAAAAGCAACTTTGTATCATCTATCCTCCAACACTAAAACAAAGAGCAAGTTCTTCTTCAATCGTGGTACAAACAATACATCTCTCATTTGTAGAGAATCTCTGGACTCTAGTTGAAACGATGCTCTCCCAACTCCTTTCACTACATACTTCACATTATCTACAAGTTCCACTTGCAATTCTAAATCCTTCTTTGTCAAATAAGTGAGAGAATATCGTGCGCATGTCATGTTCCTAGAAGCACCACCCAACCTGTCTTCTCTGAGACTGGGCACCATCTTGACAATAGATCTGGAATCTGTACTAGATGTTGAACACAGAAATTTGAGGCTGGTCAAAGGTTAATCCTCAACAAACCTCTAATACCATGCTGAAATTCTATCGCATGTGTAATAGAATACAATTTTTTGATCTGATAATTTCTTCTTAATGATTCTCAAACAGTATTTTTCATGCCACTGATATCATTGAATAATTATACATAGAAAATCTCAATTGTAAATGTAGTGGAAAAAATAAAAAGCATAGAAAAACGATCATGCACAATACACACGATAATTTTACCCTAGGAAACCCAACAATCTTTTCCTGAGGAGAAATTGTCTTTGACCAATGTTTACAAATCAGAAATTTGTCGAGAAATCTAAGCCAATAATAAAAGTCAAATACCACTCAAACCTGGTCAAACTCAGGCCTACGGTCAACAATCTACGATCAACTCGCACGTGCGGCCAAATCTCTAGTCAAGCTCGATCAAACAGCCATGGTCAACATTGGTCAAAACTCAATCAAACCCTATGGTCAAATCTTTCATACATTCGACTATCAAGATGGTAGTCAAACTCGGTCAACTCGGTCACGTGTGCGGCCTCCAAGAGAGATACAAAGATGAAGATGAATAGATTTCTCCTTGGTTAAACTTCTCCTCCACAAGAAAAGATGTAATGTCCCCAATTAAATTAATTTTGCTAAGAAGAATTTCCTCTTTTTTTGCAATTTAGGTGTTGGGAAATATTTTGGCATGTAAACTTGGGAAAAATGGGTGGAGAGAGTCCCCACTTAATTTTGGAAAGATGGAGGCCCCCAACATTAGAGTAAAGGAAAAATAAAATTGTTAGTGGACGTGGGGCCACCCAAAAGGGGAATTTCAACCCCTTAGGAAAATCGAGATAGGGAGAAGGAGGTTGAATTGGTGGGGACCACAAGGAGAGAAAAGAGGGCAACAAAGATAAGTAGAAGGAAGAGGCATCATTTTGGGGGCTTTTTGACAAATTAAACTTTTGAGTTGATTTTTGAGTACTCTTGAGTTGATTAGCCAAGACTACCAGTCCTTCTTAGCACAAGGAGATTTTCGGGAGGAAATCTTAGCTCTTTCTTCGGTGGAATTAGAGTGCCACCCTAGGCAAGTATTTCGAAGCTTATTGGAGAGTATATTGTGGGTTATTTCCAACGATACTTCAGCTAGTTCGAAATTCCAAGAGGACGCAGTGGCAGAAATCGATTTGCTTGGTTGAGAGGTATTCAAGGGAAAATTCAGCTGGAGAATTCAGGAAAATGTCCCTTGAAATTGAACCAGATTTTGTGGAGAGTTTCAAGGCTGGAGATTGTTGCTCTAGTGAGAAACAAATGATGCCTAGTTGCCCTATTTATAGTGGTTAAAGCCTATAATAGGACAACTTGATGAGGGTGAACCGACATGTCTATTTATTTACTCCATCTTGTAGCCGACTTGAAGGAGAGGTCTTGTCCTTGTCTTGGAGGACTTTCATACTTATTTAATGACTCATACGAAATGTAACATGCCCAAGAAGGGTCCTTTATACATGACATAAACTCAAATTGACTTTTATGACTAGATCACAAATCCTAAATGCTCACAATCGGAGACACCACTAAAAATAAAATTCCTTGCTCATGAAACCCATGAGATAAGCATTATAATAATATTTTTATTTTTCTTCTTTTCATCAATTACATAAAATCACAATTACATATGTCATTATGAAGACCGAACCTAGTTACACTTTTCAACACTCCCTCTTAACTAGGGAGGTATTCATAATGGTACATGGCCATAGAGTTCTCATAAGAAGAGTCGGATTGGTAACCCATCTGTATAGCATCATATCAACAAGTATTGTCACATAGCAAGGCCTTGACTAATAGCTCTATCTCTCCACAAGCTCAAAGCACAATGTTGGTGAGACCAATGATGTAGAGACACCCTCATCATTGTCTCTCTCGGAACATATTCCACCCAAGTTCTCAGAGTGTGGTCCACCAAGACTATTCTTATCTTGGATTGACAATCCTCAAAGAATATCGGTCCTCTACAACTATTCTTATCTTGGATGCCCTAACACATCTTCAAAGAGCATCGAATGCCAGATATTTACCCAATCCGCCATTTTGTCTTCCCAGGTGAAGACAAGAATGATGTGTCTATCTCTCCCTCTCAACTTAGGGAGGACATATCTATTCCACTAAAGGAATGTACTCATTCCTACGAAAGGAATGTACCTAAGCTCCCTCTTGGCTTAGGAATTTTGTTTCCAAGTTTCTTCCAAGTAAGAAACTTGTTTCCAAGCTCCCTCTTAATTAGGGACCTACAGCAACTCCTCAACTGGGGATGACTGGACAACCAGCTTCTTGAAGATCTCCTCCTTTGTGATGTCATGAATGTCTATTCATTATTGAGGAGTCTTCATGTTTTGGAACTTCTTCATAGGGCACAGACCATCCATCACCTTCATCCTTGATCCATGTCATCATTCCTTTGATCGGAAAGTGATCCATCAGTCCATATCTAGCCTTCCTTCATGGCATATTGCCTTCTTCATGCCATGTTTCCTTAAGGATCTTTCATCCTACTACATGGTTATCAACGATGGAAGACATCTATAGCTCTTCCCAAGACAGCCCTGCATAAGCCCATCCAGATATCATTCAAAAAATAGGAAATGAACATTAAATCAAAATTACCTTTGTGATGATCCTTCATCATGACATCTTCTAGTTTGCATCGGCATCTTGCATACATATTGACACATCTCCCAAAAAAATATATATTGTCAAGGTTCTTCTTGGTATTTGGATGTTAATTTCCTTTTCCATGGTTGCATATACCACGATCTCTTCCTCCCTTTCTTCACACATTTCATTTCCAAGAATTTACAATCAGAATTCCTTCAATTGTTGTCAACCATCTCATATTACATATGAGGACATATTATGTCGATTTCATCTAGACAAAGTGTGACTCATGCCTTCTTGCATCCTTTCAGAGGAGGAGATCCTTTTTTCTTTTTATCATGCTCTCGAAGTAGAGCATTCATCCATGTTTCCAGCAAATATATGACATGACTCTTCAATATTGAATATAAGCATACATACCTCATTTTCTTCGGGTCATCCAGACTTCCTGCAGCAACTTCCTTGATTGAAAGAGCTTAAATCCCTTGATCTACTTTTATCTTTTTATGTTATAATACCATCATCGCATGAATACCACAAGTTTGGAAATATTAATGAAACACTTGCTTCCTCTCTTGATCGATGTACCTTCCAATGAAGATTCTATCAGAGAATCTTGAGGATCTAGAGTATCTATGAAAATTCCTAGATCTAGAATCCTACTGCAGCAATTGATGAGAAATCTTTGTAAATTTATGTAGATGTTCTATGCTTGATGCAACTTTACTTTTTCTCCAATATCAGATAGCAATCACATAAACAATAAAGTAAAATGTTGATAGAACATACCAGTAGATTGATAGAAGACAAGCCAAAAATATATAAGTGTGTTGGTGCGTTACGGCGGTCAACAGGATGCTTCAATTAGCAAAGTCTCAATATGGTCAGCCAACCAGCGATGTCACACAACCCTCTAGGACAGCCAAACAGTCAACTCAAAAGTCAACCCAAAAATTCAACGTTGTCAGTCAACGGTCAACGCAAACAGCAGCAGCAGCTAGGTCAACGCAGAAAAGTCAAAGTCAACGTCTTGCCTCGAGAATAGTGCCAGAACGGATTAGGAAAATCGAACTTTTGGGAGAGTTTCAAGTCCTTTTGACCTTACATTAACCAAAGTCAACGCTGGTCAAAGTTTGTTGCAGAAACCCTAGAACAAAATCAGAAATGTGCTGCTGCTGGAATTTCCCATGTGTGGAGAGAAGAGCCACCAAGGTCATCGAACCAATCAAATGAGGAGAGAGAAATGTGTCAAGATGAGATGAGTGAAAATGTCCTCCAAAGTTGACCAATATATATCCATCAATGAGGGTGTGTGACACAACTGCTGGGGCACAAAAACTTAAGGTCGACCTGCACATATCTTCAATAAATTCAAAATAAATGTTCTGCTCATCGGATCAAGATGATCTTTAGATCGATCTTGCACCTCTCCGAAAGAGGAATTCAATAAAAATATTGGTATCTTCATCTGAGCATCACAACATGGAGTTTGGACCTAGTTGTCCAAAATTAACACTCCCTCTCAACTAGGGAGAACTCTATCCACCTATGCAATCCAAACATCGTGCGACATCCCGCCGTAACTTGCTTTGTTGGCAAGTCTTTTTTCAGAACAGAAGTGGGTCAGTCACAAAGACATCATTCCTGGCTAACAGATTCAGCCTAGAGATCTGAAACCTCTATAGGACTCACAAAGAGTCTCATACCAACCCGAAGTTGGTTTACCTGACCCGAAGTCAGTTGGACGTCTGAAACCTCACTATACTTGATCCCAGATCAACTGGTTGGACCGTGCCATCCTAGATAGAGAGTACAGCAATCTCTGATGCGTCCATCAGTGTTTGCTACTAGTCTCTAGCTTTTCCCACCTCACTGCCCAAATGAGAGGTAATTCCCATGAGCCGTGAACTCAATGGGTAGGGTGCATACGAGGCATAGATAATGAGAGGTGAACCAACTCAATCATCACAACGATGGGGTAGAAGCAAATCAACAAGGTTTGGCAAGCCTAGCCTGTGATTGCTTATAGCTCCGAGAAGCTATCCCCAAAGCCCCCCTGAGCTCCCAGAGTTCATCGTCCAACAGGACCCTCATAATAGGGTCGTTCCACGATACCAAGACTCTCACGGAATGTTAGGAACTTGACCTTTCCCAGGGGCTTTGTGAGAATATCCACAACCTGCTCATCAGTTCCTATATGATCGAGCCTTACGGCACCTCGCTATACCATATCCTGGATAAAGTGGTACCTGATATCAATATGCTTAGATCGATCGTGGAACACGGGATTCTCTAACAATGAATCCCCCTCTAGTTATCACAAAGGATAACGGTGGCATCTAGCACATGCTCGAACAGCTCACTGAAGAGCTTTCGCAACCAAGTGACTTCACTACAGGCCATACATGTTGCAATGTATTCGGCCTGAACGGTGCCCAAGGCTACCGACTTCTGCTTCCTGCTCGAAGCAGACCTACTTGTGAAGCAGCATCCAGATGTGCCCTTACGATCCACCACACTGCCAGCCCAATCAGCATCAGTATATCCAAGGAGTGTCACGCTCCCGGCAGTGTATCTCAGCCTATGGTTTATCGTGCCCCAGAGATATCTCAAGAGTTTCTTGGCACCAACCCAGTGAATGTTATGAGGATCAACCATATGTTGACTCAAGTGTTCACTACAAAACATACATTCGGATGGGTGTTCACTAAGAACATCAGGGCCCCTACGAGTTGACAATACTCAGTAGGATTTTCTAACACAGACCCAACAGCGCTGCCACTCAACTTCTTAAAGTTGAGCTCCATCGGTGTCGACATGGACTTACAGTCCACCATACCAAATCTTTTCAGAAGCTTCACAATGTATTTTCCTTGAGAAAGGAAAATCTTGCTAGGTCTCTGCCAGACCTCCAAGCCTAGGAAGTAATGCATCAGTCCTAGGTCCTTCATCCCGAACTTAGCAGCGAGCTCCCTCTTGCACTGATGAATGAGAGGGTCAGCACCTGTCAGGAAGAGGTCGTCCACATATAGCACCAGAATGAGAGGCTTTTCTCTATCAACCTTGAAGTAAAGTTTTGGATCAGCATTACTACAAGTGAAGCCTAGCTTCATCAGGTAGCTATCTATCCTCTCGTACCAAGCTCTAGGTGCTTGCTTCAACCCATAGAGGGCTTTCTTCAACCTGCATACATGGGTGTCCCAATCCTGGACTTCGAACCCCAAAGGTTGCTCCACATACACCTCTTCCTTTATCGCACCATGCAGAAATGCGGTCTTCACATCCATCTGATGAAGACTCCATCCTTGCGTAGCAGCAAGGGCTATGATACATCGGATGGTGGTATATCGGGCCACAAGTGAAAATATATCATCATAGTCTACACCTTCATTTTGAGAGAAGCCACGGGCAACGAATCTTGCCTTGAACTTTTCAGCACTTCCATCAGATCCATGCTTGATCTTGTAGAGCCATTTCAAGGTGACAACCGCTTTGTCCTCCGGTCTTGGAACCACATCCCAGACATCATTATTCATTATGGACTCATACCCTTCGTGCATAGCATCCTTCTAGACTTGATGCTTTACGGCTTCCTCAAAAGATCCAGGCTCAGATTGTACAATAGTACTCATGGCTGCTAGATACCCTTGGTATCTATTTGGCTTCTTGCTTTCACAGAATGTCCCCCTTGGGGCAATATGTCTCTTAGCATCCTTGAGAGCGTCCCTGAGCCATGATGGTCTCTTCCCTAGTGAAGGAGGTGGATCAATCGAGTCCATCAGTCCTTCAGCATCGAACATCGTCTCATCCTTCGGTTCTTCTTGATTTCCAGACCTTGCTTCATGATCTTCCTCAGATCTCGAAAGATTGACTACTTTCCTCAGGGAAGCATCTTCGTCAAAGGTGACATCGTGGCATATCACCACTTCCCTTTGACCAGGCACATAGACTCTATAGGCCTTCGAAGTTTTGTTGTAGCCTACAAACATTCCCTTCTTCCCAGAAGCATCCTGCTTGCTCCTCTTCTCTTTCGGCACATGACAATAAACGGGACATCCAAAAACTCTAAAATGTGAGATGTCAGGTGTCTTACCAGAGAAAACCTCTTCAGGAGTTTTGGAGCCCAAAGCGGAATGCGGGCATCGGTTTTGTATGTACACAGCAGTGTTCGCAGCTTCTGCCCACAAAAACTTCGGTAGACCTTGGTCACATAGCATGGCATGGGCAGCTTCCACAATGGTCCTGTTCTTTCGTTTAGCAACGCCATTTTGCTCAGGAGTATAGACAGTTGTGGTCTCCCTCTTGATGCCAGCTTCTCTACAAAAGTTCTTGAACTCTTCGTCTCATACTCAGTGCCATTATCAGTTTGTCGGATAGTATCACATGTCATCACTCCCAGTGGACTTCCTCCAACCTGGTAGAGTGTATCAACTCTAAACCCAATCGTGATAGCTTCCTTGAAGCTCTTCTTCCAGATGCGCACCTTCCCATCAATGAATGCCACATTGAAAACCTTTGTCTTCCATGGCCGATATAGACACAAGGTTCTTCTTCAAATTAGGTACATAGAGTACATCCTGCAAGCGGAGGACTTGACCTTGAGACAAGTGGAGGGTCACAGTCCCTATCCCTTTTACGAGATATGTGGCATTGTCTCCAAGGATAATTTCCAGATTAGTATCCTTCTCAACCATATTAGAAAGTGCTTCCTTGAACCCAGTGATGTGCCTTTAGGCACCACTATCTATCAACTGGACATCCATAGTGTCGGGTAGAGATGCAGCAAAGAGGGCAGATACAAGAATGAATTCATTTCTTTTATCAACAACATTTGATTCCTCATACCTGGAATTTCTCGACCTTTTGAAAGGTTGACCATTTCTGCTGAAGGGAGCCTTCCTCTTTCCCCTGAACCTTTTGTTCCTTTGATTCCCATTCCTCCGGTTGTTGTTGTTGTCATTATCATCGGGAGAATCCTTCTTGAAAGGGCATTCTCTAGCATAGTGACCTGGCTTGTGACAAGTGTAACACTTGCCTTTCTTTCCTTGGGCCCCTGCTCTTCCATTGTTCCGTGGACCACCAAAGTTCTTCTTCTTAGTATGAGCAGCGAAGGCAGCATTTCCTTCATTTTCATAATCCTTCATCCTTTTCTCTTCTTGTACGCATCTCGATAGTACTTCGTCAAAATCAAGTATCACGTTGTTATTAAGAATGGTAGTGTTGAACACATGCCATTCGGATGAGAGCCCTCCAAGTGCAATGAGTACCATCTCTCGATGATCTATTGTCTCCCCAATAGCCAGCAGATTGTTCCTGATCTCAGTCAACTTCAGAAAATATGATTGAACAAACTCATCCTTGCCTTTCTTCAGATTCTTCAATTGATTCTTGAAGAATAGGTCTTGATTCACATTCTTGGCCTTGAACATGTGGACCAACTTATCATAGATCTTCTTGGATGTGCCTAGCTTAGAGATGTAGGCAACTAGACTCATGAATTGAGTCCTTGATCATCAGCTTTGTTTTGATCTCCCACTTCTTATACTTTGTTTTGGCAGCAGCAGTTGCAGTGGATGGAGGCTCTTGGATTTTACACTACACATAGTCCATGACATCTTGGTCTTCCAAGTTAAGATCCAATGTCATCTTCCAAGCATGGAAGTCATCCTTCCCAGTCAATTTGTCATCAGCCTTAAAGCCATTGTAGTTTGAGGTAACCATCCTCTTCTTCGGTGATTGCTACAAATTAGGGTTTTGTCTTCACCTCAGCTTTGATACCATTTAAATTTATGTAGATGTTTTATGCTTGATGCAACTTTACTTTTTCTCCAATATCAGATAGCAACCACATAAACAATAAAGTAAAATGTTGATAGAACATACCAGTAGATCGACAGAAGACAAGCCAAAAATATATAAGTCTGTTGGTGCGTTACGACGGTCAACAGGATGCTTCAACCAGCAAAGTCTCAATATGGTCAGCCAACCAACAATGTCACACAACCCTCTAGGACAGCCAAACGGTCAACTCAAAAGTCAACGATGTCAGTCAACGGTCAACGCAAAAAGCAATAGCAGCTAGGTCAACGTAGAAAAGTCAAAGTCAACATCTTGCCTCGAGAATAGTGCCAGAAAATGCAGATTAGGAAAATCGAACTTTTGGGAGAGTTTCATGACCTTTCGACCTTGCGTTGACCAAAGTCAGTGTTGGAGAGGTTAATCCTCTCTGCGGACAGAGGCGATCCCTACTAGCCCCAGATCGGGTCTAGCAACAATCAAACACGCTACAGTGCAGGTTCCTAATTGTAAATAAACTGACTTGTGATGAAGGCTTACCTGGAATCCAACGCTGTCGTTCGTAGAAGAGGTAGTGCTCCCATTCCTCAGCTCTGGCAGATCACAATCCTCACGATCTCCGTGATCGGACACCTGCACACACGAGAAACAGAACAAACGCAAGCATAAAATCCAGCATATACAACTATATGTCAGTCGAAGAGGACATAACTCATGATCATAATCAAGAACAAGAGTGGAACCATAACCAATAGTCGCTTATCATTAATGAATCAAAAGAAGAATACAACCATAGCTTCGACGCAGCATTCTCCTTCAGCGGGTCGTCAATGAAACATGTCTCGATAAAGCCTATCAAGGATGGGACAAGCCTCTCTCTCCGGATACTTGGCAATAGTCTCCTTGCTTGGATTTGGCCTTAAGGGAATCAAGAAGGCTCTTGCAGCATATGGCTCTTGGGAACTTGGAGATTCTAGAACTAGCTTGCAAGGGAGATGGGCAAGCTTTTATAGATGGAGGAAAGGGGAGTTGGGATCCCTATAATCATGGGATTGGCCCTATCATCAAGGAAGCTTCCATGAGAGGTGGCAAACCACTTCCTCTCTATGGAAATCCGTAGCCAAACCTCCCAACTCAAGATAGATATCAGTCCAGGAATTTGTTAGGACGAAACTTCCGCCATTTATTTTTAAAAACACTCCTTAAAATGGCTGGCGCGAGTGCAACACTGGGACAGAGCGCCAATTGGCGCGCCCTCTTTGAAGGATTTCCCCCATTGGCACGGGTCATGAACTGGCTGACCGCGCCAATGCAAAAAGGGGTGTTTTTATGGTTTTTCACAAGGAGATGTCTTTAGGGCAATGAAAGCTCATGTTTAGAGGGATGTCATGAAGGTGTTTTCAAACTTTGTCTCTGCTCACAGGTCACGGAATGAGCCCTCCAATGTGCGAGATGGGGATTGCAGGGATGGTGACAAATTGCTGTGTAACAGATGCCCCCTAAAGCATGAGGCCCGAAAGAGAGAGAGGGGTGAAATGCTTTATGAGATCATGTCCAACTGAAAACACTGCCGTTGGAAAACCTGCGGAGCGAAATACAACTGATATCTCAGGTACATGATATAAGTGGTATGGGTGCAGCCATCCATAATAGAGTATACAATAATCCAGATCTGAGGCATGGACGCAGCCATCCAGTGAGGATCGATAAATAGACTCAGGTATGGTCGCAGCCATCCAGTGAATGAGTCATGTAACCAATCATAACAATCCACAAAATCGCAGCCTGGATTATAACAGACAAAATCCAGGGTCTTGCACTCCATCTCGACCCGAACAAAGTACAAGTTCAAGTATGCGAATAAGTGAGCTGAAGTCGAACATGCAAGAACATCGTCTGATTACCAGCCAATGATGAAAGCTGTTAACAGACACGAGAGGAACCACCAATAATGACAATGGCCCTCAAGGTACTACAGGTACAATCTACGGCGTGTGAATCAGTGAGCTGGCGTCGAACACCCGTAGAACCACTCGATCGGACGCCAATGATGAAAACCTCTCGTCGAACGCGAAGAACCTGCCGTTGAGGCATGCAGGCTCCAAGGTACCGGAAGGGAGTCTCTAGATCAGCTTCCTAGATAATGAGCTGAAGTTGATAGGAAGTGACCTTGATCGAAGGTGGGCCATAATGTTTCCCACATCATCGACGCGAGACAAAGGAACATAGTGTTTTTTGTGAATTAGGATCAGATGAGAATCAGAGGAAGGTTGTAATTTTGCAGAGGTCAACTTCTCTTGAACATATGGCGGCACGACAGTGGATTTGGCAGCATTTTGACATCAACGGATCAGAGGTCATGGTGACGAGGCAAAGAGCAAATGAGAGGTCAAAAAGGATTACCCAAACCCACGGAGGCAAGTGAAAAACGAGATGAGATATCCGCAACCCGACACGAATGCAGACAAGTGCCATGTTCAAGAGCGACATACTGCCGACACGACAATGATTCTGGTTCCATTTTTCCCCCACCATTTCTGGCGAGTACCCCAATTATTTTTGATAACAAGCTTGAAGGGGATAGCATATGCTTGTAATATAAGTCTGCCCTTCGGGCGAATCCATCCTAGTACATTTAACGAGCCCTAGGAAGGAGCAACTCGAATAACGTCATTGCGACTGATCCCAATGTCATCAGGTTTTAACGAGTCTAATAGAGGAAGAACTCGGCGTCTTTTCATGTTTAGAGAGTTTGAAAAGATAGCAGAAAAGTAAACTCCAGTGGTCCCTTTTCGTAAATAGTTTCTCAAACCCAAAAATGTAGAAAACAATATCCGAGAAAACCTCCTAGTCGCGATAGGCTAGGGTATTCTTTTTTCGTAAATAATCTATCCCGGCCCGAAAAAGGGGTAAACGTATACTGGGTAGATGTCGCTTCGTAGCCACTTTAACGAGATCGAAACGACAAGGGACTCGACAATCTTTTCATGTTTAGAGAGTCAGAAAAGAGTTGAAAGATGACTCCAAAATGACTTTTTCGTGTATTTACTCAGTCTGAAAAAGTATAAAATACAACTCGTTTCACCGACAAAGTCGCGTAAAAACCTGTTGCTGCGCATAAAAGCAAGTGTAAAACCCATTTTTGACAAAATATATTAAAAAATAACTTTTCAAAACCTAAATTGACTTCAAAAAGTGATAAATATGCCAAATGGTAAAAATAAAATTACTTTTATTATTTACCTCACTTGGAGAGCAGCAGTGGTCGTTTTTGTGTGCGAACTTCTGACGGCGATTGCGACCAATCCGGGGCACCATTCAGATCCTCGTCTGTTGCAGGTAAGAGGCGCTTCCCTAAGCTCCATTTTGGTTAATTTATTTAAGATTTCCATTATGCAATAGATCTCTGTGAGGGTTTTTTAAGTTTTTAGGGCTCCGCCTATTGGCGTGGGTATCGGGCACGGACCCGCGCCAATGGCGTTTTATATCCAAAGAGCCCGCGCCAGCTGGCGTGACTGTTGGGGAAACAGCCGCGCCAGCGGCGCAAACTAATTTTCCGCCTCAAATTTATAAAATATGAGTGATTTAAATGATTTTCCCAAACATAACAGGGATCTAATCAAAGGTTTTGACCATGTTAATGCAGGCAACCGAGCAAAATGGCTATCGAATGGAAAGAGAGGGAGCACGGGGAAGAGGATGAACATGCCATGGAGAACGAAACCTGTATGAACGCCCTCAAGAACTGCGGGCTAAAAAAAATTTTCCTGAGGCCTTGTTTACGAGCTCAACCCGAGCTCTTACAGTACCTGATCAGCATTTGGGATGAAAACGAAGAAGTATTCAGGCTTCGAGACCAGGTTCTGCAACTTGAAGTTTCTGACGTATACTTTATAACCGGACTGTCGCGTAGGGGTCCAGTGTCGATCCTGACAGGCAGCAGAGCATCCGGGGAAAAGATGGACATGGTAATGGCGAGAGTGTGCCCAGGGGCACGACGAGGATCGGGGAGTGGAAAGGTAGATATTCACACTGTCCCTGACCTAGCACTCAGAGTAGTGCTACATACCATCACACGCGCTGCAAGATCACACGCACTGCACGAAGCAACAAAGGCCCAACTCCTACTAGCTTCAGAGTGCATGAGTCCAACGCTATTTGACTGGGCTACAGCAGTGACAATCAATATCAAAAGACAGCTCACGAAATGCAAGCAAGCCAAGCTAAAACAGTTTGGCTATGGTTCCATCCTGGTATCGTTCATCTTGGAATGGTTACCAATCTTTCAGGGCCAAGGGGCCATCGTAGCTGAACCGGTACCACAAGAGCCCAGGATGGCTCGCTGGGCAGCACTGATGCCCAGAGCAGGTGGAGGCCAACAGATGTCCTGGAGGCCAGAGTTTTTCGGATGGTTACGGCGTCAGTTGATTGTGGTCGAGGATTGGCCATATGCTGGAACCGATTTCACTGGTGACCCAGATCTCCCACTTCCGGAGGGGGATGAGTGGGATGAGGAGTTGGGTAAGACCTTCTTTTTTATTTTTATGTTTTATGATTTTTTTTGGTAATACCTGTCCGTTCTAACAACATTTTTATGTATATGCAGCATGCCGACCCTCAGGCAGAGGGTGCCGAAGGAGGAGAGTTGATCCAGAACCTCGAGGGGATCGCTCGAGGGATTCCAGACTACGCCCGACTGGCAGACGTACCAATGGCGTACCAGAGACATACGGTGGGGGTGCCTAGCCGCGTCCACCGTCTCCTGAGACGCTTAGTGCGTGGAGTTACTTGTTACCATGACCACCATGCGGATTAGACTCCTAGGGCTTTTTATGCATATTTTTTGAGAGACATGTCGTCTCCGGATGTATTAAGACGAACATGTATATTTTTTGATTTTATGTGATGCACACTATGTAAACATTCGATACCTATATATATACATATCTATTTCTGGATGGGTCTTTCTCTTTTACATGTGATGATGTTTTGTTTATAAATTGCGCAAATGTCTATCTAGAACCAAATTAGCTACTGCATCTGTTAATGTATTCAAATGTCTAGGTATATGTTGATATGTAATATAGTCAAAATTCCTCTCTAGTAAACGAATATGCAGATACAGACGTAAAATGGACGGGTTTCTAACTGAATAATGACCATTAAGTTGTGACACTACAAGTTGCGAGTCCAGATACACAAGTAATTCACGGATACCAAGGTTTACAGCCTCGGTTAATAATTCTAACACAGCACTATATTCCGCGATGTTATTTGTAGCACGCCCTAGACACACACCTTGCAAGTTGACCAACTCACCAGCAGGATCGTAGATTACCCAGGCTGCCGAAGACAGGTTCCTAGTACTGCGGGAGGCACCATCCGCGAAACCAACAAACGGAGTAATGGACATCTGCACAATCAGGAAGACCCGATCAGCAAAAAAATGCTTACATTGCACACAACAACACACATGCACACAAATGAATATACACACCTATGTACACACACCACACCAAAAATAACTTCAAGCGTAGTATTTCTTAAGGTACAGCCCATTTCTAGGCTGTGCCAGCAGAACTCCTTCGTAATCAATGAGCTCATAAGCCCCATTTTTCAACACTCGTTTCACTATGTAGGGCCCATGCCACATGGGCTGGAAATTTCCTGCCCCGAGTTTATCGTGCGCTTGGTCGTATAGGAGGACAAGGTCCCCTTCGACAAAAGAACGTGGAGAGACAGATTGATCAAAGTGTGCTTTGACCCGCTTTTTCTGTGCCTCGATGACTAAGGCAGCCAAGCGACGGGTTTCATCCAACCGTTCTAAATACAAGAGCCGCTCTTCCTCAGGAGAAGTGTCGGGCAAAAGTTCTACAGCTAGCTTCAAAGAAGGAATTTCGCATTCAACCGGCAAAGTTGCTTCCAGACCGTACACCAATTGGAATGGTGTGAATCCGGTCGCATTCTTTGCTGATATCCGGTAAGCCCATAGAGCTAAGAACAGTTGGAGGTGCCAATTGGATTTATGAATTCCAACTGTTCGCTGAAGCATAGTGACCAAAACCTTGTTCACAGCCTCAACCTGGCCATTTGCCTGTGGGTAATATGGCGTTGAGCTATCATGTCGCAAGCCCAACTTTGATGTCAGCTCGGCCATCATGTAATCTCGAAAGTGAGTGCCATGATCGGTCACAATGGCCTGAGGGACCCCAAAACGTGCAATGATATGGTTGAAGATAAATTGAGCAGCCGTTTTACCGTCGGCAGCAAGTGTAGGCATCGCTTCGGCCCACTTAGTAAAGTAGTCGACAGCGACGATTATGTATGCATGCCCCCCGGCCGAATGAGGGTTACACTTCATGAAATCCACGCCCCATTTTGCAAAAGGGCCAACGGTAATAACTGGATGCAACGGGGGAGGTGGCGCGCGCATCTTGTGCTGAAAAACCTGGCACTCATGACATTTTCGGATTGCGACAATACAGTCTTTGAATATCGAGGGCCAGAAGTAACCTGCTCGTAGAATTTTCTGAGCAATGGCATATCCGGACATGTGACCGCCACAGGCGCCACTGTGACAGTCGTTCAAGACTTTTTCAGCCTCTTCCAAAGTCAAGCACCGATGGAGCACCGAATCTACTCCGACGCGATATAAAGTATCTCCTACAATGCGGTAGGGTTGAGACTGATGCCGAATCCGACGTCGGGCATCCTTATTCAACTCAGACCAGAAAGTCGAGGTCTGAAGATACACAATAATATCCCCATACCAGGGATCCCGAGTGCTGATGAGGAAGAGTGATTCGTCCAAGATATGATCCTCAGAGTGAGATGGAGTGGATTCTGTCGGGAGAAAGCATATGAGATCCGCAAAAACCAGTGATTTGGTCGACTTAGCAGTTGTAAACTCCAAGTCGAACTCTTGAAGGATGACGATCCATTTGGAGTATTTGCCCCCCAATAATTGTCTGGATAGGATATACGTCATGGGGTTGCAATCCGAAACCACGGTTATCGAACGCAGCAGGATGTAATGGCGAAAGCGCTGCACAGCGTGTACTGCTGCTAAGGCCAATTTCTCGACGTGAGCATAACGCGTTTCCGTGTCGAGAAGGTTCCGTGAGAGATAATAAACAACATGTTCATTACCATCATCGTCATCCTGCACCAGAACCATAGCTATGGTGCTGAACGCGGCGGCCAGATATTGTAATGAATAAAATAATGTAAATAATGACTAACTAGTTAATTAGTAATTAGGTTGAAAGGCCATGTCTGATAAGACATGACCTTTCGTGAAGAGGCACCTGCGTAGGTATATAAGCAGGCCTCATTTGTAACATTCAATCATCTCATTCATCATACTATCTAATATAGTATTTGTATCCTCATGGATATCTTTCTATTCCAAGTCTTTTGGAGTATTTAACTTTTGGAGAAGATGTTCGTAACAGGAAAAGAAATCGAGGCCTTTCATCAACAAGCTTTGAGGACAAAGCTTTTTGAGGAGGAAGGCAATGTAATGAATAAAATAATGTAAATAATGATTAACTAGTTAATTAGTAATTAGGTTGAAAGGCCATGTCTGATAAGACATGACCTTTCGTGAAGAGGCACCTACGTAGGTATATAAGCAGGCCTCATTTGTAACATTCAATCATCTCATTCATCATACTATCTAATATAATATTTGTATCCTCATGGATATCTTTGTATTCTAAGTCTTTGACCGTAAAATTCGTCAACATTGTTGCCGTTGAAGCGTCTCGCTACACTTTTGGAGTTTCTCCATTTGCTGATTTCGTCAGAGGCCTTTGGCCATTTTTGAAGAATAGTTAAGAAAAAAGAAAAAGAAAAATCATTCCAGCAATTCCGTACAAGGTAAAAATAAATAAAAATTAAAAATTAAAAAAAAAAAAAAAAAAAAAAGAGAAAAAAAAAACAAGTGAGAAACTTATATTAAAAAAAAAAAAAAAAAAATCAAAATATTTATATTAAAAACAAAAGAAAGACTTACGCTGACGTCTCAGCTGGAGAAGCCATTGAAAAACTGATCACACCACCGATCATCCAGACAACCGCACAGAAAAGTCACCGTCACATTTGCAAATTCTGTGTGGTTCCGACAGACAAATTTGGGTGCAAATTTCTGCATCCAACATCGCTTGACATTGGTACGGCTGTTGCCCGAAGGACGAAAACCAGTGTAGCAGTGGTTGCCCAATATTCTGCCCTCCATAGCCGCCATACTGCAATTTCCATCCATAGCCGCCATACCATTCTGCATACTCCTCGTGCTTCCATCTTCCAGGCCTTATCCACTACCCTGTCCACATTTCACCGTCTGTCCATAACTGTCCGTCCATAGCCGCCATACCATTCTGCATACTCCTCGTGCTTCCATCTTCCGGGTCTTATCCACTATCCCTGTCCACATTTCACCGTCTGTCCATAACTGTCCGTCCTTCCTGCGAATTGTGAAACCCTGCTCCCCTTCACCGTTCCATTCACCCTCAATCATCGGCTTTCTGTGACCACACTACCGCGAATTTTCATCTTCCTAGAGTCGTTACCTCTGTTGCTTCTTCCAAAACTCCACGTCCAATTTATTCATGCCTTCTCCTTAAGGTCACGTCTCTTCAACGTAAACTTTTGACAATATTTATGTTAATTATTTACGTGACCCATACCATAAGTGACCCATACTTTTTTTTTAAAGAAAGGAGTTACATCGAAATAACTACAAGAAGCTCCATTGAAAAAAATAAAGAAATTAAAAAAAATATTATAAGGAGAATATATATATATATATATATATATAATAAGTGACAAAAAGTGAAGTATCGAAGGGCCATTGGAATTGAAATCGGAAAATTAATAAAAGTAAAAAAGATTACTTAAAAAGGGATCCTATAAAGTATAACAAGTATACTTAGAACTTAATAATAATAATAATAAAAAGGGGAAATACCAAGAAATTAAAGGGAATTGTCAAAGTGGACCTTAGATCAATCTCTTACTAAAGAAGGTTAAGCATAGGTGATTCAACTACCATTAATATAACCTTAAGATATTTTATAATCCAAAAGTCTATAAACGATAAATTAAAAGAGCATTGTGGATAATAGTTATAAAGTGAAGGTACCATATATAAAAAGGAAGGGCACTAACTATAGTAGCCTAAATATCAAGTTTATCTTTACAAATGATCCAAAGGGTGTAGAGAATATATCAATTAATTTAATTAATTAAAATTGTTTAATTAATTAAATTAAAAATAATAATAATAATAACTATTATTATTATTAAAAAGGAATTTGAAGAAGTCATATCTATAAGCAAAAATGATGTCTAAATCGGAATTGAAGGCTGAAAGATTTCTTGAAACTTATAGTATGTTTGTCCGTGCGCTAATTAAAATTAAAGGGTCACTTGCGGGAAAGGAAGTTCTCATATCTATCGATCTTAATCAAGAGAATAATTATGTTAGTACTAAATGTGCTAACGAATTAGTGATCCCCGAATCAAATATAACGGAAACAAATTCATTTCACAAAAATGAAAAACAATACGACATAAGGAATCTACACCTAAGTATTGGGGAGTATTCCTTGGTCTCGCAATTTACTGTTAAAACCTTATTTTGTAAAGATAGTGATATAATTCTGGGTTCGCTCTGGATGGAATCACTAGGGTCATTCATCCTTAATATGAAAAAGAAGTTTTTAACATTCTCCTACAAAAAGAAGAAAATAAGGCTACAGGACATTAACTTAAAACCAAATTCAGTGACACCTGAAGACATTCAAGAAATTTCAAAAGTAATTTCTCAAGAAGGTAAAAAGGTGATACAAAATATGCAGAAGGAAATTGAAAAAATCACCACTAACAAGAATGAAGAGGTTGTTCGCCTCAAGGACCACAACGACAAATTACTAACGCAAATTAAGAAGCTGAAGAAAGACAAGAAGTCATTAGAAAACAAGGTGCAACAACTTGTCGAAAATAAAGCATCGAATGTAGAAATCCAAGTTGAAGAGAAGGAAACTGGTACTAATGCAGTAAATGTCATAACTCAAGAAGAAGACAAGCAAGTTGCAAAAGATGCAAACTTAGATGTTGTAGTTCTGGCGATGAACATTTCAAGCGAAAGTTATGTAACCAGCTCAATAACATCATCGCCAAAAGAAAATCAAAACATCACCACACAACTAAGAATGGAAAGTCAAACCAAAAAAGTTCCCTATCGACATCCAAATCACGGGAGCAGACAACTCGATCAAGCTATGTCTTCAGAACAGAAACAAGTTGATATTCCGAAGAATACTAATATCAGTGCAATCCGCTCAAGTGATAATTCAGCAGAAGTTTCAAGTCGCCGCAAGATTCCACAGAAGATTGATTTAGGATGGTCTGATCCATTCTCAGTGCGACAGTTTTGTTTGTCACTTAGAGGATCATATCAACTTGTATCGACAAGGATGACTGCCCCGAGACGAGAAGATGTTCGTAACAGGAAAAGAAATCGAGGCCTTTCATCAACAAGCTTTGAGGACAAAGCTTTTTGAGGAGGAAGGCAATGTAATGAATAAAATAATGTAAATAATGATTAACTAGTTAATTAGTAATTAGGTTGAAAGGCCATGTCTGATAAGACATGACCTTTCGTGAAGAGGTACCTGCGTAGGTATATAAGCAGGCCTCATTTGTAACATTCAATCATCTCATTCATCATACTATCTAATATAATATTTGTATCCTCATGGATATCTTTGTATTCCAAGTCTTTTGGAGTATTTAACTTGAGAAGGAACTTTGTTCGCTTCAAATATAAAGTGAAGTCACGATGATAGTTCGGAGGACAAAGCAAAGGAGCATTAACTAGTAACGTCTTAAGCTTCTCAAAGGATTGCTGAGCAATTTCGTCCTAATGAAATGGAACGTTCTGCTTTAAAAGGCGCGTGTATCCTTTGGCTACCTCCGCGTAGTTCGGGATAAAGCGTCGAAGGAAGTTAGCTTTTCCCTGCAGACTCTGTAACTGATATAACGAGGAGGGTGAGGGGAGGTTGACTATGGCCTCGACCTTTAAGGGGTCAAGGCGAATTCCGTCCTTGGAGACTATAAACCCCAAAAGACGGCCAGAATCTACGCAAAAGACACATTTATGAGGATTAAGCCTAATATTATAGCGTCTACAGCGGAGAACAATCTGGCGGAGGTGCTCAGGGTGGTCCGCCCGCCGGGCTGAATGAGCTGGCAGATCGTCCAGATAAGGCTAAACGATATGGCGAATGTCGTGGAAAGCGTAAGACATCGCACGCTGGAAAGTGGCTCCAGCGTTCTTCAAGCCGAACGGGAGCTTTTTGTAAGCAAAAGTACCCCACGGACAGATGAATGCAGTCTTATGTTGATCGGCAGGTAAAATGTTTATCTGATTATACCCAGAAAAACCGTCCATAAGGGAATAGATCTCACTCCCGACACATTCGTCGATAATTTGATCTATGAAGGGAGTGGGGTAATTATGCTTAGGACAGGCGCGATTAATATCGCGGTAATCAACACAGACCCTTATAGTGCCCTGCTTCTTATCCACAGGGACAATATTAGAGACCCATTCTGTGAGGGGAATCGGGTAAATAAAGCCCGCGTTCAGAAGTTTCTCAACTTCTGCTTTGATGGCAGCGGTTTTGCGAGGATGCACTGGGCGTAAGCGTTGGCACACGGGTTTCGCACCAGGATAGGTAGGAATCTCGTGCACTACGATACTGGGATCTATCCCAGGCATTTCCTCATAGGACCACGCAAACACATCTCGGAATTCTCGGAAAAGATCGGTATAAATCTGGATCTCTTCAGGCGAACAAATCACTCCCACATGTATATTCTCGACTACCCCCGGTTTGACGGAGATGTCGATCGGGATGGTTTGAGTGATATTACTCAGGTTTCCTTCCGAAAAGACCTCATGAGTCAAGATGGGCGTTTGAAGAGGTGGAGTAGGACCCTGAGATGCAAATCGCTCCAGACAATCCGACATTGCCCCCAGGCTAGGCATGAAGGAGGAACGATGATGTCCATCGCTCCAGGGCAGCTCCTCAAGAGACATGGTTTCGACGATGGCTTCGTCAGAAGGGAAGGTCTCTTTTAGAGGATCCAGCGAATCGGCCTCGCCCAGCCAGGGGGATTGAAAATAGGTGTCCAGAGCCATGCTCAAAGGAGCATATTGAGGAGGAGGATCGGATGCGGCGACAATTTCACAGTAGCTAATCTCTACTGGAGTTAAGGGCATCGATTCTCCAATATAAGGCACCTGTTCAGGTGAAGGGATGATCCAAGGTCGTCAGACCTAGAGATCATATTGACTTGAACGGTGTTGGGTGGTGGTGCGGGAAAAATACCCATGAGAAGGGGGTCTTTGAAGAGACCGGGTCCTGCGCTCTCAGGGGGTTTAGGGATCTGATCCACGTAAGGTACGTTGTTCTCGGAAGAGGAGGTGAAGAAAGACAACTGATCCACTGTGACAATTTTGCCCTCGTGAGGAAACTTGAGAAGTCGAAAGAGGGTGGACGGCACGCATAGCATGGCATGAGTCCAATTGCGGCCAAGAAGTATATTGTAGTTGAGCTTAGCGTCAACCACTTCTACCTCTACGTTGACTGTCTTTCCCTGTAATGTGATCGGTAAACTCTCGAGAACACCCAGGGGTTTAGATTCCCGACCATCAAATGCTTCTAAAGCATTGGGTGATGATGACAAATTCGGAGAGCCAATGGCCTTCCAGCAGGCGGATGACATGACGCAAGTGGACGCACCTTCGTCCACAACGGCCCTATGGATGTTAAGACCGTTAATCCCGACTTGGATAACCAAAGCGATTTGATGTGGAAGTCGGGGGGTGAAGTTTTCCAAATCGAAGGTGAGAAGACTCGAATCGGCGGGATCGATTCCACCGATTGCTGACAACAAAGCCTTCCGTTGCGATGGGCAATTTTGAAGAACTTCCAATGCGGACATAGCAGAAGGCGCCTGTGCCAAATCCTCAACAATACTGTAATGCTGAGCAGCACGGGCGTTTGGATTGTAGGAAGATCTTCGCAGAACACCTTTAGAAGGTGGCTTCACAACAGGTTCGGCGGTAGGCTTCTCAATTTCCAAATGACCGGAGACAGGTGGGGGAGGTGGACCATCCACCACCTCCTTTCCAGATGCCTGACGCGTCCCAGAATAATCCTTCGACCGTGTAGCGACGGAGACAGGTGCAGCGCCATTCATCACAAAAACTTGGGACCCAAATGGTGCAGATGGTGAGGGCTACTGAACCATCTGGGTCTGCTGAGACGGGAACGGTTCTTTGAGAACAACCAGAGTCCCTTTAGGGCCTTTCAGGAGTTGAGTAACTTCAGATCGTCGGGGACAATCTTTCGTATAATGATCTCCTTCACAGATAAGGCAGGGATACTTCGGTTTACGTTGAGAACCGTCCTCAGCACGAGATTTGGATTCTGGCTTTGGGGCGTCGGATTTAAATTTACCTTTGCCCTTCTTTTTCCCCTTGGAGGCTTTTTCCGTAGGATTGGCCTGAACGACGTTAACCTCCACGGTTTTGCCAGAATCGGTAGGGGCGGGAGATGCAGGATTATTAGATGAATTAGACTTCTGCTTCCCATTCGAAGATTTCTTCGAATTCTGAGACACAAAACCAATGACACCATCCACCGCAGGGGTAGGTGGGGCCTTAGAGGTTCCAGACCGTGGAGCATCAGGCAAGATATCATAAAGCGTGCCAGACTGAGAATATACAAGATCCAGATATTGGGCACGCGCGATGGCTTGTTCCTCTGTCACACACGCTCCCATAGCAATATCTTGAGCTATTTTATTAACGAAGGAGGTGGTGAACCAATGAGTTAGTATCTGATCAGGTATATGGAACTTGATCAGTCTACGACGCCGTCGCCACTCATGAATGTGATCCGAAATGTGAGTGGCTTTGTCCTGCTTCAAAGAAGTCAGGAGGTGCGTCCCAACTTCATAGCGAACCGGTAACTGAAAATGAGTCAGAAAAGCCATGGCCAAGGAGTTGAAATCTTGGAAGATGCCATGGGGTAACTCGATATACCACTTAGCAGCAGCTCCAGTCAAAGTGCGCTGGAAGAGGCGTAGACGAATTGAATCATCGACCCAAGAATTGGACGAACCCCAAAGATGGTATGTCATCACATGAGCTTGGGGGTCCTCCCCAGCCTTACCCTCGAACTTGGGGCAGTCGCCTGGTATCTTGGTAGGAACCGGAGGCCAATAAGGATTATGCAAAATCGGATCATTGGTCAATTTCGAAACATCCGGTAACTCCAAGGTAGCCAGGAATGGCAAAGGTGGATTGACCGTCATGCCAGGCCCTTGATATGAACCGGTACCTGTACTCCAAGCTAGTTAGGAATATCCCTGCCCCCATGAGTTCTGTCCCGTAGGATTCTGACTATAGGGGGTATAGCCAGTCTGATTTGGTTGCTGGTAACCAGTGTACGGGGCTTGATAACCAGAGTATGGACCCTGATTATATGTCGGCCCTGTGTAAGCAGCATTTGGATTTAGCTGTTGAGTATAGGTGTAACCAAGTTGATGAGGATAAGATTGAGAACGTTGGGGTTGGTTATAATTCGGTTGAGATTGACCATGAGGATAATAACCGCCCTGAGGATGAGTAGGCTGCTGATAGGTGGAGCCCTGCGGAGCCTGATAATTAGGGCACAGCTGTTGATTTGGCTGCGGCATCGAATAAATCGACTGCTGGGCAGGGTTGATAGAATGAGCAAGCTGGCCTGGTTGGACAGGCTGACCTGGCTGAACGGGCTGCCCTGGGTTAACAGGTTGACCCGGATGAACAGGTTGCGCCGGTTGCGCAGGCTGACCTCGCTGTAGAGGAGCCCCAGGTTGTGCCGGATGGGCCAATTGGCCTGGAGGAGGAATAGAGCCAGGTGGTGGCTGGTAACCGGTTTGACCTGTAGCAAGACCATGAGATGATCCTGGCTGATATGCAACGTTGGGACCAATAGGATACTGAGGTTGCATAGGTAGAGAGGGTTGGACCTGCCCCCCAGGACCATAGACCGTCCCCGGTTGGTACCCCGGTGGAGGCTGTGAAGGTTGACCGGCGGGGTTGTAATACTGCCCTTGCGAACTGTATGATGGCCCCTGTTGGCCTGTAGGGTAACCCTGTAAGGGCTGTCCCTGCGGGTTATAAGGATAGCCAGGCTGGCCCGAAGGTTGGCCTCGGAAAGGTTGGCCTTGCGGGTTATATGTCTGTCCAGCTTGGTTATAAGGTAAACCTTGAGCATAAAGATAAGCCTCTGGAGCGGGTAAACGCAACATATTCCCGTGCTCGTCGTACTGATCTGGAAAAGCATACACGGGCGTACCATCCTGAGCGTAATGTGAAAAATATGAACGGTTAGGATCTTGAGAGGATGGTCCAACCTCAGAGTTCGGCTGTTGTAAGGACAACCGATACTCCTCCGGAGAAATGTTCTCCGGTATAGCGGATGCTATGTAAACGTCTTCGGGAAGGGATGTAGCCCTTCCGGACTGAGCGGAAACAACAGGTGCAGATGCAGCCACACAGACCGTGGGCCTAACGGGTACAGAAGTGACCTAAGGGGACGCCGTAACGGGAGTCTGAGGAGACATGCCTAATGAAGGAACAACCGGCCTCGTAGAAGGAGCTGGTACTCCCATAGAGGCAGTGGCGGCAACAATCTAACCCAGGGATCTATACCCTGCTGGTAACGAGAGACCAGGTGACGACATAACCGATGGTTGAGGGTTGTCTTCTGGAAATAATCTCCGAGGAAATAACTGGTAATCTTCTCCGGATGTGGGAATTTCCTCACTAGATTCACTCATGTTTGGGCCTGCCGCTAGATCTCGTAATAGACGACGAGGGCTAGGAGGAAAAACAGCAGCTATAAAAGGCGACCCCGATGTAAGAGAAAGGAAATCTGCTCCTAACCTTAATTCGGACCAAGGGTCGGAAAAGGGCCAATTGAACTCAACTGGTCCTCCAAAGGGTTATTCAGACAGAACCGGTCCCCCGTCAGGAAACTCGGAAACAACAGGCTGCGGAGGTTCAACAGAGGATTGGGACGCCTCCGATGAATCGTCCATATAAGGACTACCAGTAGACAAAACCGAGGGTTCCGCCACTGTGGTAGTAACGACAAGAGAAAAAGATCAAACACACACACGGGCTGAAAAAGAGTCAAGACACACAATCAAACGGTCACAAGCAAAATCTAACAGGGCGTGTGATCGCGGGTGATTTATTTTTACCACATTGAAAACTAGAAACTTTACCATTTCATGTTTCAAGAGTCGAGAAACGGATAAAAGGTGACTCTATCTCTTTCAGTTTTGAAGCAAGCGTGAAAGAACAAGCGCTTGGTGATCCTTTCAAATTTAAAGAGTCAGAAAAGATCAAATGACTACTCAGGAATACTAGGCAAAAGGGTGTACCAAATAACCGTGAACTGCAATATACACCTTGGTTTCAATAATGAAAGAGAAATCAACCAAGGACTTCCCGTACGTGCAGGCAATCTCCCCGAATGTTGTGTCCGGTGTATCACGGGTATAGGGCGGCAGACTCGGCTTCCTATGGATAAAGGATTGAAACCTAGTGGGGTCTCCCTTTATATACGCGACGGTACAGGGAGCACAAGTCCGTACTAGCGTTGTCTAAAGCCAAGAGGCGAACGACAGCTACTAGGTTTTAAGATGCCGGAACACGTCTCTAGCCTAGACCTCTAAATGTGTTTCGTTAGATTTCAATGTTGTCTTACTGTAAATTGAGTAAATTTTAAAATGTATCTTCAATTACGTTTCAGTTTTCAGGCCTTAGCGAATGTGATGTTTGAAAATCTCCTAAATGCAAACTATATGCCACAGGTTATCATTTCATTCGATGAAAACTAACTACAAGAGAGTTGAGAGCTTTTCACACGAAACGAAATGACCAGAAGACAATCAATGATATCTCTAATGCAGCTAATGGAAACTAGCAAACTTTTCTTCAAAGTTACTAATTACTAATAACACTGAAAAGATTTCGATTCTCACTAACTAATCCAAAGCAAAAGAGATTTTTTTTATTTTCAATGTTTCAGAGCTAGATGCACTAAACAAACTGAAAACTAATGAAAAGGGAACAATTTGAGAAATGATGACAAGAGAGCAAAAACAAGCAAATTTCACTCAATAGCAATCACAAACAGATCTCAAATCGACTAAAAGTCCCTCAAAAACCAAGAAAATCCCGAAGACACAAATGAGCCGTGTAATCTAGGCCCAAAGCAAAACAAAGCGGAATTCGAATGAAAACGAGATCACTCACTCAAAAAGCGCAATAAAATGATAAACAACTGTAGAACGAGTGCAAGGAAGCAATCACAAAGTCGACTGAACCAACGAAGACCAAAAACTCCCAAGGGAGGCTCGACTCACAAAAGCACCTAGATGCCCTAGGGCTAAAATGTAAAATCGAAAGAAATAGGCAAACAACCAAAGGATGTAGGCTCCAGTCAGTCAAACTAGGCTCCAACACACTCAAACAGTCGTAAAAACAAGATCAAAATCACAAATCAGTCTCAGAAAGCTCAAAACACAGAAAACCCTAATAGCTCACAGGATTGGCATGACTGTGAGGCTGAAATTAGCGCCAGAAAGGCATTGGCGCGGGTGATACACAAGCAACCTGCGCCAATAAGCGCGACTGTCGAGCTAAAAAGCGCGCCAGCCAATGTTTTAAAAAACGGAATCGGTCAGCTACCAGGCCGAGGTAATGACTCGGTAATGACTCGGAATCGGTAATGACTCGGTTTCAATGACTCGGTTTTTGTAAAAAATACATTTAATATTAATTTTTTTGTACAAAAAAATAAATTTAAAGCTTTTTCTTCATGTTTCCAAACACAAAGCATTACAATATAGATAAGTCACAAAAGACAACATATGATCAAAGTAGGCACATGAATATATCCATTATATCAAAATTGCACCTAGTGCACTGTCCAATACAGGATGATGATATAGAGATCAAAACAAAAAACATAACCAATGTCACAGGTGACTCCTTTCGACAAGACATCAACCCTCTAGAAGGCCTGTGGTAATTCAAAGCATATAAAGAACCGTGGATTAAACCTACAGTGTTAAGTTCTGTGACCTGATTGAAGAGGGTTTCATTGTGTTTTTCTTCAAATAAGAAAGCATTTGCAATTGAGCCACAATAGCCTTCAGACCGAGTTATTAAGTTCCCTATCTACGTTGAGAATTTAACGTGGATCAACTCACGACATCTTTGTACATTACTTTGAAGGCTTTATTCTAAGTATAAACAAGGTATTTCTGCCCCTCGTTTGAAGCAATTATGGAGGACTTCTTTGCTCAAGTAGAATTGAAGGGTATTTTTCTTCTGTTTCACTTGACAGTGCATCCTTGTTATGAATTTGTTATTCTCATTGTTCCGAAGAAAGTTAAATCCCCTAATCTAAAGAAAAATTCGGCATTTGACATTGTGGTCACTCGACTATGAGGACTTAAAAGGTGACTTCATTTACAACTAGAAGGGTGGTATCCTATCAATGATCGTGAGGAGGACTTGTCCTAGAATTAGAGGCACATCATTATAAAGGACAGTTCTAAGGCCCTCCATAATTTAAGGAACTGAGATCTTGTATACATACGTTTGCAAGGTATGAATTGTAGCCTTAAAAAGACAATTAGCGGGCATCCTTTGTCATCTATATCAGTAAAATCAAGGAACCCTATTTTGTGTATAGAAGAAGAGGCTGAGTCCTTATCACTGTTACAATCTCTCTCTCACACACACACACAAGTATTATAAGCTAGTTCCATCGAAGCCGACTTGAAGTCAATGAAAATACAAAATGCAGTTATGAGAAGGGATGGTCTCTTTAGACATCAATTTGAAAATTATTTTTGAAGAATAGTAAAAGCCCTCCATGATGTCATATCGCTGACTAATTATCTAGCAGCTGATGTGATTTTAAGAAGGTTTAGTGGCAACCCTTCATGTGATTCTATTTTTGTCTAGCAGTTGAAGCAAAGGAAGTTCATCTAAGAAAAGTATGTAGCTCCTCTATGTTGGCACCTTTGGATAAAGATGATAGTGCCCTTGAAAGTCTAACAAATAGAAGAAGTGCAAGGCACTTTGAAGCAAATCCCTGTAGCAACTTGTATGAACGTAAAATCAGAGGTATGATCTCTCTCATAGTATGTGTAATGCATTTATTTATTTTTATTTGTTTTAAGGCTCTTTTGATGGAGGGTTTAATTTGAATAAGAACCCTAGATGGCTCATGGAAAACCCTAGCTCACATATGAAACCCTAATTTTTATGGTTTGTGGATTGTAGGGTATTTAAATGAGGATGATGTTTTGAATTCCATCCTCCATTAGTGTATTAAAACCCTATATTGTATCTCATGCTTTTATGATCACATATTGTTCTTGGTCATTGTCACTAACATCATGTCATCAAGGTACATAGAGGGAATGGTGCTCTTGATTAAATACGAGTTCCATACCCTAATACATGACAAAATTCGATGGAAACATTGCAATAGCCCAATCCTGAAATCCTGAAAAACTGATAAGTCTGCTGGATTTTGAATGAGATCTAAAATTCTACTTTCTCCATATGAAATCCAATGAGGTTGGAACCACTCTCAAACATCCTGAGTCATTGCATGGTAATGTTAAAAATTTAAGTAAAAGTCTCACTTTTACTTTAAGAATTTAACATTACCATGAAGCTGCTCCAAAAACCAACTCCACAACTCTTCAGAAAACCTAAAACAAACCTAACAGTGGATTAAAATCCGGTTTGAAGTCCACAAAACCGCTTTTTTTGGGCCCACCGGCCAGCTGTTTTGGCTCGGCCTGGTTGACCGGCTTGTTACCGAGCCGGCCGAGTCATTACAAAAACCGGCCGGCCTAATGGCTCGGTCGACCAGGCCTGGTCGGAGTTGAGCCGACCGTTTTTTAAAATAGAGGCGCCAGCCGAGTTAACTATGCAAAAATAAAAAACAAGCAATCCCAGACACAGACCAGTGATGACAAGGCTAAATCAAAGCCAAACAAACAGAAAAACCAGTCTAAAGAGTTGACCAAGCAAGTGAGGCCAAGAAAATGACCAGAGAGACAAGACAAAACTCCAAGTTGTTCAGTTCGTAAACTAAACCGGAGATTGACTGAAGCAGCGTTGATCTACTCCGCTAATGCAAAGCAAAAGCGTTTCGAAGGCTATCTGGCTGTACTTCAGGCTCCATCTATAGCTTACAAAGCAAACGACGAGCTGACTCCCCAACGAAGTCGCCAAATTGTTGGAGAGGTTAATCCCCTCTGCGAACAGAGGCGATCCCTACTAGCCCCAGATCGGGTCTAGCAACAATCAAACAAGCTACAGTGCAGGTTCCTAATTGTAAATAAACCGACTTGCGATGAAGGCTTACCTGGAATCCAACGCTGTCGTTCGTAGAAGAGGTAGTGCTCCCGTTCCTCAGCTCTGGCAGATCACAATCCTCACAATCTCCGTGATCGGACACCTGCACACACGAGAAACTGAACAAATGCAAGCATAAAATCCAGCATATACAACTATATGTCAGTCGAAGAGGACATAACTCATGATCATAATCAAGAACAAGAGTGGAACCATAACCAATAGTCGCTTATCATTAATGAATCAAAAGAAGAATACAACCATAGCTTCGACGCAGCATTCTCCTTCAGCGGGTCGTCAGCGAAACATGTCTCGATAAAGCCTGTCAAGGATGGGACAAGCCTCTCTCTCCGGATACTTGGCAATAGTCTCCTTGCTTGGATTTGGCCTTAAGGGAATCAAGAAGGCTCTTGCAGCATATAGTTCTTAGGAACTTGGAGATTCTGGAACTAGCTTGCAAGGGAGATGGGCAAGCTTTTATAGATGGAGGAAGGGGGAGTTGGAATCCCTATAATCATGGGATTGGCCCTATCATCAAGGAAGCTTCCATGAGAGGTGGCAAACCACTTCTTCTCTATGGAAATCCGTAGCCAAACCTCCCAACTCAAGATAGATATCAGTCCAGGAATTTGTTAGGACGAAATTTCCGCCATTTATTTTAAAAACACTCCTTAAAATGGCTGGCGCGAGTGCGACTCTGGGACAGAGCGCCAATTGGCGCGCCCTCTTTGAAGGATTTCCCCCATTGGCGCGGGTCATGAACTGGCTGACCGCGCCAATGCAAAAAGGGGTGTTTTTATGGTTTTTCACAAGGAGATGTCTTTAGGGCAATGAAAGCTCATGTTTAGAGGGATGTCATGAAGGTGTTTTCAAACTTTGTCTCTGCTCACAGGTCACGGAATGAGCCCTCCAATGTGCAAGATGGGGATTGCAGGGATGGTGACAAATTGCTGTGTAACAGTCAGCGTTGGTCAAAGTTTATTGCAGAAACCCTAGACCGAAATCAGAAATGTGCTACTGCAGGAATTTCCCACGTGTGGAGAGAAGAGCCACCAAGGTCATCGAATCAATCAGATGAGGTGAGAGAAATGTATCAAGATGAGATGAGTGAAAATGTGCTCCAACGTTGACCAATATATATCCATCAGTGAGGGTGTGTGACACAACCGCTAGGGCACAAAACCTTAAGGCTGACCTGCACATATCTTGAATAAATTCAAAACAAATGTTCTGCTCATCGGATCAAGATGATCTTTAGATCGATCTTGCACCTATCCGAAAGAGGAATCCAATAAAAATATTGGTATCTTCATTTGAGCATCACAACATGGAGTTTGGACCTAGTTGTCCAAAATTAACAATCTTCTACTAGTTAATTACTTGAACAAGTTATTTATTGTTTTCTACAGTAAATACTGAAACCCATACGGTATGGCCTTCACAAAATTATACTGTGGAAAATAAATGTCCGGAAACAAGATTTGAGCAAGCATAAATCATAGACACATGAAACTGTTATTTTTAGACTAATTCCCCTTTAAAAACCCAATGTGGGAAATTCAGTGCAACAGCGGAGGGTTTATTTGTTATAAAATAATTCTGAATACACATTGGGATGCCTTGCTAGCCACCCACACAGAGAATCTGACTAACATAGAGCTAGTGAGATTATCTCACACTAACATTGGAAGCCAAAACTGGCCAAACCTCGAATTGACAAGCCCTCCACTGCCTCTGCGCAGTCTCTGTGTCACTCTACGTGGGGACTACATCACTGTTGTTGGTTGGATCTGACCCTATGGCCTCTCCCGATCTCACAACCTGGCTCTCCAGTATTGGATCTAACTGATCCTCAGCTGAATCACGGACTTCCTCAAGGCTACTGCACTGCCTCTGTTGGCTCTACGTAGCTGCTACGCTGCCTCTCTGCATACTGCTCTTTGTCTTCTCTGTTGTGTATTCCCAGCTTAGGAAAATCTCCAACCGGAAATTATCTCTGCCCCTCTCTGCAAAAATATTCTCGATCGATTTTCTCCCTGAGCACTGCTCACTAAAGAATTTCGATCCCTAGATTTTTTCTCACGATGTATCTTCCAAATGATCCATCAAGTCCTTCTTATAATCTTCTCTTGAGACTTCAACGGCCGAGACTAAATCGTTAATCAACGGCTAAGATTAACTTGACTTGATCTCTGACTTTTCTAGAAGATTCACACTCTGTTTTAATTAATATCCATTAAATATTTTAATTTCGTAAGTTTAAACTTAGGGTCCCATTAAAAATAAATAATTATTTCCATAAAACATTATCTAAGTGGAATTTTCCAAAATCCTTTATGGGTTCTTTGGAATACATGAACCTAAGCCTCCCTGCAAATTTTAAGACTTAGAGCACATCTGATGCACCACAAATCAACACCCCCTCTTAGCAAGGAATGTGCTCTAGCAATACAATCGTCTGAAGTACTACTCTGATTCTGCAACATCTCCCTCTGCGTTGTTGATGTCTAACATTGTTGCCCACCAACACTGCGTTGTTGCATTTGTGTTGTTGTTGACCATGCGTGTTGCTACCAATAGCCACTGCTCTGCAACTCTATTGCTTATTGCAACAGAAAAACATCCAAAACTGAACTAAGTGTTTTGTAGGATACATCTTGTGCTGAAGATCTGACTGCTGCTAGTCTCTGCGTTGTCCCTTTGAAGCCTCTGCGCTACTACTGACTCTGCACTGTCCCTTCCTGCACTGTTGCCAACCTTGCTCTGCGTTGCTCAGTCTCTAGCACTCTCTAGCCATTGCACTGTCACTTCTGCACTTTGCACCAATTGAAACTTGTCCATCCTGCTACTTCTGATTTGGGCTCCTGTAGCAAGGTGATGATTCGAGAGGTGGACTCCTCAAGGATCCTGCCCAGTTTGTCGTTCTGCTGAAATACAACTCCAAATCACCCAACGCTCCCCTAGTGATATATGGGCAAAAATGGTGAATTCCTCCTCTATCTTCGCAGTTGCAACATGCGGATCATGCTTCTCATCTTTGTCCTTCTTCTTGAGAGGACACTGTGTGGCATAATGTCCCATCTCGCCACACTGGAAGCACTTGATCTTTGAGACGTCCTTCTTTCGTCTCTGTTGCTCCTGCTGCACCTTTGATGCAAGCGTTGCATTCTCCTCCTCCTCCTTGGGCTTCGACTCACTGCTCTTGTTGCCATCAAGTTTGCATTTGAGTAGATCTCTCCTCATCTCTTCTTGCTGGAGAGATTCCCACATTAATTCCAAGCCCAGTAACTTCTCTCCGCCCAGGATGCTCTGGACAAAGATCTGATAGTCTTCAGACACTGAATTGAGGGCCAATATGACCATCTTTGTGGCCTGAGGAGCTGATCCCATAGCTGCCTGTTGATCTTGATTCTCTTGAAGTCTAGACAGGAACAGATCAATGCGCTCTCCTTTCTGCATCCTGGTAGTCCACATCTTCTCCTCTAAAAGCATCTTCCGCTACTCGAAAGACCCCTGATATTGCGTGGCCAACACATCCCACATTTCCTTGGCTGACCCTTTGCCTGAAATGTGTGAAACAATATGATCCTTCACTTCGTCGAGGATCAACCGTTTGGCTTCAACCATGTTCCTCATGAAGGATCTCAATGGTGTGGCATCTACCGGTTCAGCTTGTGCACTATCGATAAAGTGCTTGAGGTCATGTTCATCTAGAAGGAAGGAGATCCTTGCCTTCCAAATTACATAGTTGGAGGCACCCTCCAACCGATCCTGGTCACGGAACCTACTGGCTGCCATCTCACCCAATCATTGTCGATCTACTGCCTCTAACCCTCTGCGCAGCTCGCTCTACGCACTCCCTACTGGAGCAAGCCAAATAATTCACGAATTCTGCTGCTTCTGCATAGGAAATCAGGTTTTCTTTGGGCAAGAAACTCTCTGAGGTGGGAAATCCCCAAATGTGTCTTCAGCTACTCTCTTCTGACGCTTTCTGCACCAGCAATCACTACTACACAAAAACTACGTCCCACCAAATTGTTGATCTGCACTAAGTTGTTGTGTTGCTCCCTCTGCCTCTGACAAACTGCAAACTGGACAATCCTTCCTCTCTGTCGGCTCACTCAGAGAGAGATTTCCTTGCAAATCTAGCCCTCTTGGCTTGGACTGCGCAATCACTGGCGGAATCAATCTGTTGCTTACGCAGCTCTTTGATATTCAAGTTCTTCAATGTTGGATCTACTTGATCTGCTTTCTTGCTCCTCTTGCACTGCTAAACAAGCTCTAATACCATGTGACAATTCCTAGATCTGGAATCCTACTGCAGTAACTGATGAGAAATCTTCTACTTGTTAATTACTTGAACAAGTTATTAATTGTTTTCTACGGTAAATACTGAAACCCATACACTACAGCCTTCACAAAATTAAATTGCAGAAAATAAATGTGCGGAAACAAGATCTGAGCAAGCATAAATCATAGACACATAACACCGTTATTTTTGACTAAGACCCTGGAAAACCCCAATGCAGGAAAATCGATGCAGCAGCTGACGGTTTATTTATCTGGGATACTTTGTTGGCCATCCACACAGAGAATCTCATTGACAAAGAGCTAGTGAGATTACCTCACACTGACATTGGAAGCCAAAACTGGCCAAACCCCGAACTGACAAGCCCTCCACTACCTCTGCGCAGTCTCTGTGTCACTTTGCATGGGGACTGCATCACTATTGCTGGTTGGCTCTTCTGCTCGCTGGATTTGACCCTCTAGCCTCTCCCGATCTCATACCCTGGCTCTCCAATACTGGATATGACCGATCCTCAACTGAATCACAGACTTCCTCAAGGCTACTGCGCTGCCTCTGCTGGCTTTGCGTAGCTACTACGATGCCTATTTGCGTATTGCTCTCTGTATTTTCTATTGTGTATTTCCGACTCCGGAAAATCTCCAACCAGAAATTATCTCTTCCCCTCTCTGCAAAAATCTTCTCGATCGATTTTCTCCCTAAGCACTGCTCACTAAAGAATTTCGATCTCTAGATTTTCTCTCTCGATGTATCTTCCAAATGATCCATCAAGTCCTTACAATCTTCTCGTTGAGACTTCAACGACCGAGATTAAATCATTAATCAACGGTTAAGATTAACTTGACTTGACCTCTAACTTTTCTAGAAGATTCACACTCTGTTTTAATTAATATCCATTAATTGTTTTAATTTCCAAAGTTTAGACTTAGGGTCCCATTTAAAATAATTAATTATTTCCATAAAACATTATCTATGGGGAATTTTCCAAAATCCTTTCTGGGTTCTTTGGAATACATGTGCCTAAGCCTCCCTTCAAATTTTGAGACTTACAACACATTTGATGCTACCACAAATCAACAGTATCTCCATTTAGCAGATGTTTCCTTTTGACTGATGTATGATGAGCTTTGTTCTAGATGACTCATTTTCTTTCAATAAGTGCCACTTATGTTTCCAATGAGGTTCCCACGAGCTATATCCTTCATAGTTGACTGCCACAGATTTCAACTTCAACTATATTTCATGCTTCCCTATGATGATGTCCCGAGTTCATGCTTCTAATGCTTCCATAATGCCATATGATGCATCCTATCATGCTCTTCTAATGATAGTTATACTTTACAACGGGAGAACTTGAAAAGAACTAGGTGAGCAAGTTTGAAGACTATCTCAATCATAGTAGAGATCTTTTACTTCCTCTTTCTTGGACTTCTTCTTTTCAGCTTCCTCCACATCCTCGGTGATATGGACTTCTTTTCTTCCTCTTTTGTTAGTGTCCTTCTTGAGCTTAGGGCAATCTCTTCTATAGTGCCCAAATCCTTGACACCCATAGCATTAAATCTAAGAATGTTCTTTTTCTTTTCAGAGGACCAAACTTTCCTAAATTCTCCTTTCTTTTTGTCATTGCATCATATCTCTGATTTTGCTCACCTAATCCCACATCAATTTTGCCTTTAGCCTTGATTCTTCAATCTTGCATAGTGACCAGAGTTCATGGAATGGAGTAGCTTCTTTCTTCCCATTAATGCTTGAAGTAAAGTTACCCCACTCCTCTGGTAGTGCATTGCACTATTGTAGCCATTTCTCTATCAGGCATGACTTCTCCCAGATCTTGAAGTTGATCCCAGATATCAGATATCCTCATAAAGTATGAGGCTATTCCATCTTCCCTTGACATATTCAGCTTGCAGAGTTCTTGCCTTAGAGAGATAACTTCTGCAACAGTGCTCACGCAATATAACTCTACCAGTTTTTCATAGATTTCTTTTGAAGTTTCAAGTTTAGATACATATGGGATGAGGGGATCCTTGATGAATTCTATGAGAATCCTTTGAGCACTAACTTTCCCTTTCATATATTTTGCAAGAGCTTGAGCATCTTCCTTTCCTGGTTTAGTAATTGATCCTTTGACATGTTCCATAACCTCATTTTCAATGAGATTCAGATCTATCCTTTTCTTCCATGTAATATAGTTTGAAGCCCCAACCAATTTGTTGTTGTCCTTGCAAAAAGACATTTTGGCAGACTCGGATGTGGACATAAATATACTTAATTGATAGGATGCTCCTTCTTCTTGTTGCTTCCTTGATGTTGATGATGATATAGAAAATGGAAAACTTCTCCTTGATGAAGGTAGTTTTCTTTAATAATAATCCTTGATTCCACAGGGAGGGAGATTCCTTTGGATCCTTTGATGTTGGAGTATTTGTTGATGAAGATCAATGATGACTTCTTTGAAGGTGTCTTTTAGAGGGAAGAACCTTGCTCCAACGAGAGGGAACTAGCCTTATAGCCTTTGGAAGATGATAACAATGTCTTATGATCTAGCCTTCTTTAGATAACTAGCATTCAAGATACTTCGACTCCTTCGGCGATGAATGAGTGTAAATCCCTGAAGCTTCTAGGGTTTCGACTTTCTTCAAGATGACGATGTGATGTAGACTTTTCCTTCTTGGATGTATGGTCTTCAAGTAACCTTGATTTGTAGATCACCTTAACTGGATGAGGGTTTTTTTTGTGTGGTCTTTTGATGATGACTAGAGAATCCCAAGACTATTGTTGATGTAGACTTCCTCTTTGATCTAGGGTTTGATACTACTTTGTAGATCTTGATTTTACTTTGATATCTTTCAATTTTCTTTGATGTCTTTCTCGAGATTTGATCCTTGAGTGTCCCTTGATAAGATGCCATTTCTTGACTTTATCACCTTAGCTCTGATACCATGTTGAGAAATCTAGGGCATCAATTATTAGTTGATTTCTCTACTTATGATACCTGCTTGTGAATGCTTTTACTTTCTTAGATTAGGGTGTTCTCTTTCTTAGATTATTAGTGTTATTCTTCATCAAACAGTTACCAATGCATAAACCATAAAGGGACAAGAGACACAGAATATAGGCGATCAGCAAGGGCCAAAACCTCTCCCACTTGAGAGGAAAACCCGAACAAATTCTTCTTCTTATAGAGACTTCAATTGACGAATACCCTTAACCTATTTGTAACTCCAATACCAAGACACCAATTCTTTCTCTTTGCTGCTTCTCTTCCTTGTCAAAGCAAGTCAAACTTCTCCTTCTTCTGCACTTCTCGGCTACTCTGAAACTTTGGCCTCTTGTTCACGGATCTGCAACTCATACTGTTGTAATACAAACGTGTGAGGAGTACAGACAAGTTTGAAGGTGAATCCTTCCTTCGCTATACTTGGAAGCTTCTCTAGATAAACTCGGCCAGCAATAGGACAAATTTGGAGATCCTTTTCTTGTCCTTTATTACAACAAATGTCCCCACTGCAAAAACTTTACTTCTGCCAAACGTGTGAAGTTGCTTCCCCAAGAAACATTTCCGAACCAATGCCAAAAGACCTCGTTGCTCCTTTCCTCCTCCTCATTGGTTATAAGGCCTCTTGATGACCTTCTTGCGCTTCTTTCAACTGCAAACCTTGACCGAAAATCTCTACCTGAAATGATGCCAAAAGACCTTGTTGCTCCTTTCCTCCTCCTCGCTGGTTATAAGGCTTCTTGATGACCTCCTTCTCGCACTTCTTTCAACTTCAAACCTTGACCGAAAATCTTTGCCTGAAATGATGTCGAGTTGCCCTATTTATAGTGGTTGGAGCCTATAATAAGCAGACTTGATGAGGGTGAACCGACATGTCCCTTTATTTACTCCATCTTGTAACCGACGAGAAGGAGAGGTCGTGTGCTTGCCTTGGAGGGTTTTCATACTTATTCAATGACTCGTACAAAATGTAACATGCCCAAGAAGGGTACTTCATACATGACAGACTCAAATTGACTTTTATAACTAGATGACAAATCCTAAAGGCTCACAATGGGAGCCATCACTAAAAATAAAATTCCTTTCAAGAGATTGGAATTAGCCCAAAACATTTATGGGTTTTGTTGTACTAGCATCAAGGAGTCTGCTCCTAATTTTGCAGAATTTTTGGAGGAGTTTTGGTGCCCCGAAACAGTAGAATTATTTGGCAGTCAATTGGGAGGAATGAGCGTGAATTTGGGGTCTCTAGTGGTCGGTAAAATTTGCCCAAACCCTTTCTATGTTTTTCTAGGTTTTTGGTGGAGAGCTCAAGATTAATTTGGCAGAATTTTCTAAGCTAATTTGGAGGCTCAAACAGGGGTTTCTTCTAGCCAGCAGTTGTAGAATTTTCAGGGCCATCGCAAAACATTGAGGAGAAGTCTTTCCCTTGCATCCGGGCAACATTTTCCTCACCTAGGATTGTCTAGCTTGCTTTGGCAAGCCCAGGTGCACATATTTCATGCATTGTACTCTTCTTTGATATTAAAATGGCTCAGTTTCGCGCAATTCTGGTTCAATTTTATGGGTGTTTAATTGTTGTCTGAATATTTTGTGTTGCATGTGTATTTTTGCTTAATATCACTATTAAATTCCAAATTAGGACATTACAAAAGATCAAATGAGCTTTCTATGTTGATGATTTTGTTCCTCGCATGCTTGTCTATTGATATAGAGCTTTAATGTTGAGTGGAGACACAATAGGTGGCTCCTCATCACAGGAAACCCTCTCACTTATGGAGCCTACATTACAACTCAACATTAGACTAGAATTGTTTATTCCACTAATGGTTGAAATACTCCATTAAATAAACAAATCAAACCCGCTCTAAAAATTAGATCACTCCATCCCAAAGCAAGCACCTCCCCTAGCCAAATCAGCATGGCCCCATGGGAGAAAGACTACCCCTGGACCATTCACCCTTAGCCAAATCAGCGTGGCCCCAAGGGTGAATGTATCTTTCTCCCCTGGTCAAATCAACATGACCCCATTGGAAAATATTTGCCCGATGTTGCAAAAACACAGGCAGATAACAAGTCGAGTTCTTGTGAGATTGAATTCACAATGATTGCTTATCCTTATTCAAATTCAAAAAACCAAAACCTAGGAGATATTCAAATAGTCCACTGAGGGTGTTTATCTTGTGGTGACTCCCCTTAACCCAATCTTGAAGATATTCTTCTAAGGCCGAGAAGAAGATAGTTATTAAGACATCTTCTCGCTTTTCTCCCATCCATTTAGCTTAATACACAAAAAATTGTATGTGTCTAGGGATTGCCTTGAGAAAAGAATGATGGTCAGGGTGTTTAGGTACCTTTTCAAAGTATTTTGGAGGGCAATGATTTGGAAACCCTATAATATCCCGTAGATCAAATGATGGACAAGACATTTGCAATTGTAATGGATCAATGACTTATCCTGGGAAAATTTCATAATAATTGAAAGAGGAGTCGCCGATGCGAAATTAGGGCACCCAGAGAAATGCTTCCTTTGTTGTGACATCAAACTATAAAGGATTGACAGCAATCAGAGACAAATATTAATTAATGGCTGATCAACAATAGCATAAAGACAGAAAAAAAACCTTTATAGTTACATATTATGTAAAGCCCTCAACTACAAGAGGCAAGGATTTTCAGAGCGAGTTACTATGTTATGACACTAATGGGAGTATATAATGGGTCTAATGTATAACTAAATAGTGCATCAGCCTAGTAGTGGGCCTACATCCATAATGGAAGAGAACAAGTAAACATATTATCGTATGAACATCATATATATATATATATATATATATATATATATATATATATATTATTTGGGACAATTGCACGTTCTACCATATTTCAATTATGGTATAGCTCATCATAATAGTATCCTTGGGAGCTATGGTCAATGTCTACATTGCATGTATGCAATTTTGTTATGTTCCATTGGGTATCTAATTCATTACAGAAAACTTTATACATTTTTAGTCATGCATGTGCAAAAATCGCATGGCCACACAATGACACAAACTATTAGACAGACAAAACGAAAATACTTTTCATGGTAAAAAAAGATTGAAATCAATTTGGTAGGGCATACTTGGTAGAGATTTCTTCACGACATTTATGCCAGAAAAATAAGACCCACTCTGATTGAAAGTCATACCCAAATGACCTCCTCCTATAAAAAAGAAACCTCTAAGAAAAAAGAGATAAATACCCCTTGAACCTATCAAGGAATAGGTTATCTAAAATCTTACAATGTTGGGAACAAGAAGATGCAAAACTGGAAATGACTACGATAAATAAATTTAATGCACTCCATGGGCCATATATGTATGGAATGATTCCAATGCTTCTTCACTGCATCTGTTAAAGATTATGCTTGCAACACAAACTATGAATGCAATAGTAAATTATGAAAGCAGAATGTCAATAATGTGGTTTAATCACATCAAATTAGTGGGCTATTGATCATTACATAGACTTGCCTTGGTTGAAGACTAAACAAAGTTTTTGCAGGCATGCAAAGCATCATATCCTTAACCTTTCCAATTTTCTGGTAGGCCCTCTATGCATTTGACAAATGTTGACTCACTCTAGATAAAATTCAGAAGTACATATAACAAAGGTACTAGTCACTAGATTGAAACAAGAATATCTTGTAAATGATGAAAACAAATGAAACCACCATAAATAATTCTTGCCTGCATTTCAGGTGGAAGAGAAGCATGAAGAGGAAAGATTATAGCATCCATGCAGGAACCTTCATCTAGATTCTTGATCCTTTCCTCCAGCTTTGAAACTGCTTTATCAATATCATCCTGCAAATTGTGAATGTGGCAATATCCACATATTCAAAACCAGGAGACAAATAAAAAGTTCTATGCAAAAGTGCAGTAAAAGAACCATCTAAAGAAGAGGAATTTCAAAACAATGAACCATCAGCCACAAACTATCAACTGAAGGCCATGAATGCTTTATGCCCACATATTGCTTAAGGACTAAGTTGCAAGAAGCTCCTGCTCCCCCAAATGTTTTTGTACCAGAAACAGTCAAGGAACCAAAATGCTTTCAAAAACTCCTAGAAACGTTCTGAGCCATTTCCTAGTTGTTTCCTAATTTGACAACATTCTAGTCAATTTCTTGGTTGTTTCCAACCTAGAGAGGTTGCATTTCAAACGCCCTTACACCTGATTGGAGCCCTGTGGGACTCACATGATCCTCACAAAATAGAAATAAACACATTTGATGATAAAAGGAATGAATAATAACATGAAAAAAAAAATTAAGCTTTTTTAACGAAAGAAAGAAATTTTAAAAAAAAGCCTGATTAGTTAGGTATTTTTGTGGATTTTTGTCATCTTTCATTCATTTCTAAACACTAGAAATGCTACAACTTGCATAATTACCACCATCGCTAGCTTATAAAAACAGAAAGTTTCCTATTCTGAGAAAATTGATATTCAGCCACTAACTTTCACAGTTCTGAATAACGCCTGAACAAGGACATTTTGGGATCTTTCAATTGATTTTACTCCGAAGTTGCAGGAAACTCCTAATGGTTAAAACCTTCAAGTTATTCTCCACAATTTCTGAGACCTAAGCATATTTTGTACGAATGACTCTACATTTTAGCATCTATAGCCTAATCTATAAAGTTATTTTTTTATACTGTGTGACGTTATGCCTGGGATTTAATATATAAGTGAATTTTTTATTTATTTGGTGTCTACGTTTATCATTTCGACTTTTACTGATGATTTGCTTTTTTCCTAAAAACATCATTTACTATGCATAGAGTTTTAATATTTTTATGTTTTAAATTTGTTGCTTTCCCCATTTCCAGAGAGTTTAGAGAGAGATGTTTCCAATGTCCATGCCATCCCTGTTTTGGAAACTATACGTGTTTCCATGTTCTGCACAGCTCATCTTTAGGATAAACATGTTCATGAATCAAAATTGAGAACATAGTCAAGCAAAACTTGTCCTTGTATCTAGTAGTTAACAGATATTTTAAATGCAATCTTCAAGCCAAACAAAAGACTCGATTCAGTTATGTTTTAAAAAATTTAGTTCTCACCTGTCCTGTCATAAACAAGAGTATGTCACCCGGAGGCTGTCGAGTGTGTATTTCTGGAAGAAAACAGGGAGAGTTAGAAATAGAAACTTCCTGCTCAAAAAAGGCATAAAATACAGCCAATTAAACCTTTTTAACCAGCCATATATAATAAGATACAAAAGGAACTGCTACAACAAAATCTAGCACCCCAAAATAATTTAAGGTCCCAAACATCAAGGGGATACATTGTGCAACTCTGGAAGGCTACCCCATTGTCACCTTGGTAGCACTTCCTCTCTCCTTTCATTGGGTCTTCTACAACTGAAGGGAGGCAACCCTAAAGATAGAACTGTTAAGGCTATGGAGTGGAGGCTCAAGGTGATTTTGTGAAGAGTTGGCCTAAGCAAAACAAATTGTTCTATAAAATGGAAAATGAATGGTGTAAGAAAGGAGTATAAAGGTAGAAAACTCAAGAAGTGCCAAACCATAACTTGGGAAAAATGGGGACAAAACAGCATGGATCTAAGAGTGCTAATGCATGAATCTGTAAGGAAAATCTAAGAGGCTACCGCATGAATCTGCAAGGAAAATCTAAGAGGGCTAATGCATGAATCTGTAAGGCAAATGAGGACCGCCATGCATGCCACAAATCACCATTAGTTTGCTGAAAATTAATGCAGAAACTTATCCTGGGAAAGGTAGGAATGCTACTCTATAACAAATCCATGAAGGTGACGTAACATCTCCCATTTGGATAATGTAATGTGAAGATTAAATCCCACTAACGTTTATTAATGTTATACATAAATTGCATCTAACAAACTAGGTTGTTACTTGAACCAATATAACATCACCTTCATGGCTTTGTTTTAGAGTAGACACTCCTATCTCTCCAAGTATAATTTTCAGCAAGTAAAGGCTGATTTGTAGCATGCATGGCAACCCTTATTACCCTTACATATTCAAGCACTCAGCCTCTTAGATTCATACCACTTTGGCTCTATTTAGCCCATATAGGGATTGGGACTTGGTCTTGGGGTTTCTACCTTCATTTACCTTTCTTTCGCCTACTCATTTTCCATTATGGTACTACCGTCTTTTTTTCTTAGGCTTACTCTACATTAAATCACCTTGTGCCTCCACTCTATAACCTTAGCAAACTTATTTAGGAAGCCCCCCTTGAGCTGTACAAAAGCGAATCAAAAGTGTCAAGGAAAGCTACTAACGTTACAATCGGTAGCCTCCTATGTGTACAAAACTAGCCCCTCAATGCTTAGGACTTTACATCATGCAGGGGTGCAAGATTTTGTGGGAACAAGAATAATTCTATATGTAAATAAACCGTTAGAATAACTAGCATAGCCAAAATAATTTAGATGTGATCTCAAATACTACAAATAAGGCAATGAGATAATATAATGATAAAACATCACAATGACAAGTATCCTATAGTGATATCCAATGACAGAGGGGATACAAAACTTTATGCAGTCAACTCATTCACAATTATTTTATACATTTTCCTTTAAATATTGCTTTGCAATTTTTTCAAAGATTACAACCTAGACCACTCAAATTGTATAGGGCATACTATCCAATGTCCGTTGTTTCCATGAACGCTTTTCCAAAATGATATCGAACAAAAAAATATGTCATTGGTAAATAAAATGCATCAAAAAGTGTCCTTACATTAAAAAGTTCATAGAAAAACACAATAACTCCATTTCAGCTTTCCATAAAAAACACAATTATCATTTATACAATATAAGGAGCTCAATTATGCTTCAAAACTATTATGGTGAAAGCTTATCAGCCTACCCTCAACTATTTAGTATTACATAGTATCTGGACTAGACTACTAGAAAGAATGTAGAGAGCAACACTCACCAACTATAAAATACTAATAAATATGAATTCATCATCACCTTCATCTTCACACTTATCACCAAAAATACCATAGACAACACCCTCATTCCTGCATAGCATATACCATAACTAGTGCATCTAAAGGTGTTGCCAAACATAAAATAGACCTATAGGAAGGCCTTCTTAAAAAAGCTCCACACAATGATAGCGCACTCGTTGCAGGACTGGAAATACCCTTAGTGATTACATGCATGTTTGGCAACCAAACCATGACATGACACATAAAAGAACTTAAAGAATACTATTAAATCCTTTGCCACTAGCGACACCTATGCATCTATGGACACAGAGCTACAACTTCACCAACCATACAATGTTTCTTTTCTACTTAACTCTCAATATTGAAGGATGATGATGACAAAACCTTAAATTAGCCATACCAATGTTGCACGAAGCAGGGACGCAGAAGCGTCATTTCCAAAAAATCTAGGAAGCGAAGCGTCTCGGAAGCGTCTACTATATATATATATTATTTTTATTTTTTTGCATTTCTATTAAAAAAACATCCAAAATACCAAATTAATTGTAGAAGATATGGAAGCATGCATATTTGTACATAAATCAAGATAGATATGACATCCATTGTACATTAATGATTAATTATTCGAGCATGAACCATCTAGAATCGAGATTCTTCTCCTCTTTTCTAGCCTTTGCCTCTACCTCGATTATCTAGGGACATTAGTCAACATTGCCTAATTTTGATCAAACTACCTAATGCAAGCCTTAAAATATCGTACAAAGAGCTTAACATGCTTGATCGATGATTTTGACTTGATTGAAATGTAATTTTTTGCTAATGACATGACAAAGGAGTTCAACAATTAACACCACCAACACTAGGGTACATATAGGGCTTCGTGCTCTTGATTAAATGTTAATCACATACCCTCATACATGATATAATCTAATGAAATGCCACAATCCCATTGATCGTGAATTCCTGAAAACTGTTAAGTCTGCTGAATTTTGAAAAGGATATGAAATTCTATTTTCTCCATATGAAGTTCGATCAGGCTGGAACCACTCTCAAACATCCTGAGTCATTTCATGGTAATGTTAAAAATTTAAGTAAAAGTGACATTCTCATCACTTTTACTTTAAGAATTTAACATTACCATAAAGTAGCATCTAGGAAGCATCTAAGGAGCATCACGGGGGCACCTTGGGAGTGTCCGAGAAGCCCCAACCCAACTTAAGTCAAATAAAAAATAAAAAATAAAATATTTAGAACTCTATGGAACCCTATGAAACCACATATCTCCCTTCGCATCCGTACAGATCCGTTCCCGATCCGCGGAGGATCCATCATCGGATCCGCGGTTCAAAAATTTGGAACCGCGGATCAAGCCAGTATGGTTACGAATTTCCATGAACCATCTTCGCCGACCTGATCCGCGGTTCCAAAATTTCAAACCACAGATTCCCCATGGATCCGTACAGGATGTCGTTCCTGGTTTGGATCTTTTGGGGGAGGGAGGGGGGCGAGGGATGCTTCCTACAACACTGAGCCATACATTCTCCATATTTCTCCAAGATTGTTATCTCTTGGATTCTCCCTAGAGGAAAATTCCTAACCTCACCAAGGGGAAAACCTAAGGAAACTTTCAGGCAAACTACCATTGTCACCTCGACAACCTTGCCCCTCACTTTTAGGTATCGAAAGATGCATTCCAACCTAAGGCGAGATTCCCTAGACTAAATCCTACGCCTATCATTTTAATAAAAATGAGCGAAGGAGTTTAGAATTTGATGATGTAAATGCAGTTAATCATAAGATTATCGTTGTCGAACCCAACCCGTGTGACACTGGCAAATTGCATCACAAAGCTCCTGTCACCTTTGGAAGAGAAACGTTAGTTTCTTATGGCAAAGAGATTATTGTACATTTCACAGAGGTGAGAGAAAGGAGATGGGTCGTGTGTGAGATTGAGATGTTGTTTCTGAAGGGATTTGCATTCTCGTCAAACCAGCAGATCATGGGACAAGAGCCAAGCGTAGATTTGTGGGTATGATCACAAGTATAGTGGGGATAGGAGTCAATGGTTGCTTCCACGAGGATCAAGGAAAGTATCTCATACTTGCCTAAGGTTGTATCCAATGACCTAAAGTGACAAAATGGGCCATGAAGCAACTCCTTCAAGCTGGTGGTGTAAGAAGCAATGTCATTTCCGTCAAAAAGGAAGGTGGGTTAGGGTGGGTTGGGGTGCATACTTACTGTTGTGATGTGATTGATCTCCCTGATTTTATTTTTTCGTTGCAAATATTTTATTTCAAAAGTTAAATACCAGTGATTTTATTTTCACAACAATTTAGAATTTTATTTAATAATTTTCTGCGAATAAAAATTATTGAGGTAGAAATAAATTTGGACCGATATTGGAAATTTAACAATTATTATGTTGGCTTGTTGAGCTAAAGTAAACTTAGGAAAAGTAAATTAAATTACTTTAGTGAATATGTTTTAATTTCGGCCCTTGTTCTCAAGTGAGAGGAGGTCTAATCTCGGTCGTCAATCACTCTAGAGATTAGGATTAGGGATTTAGCTCAATGTAAAGTTATAATAGCAAGGCTAAAGAGAAGGAGAAGATAGACCATATAGCACCACAAGATTCAGAGAGGCATCCCAGTGAGTGTGTTGGGTTCGAGGAAGGGATAGCAAGGAGATACAAATCAACCAAGAAGGGTTTGATCAATTGGATCAAATCCAGTGTTGTATGTAATACCTCAATTCTGTCATTTTCCTGAAAAGGGAGCCCAAGTGAGTGCAGAACTTAATGAAGAACTCTGATTGCGCAAAATTTGTGTGCCATTTTCGTGATTGAGATTGGTAAATTTCCTTCCCACTAAAAAAATTTCGTTAATAGCTTAAGCTAGTGCTTTTATTCAGTAGACGTAAATCTACTTGGAACTAACTGTTGGTTTTCTAAGGTAAGAAAATCAACAATGAAGACACGGAAACTTCATCTCTAGCTCCTAGAGGAAAGTTGTATTGTTAAACCTATCATGGAGGGATACCTATAAGTGTCTGGTGCAAGTGTTGAAACCACCAAGAAGAATGATCTCCCAAAGAATGTAGTGACACATGTCTGCAAAGAGATCAAGTAAAGAGTCTCTCTCGGACTCACCATATAGTGCAAAGCACGAGGAGGCTAGGGGTAAGTAGTCGACTGCAATGTCACTGTCTCAGAGAAGGGGGTTGTTTTCATGGAATCGAACCCACAAAAATACAGCATGCTCATCTGATGACACTAAAGTAATGCTTCCTTGGGGAAAATCCCATATAAGACATGTAAATCCCATGGATCCTTTGATGCTGTTAGACCAAGTCTCCTATCAATAAGACCATGCGCAGTGATACCCACAGAAGGGGGTGGCATCCACATGGGACTGGTGTGTGTCTCTGTGAGGAAAAGGAGGTCATGGTACCCAACTGTATCATAAAGTGTACCCAGTGAAGACAAAAACACATCATTAGAGTTCCAGCAGCTAATGGAGATGTGGAGTAGACTCTCCCTAAAAATCCCACCAATTGAAGGAGACCATCATTTGGCCCAAGGGTGATATGCCAACTCAAGATGATAGCCTTGACATCACAAAGCAATACTATTTTGTGTCATGAAGTGCTTCAGTTTCCGCAAGAGTGGGAACCATGCATCACAGTGTTCAGACAGAAGAAGAGCAAGGTTAAGTCCTAGTGGGCAGCAGCATTAGCAAAGGTTCAGCCAGATGAGTTTGCAGCAAAGTTCAAGAAGGACTTCTCATTTGTCTCATGTCTTTCTACCGGCACCAACACTAGGAGTGCTTGGTACATGGATACTGGTGCATTAGGTCATATGACAAACTTACAAAGGCACGGGAGCTATTTAGCAATCTAACAGACCAATCTAGCCCGTGTCAAGGTAAAACTAAGTCTTACCACATGTTTAGGGTCTATAAAGTTTGCACGTGGCCTTGGCTTTGGTGCAGTATCTCTCAGACAACTTTCAAGCATTACAGTCTCATTTTGACAACTCTCACATTTCCCGAGGCAGTACATGCAACAACAAAACAAATCTGAAAGACAAAATTGAAAGGAATTTCCATATTTGCATTAAAAACACATCCAAGAAATCCTTTTAAATTTCTTATTTTTTGGAAATACTTTTTACATAATCTAAGAATCCCTTTGGCTAAGCTGCAGCAATATAAGGGGCATATCTATGCCATCAAAATCACCCAGGACTTGCAGTCTGTTCCATCCACACCCAATCAATCGATTTTGAACCCAGGTCTCCACATTAATACATGTCCAATCACCTTGCTGCTTGCCACTAAACCACACCCCCACAAGCTCCTTCCAAATATTTACATGAGGAACATATGAATATTGACTAAAACGTGAATACTTCTGCGTCAACAACCTCTCCTTGTAATTACAACAAATAAAGAATGCATTCAGCATGTGAATGGACAAGTACAATATAGTTTTCCACAAGGCATGTTCTTGTATATAGATGTAATACAAGATAATGGGAGATATTACAAATAAGTTACAAATTTTGACAGACAATGCTATATGTACATGGACTTAAGAGCAGTGCAAGAACTAAAAATGATCAAACAGTTGAGCACTTAAGATCAGAGACCATTTAGTACATAAATTGTGTCGTCAAAATCTAAGTATTATAATTAAGGAAATGGGCTAAACATTCTCACCTATAGTTGTCTGTAATGAAGATTCAAGGTAACTGACAGGTCGCTCTGTACTGTATAATATCTCAACAGGGAATAACTTCCCTGGAATATTCAGAACAGGACACTTGAAGAAAAAATTTGAAAACTTTTCACCATCTAATGTTGCTGATGTGATCACAACCTTTAAATCTTGAGATCGCCTCATAACCAGTTTTTTCATCAAACCTAACAATATGTCCCTGCAATGCAAAAAAAATACTCAGAACTCAAGTCCTCACCATCACCCATAACTAGTCCTTATTATCATTGAGCTAAAGCATGTTAACCAAACAAGAAAATCTCAAAATATTTCCAACCACAGATGTTGAAATAAATAGGAAAACATCAACAACACACTATCTTTCGAATTTATAAACCCACAATCTATCAGGGAAAGCATAGCAATGATCTAGCCATTCCAGTCAACATCCTATTGCCTAACTTAAAAACCTCAATTAACAGTTATGAGTGATGGAAGACAAATAAGAAAAGAAAACACAATGCATTAATTATAAGCTTATTAAACATGATTGCTTGCATAATAGTCACAATGTCTCGTTCAACCACTTATTGCAGTGGTTGTCCTAACCGCCACCAAACATAATTAACATCAATTTATTACAAACAGTAAAACATTCAATAATATCATTAAATTATATCACCTACATAACTTCTGAACACCTGAGACCTACCACTCAAAAAGGTAATTAATCCTGATTCCAAATACCATTAATGGACATTTGGTTGTCCTTTATATTCACTGTATCTCTAAGTTTTACAAACTTGTTTCTATTCACGGTTAAACTTGATGCTTAGATGGTAGTGGTGATATACTCCTTTGTGTTGATTGATGACGATAACATGCTCTCAGATGCTATCAATGTTGCAAACATCAGCATCGGGATCAAATCGGCAAGGGTTCAGATAACCAAAAAAATCAAAAAAATTGAGAAAATATCGATAAAAATCACCAAACATCAGCAAAATTAACATACCACCAAAATAGTCCATGGGGTCTTGGATACACGGTGACCGGGTGCTCTGTTAAGGCACTCCTTGATGTGAAATTACTGGTTCAATTCCCCGCCCCAATCGGGGTGATATATTGGACATGATGAAGATGTAGTCCTGCCAAGCTTCCAAAAAAAAACATACCACCACAATATCAGTATAAATCGGCAAACATTAGCGAGGCCAAACAATTGCGATTTCGCGATAAAATCGGGATATTATCAGGATGTTTGCAACACTGGATGCTATGATGTGATGTTGGCTATATTGTTATACTTGATCAGATAGACAAACATTTTCATGGAGTACTCACCTCCTTGCCATGCTTTGGAGCACCCTATAGTTTTGGTAATGATATGCTACTTGACTTTTGTACAGGAATGTTCTAACTCGAGAGGTATCTATTGTACTCCTAAAATGATATTTGATGAGAGAGACAACAGATCTTACAGAATGCTCGCCCCTTGGTACATTTTGGAAGCAACCTAGGGTTTCAAGCTAGTATTTGCAAGGTTGATGAAGTCCCACTTCTTAAAGAGAGCACCCCACAGTTTGAGGTGTCCATTATGTACTCATTGTAATACTTGACAGGATAGGAACTATTGACCACTCTGTGTCAACTACCTTATAGCAGTGCACATTTTTCTCAAAGCCTTCCATCATGTTCGACAAATCAAGCAACCCGAGATCATCATTATTCTTCAACAATTTTGTCAAAATTGTAAACCCAAATTCTGCAGCCCTATGTGGTCATTGTAAAAATGATTCTAGTGAGTTTATGAAGCCATGTAAAACAACTAGGTAAGCTTAAGATTTTCAGCAAAAAGTTTCACTCTAGAGAGATTTTTAAACTCAACTAATTACTTGTGTTTTTCCCAAACATCAAATAATTAGTGGAGTTTTTCTCCCAAACATACCCCAAAGCTAGAGTGGGGCTCGATGGGGATGTCTCGAGTGACTCCTAGTGTATAGAGTCGATGTATAATGTAATACTAGATCATGTCTTGAGTCTTGCAGAATTTGCTTAAATCCAAGTATATAATTTTAATTATTAAAATGTTCCATTAGTCGGGATTTTAATAATTATTCTGATGTAAAATGTAAAATGTAATGTCTATAGAAGTTGATGGGGGTATGAGTAGTCATAATTAGAACCTCTACACCTCAACTTTCTATTTAGACACATTTTGAAGGTTCAAATCATGTCTATCACCTCAAATAATTTTTATTTTTTATTTTCCGGCAAAAAATGGCCAAAAATAGCCAGAAAATGGTCAAAAAATTAAAATGACAGAAAATAAAAATTCTCTCCAAGTGGAAAAACGATTTTTTGGGAAAAGAAGACATTCCCAAAGAAGATTAAATTTGAAGGACTCGTTTCCAAAGCAGAAAAATCCCACGAAAAATTCCTTGGACTAGAAAAAATAATTTCTCAAGGAAAATTGTTTTATTTGAATGAGGGAATTTCGAGGAAAGAAATTGGAAAATATTTTGGAGGCCCTTCAAAGGAAAAAATTGATTTTTTAAGAAAAAACAAACTTTGGGACCATGGTGGTCAAGTAAAAGAGCATTTTTCAAGGAGAAAAAGTTGGAAAATATATTTTTTGGACCAGGATCAAAGCCTTCATCAACAAATTCAAATTTCTAATTCCAAATCAAGGGACGTGATTAAATTTTGGCATGGATCAAGCTTCAACTAGTTGTTTTTCTCTGGGATCGAGTCAAATTTGTGCACTACCTTGGACCTAGACGTTTTTCACTTAGAGGGGGATCTAGATCTCTCATTCTTCTATAAATTGAGCTGCAGGCTCCTCATTGAAAACATCCTTGGATTGTTGGAAATACTGAAAGGGGGGTGAATCAGTATTTCTTAGCAATTAGCACTTTTTAATCATTTTCAGAGCTTTGGTTCTTCTTCAGTTATTATTAATTTTCTTCTTCATCAATTATAAACAATAATCAGCAGTAGACAACATCATACAACAATGCAGGAAGATAAAGCAATACACACAGAGATTTTTAGGTGGAAAACCCCCTCCGGGTCAAAAACCACTGAACACTTCTCTAGTAATTGTCTTCTTCTCTCTTTAAAAGAAATGTTAATTATATCAAGATTTCAGCTACAACTGAGGGATGTGTCAACCCCCTAATTCACAGGCCACAACCTGTAAGATGCTACTAAACCCTAATATCCTGTTGCAACCAGAAGGAAGCCCCAATGCCCTGTAGATCAAGCCACAACCTGATGAGTACTCCAACACTTCATTTACCAGTTGCTGTCAGAAAGGATGCTTTGCTGCCCTGTTAGTTTATGAGCAACAACTGAATGGACGCCATAATGCCCTGTGCAAGCCACAACTTGCCCTAACACCACCCTGCAACCTTGAAGTGTTCTCAAGCCACAACCTAAAGGTGACTCCAATCACCCAGAAGAGTCGATAGGTCATGTTTCACAATTTTCACACTAGATCCCATGTACTTTGAATCAATGTAGAATAGTAGCAAGAAAGATGTAGAATAAATGTCAAATCTTGGTAGTCGTTTATCACTATTCCCACAAACTGATCACTGCACAATGCTACACATCAAGCTATCACTGTTCAACTGCACATTGTATATCATTGTCACTACAAATCACTACACAATTTTGGGCAACTAGGTCCAAACTCCGGGTTGTGCTGCTCAGATGATGATCCCGATATTTTTGCTGGATTCCTCTTTCGGAGAGGTGTAATATTGATCTAAAGATCATCTCGATCGGATGAGAAGAACATGTATTTTGAATTTATTCCACTTATGTGCTAGGTCGGCTTGGAATATAATATAGCCTTAAATGTCTTAAAGGACACGTGTCACACACCCCCACAGATGATTATAAATAGGAGAGTTTTGGAGATCATTTCACACACATTGTGTGGAGAAAATTATCTTCTCTCTTCTTGGTGCATCTGTGTTAGGGCTTTCTCATGGAGCTAAATTAGGGCTTCTTGATGTAGCGTTTTAGGGTTGTGTGACACGCTTGGCTGAATGACCTATTGGAGACTTTGCTGGTTGAAGCATCCTGCTGATCGCTGTAACGCCATCATTCTTCTTTTTTTCTATCGTTGGCTCGTCTTCCATCGATCTATTTATTTGTTCTATCTGCTTCAGTATTTTGTGCCCTAATCTGAAATGGCATAGAACATATTCAGAAATTTACATGGAATCAGAGCTTAGGAGAAGACAATGCCCAACTTGTGAGAAAAAAGAGAGGCTACTATAGCGTGGGAGAAGAAGAAGCTGCGTGGAACCTTTTTAGGATTTTTTTTTAATGCTATTTATGGCATCACCACAAGTCCGCATTAATTTCTGGAAGGCCGCATTACTTGAGGGCTTGTTTGGGTGGCGTAGAGGCCTAACCCCTGTGGCATATTCCTCCCTCAAGTGAGCCGCAGCTAGGAGGAGTTGTTTCAGCCCATACACTGGCCTAAATAACACTGTCCTGGAGGCCGAGTTATAGTGTAAAGCTTCAGGCAGTTTAAGCAAGATCAAGTGGCTGTTAGGCAACGTTTGGAGGCTTAAAAGGTGGTCCAAACCACTGTGCAGGAGAAGATACAAGTCTGGATGAAGGCCACACTATTTAGAGGTCTAGAAGTGAAAATAAAAGTGTTATAACAGGCTGTCAAGAAGCCCTAACCAGTGACCTAAGGGCTGAAACCAAGAAGGTTCATTTCAGGACTGGTTAAGGGTTGTTTATGAGTGAAAGAATCTTGGGAGAGGCATCCGCAGCCTCTAGGAGTTGTTTTGAGTAGGACGCAGCCCTACAAATTAATTTGAGGGGCAGCGTAGGGGTATCCATGCCCCGAATTGTAGCAGAGAAGGAGGGGACCTCTCCTAGGGCAATCCACAGCTCTAAGGAGCTATTCTGGGCCAAAAATAAAGGGCTGTTAGGGACAACATTTTGTGCCCTAACTAGACCCTGATTTGTAGCAGTCAAGGAGACCTAAACAATAAGCTTGACGTATGTATTTTTGATACATATGTGTAGATGTTAGATCCTAATTTATGGATCTGTTTGTGGATTATATCCGAGCAGATTTGGGTACCCCATTTAATGAAGTCTGCTATGTTGAAAATCGAAATTCTTTTGTGACTTAATTCTGGAATTTCTCCTTGAAAAGAAGAAAATGGTTAACAAGGATTGGATGCATGCCTGTAGCATTGGACGAATTATTCTCTGTTGATACAAAGTATAAAATATCTAATCTCTGTCTCGGTGATGAAATATCTTTATGATACAGAGGCTATTATCCTTGTGATGCAAAGACTTTGTAATTCTAAAAAGGGACTGAAGGAACAAGGCTTATGATCACTATAGCAATCAAATTCATGAAATATTAATGACTAATGAACATATTATCAGAAGTTTGAATTTGCAGTGATTTGTGACTTGAATTGTAAGGTAATACTGTGGTATGCATCTTGCATAGGCAGCATTTGACATTGTTTGAATGATAGTTTGCATTCTCAATATAGACAGCATTATATAGCACTACAATATATCTACATATCAAAAGGACACCTACAGGCTGAAGGCTGAATTTTGTAGACAAAGTCATCATTGTTTGTATTGATGGTACTCGTGAACACTCATCATTAAGTTACAAGTGTGGAGTTTGTTAGCAACAGTTTGTAGCAAAAACATCTTATCAATTGCTTGCAATAAAGGCTTCCAAAACAGAGTAATAAGAGTTGTGGCAGTCACTATATCATCCCCTGGGTATTATTCAACAAGTAGGGATTTTTCATAAACTCTACAGAAGACTCTTTATCACTTTCTGCTATAAGAGTGTTTTTTTGATCAGTTGGATAAAATCTTACTGTACAGTATGATGTGAGCCTTTGCATAACAGTGACATCTATGTGCTCCTACGTATGACAATATCTCCTTGAGTGTTTCTGGTACATGACGGTTTTATACATATATATAACCTTGACTGTCATAGAACAGTGATAGCAGTATATCTACATGGAAGTAGTGTGTCATATGGCAGAGTATATATGGCCTCACTGTTTTGATATCTTCAGCACCATGACAATGATAAGTATGATAACAGTAAGATATAAATAGATGATGTATGGCATGACAGAGATATATGGTATTAATACCTGTGCTTGTGTCAGTGATACTTGTGTCTGACAGGGGCACATATGACAGAAATATAAAGATACCTACAGCGTCATGATGGCATCCTTATCTAAAATCACCTTGACAGTGATATGATGTATATATTGGGCATTAGTGTCTGTAATGTTTATGTCTGGGCTGTAGGAAAACTCAAGGGAGTCGTTGCAAAGATGCTGGGACTAAGAGGGAGACCTCCATCATCTAAACTCTTGAGCAAATGATGTTGCTGAAAAGATGGATCAAGCCACTGTGGAGGTTGCCCATGCCATGCTATGTGACCCAGGTTTGCCGAAGTTTCTATGGGGAGAAGCTACGAACACTGCTATGTACATTCAAAATAAATGCCCGCATTCTGCATTGGACTCCAAAACTCCCGAAGAAGTCTTCTTTGGTAAGAAACGTGATGTTTCTCATTTTAGAGTTTTTGGTTGTCCTGTAATCTTTCATGTTGCCAGAAGAAAAGAGAAGCATGTTGGATGCTTCTGGGAAGAAAGGAATGTTTGTGGGCTACAACGAAACTTCGAAGGCATATAGGATCTGTGTCCAGTCAAAGAGAAGTGGAGATAAGCCACGATGTCACCTTCGATGAAGACGCTACCCTCCGAAAAGTGATGAACCTTCCTAGCTCCAAGGAAGACAATGATGTAGGGATAGAGAAGCATGAAGTGCCGAAGGATGAATCGTTGCCCGATGTTGAAAGTACAATGGACCCTATTGATCCTCCTCCTTCTAGTAGGAAGAGACCCTCATGGCTCAAGGATACTCTCGAGGATGCCAAGAGACATATGGCCCCAAGGGGGACATTTCATGAAAGCAAGAAGCTGAATCGATACCAAGGGTATCTAGCAGCCATGAGTACTATTGTACAATCTGAGCCTGGAACGTTTGAAGAAGTCGTAAAGCATCAAGTTTGGAAGGATGCGATGCACGAAGAATATGAGTCCATTATGAAGAATGATGTATGGAATGTTGTTCCAAGACCGCAGGACAAAGCTATTGTCACCTCGAAATGGCTCTACAAGATCAAGCATAGATCTGATGGAAGTGTTGAAAAATACTAGGCAAGATTTGTTGCCCAGGGCTTCTCTCAAACAGAAAGCATTAACTATGATGATATTTGCACCTGTGGCTCACTATATGACCATCCGATCTATTATTGCCCTTGCCGCTATGCAAGGATGGAGTCTCCATCAAATGGATGTGAAGACGGCTTTTCTGCATGGGTCGATAAAGGAAGAAGTGTATGTGGAGCAACCTTTGGGGTTCAAAGTCCAGGATAGAGACTCTCATGTATGCAAGTTGAAGAAAGCTCTCTATGGGTTGTAGCAAGCACTCAGGGCTTGGTATGAGAGGATTGATAGCTACTTTATGAAGCTGGGCTTCTCTCGAAGTAATGTTGATCCAAACCTTTACTTCAAGGTCGATCGTGAGAAACCTCTCATACTGGTTCTCTATGTGAACGATCTCTTCCTGACAGGTGTTGACCCTCTCATGCATCGGTGTCAAAGGGAGCTATCTTCCGAGTTCGAGATTGAAGACCTAGGACTGGTGCATTACTTCCTAGGCTTGGAGGTCTGGCAGAGACCTGGCAAGATTTTCCTATCTCAAGGAAAATATATTAGGAAGTTGCTGGAGAGATTTGGTATAAGTCTGTGTCGACACCGATGGAGCTCAACTTCAAGAAGTTGTGTGGAAATGTTGTTGGGCTAGCATTGGGAAATCCTACCGAGTATCGCCAACTCGTAGGTACGTTGGTGTTCTTAGTGAACTCTCGTCCGGACATATGATTTGCAGTGAACGTTTTTCACTGGGTCAGTGCTGAGAATCTCTTAAGATATCTCTGAGGCACGATAAACCATGGGCTGAGATACACTGCCGGGAGCAGGACACTCCATGGATATTCCGATGTCAATTGGGCTGGCAGTGTGGTGGATCGCAAGAGCACATGTGGATGCTGCTTTACACTTGGTTCTGCTTCGATGACCAGGAAGCAGAAGTCGGTAGCTTTGAGCACCGCTGAGGCTGCATACATTGCTATGAGCATGGCCTGTTGTGAAGCGATTTGGGTACGAAAGTTCTTCATTGAGTTGTTCGGCCATGTGCCATGTGCTAGATACCACAGTTATCTTTTGTGATAACCAGAGTGGGATTCGGTTGTCCGAGAATCTCATGTTTCACAACCGATCCAAGCAGGTACCACTTTGTCCGAGACATGGTACGTGGCGCCTTAAGGCTTATATAGGAACTATGAGCAGGTCGCGGATATTCTCACTAAGCCCTTGGGGAAGGTCAAGTTCCTAACCTTCCGTGAGAATCTTGGAGTCGTAAAACGAACCTGTTGAACGATGAGCTGTGAAAGCTCCGAGTCCAGTTGGACAATGAGCTCCAGGAGCTCCAGGACGATGAGCTGTGAGAGCTCTAGAACGATGAGTTGTGAAAGCTCCAGGTCCTATTGGACGATGAGCTCTAGGAGCTCCAGGGGGCGTGGGAATAGCTTCTTGAAGCTATAAGCAACCACAGGGCTAGGCTTGCCAAACCTTGTTGGTGTGCTTCCGACCCCACCATGATGACATTGAGTTGGTTCGCCTCTCTTTGGTTTGTGCCCCGCATGCATCCTACCCATGGAGTTTGGGACTCATGGGAAGTACCCCTCATCTTGGCCAATGAGGTGGGAAAAGTTAGAGACCCTAGCAAGACCGATGGACGCATCGGGGATTGTCGTACTCTTTATGATAGGATGACATGTGTCCAACGACTTGATCAGGCATCAAGTGAAGTGGGGTCTGGGACCTCCAACTGACTTCGGGTTAGTACGACACTCTTTTGATTCTTGGAGAGGTTTTAACCTCTGAGTTGACTTCGGGTTAGCCGGGTGTGATGTCTTTGTGACTCACCGTTTGAAATAAAGATGCCAGTAAAGCACGTTACGGCGGGATGACGCACGATGTTTGGATTGCACAAGTGGACGGAGTTCTCCCTAGTTGAGAGAGAGTGTTAATTTTGGGCAACTAGGTCTAAACTCCGGGTTGTGCTGCTCAGATGATGATCCCGATATTTTTATTGGATTCCTCTTTCAGAGAGGTGTAAGATTGATCTAAAGATCATCTCGATCGGATGAGCAAAACATGTATTTTGAATTTATTCCACTTATGTGCTAGGTCGGCCTGGAATATAATATAGACTTAAATGTCTTAAAGGACATGTCACATACCCCCACAGATGATCATAAATAGGAGAGTTTTGGCGATCATTTCACACACAATGTGTGGAGGAAATTATCTTCTCTCTTCTTGGTGCATCTGTGTTAGGGCTTTCTCATGGAGCTGAATTAAGGCTTATTGATGTAGCATTTTAGGGTTGTGTGACACGCTTGGTTGAAAGACCTATTAGAGACTTTGCTGGTTGAAGCATCCTGCTGATCGTCGTAATGCCATCATTCTTCTTTTTTCTATTGTTGGTTTGTCTTCCATCAGTCGATTTATTTGTTCTATCTGCTTCAGTATTTTGTGCCCTAATCTAAAATGGCATAGAACATGTTAAGAAATTTACACCTATGCAAGCCACAACTTGCCCTAGCACCACCCTGCGACCTTGAAGTGTTCTCAAGCCACAACCTGAAGGTAACTCCAATCACCCAGAAGAATCGATAGGTCATGTTTCACAGTTTTCACACTAGATCCCCTGTACTTTAAATCAATGTAGAATAGTTGCAAGAAAGATGTAGAATAAATGTCAAATCTTGGTAGTCGTTTATCACTATTCCCACAAACTGATCACTGCACAATGCTACACATCAAGCTATCATTGTTCAACTGCACATTGTATATCATTGTCACTACAAATCACTACACAATTGTTGGCTATCATTGCATGTCACTGCTCATGAATGAATAGTCATCAATGCACAACCACAGTCGTCATCGTACCAAGTGCACTCGATGCTACAATCAACTGGTACTGCTATCAAATAATGGCACAATCCAAGGTGCCTCAGGTCATCCCGAGGACCTGCAACCAGTGCTCTCAAACCCTGTCCCCAGAGAGCTACCAACATATATGTAAGCATGTTGTTTAATTAGTCAAGCCCTGTCATCCATCCTTCTTCATTGTGTTGTACAATTGGATGTGATTTCCTTCAATACTTGCTACCTGGCGAGATTGCAATTGTGTCACCACACACAAAACCCTAAGTCATGATAGAAGTCAATAAGTCAAGCCATTGTGTCATCATACAAACCCAACCAATTCACGGTCAATAGTCATAAATTAACCAATTATCATCAATTCAAGTCAAGTCAATGATGAATTATTAGGATTTTCTCTAACTGTCATGAATGAATTGCCAGGTGTGAAGTGAGTTAAGTTAGGTCAATTCAAACATTTCTTTAAGAATTGATATCCCATCATCACTGTCTCAAGATTCATTATTATTGGAGAAGTCAATCATTGCTACTGTAGAAGTCAGACATCATGGTCAATGATTAAGATACTTGTATGTAAAGTTTCTTGTCAAAGCAAAGGCACTTGTCATCAAGAGTAAAGATCAAGCCAATAGATCACATAGTCGAAGTCAAGGTATGTTTGATTTGTTAGTCATATGGTGTCATAGTCAAGTAGGGTCAAGGTCAAACATTCATAGATCCTTGCTTGAAATGCCAAGTTTATTTAATAAGTCTAAACTCAAACAAGGCCACCCTATGTGGAATGCATGTAAACAAGCATAAGTTCATGTATCACACTTCAGTTCTTCCTCCAATCTATCAAACCCTAGCTGCCAACATGTTATCAAGGAATCATCTTCCGAAAAAATGTTGAAAATAGCAAATACATCCAATGTCAATGTTTCAACTGCTCATCTCAATAATGCTTGTTAAATCTATGTCATTGTTTTTGCAAGAACATATAAATACTTGTCACCGTATCATGTCAAGGTCAACAAAGTCAAATTACATTATACAGTCATTGTTAATGTCAGTAAAAGCAACGAATTACTTATGCAAGGAGCTCGCCTTTCCATAAGATGTGTCATTAGTCGTCAAGGTTTTTGCTGTAGCATAATTTCATCAAAATATAAAGGATACATTTGTATTTTAACAAGATTGTTTTATTGTTGTTACTATGTCATGATGAGACCTAAAGGAATAGACCTACTTCATCCCTTTTATGCAACGAGTCATCAACCAAACATGAAACAAACTCATCCTTCGCATGCCCTAACTACGATTGTTGTGGAAGCCCTAACCATAGGGTGTTTTCCCACACAAAACAAACGAAAGCATACCTTAAATAGAGAATATTCCTTAGCTAGACCAAAAAATTCAGAGAGTTTGTTAAGAAATTGATATCATTTCAGAGTTCATTTGGTCACCCTTTTATAATAAGTGCAGGGGGGGCTCTTAAGATGAACGTTGCAGGAAATTTTATGGTGTTCGTATTTAATTTCTAATTAGATGATTGTTGGAAGAATTTCAGTAAGGGCCCCATAAGGCCTTAAAATATTTAAACATTAAACAATACCAGCCTTGTTGACCTTGAGGAATTGACTATGAGTGCCTTACCTTTATTAAATGGTGAGGGCCACATCCTATAACGGAAAGACAATTTAATACCCTAAGACTATTAATAATCATAAATAACCCTTAAGATATATTTGTTTTTAAGGATCATGCCTAGAAATATTTTCAATTCCACTAGAATTTGAAATGAAAGATTGCCCTAGTGCATATGGTCGTATTGTGAAGTCAATGATTGATTTATTGTCTTTCATCCTTGAAATTTATTCAACTTATATCCTACTTACTGCCACTATCTTCAAAAGAAGTTCGATGTCATATATTGATAACCCTAGGAGAAAAAATGATAAGTTGTCATGTCACTACCGCTTGGGGTTTTAGCCTAGTCACTGGGTTCACAGACTTCAAGCTTAGTTTTATCTTCAACCAGGAGGCCTCTCGGGGCGTACCACGTATCAACAGAAACATCTTTTCGGGGAGAATCTAATGACATAGATCTCCGACCCAAAATCAATGATTTGACCTACCAAAAACCCTCGAAAAAGTCGGGGTACATCCTCAGTCCAGGGAACCCAAACCCTAGGACTTGGGTTTTCAACCATCCAATAGTATAGCTACCATCTTGATGTAATCCAGCAATTACTAAGAAGCATTCATTAACCATTTAATATCAATGATTGGTATTTTTAGTCAAAGTCAAACCCAGTCAACTGCATGGGTTAACATCAATGACAACACAATCCAACAAGGATGGTGTAATTGGCTCTGGAAGCTCTGTATTAGTTTTTCTGAATAATCAAAGCAAAATTCTTTGGGGGCAATGTTATGGAGTATGTCTTCAGCTTTTTATGGTAATATTCTTCTAATGATTTGTGCTTAAGTTTCTACAAAGTTTAAACTTGTTATTTTCATTAGCCTTTTGGATTTATTGGTCGCTTGTTTGCCACCTATATATGGATTGGAGAAACACTATGTTGCCAGGAAACGTGGGTTCGGGGACGGGGACAGGGACGGGGACAGGGACGGGGATGACATTTTTTGAAACAGGGTGCGTGGGTTCGTCTAGGTATTTTTATATTAATATATATTATAATTTATATATCACATATAATTCTATATTTTCTAAATTATAAATTTAATGACACACACATACAAGGTACATGAACTTTGAAAAACCTTTATAAACTCTGGAAAGAAAACTATTTAAGAGTCTCGAGTTTGAAGAAATGCCTAGGATTTGAGAATGTGAAAACCATAGGCAGATAGGAATTGATCCCCACTCCAATAAAAGAGACTCTAATGGTGATGAGAATCATGGTTTGAACTTTGGTCCTCCTAGGATCAGTTGTTGATGCTGGTAAATGCCTTCCCTCTTGATCTCCAACTGTTGCAGAGACAAATGAGTTAAAAAGAACAAAAACAACACTTGAGGGTTAAATCCATCATAGGCAGTTTTTCCATCATGATGTGTTTTAACTTTTTTCCAATGACAATGTGGTGATTTTTTTTGTTTTTAAGGTTTATCATCCCAAAAATCATAATGTGGCGGATTTTTCTCTGATTTTTTTTTCGATGCTTGTAACTTCATCTTATGTATATTTGAAGCGTGCTTTGCTCTCCAAACTTTGTATACTTACATATCTGATTTACAGCGTATACTCTAATGGTGAATGAATAGTTTCTAACTCTGTTTGGTATGCAGATTTATCATGAACAGCTAGCTGATTATGTTAAGCGATTTGACAAACATATAGAAGCTATATGGGCAGATTTATGGATGTAATAAATTCACTGTAACTAAGTAATTTCAGATAAGTTATATGTTGGGATTTGTGCCCTAAGGGCTGGAAACATGGTTACCTTGAAGTACGATTTGTTCCATGTGCATTTTCTTGGGCTGCCTTGTATATTTTTTTGGACAGTAGTGAAACACATACTATTGTAAATTGTAACTCGTTTCGGGTTCATCTCTAAGGCTGAAAATTCACAGAGAATATATTTGAGAAAACTAAAGGTTGAGGTGAAAATTTTGAATTTGCATTAAGAGGTGATTCTCAAAATTTCCACATGTAAATCTGATGTTACTGATTTTGATGCCTGTCCTGGTAGGAACTGTGAGGCACGCAGCAGAGGCAGCCAGCCCTAGAGATTCATCTATGTGTGTGTGTAATTTATAAATTTAAATTATAAATAATGTAAATTGTAATTTGTACGTTTTAAAAAATAGTTAGATTTCTAATTTATTAAATTATTTTTAATTTAATTTTTATATTTATTAAAATTTAATTAAAATTTTTAAATTTTAATAATTTATAAAAAAATATATATATCTGAGGAAATTGTTTATGAAGAACCCAAAATTTGGATTCTAAGTACCCAAACCATGGGTTCTTCGTATTCAAAGAACCCAAAGAACCCAATTTTTTTTTTCGAAGAACCCGGTTCGTTTGGGTTCTTCTAAGAAGAACTCGTACCCGAATCCGGTACTTGGGTGTGGGAACCCGGTGCGGGTTCGAGAACCCCACCCCCGGGTGCGGGAACCCGTGCAACGTAGGAGAAACACATTTGACTAGGCAGATCTAATGGATCCTATTAAAATATGTAACTAGGTTCGGTCATCATAATGACATATGTAATCATGATTTTATGTATTTGATGTAATGAAAAAAAAAATTTATTATTGTTGTTCTTGAGGCATGGGTTTCATGTTAATTAAGGTTGTCATTGATGTCAATAAAATGATGTCATTGTTGAAGATGATGGAAACCCTAGGTCTATGCTAATACCTTTGTTGTTGCGCAAACCCAAGATCCTAAACACATGAAACCTTAAAATCCCTATCCTATAAAATCCCTAAACCATAACCATACATTTACACTACCATACATTACATTAGGCTATGATACACTATCTTACATTACACACTACCATACATATTTAATAAACATAATCCTTGGCGCCAAATATGTTTTGAAACAACGTAAAGATTCCTTATTAACAAGGATGAACCAACTTTGATTAATGGCAGTCAAACATGTTCCCTATGACCATACATGGTAGACATAATGTTTAATATTGGCAGCATGGTGTACAAACATGACATACATGTTCCTACAAGGCAAACATAATGTATAATGCAGACAAACATGTTCCCTATGACCATACATGGCAGACATAATGTTTAATGTTGGCAGCATGGTGTACAAACATGACATACATGTTCCTACATGGAAAACATAATGTATAATGCAGGCAACATGGTGTACAAACATGGCAAACATAATGTATTATGCAGGTAGCATGGTGTAATACATCACTCACATGGCAGACAAGATCTTTTTGCATATTTTTTTATATGATCCATCTTCGATATGGCAGACCAATATTTGGCATGTCCACTTAAGAAGCATATCCATATTTTATCACCACGTACAATACAACTAGACCAACTGAGAGATTTTATGCATTGAAATTAGTTTCATCATATGTTAAACTCTCCATAAAATAATGGAGTCGTATTATATATTTTTCATGATATAAGAAAAGCGTATTTTGTATTGTTCGGCTCCAAATTAATCATGTCGGCTCTCCATAAAGTCATGTCTCTTGAAACAAGGCAAACCACTATAAATATATGGTAAAGTTCAAACATTGAAAAAAAATAAAAAGATCATCTCGGTGAAGAACATACATACAGAGGCACAGAAACGGAAGAAGACAGAAAGAAAGCCGGGGAGAATAAAAGAAGAATTACATTGGGCTATTTTCCTTGTTTGGATTATCATTCAAGCTATAGCTACTCCGACAGACTTGTGAAAAGGTTTATTGAACAGGCCTATTACGAATTGCAGACAAGTGGAATTAAAAGCTCGGATTAATAGCTACAGCAACCTGTGATCTCTCAGAACTCTGGGAGGTGTACGACAATAATATTTGGCCATTGAGTCGGGAAGATGAACCCTAGCCTCTTTTGTTTAGCTCCCCTGTTCGCCGACGCCGTCATGCCGCCGACTAGTCATGGAGATCTCGGCTCACAGTGGTTTGAGGACTCTACAAACCTCCACTCGGCTTTCGCTTGGCTGCCTGTCGCCAATCACATACTCGTTCCAGCGAGAGAAGCGATTGCCAACAGCGTTCGAAATGCGGCTCTGTCCCTTCGGCTTCACAGTGACTACTATCCAAAGATGAAAAAATCGCGATCGGGATAAAATCGCCGAGGGGAAAAAATCGGAAAAAATCGTAAAAATCGGGAAAAAATCATAAAAATCGGGAAAAAATCGGCACATACAAAAATATTCATTTTTTTCAATTTTTTTAATATCTAAAGCACCCACAACATAAAATAAATGCATTGACACATAAATATGAAAAAAAAACTAATATATAAGATGTGTAATATCATGTCTAGTGCTACATCACACATAATAGTGAATCATGTCCTGAATATTAAGTCCTGAGTCTCAACTCAACCTCAAAATATCAACAAAAAATAGAATAATGTATCTCATATCATGAGTCATAATGTTATATACAAAGGAATGCACCAAATAACCTATACTACTGATTTCCTCTGCCCCTCTTGCGAGAAAATGTAATAGCTTTCCCTCTAGACGAAGAAGTTGGCGGGGCTGGCAATGGACTCTGTTGTGCTCCAGATCCTGAAGCACTAGGAGCTAAAGGAGGTAGACCACGTCCTCTACCGGTAGCAGGGGTAGGTGATGTCACCTCCTCCTCCTATTGTTGCTCCTCCTCCTCCTCCTCATGAAACTCATCATTGATTCATCGCTACTAGAAATGGGATCATCAACAAGAGATACATAAACATCATCTAGCTCAAAGTCTTCGGACTTGGATTGCTCAACCTTAAAATGCGGTAGAAAAAGATTAACATGCCTAACCAGTTGTTTTCCTTTGAGTGAAGGGTACATTCTTGTTAAGGCCACGATAGGGGAGTTCAACAATCAATACCACCAACATCAACAAAGTTCAACAATCAATGCCACCAACATCAAGGTTCTTAAAGGACTTCATGCTCTTGATCAAATGCCAATCTCATACCCTTACACATAATAGAATCAAATGGAAACAATGCAAATCCCTAAACCATGAAACCCTGAAAACCATTAAGTCTGCTGAATTTTGAGTGAAATCTAAAATTCTAGTTTCTCCATATGAAATCCAATGAGGTCGAAACCACTCTTAAACATCCTGAGTCATTTCATGGTAATGTTAAAAATTTAAGTAAAAGTGATTTTCATCATCACTTTTACTTTAAGAATTTAACATTACCATGAACTGCCAACAGGGTGTGTCAGGAAAATGAGAGGGCTGCAAAAATGACAAAAAAAAAAATCGATTTTTGAACTTATAGGGTTGCTATTTCATGGGCCCACGATTTTTATCAAAATAATCGTGATTTTTTCGCGATAACGATTTTTTCAAAAAATCGTTGAAAAAATCACCGATAAAATCGACAGCCCGAAAAACTCGCGCGATAAAATCGCGATTTTTTCATCACTGCTACTATCTTGTTAGTCGAGAGAAGAAAACGGCCGCCACCAGGGTTAAGTTCAGCTATGCTGCCACCGTCAGTGATTTTGCAGGTCCTGCTCCTGCACAACTCCCCCCCGCAGTCTGCCCCTGCTTTCGTGAGAAGGCTGTCGATGGCGTTGCTTCAGGGGTTTTCATCACTTTGATGCAGGGGACAAGCTCTGATGCAGAGCCCATTGGTGTTCTGCTCTGGTTCACGGAATCAATCCTCATCGTGGCTACCTATTGCTTGGAGCGTTCAGCCATAACGCGCCCAGCAACAAAAATATCGACTGCTGCTCTAAATGGGGCTTTCGCCACTACCCCCTGCGGCAACTTTGTCGGGTTCCGGAGGTGGATTGGAGGCATTTCCCTCCCTCATGGCATATCTACGCAGAGGATCGAAGACGACCGCAAAAGCAAAAACGACCTTAGTTGTTGCGCTGCTCTAGTTCTTAAAAAGCGCCCTGCCTCTTTTCAGATCCAACTCCTGCAGCTTTCTGGCAAAACAATTTTGCTGTGGGTCTCTTCTTCTGATCTAATTAAGAATCTCAAGCTAAATCTGGAGCGTCGGACAGGGATGCCCTCGGTTCACCAGAGACTTCTTTTTCAAGGTAAACAACTTGAGGACCTTCGTCCCCTCTCAGTTTACAACATTAGCAGAAATGATTCTATTGTGCTCACCCTTCGTTTGAGAGGTGGTGCCGCTGGACAGTCTTCCTCAGCCCCATCTTTCTCATACAAAGATGTTGTACATTCTCAGAACCCCAAACCCCCTGCAGCCCCCAAACCCCAGCCTTTTCTGGTTGACAAGTTGGATAAAGTTCCATCTGTTGAGATCTCCCATCCAGCTCTTGCAGAGGGTCTTCAAAATTTTGCAGAGAAAGCCATCATATGCAGATTTAATGGACTTTTGCCAAGAACAAAGGAACTTTATGAATGGATCCACGACAACTAGACTAGCAAATGCAAGGTCAGCTTCTGCTCAAAAGGATTCTTCATAGTATTGTTCGATCACTCCAAGCATTATGAACAGGCCTTAGAGGAAGGTCCCTGGTTTTTTGGAAATGCTGGGCTCTTCTTAACCTCTTGGTTCCCAGATTTCGACCCGGCTACAGCTGTCATCACCAAGACACCTGTTTGGGTTAGGCTTCCCAACTTACCAGTGCATCTATGGCATGTGGCAGTCTACAAACACATGGGCAATGCCTTGGGCCACTTTGTTACGGCAGATTATGCTAGGGAACTTCAGGGCCTCTACACATATGCCAGAATATGTGTGGAGGTTGACATCAGCAAAGGCTTACCTGATCAAATAATCATCAAGGTTGGCGACTTTGTTTGGACTCAAATCTTAGACTACGAGAACACTGCTTTCCGTTGCCGCCATTGTCACCAAACAGGGCATCTGCAGAACTCTTGCCCCTCCCTCCCTGCAAAAAAGACTAAGGGAAACAGTACAAAGTCCAAATCCAAAAGATGGACTCCTTGCACCCCGCCGCCCGCTGTAGACTCTACCTCCTCGAGCTCAGATGATGAGGGGAGTGATGCTAAATCAGATCTTGCCCCTCAGTCGAAGAACTTGTCCACCGATGCTCCCGAGCATCCCCCTGATACTACTGTCACTCAGAAGCGTTTTCATGAGTCCGCCTCTTCTGACTTAGATAAGGAGGTCCCTCATTTGGAGAATTCCAATCTTCAAATTGTCCTAGCTCATACTCACTAGGATGGTTGGGTTAAAGTCAACAAAAAGAAAGGGAAGAAACTTCGTGTGGAAAATTCTACCATTTCTGGGTACTAGTTGGTTCTTTCCAGCTCTCTAGTTGCTTGCTGCTGATCCATGTTTGTCTTTTTTCTCTCACCAGGGACCGAAGTTGATATTTTATCATTCCCGATTGGCTGGTTTTTTGTTTCTCTTGTCTGTACTATCTTTGTACCATATTTTCGCTTAATAGAATTAGTCCAATTCAGAAAAAAAAACCTGTGATCTCTCAGTTTGGTGCAGCAATCCTCTTTTTAGTTCATTCAACACAGTAAGATTGTCTCTCGGTCTAGTGCAGAAATTTCCCTTTTCAGAGGATCGGTTCCTTTCTTTGAACTGTGTACAGGATAGTGAACAACTCGGATTGTGTCATCATTTTTGGGACGGATCTCTTGCAATGATACTCTGAACAGTGAAAAAGAGTCTTCATCAATGATATGATTCATTACAGTGATACTTTGTGGCAGGTGCAGTCAGTGGAACCCAGAACTGTGAGTAGTGTGATCACGGTGTAACCCAGATTTGTGGGCATTACAGTCTCGGTGAAGACTAAACCAAGGAAGCATGGGTCAAGGGTCAAAGAAGGCTTCCCGTGATTCTAATTTTTGAGGCAGATTTTTAAAACAGTTTATGTGTCACCCTTGGAGCAGATCATTGAAGTGTATGGAGATTTGATAGTTGGAGCCTAGACTAAGTAAATTTGGAGCCTTGTACTAGTGCGGCAGCCTTGGAAGCCTTTAGACAATGGAGTATTAGGACTCCTGGAGCAGTGAAGTTCTTGGAATTCTTGAAAAGTGCTTGGGAAAGCATTGTTGATAACATCTTTTTGAAGCACATTGACAACACCTTGGAGCATCTTGTGAAGACACTTTGAAACTAAACTTGGAGATATTATTGGAGATCATGATGCATTGTTGATGTCATCATGAGGTGACTTAGAGAATTTTGTAAATTTTTGAAGATGTTCTATGCTTGAAGCAACTTTACTTTTATCCCCAATGTTAATCAGCAATCACAAAAACAAGAAAGTAAAGTGATGATAGAACATACCAGTAGATCGACAGAAGACAAGCCAGAAAAATATAAGTGTGTTGGTGTGTTACGGCGGTCAACAGGATGCTTCAACCAGCAAAGTCTCAATACGGTCAACCAACCAAAAGTGTCACACACACAACCCTTAAAGAGAGCTCATCAAAAATCAACATAACTCAATAAAATAATCGCACATCCAGATTTCCAGCATCATCCAGATTTACGACATCATCCATATTTACGACATCCATTTCCGGCATCATCCATATTTACGGCATCCAGATTTCTGGCATCATCCATATTTATGGCATCATCCAGATTTATGACATCATCTAGATTTACGGCATCCATATTTACGGTCGGCATCATCTAGATTGACGGCATCATCTAGATTTATGGCATCCATTTTCAGCATCATCCAGATTTATCCATTTACGAATCATGAGGATGTGTGTGATGAGATGATTGAAATGTCCTCCAACGTTGACTCTATTTATATCAATCATTGAGGGTGTGTGACACATTTGCTGGGGGTGTAAAACCTTAAGGCCGACCTGCACACATTTTGAAAGTATTAAAAATAAATTCAAAATAAATGTTCTGCTCATCGGATCAAGATGATCTTTAGATCGATCTTGCACCTCTTCGAAAGAGGAACCCAATAAAAATATTGGTGTCTTCATCTGAGCATCAAAACATGGAGTTTGGACCTAGTTGTCCAATTTTAACAGTTGGGTACGATGAAGAGCAGTGGTGACACCTTCTAAGAAGAAAAGGTGGTCATTGATGATGCAACGTGGAGACTAAGTGTGACAGGGCTCGTTGAAGAAGACATTGGGAGCCGTGAAGAATAACCAAACATATTTTGAGGAAGTGAAGTTGCAGGTTGAAACCCAAGAGGTTGGAGCCTCATAGAGACAAGGTCGGTGCCTTGGAAGATAGGGTTGGAGCCCTAGAGGATTGGAGTCATCAAGAAACCAAGTCAGAGCCTGTACCAGAGATAGGGTTAGAGCCCTAGAGGTTGGTGCCTCAAATTGACAAGGTTGGGGCCTTGAAAAGACCAAGTTGGTGCTTGCCACAATACAGGTTGAAGCCTGGAAGATTGGAGTCTTCATCTAGGGTTGGAGCCCTATATCATTATTGTACTTTACTTATTGTAAAGAAGAAATTAATAAAAGTATCTATTCCATCATTGTTCATTTTGCGCTCTAAATATGAGTGATTTAACTAGTAAAATTACAATTGAAAAGAAATACTGATTAACCCCCCTCTCAGTATTTCCAACATTTCATGCTCAAGGAAAATTATTTTTAGCTCAAGATCCCATCTAGAGCTTATAGGGCTTTCCATTGAGTCTACAAGTCATTAAGTTATTGTCATGTATGAATGACCTATTTGGGGCATGTTACATATGGTAAAAGAAAATTTATTTGAGTCAAATAGAGTCAAATGACCCTCCAAGACCAAGCCAAGATGAAAGCTACAAGTCGGCCTTCAAAAGAATCAAGTCAGCTTATCAAGAGGACATGTCGACCTAGGTGCTATGTCAAGTAAGCCTACAAGCATGGGTAAGGAGCCTATATATAAGAGGACTCATCATCATTCAAGGACACACTCACAACACACAACAAGTTCGATCAAGGAAGAGGAGAACTACGAGGAAGAGGAGGACAAAAAGGAGAGAAGAAAAATCTAATTTTTGGGACTGTTTTTGGGTATTCTTCTCACACATGTGAAGTAGATTAAGGCATCCTTCAGCAAGTACCAAAACTGCAGTCATCATCAAGGTTCGAGTACTGGGTCAAGAAAGGTCTCTCTAGCAAGTCGAATTATCAAGGGAAGTCAAATCAATCGAAGAAGAAAGGAGGCGAATTTGTCCATATTCAAGCCGCACATATGACCTAGGGTTTCTGCAGAAGAAGGTGAAATTGCAGGTCTGCAACAGCAAGCCGAAATTCTGAGCTAGGGCAGAAATATGAAGTTGTGGAACAAGTTTGACCAGCGTTGACTTGAAAGAAGAGAATTTCATCAAGGAGAAGCTTTGACTTGGTCTTGGAGGGGTCTTGGTCAAGGGTCATAGGTCTTGGAATTCATCAATTGAAGATTCTATAAGAAGAAGAATTCTTGTGGGTTTTCCTCTCAGAGTGGAGAGGTTTTGGCCCTTGTTGATTGCCAAGATCTTGTGTCCTTTGTCTTATTGTTCTTTATGGTTTGGTAGTTGTTTGATGAAGAAAACACTAATAATAAACAAGTGAAAGAAGAAGCTAATTAAGTGAAGTAAAAATATACCACAAATCAAAGTAAGAGAAAACATCCTACGTTGTTGCCCTTAGATTTCTTAACATGGTATCAGAGCTAAGGTGACAAGTCAAGGAAGGGCAGCTTAAAGAAGGACACTCAAGGGTCGGAGCACTAGAAGATCATCAATAGCATCAATCATTAAGAAGGACCACTCATCTCAAAGGCACCACAAGGACAAAAATTATCGTGAAGGGAGTTACTGAATAAGACCTCAAAAGCCTTGTTCATTCAAAGAAGGATTCTACACTTGAAGACATTCTTGGGAACATCACTCAATCATAACCTCGAAAAGAAGGAGACCTCAAAGACCTTACCTCTACTCAAGGAAAGAAGGAATACAAAGCCAAAGCATCAAAGAAAGGCTAGGAGAAAGGTATTTTCATCATCATTATCATCAAGGAACCAAGGTGATCTCCCTTTGAAGGATCATTTTTGAAGGAAGACATCTTCATCAAGAGGACATCATTTATCATTATCATCATCATCAAAATCAAGAAGGCAACAAGTTGAATATATTGTCATCAAGGAGTATCATCACAAGTAAAGCAACAAATTGGGTCATCAAACTTTCTTGCATGGAAGAAGAGAACAGATTTGATCCTCATAGAAAATGAAGTCATTGATCATGTTAAGGGTTATATCACTAAACCTCCAAAGGAAGTAAGGGCTCAAAGGATTCTTATGGAATCCATCAAAGATCCCCTCATACCCTATGTATCAAGGTTGGAGACATCAAAAGAAATATACGAGAAGCTAGTAGAATTATTCTCCGTAAGTACTACTGGAGAGGTGATATCATTAAGACAAGAACTGCACAAGCTGAAGATATCAAAGGAAGATGGAATAGCCTCATACTTTATGAGGGTATCATAAATAAGAGACCAACTACAAGAATTGGGAGAAATAATGTCTGATAAAGAAATGACCACCATAGTGCTCAATGCACTACCCGAGGAATGGGGCAACTTTACATCAAGCATCTATAGAAAGAAGGAAGCTACCCCATTCAATGAACTTTCGTCATTGTGCAAAATTGAAGAAACCGGGCTGAAGGCAAAAAGTGATGTAGGATCAAACCAGCAAGCACAAGCATTTGTTGCCTTGGCTAAGAAGAAAGGAGAATTTGGAAGGCTTGGTCCTCAAAAAAATAACAAGAAGGATATGTCAAAAATCCAATGCTATGGTTGTCATGAATATGGGCACTACAAGAGAAATTGTCCTAAACTCAAGAAGTACAACAACAAAAGAGGAAGGGAAGAAGCCCATTTCACCGAAGAAGTGGAAGAAGCTAAAAGGAAAAAATCAAAGGAGGAAGTAAAAGATATCCACTCTGATTGATATGATCTTCTCCACCAAGTTCTTTTCAGTTTTTGTAAAGTATAGCTATCATGGTAGAAAATATGAGAAGCATGATAGGATGCGTCATTTTAGGGGATGGCATTATAATAGCATACGATTGAAGCAAGAGCTCACAACATCATCGTAAGATCTTGAAAGATAGCTGAAGTAGAAGTCTATAGCAATCATCATTAGAAGGAAATAGCTCTTAGTAACCTCATTGGAAGCATGAGTAGTACTTATGGGTAGAAGAAAGTCATCTAGTATAGAGCTCATCATTAGAAAGGAGCATTTGCAGGATCAGGATAATCAAGATCCTCCTTTGGAATCTTAATTAGAAGGTTCATCTCTTGGAAGAAGCAAGTGTCTCGTTGAGAATTCCAGCTTGTACGGAATTCATTGTTTGGAAGAATGATGGTATGATGACAAAGGAATGTAGCATGTCAAGATGGTTGAAGTACTCTCAATCAAGGAAAGGAAGATGTTGAAGGAAGCCTAGACGACCAAAAGAAGAAAAGAGGTATGTATGCATATGTTTAATAAACTAATCACGTCATCATATAGTTGTAGATAGCATGGGTGGATACTCTACCTCATCAGTATGATCAAAGGAAAGGGATCTCTTTCATGCATGAAGGCATGGCTCACATATTGACTGGATGAAATCAACATAATATGTCCTCATATGTGTGAAAATTTCATTTATTGCAACGACTGGTAATTATTCTCCTAACTGTAAATTTAATTATGCAGTTTATTTGCTATGAGAAACAATGAATAAAACCACAACTGCAATTTTCACCATCAAAATGCTACGGAAAATCAAATACTAAAACTGAGAAATTCTAGCACACAAACAAAAATTATGCCACTATTATTTTTGGACAATTGTCCCCAGAAAAACTAAATGTGGGAAAACCGGTGTAGCAGTTGAGGATTTTATTATTTATGCAGCAGCAGAAACTCTGAGTAAAATAAAATGACGCCAAATTGGCATTTCTATATGAGAAAAAATATTGGCAAAAGTATTTGAGGGATTTTACCCTCCTCAAGCAATCCCACAACAAATTAAGCCTCAAAACTGGCTACGAAACTCTCTGCGTCAACCTTCTGCGTTGCTTCTACGCAGGCCCCATTTGTACTGCCCAGAAACTGCCTCTGATATGACGTCTAGCCTGTTGCTACCACTGGAAGTGATTCTTCCGACCTCCTGGAAATTATCTCGGCCTCTGGAAACTAAATCACCCCCCTTCTGGCTAAATCGAACTGCCTATCTTGAGGCACTGCGCAATCCCTGCGCTGCCTTCTAAAGAATATTTTCGGCCTTCTCTTCTGACTCTTCCAGAACTGGAGATTCCTCTGTAAATTTGTAACTCTGCCACCTACAACAGGACCTCTGACTCTATTTCTCCTTCTAAATCACTTGCACTGGAAAATCAAACTGTCTAGATCACCGAGTATCTCCACTGGTGTGTTTTCTCCCAGTTCCCATCGACTTCTTCTTATAATCCTCTGTTGAGACTCCAACAGCGAAGATTAAATCTTAATCAAGGGATAGGATCGTCTTGCAGTCAATCCGTGTGTGTTTCTAGACTATTCTCACCTTAACTTAATTAATTCTAATTAATTAACCATATTCTCTAAGTTTAGACTTAAAAAATATTTAAAAATTGGTTAATGATCTAATTAAGCCACCTCTAGGTGGAATTTCCAGAAACAATTTCTGGTTTTGGAGATCTTATGTATTCTAGCCTCTCCACCAAATTTTGTGGCTAGAACACATCCAATGGTACAAAAATTAACACTCCCTCTTAGCGAGGACCATGTTCTAGTCCTGCACACCCTGCTACAACCATAGTATTAAAAACTAGTCGGGTCAAACTGGAAACCGGTCAAACTGGCCGGTCAAAACTGGTCGAAAACCCCGGTTTCACTCTCCTTTCGCTCATTTTCCCGGTCAAACCGGTGCTGACCAGTCGATTAAGGGCGAAACCGGCCGGTTTATCCCTAAACCGGTCGGTTCCGTCCTTAACCGGCTGGTCAGCTGCCAAGGCCGCAAAAGGGACCCACGCAAGGAATTTTGGTCGGTTTAGAGTTGTTTTGGAGCGAAGAGGAGGGTTGTTTCCCTCCAAAAACACCCTCTCCAATCCTTTATAAGTAGGAGCAGCCTCTCATTTGTCCCACACCATCTCATTTGGAGATTTTGTGAGTTTGATTAAGAGCTTGGAGAGTGTTGACTTTTTGCTGGAGTAGTGGAACAGCATAGAGTTTGAGGCTTGAGCTAAGTAGTAGCCATCATGCCTCCAAAAGGCAAGGATGCTGCATGGGCTCATTGTGATATGATTGATGGCAAAATGATTTGCAAATATTGCCAAAAATCTATTGCAGGAGGGGGTATTTACAGGTTCAAGCAACACTTGGCTGGGATAGGAGGCCATGTAAAGCCATGTGGAGCACCAAATGAAATAATAGGGCATATTAGGGCAGAATACCTTCAGAAGTTTGAAACTCAAGTCACTGAACCAATAGAGAAGTTTGTGACTGGAGTAGGTGCAAAGTTTGGCAATCGAGAGTTCGGAGACTCAACCAACTGAGTTTGATCATGATGAAAAGTTTCAAGTGATAATGTTGATCATTAATTAGAATTTAGTAATATCATATATGTAGATTTGTAGTAGACTGTACTATGTAGGCCAATGGCCTCAATGCTCATAGCTTGTAGCATTGTTTTTGGACTTTATGGGTCATTTGGAGCCTCATTCCTTATGTATTTTTTCGACGATATGTACTGCACTCGGTGGCATTTTGATATATTCAGTGTTCAACTTTACATGGTATATAAATGAGCAAACTTTGCATATTTTGTCTCTATTGGCTTGGAATCATGGTTGCAAATCTTAAAAATAGATTTTTTTATTAAAAAATAATTATTTAATGTATTTTTTTAAAAACTGGTTCTTTTAGCCCTGACCAGTACCGGTTAGACCAGTTCCGATCCGGTTACCAGTTCATTAGGTCCACCGGTTCCGGTTTTTAATACTATGTCTACAACACTCTGTCTCTGTATCATCCCTCTGTCATGTTGAAATATGTAACTAGGTTCGGTCTTCATAATGATAGATGTAATCTTGATTTTATGTATTTAATGAAAAGAGAAAAATAAATTTATTATCATAAGTCTTGAGGCATGGGTTTCATGCTCAAGAGAATTTATTTTATAGGTCAAAGCACCCATTGAGTGCTTCTATGTAACAACCCGCTCCCGAGTTATGCACAATGATATTAACGTGTGTACGGTATAGGCATTTGATAGCTACACCTACCTATCTCGCACACATCACACTAGTACACCTAACTACTAATATCAAGATTACCTGAGTTAGAAATCAATATTAAGATTTCAGATTAATATTCATATTAATTTAGTATAAAGTATATAAAAAGGACTAATAAAAAGAAAATAAACTTGAGTTAACTAAAATATATATATAGTTAATTTAATATTCCAACATAAGCCTTAATCATAAAAATACTCAAAATTTAAGTTGTATACCCCTAAACAAATTTAATAACCATAGATCACCTCTCCACTTTAATAGCAATCACATCTCCTTAAATAACATTCGTACCTTCCTTTAAGAAGATCATATCGTGATGGAGAAAAGGCGGTGGGGTAGGATGTATGACGGTGGAGAAAGTTATATAAGGAAGATGATACGAAGGTGAAAGGGATGCGGGTCTTTTGAACTTCTGTTGATTACCAAGTGATATTATGATAAGAGAGGATTTGCGCTGAAAGGGAGTCTCTGGTTTTCTTGGAAATCTGGGCACGAGGGCAGAGGAGACATCCTCTGGGTCTGGGATTGTTCCTGGATTGGCTAGGAGGATTTGATTGTTCCAGTAATCTGTCCACAGCATCACAGGAGGAGAACCACCATTAAATCATCAGCTTTATTCCAGGTATTTTCCCATGTATAGACTAGTTCCTTATGAAAGATTAAAATTTCATTGTTGATCTGCATAAAATGGTATTACTGTTGACTTATATATATATATATATATATATATATATATATATATATTCATTCATGCTGAAAGGATGTCTTAGATTGTATTCATTAAAAGGATGATAGTTGTAGCAGTGATTACCCTGTTGGTCGAAGTAGCTAAGTCCCTCTCTAGCAAAACTCTAAAATTTAGTGGATTAGTTAGAAAAATTCCAAAGTGGGTTCTTACATTTGGTATCAGGGGGGTGTTTCAAACCCTTTTTTGACCTTATAGGCCCATAGGACAAAGTCTGATCTGAAATAGAGGCGAAGGACAAAACTGTAATAAAATACCTGAAAGCTTTAGCTGAACAAGCTAAAATAAAAAGATAAAATCAGGTTTAAGTACGTAAAATTTTAGCACTGTCAGCGAGTACTAGACTCTGTAAGGTTTTGTACATCTTCGCACCTATACTAACAGCAAGTCACGTAAAGTTGAATGTTAAATCATTTCAATTTCAGGAAGGTTTTAGCAATGAAATTTGTCCAGATAAAACAGATTTCTCTAGTTCTGTCTAGCTCATGACCTAGTTGACAGACACTGCAGGTTGTTATGAGTCAAGACACTAACTAAATTTATCTGGAACATACTTCGGTTCATTGGTGCAAATATAAATTAAAAAAAAAACTTAAAACCGGTCTATTTCATTCTGGAGTATATGCAGATTAGGCTTGTATCAAGTACCCAAAATTATACTTTCCCCTAAAAATTGAACTGAAACACAGTATAAATAATTGGCAAAGATCATCCTAGGAATAACAGTGATCAAATATAATCTACGAGTCAAGACACTAACTAAATTTATCTAGAACATACTTCGGTTCACTGGTGCAAATATAAATTAAAAAAAACTTAAAACCGGTCTATTTCATTCTGGAGTATATGCAGATTAGGCCTGTATCAAGTACCCAAAATTATACTTTCCCCTAAAAATTGAACTGAAACACAGTATAAATAATTGGCAAAGATCATCGTAGGAATAACAGTGATCAAATATAATCTATCTGCTCAGCCATACATGAGACAAAAGATTAGAAACATAAATCACATAAAAGTAGGCTAAGCCAATGAAACAGTGAACCATAACAGCAAATAGAAAATTGGCATAAATAGATGATCAATCACATAAGTTATAGGAAAGAATTTTACAGAAAACCAATGGCTATTTTCACCCTCTTAAAGGGGTTTTCTCACATCAAGCTACTGGAAATGAAAGCATCGGTAGAATATAATACATAAGAAGAGCTCAAGAATATAGAGTACGATATTAACTCTGTAGGAATGTTGTGAGTAAGACTTGTTTACAGCAGAACCGGGATCATCACCAAGCAAGAAAAGTGCTACGGCAAGCTCAAACTGGTGCCTTCCCTTTAGGACATAGGCATTCTTCAAAGCAGCAGCTTTCTTTTTTTCCTCCTTAAAATTTCGAGCCAAAAATGCCACTAAAGGCTTATCCCTTTCCTCTTTGCTCAACTTAAAAGCCCCATCAAAACATTCAGCCGATTCAATGCCATATATAACAGGGCACAATCCTTTGGATCTCTTCCTTTCAGATATTGTGTCCATGCAAGTTTCTCCATCCTTGAGCGAAGCGAAACTATATTCGTAAACCAAAATCCTACTCCTAAACTTTTCATCTCGGGCCAAGATGATCCGTCTGATAGGCATAAATCAAGTAGAATATCCTGACAATCAGAATGATATGCCCATGCTATTATCCTCGATTCCATCATCAGTTCTCCAATTTCTGCAACTCTCCCCATTGTTCGTCTAAAATGCAATTGCCAAAAACGCACCAGCATCCTGAACCTTCGAGCTGGATCATCAATGGATCAGGCTTCTCTCGAATGAATGCATTCTCTGAATGGAGCTGATTGCAGGATTTATGTGTCTTGATTTGAGTTCTTTGATACCCATTACCGATGGCATACAAGTCCACGGGATAGTTACCCGTATGCCATGAAAACCCATATTCAACTCCTGCAACTCGTAACTATTTCAAATTGCATTCATCGAACGAAAATCTGGTCTCTGTACCAAATCAGTATTTTATGATCGGAAAATAAGGTTTCGCGGGTATATTTATAGGGAGTTGTCAATTTTGAAAGGCTTACTCGAAGGGGACCGACTGGAGTATATAACTAAGGGTAACACGATACTTATGTTGATACAGATGTTGATACCTCCATTAAGATGACTAATGTACGTAGGGGAAACTCTTGGCACCGAGGCAGCTAATTCACTGAGGTGTCGTGGTCGGGCGGGGGTATGTGTCGTTGTCATTTATAAAGCGTGTTGAATAAATGTATATATCATAAGGTTTTTAAAAGTATATATCGTATATTTTTAAAATATATATATCGTTTGGTCAAATAGATATATCATTTGGTTAAATGCATATATCGTATAGTTTTAAATATATGAAAAATATATCGTAGGGTTTAATATATATATCATGCCGTTTTAAATATATATATTTCGTTTGGGTTTAAATATATGCATATTATTTGGTTAAATATATATATGGTATGGTTTAAAAATATATCTATCATTTGGGTTAATATATATATAGCGTAGGGTTTAAATATATATCATTTGGTTGAAATAAATATATAAAACATATGACATTAAATATATATGAAACATTTATAAAACATATGACATTAATATATAAAACATATGACATTAATATATATATATATAGCGTAGGGTTTAAATATATATCATTTGGTTGAAATAAATATATAAAACATATGACATTAAATCCTATCATTTGCAGGTTTAATAACTTGAGGAATTCATAATAAATCTAGATTTAATAAAATATTAATAAATTATAATATAATATTAAATGTATCATATATCAGGTTAATTATAAATTAGGTGATGAATAAAGTAAAATGCAAAATATAATCTTATTAGTTCACAACAACCCTTTGATCTACAAGAACCCCTGCATCGCACTCTAGAGTTCGTACGCATAAAATACCCTACATAGGACAAGGAGGTCGCGTTGCCACCCTCCTTGACCTCGGTACCAGTGAGACCTGCCTGCAGGTAAAATAGCAAAAGAACTATACCCGTATGCCAGCTCAAAACTTACGAAAATTATATTCTATCAGTCTGAAAATTTACCCATTTCTCATAAATTTATTATGATTTTTAGGAAAAGTTACAATGTTTAACACGTACCAAAGGCGGCAGCGCCAGCGAAATGCATCGCCGCCACCTCCACCTTCACCTTCACCATCGCCATCGCCACCATCAAGATCGCCGTCAGCGCCTGTTGCCCCACCCGATCTCACTACTGTGATGAGCTCATTAGAAGCCATTTTGGAAACCTTAAAAGGGTCGCAGTCGACCAGGAACAAGGAGGAACGACGTCATCCAGAGGAAAGACATTCAGAAAAGCCTAAGGATTCTAATGACAAACCTCATAGAGAAGATATTTCCCGGGAACTGCAAAAGATTAAACTCCCGGAATTCTCTAGAGGACGAGCTGGAGAACATGCCGAAGCATGGTTGGAAGGGATGATCAGATGCTTCGCATTAAGAGAATATTCTTCAACTTCTAAAACAAAGATTGTTGTATTCCAACTCAGGGGGAATGCTCTGATTTGGTGGGGAAATATGGAAAAACCGCTGCATCTCACTTCAGATATTGTTTCTTGGGAGTTGTTTGTGGACCGATTCCGTGCAAAATACTTACCACCTCTCTTTCAAGAGCAACAAGCCGGAGCCTTCCATACTCTAACCCAAGGTGGTAAAACCGTGGAAGAATACGAGATAAAGTTCATGGAACTTGTAAAATATGTTCCTTATCTAGACACGGATAAACGCCAAGCCAAGCATTTCGTATTATTTGGATTAAATCCTCGGATCAGAGCCATGGTAAGAATGTGGAAACCACCGATGGTGGCAGAGGCAGTTGAGTGTGCTCGTTATGCAGAAGAACCTCTGGGGATTAAAAGGGATTTCAAGCCAGCTGAACCAATACCGCAGGCATTTACAGGAAGGACTCCCCGAAATTTCTTTCGAGGAAATAACTTGAGACCACCTCCTTATGGTAACAGGTTTACCCCAAGAGGAGCGGGGGCAGGAGCTCCCAGGACCATAAATGCAATAGCTTCCGAATCCTCAAACATCAGTGCTTGGAGGTCTCGAGGGACTGGTAATCAGGGAAGGAATGGGAGAGGAAGCGGCACCAAGGGACAGAGTTCTTGGTCGGGAATTTCTCAGTCAAACGCAAAAGGACCAACCCGGGTTGACTGTTGGCGGTGTGGAGGACCTCATCTTCAACGTGATTGTCCGGAGAACTCTCGGCGAACAGGAAAAGAACCATCATCAGATGCCCAAAGCAATCATAGAATCCATGTTGTCATCAACAACAACCAAGCAACACATCAATCCACTGTAGTGGAATCTTCAGGTACAATCAACGGAATAAAACTCAAAATCTTATTTGACACTGGAGCTACTGATAGTTTTATTTCATCTTATGCATTGAATAAATGTGGGTTGGCAGCCTGCAAACAGGACGATTTTAGACAGGTAGAAATGGCTTCAGGAGACCTTCAATCGGTAGAATTAAGTGTGGAGGATTGCAAAGTTGATCTAGGAGTCTGTTTGACCAAACTAAAAGTACATCTCATGGCCCTAGGAACTTACGACCTGGTGCTAGGAATGGATTGGTTAGAGTCTCATCGAGCATGGGTAGACTCTTCCGGGAAAACAATACTTTGCTTGAATGATGTGGGAGAGACAATCCAAATTCAAGGTATTAAGCGAAAAGTATCCTTGTGTTTCATCTCAGCCATGCAAATGAAGCAGTGCTTAAGGAAGGGTTGTCAAGTGTATGCAGTTCAAAAGGTAAGCAAAGAACAAAGGCCTTCCTTAGATCAGTATCCAATTCTATCAGAATTTACGGATGTTTTTCCAAAGGAATTACCAGGACTGCCTCCTAGGAGAGAGCTAGACCTCACCATTGAATTGAAACCTGGTACAGAACCTATATCTAAAACTCATTACCGAATGACCACCCTGGAACTTCAAGAATTGCAAATACAACTGAAATAACTGTTAGATGTAGGGCACATTCGACCCAGTGTTTCACCTTGGGGTGTTCCTGTAATCTTTGTCAAGAAGAAAAATGGTTCATTACGACTGTGTGTGGACTATCGGGATTTAAACCGGGCCATGATAAAGAACAGGTATCCAATGCCTCACATTGATGACCTTTTCGATCAAATGAAAGGAGCTTCAGTATTTTCAAACATCGATCTGCGATCGGGTTATCATCAACTCAGGATTAGCAAAAGTGATGTTTCTAAGACTGCATTCCGAACTCGTTTCGGGCATTATGAATTCATTGTGGTGCCATTTGGGTTGACCAATGCACCTGCAGTCTTCATGAACCTTATGAATAGCGTTCTCCGCAAATATCTCGACAAATTTGTACAAGTTTTCCTAGACGATATTCTCATTTACTCTAAAAATGAGAAGGAGCATGAAGAGCATCTTCGGATAGTGTTATGTTGTCTCAAAGAACACAAGTTATATGGAAAATTATCCAAATGCGCTTTCTTTCAGAAGGAAATCCATTACTTAGGTCATATCATATCAGGCGAAGGAATCTTTGTGGATCCTGAAAAGGTAAATACAATCAAGGAGTAGCCGATACCTAAGAATGCACATAAGTTCGTAGCTTTATGGGTTTAGCAAGTTACTACCGAAGGTTTGTGAAGGGATTCTCCAAAATTGCAAAGCCGATCACAAACCTCCAGCACAAGGGTGTTAAGTATGAATGGACTGAGGAATGTGATAAAGTTTTTCTGAACTTAAACGATTATTGACTAGTGCACCAATTTGCGAGTACCGGATATGGATAAAGATTTTACTGTGTATCGACGCATCTAAGCAAGGGTTAGGCGCAGTATTAATGTAAGAAGGAAGCGTAATAGCATACGCTTCAAGAAAATTAAAACCCCATGAACAACTTTATGCTACGCATGATTTAGAGTTAGCCGCGGTGGTCTTAGCTTTAAACATGTGGAGACATTACTTGGTAGGGAGAAACTTTGTGCTTAAAAGTGACCATCAAAGTTTGTAGTATTTATTCACCCAGAGAGACTTAAATGCAAGACAAAGACGATGGAGTGAACTCCTAAGCGAATACGATTTTGCGATTTCATATATAAAAGGGAAGGAGAATGTTGTAGCAGATGCCTTAAGTAGAAGACCTCGAATAATCTCCCTCGTACCTATCAGGGTGAACTTGAGAGATCAAGTGCTTGAACATCTTGTAAGAGATAGTTGGTACTTAAAAGTAAGGTCGGGGCTCGAAAGCAACCATTCGAAGGAACTTAAGTTCAAAGGATATGATCTGGAAGAGGACGGAATTCTACGATTTCATGGAATGATGTATATACCAGATAGTGGAGATCTCCGAAACACCATCTTGAAGGAAGCACACCGAGCAGTGTATTGTGCACATCCTGGGGTAAAGAAGATGTATGCTGACACTAAGAGACTCTTCTTCTGGTCAGGCATGAAAAACGACATTGTCCAATTTGTCGCTAGGTGTCTTGAATGTCAGCAGGTCAAAGCTGATCATCGTCACCCAGCAGGTCTCTTACAATCTCACGACATCCCTATGACCAAATGGGAGATAATTTCTATGGATTTTATCGTTGGGCTGCCTCTTACGCAACAAAAGCATAATGCCATTTTGGTTGTGGTAGATAGATTAACAAAAAGCGCCCATTTCATCCCAGTAAGAGATACTTATGAAGTAGCTGATGTAGCTCGGGTATTCATAAATGAAATTATCAGATTTCATGGAGTACCTAAGAAAATCATATCCGACAGAGATCCTCAGTTCACATCAAGGTTCTGGAATTGTATGCAGTCGCCTTGGGAACTCAGTTAAATTTAAGTACAGCATATCATCCTGAGACCGATGGACAGACAGAAAGGGTAAATCAAGTACTTGAGGATATGCTAAGGATGTATGTTATGGACCAACAGCCGCGCTGGGAAAAGCACTTACCCTTGGTAGAATTTGCTTACAACAATAGCTATCACAGTTCAATCGGGATGCCGCCATTTGAAGCATTATACGGAAGACCCTGCAGAACGTCGTTGAGTTGGGACAGGCTAGAAGATCGAATAATCGTTGGACCAGAATTGATCCAAGAGATGGAGGATCAGGTAAAACTGATTAAACAACGATTGAAAGAGGCTCAGGATAGACAGAAAAGTTATGTGGACACTCACAGGACAGATAGAAGCTATGTAGTGGGAGATCAGGTTTTCATCCGCATCAAACCAAATAAGAGCACCATTCGGTTTGGGAATGGGACAAAATTATCCCCCCGGTTTATAGGACCGTTTGAAGTCCTGGAAAAAGTTGGGTCTGTCGCTTATCGTCTTGCACTGCCACCCCACCTGCACAAAATTCATAATGTATTTCATGTATCTGCCTTACAACACTATATTGCTGATAAATCTCATGACCTTCAATGGAAGAAACTGCATGTATCGGACGAGGGAACCCTAATGGTCGAACCATTACGTATTCTGAAACGTAGGGTTCGACAGCTCAGGAACCGCTGGATAGACCAAGTTAAAGTCCAGTGGGACAAGTATAGTCCTGGATCAGCGACTTGAGGGGATGCTGAGACTTTCTGCCAGAATTACCCCAGCTTATGCTAAATTTTGAGAACTGGAAACTTTATGTGTATATATATGACTGCTCTATTTTGATACTTGAAACTTTATTTTGAAATATTATGCAAAGATGAGTTTTACTTTGCTAGTACATGGATACCCATAAAAATAAAATGCTACTTCACTCTAGTGATACAGGATATATGTTGTTTGTTTAAATTTACTGGTGCATGGATACCGATATGCAATATGTCATTTAAATTAACATTGCAAGAATATGAAATCATAGATTAAACATTATAGATGAAACTATCTACTGATGCATTTCATTACATTTCAAATATGATAAAAGGAAAGGAAATAGAAAAGTAACTACATTTTGAATATGAAAAGTGAAACATATTGGTATACAGATTGAAAATGGTTAAAACAATGCATCATAGATGGAACATGTATAAACTAAACGAAAGCAGTATCTAAACGAAAAATTGTATTGGACATAGTGATACATACATGGACAAAGGTTTTAAACCAAGTACGTTATACAAGTTCTAGGATCAATATCATAAATATCAATATATTTTGAATATCTAGAGATTGTTATATGGGTAACAATTTGTTATGAACAATATAGATGCATATGCTGTAATATGTGTACGAGTGTTTACATTGCAGATTATGTACCAGTGATTACCATGCAAAACACAGATTACCGAAGCAATCTACGTGATGACAGATTTTCAAGAACAGTTGAGACTCCTTGAGATCCCACAATAGGGTGTTGACCCTGGTCCTACTGGGAGGGGTGGAGGTGTTGCCCACCGTTTATTCTCCAATACCTGGAGTCATGGGAGGACTGTGCGAGTCACGCTCCCCTAGACGTGTGATGACGACTGCCGGATGCCTACAAGCACGTCAGGTCGACGTAATCGACACTGATATCCTTAAGGTCTATGAATGGATCAGTAAAACTGATGCCATAGCATATTCCTGTAGAGGACGGATAGGATGGGAGTGGAAGAGATTAAGAAGGATAGAATGATTTTAGAATAGTTTGGAGATTCGGATGAGATGGGAATTAACAATTAAATTACCGATACATACTTATTCAAGCAGAAATTCAAATCTTAAAATTACAAGCATTCTACCATCACCCTAATCCCTAAAAACACAATATTGATATGAGTATATCAAACCCTGAACTTCGAGACGAAGTTTTTTTGAAGGGAGGAAGTATGTAACAACTCGCTCCCGAGTTATGCACAATGATATTAGCGCGTGTACGGTATAGGCATTTGATAGCTACACCTACCTATCTCGCACACATCGCACTAGTACACCTAACTACTAATATCAAGATTACCTGAGTTAGAAATTAATATTAAGATTTCAGATTAATATTCATATTAATTTAGTATAAAGTATATAAAAAGGACTAATAAAAAGAAAATAAACTTGAGTTAATTAAAATATATATATAGTTAATTTAATATTCCAACATAAGCCCTAATCATAAAAATACTCAAAATTTAAGTCGTATACCCCTAAACAAATTTAATAACCATAGATCACCTCTCCTCTTTAATAGCAATCACATCTCCTTAAATAACATTCGTACCTTCCTTTAAGAAGATCATATCTTGATGGAGAAAAGGCGGTGGGGTAGGATGTATGGCGGTGGAGAAAGTTATATAAGGAAGATGATACGAAGGTGAAAGGGATGGGGGTCTTTTGAACTTCTGCTAATTACCAAGTGATATTATGATAAGAGAGGATTTGTGCTGAAAGGGAGTCTCTGGTTTTCTTGGAAATCTGGGCACGGGGGCAGAGAAGACATCCTCTGGGTCTGGGATTGTTCCTGGACTGGCTGGGAGGATTTGATTGTTCCGGTAATCTGTCCACAGCATCACACGAGGAGAACCACCATTAAATCATCAGCTTTATTCCAGGTATTTTCCCATGTATAGACTAGTTCCCTATGAAAGATTAAAATTTCACTGCTGATCTGCATAAAATCGTATTACTGCTGACTTATATATATATATATATATATATATATATATATATATATTCATTTATGCTGAAAGGATGTCTTAGATTGTATTCATTAAAAGGATGATAGCTGTAGCAGTGATTACCCTGTTGGTCGAAGTAGCTAAGTCCCTCTCTGGCAAAACTCTAAAATTTAGTGGATTAGTTAGAAAAATTCCAAAGTGGGTTCTTACATTCTAGGTTTGTTATAAAGTCATTGAGGCATTGTCATGTATGAATGACCCATTTGGGCATGTTACATATTGTAAAGAAAAATTTATTGAGTCATAATCAAGTCAAACGACCCTCCAAGACCTTGTCATGGCACAAAGTTCAAGTCAGGCTAAGGAAACTTCTTGTCGGCCTAAAGGAAGCAATTCGACCCTATGTGAAGCCCATATAAAGAAGACCCTGGCCTCATTTAAAGGACACACTTTCACTCACATAAGTTCGATCTTAAGGACGAAAAGGAAATGCAAAGAAGAGGAAGATTAAAGAAGCAGAAAAAATCAAAGTTTTGGATTTGGTTTATGGCTACTTGTCTCCTCACATGCGAAGGAATGAGGACACATATTGTTGCAGTGAAATCGAGTTGCGGAATTGAAGTTAGGTCACCAAGAAGAGTTGTTTTGGAAATCGAATTCTCTAGGAAAGAGAATCTACCCCAATGAAGAAGAGAAGTTGCAGTTGCAGTTTCTGGTTTCAGTTGCAGTTTCTGGTTGCAGCAGCAGTTTCTGGTTGCAATTGCAGTTTCTGGTTGTAATCAAAATTGCAGTTTCTAAGGAAGTTGAAATTGTAGTTACTGGGGAAGTCGAAATTGCAGTTTCTTGGAAAATCAAAGTTGCAGTGGAAGTTGCAGTTTCTGGACAATTTGAAGTTATAGATGCAGTTGCAGTTGCTAAGTAGGTCAAAGTTTTCGACCCTATGTGAAGCCTATATAAAGAAGACCCCTGCATCATTTGGAGGACACACTCTCACTCACATAAGTTCAATCTTAAGGACGAAAAGGAAATGCAAAGATGAGGAAGACTAAAGAAGGAGAAAAAGTCGAAGTTTTGGATTTGGTTTTGGGCTACTTCTCTCCTCACATGCGAAGGAATCAGGGCACATATTGTTGCAGTGACACCGAGTTGAAGAATTGAAGTGAGGTCACCAAGAAGAGTTGTTCTGGAAGTCGAATTCTCTATGAAAAAGAATTTTCCCGGGGAAGAAGAGAAGATGCAGTTTTTGGGCATATCGAAGTTGTAGTTGCAATTTTTGGGCATATCGAAGTTGCAGTTTCTAGTTCCAGTCGAAATTGTAGTTTCTAGGAAAATCGAAGTACAGTCGAAGTTGCAATTTCTGGGCAATTCGAAGTTATAGTTGCAGTTGCAATCGCTGAGTAAGTCAAAGTTGCGGGAAAAGAAGTTATTCAAAGAGGAAGCATTGACTTGGTCTTGGAAAGGTTATTGGTCAAGGGTCTAGGTCTTGGAATTTGTCAATTGAAGATTCTATAAGAAGAATTCTTGTGGGTTTTCCTCTCAGGTTGGAAAGGTTTTGGCCCTGGTTGATCTCCTACATCTTGTGTCCTTTGTCTCATTGTTGTTTATGGTTTGGTAATTGTTTGATGAAGAAGAACACATAATAATAATTAAGTACAAGAAGAACCTAATTAAGAAAATTAAAAAGTCCTCACAAGCAGTTATCATTATAAAAGAAATCATTTAATATTCTCTGCCCTAGATTTATCAACATGGTATCAAAGCTAAGGTGTCAAGTCAAGGAAGGGCACCTCAAGAAGGGACACTAAAGATCTCAAAAAGCAAGGTTATATAAGGATATCAAGGGCATCAAACAATCAAGAAGGCTACTTCATTATCTTGAAGGAAGTGTCAAAAACCCTAGTTTTTTGGGATCCGCGCTCAAATTATTATCTCAAGGAAGGAGATATCAAAAGACCCTATCTCTACTCAAGAAAGAAAGGACTTCGATCTAAAAGCATCTTGAAGATTACTCATCTAAGGAAAGCTAGATCAAAGGCATTGTCAACATCAAGAAGCATCGAGGCTTCATCAAGAAGTCATCCTCAATCATCATCAACAAAGGCATCAAGTTGAGGAGTTCATCTTCACTTGAAAAGTATTTATACTTCTATATCTAAATCTAGTAAAATGACTTCATTTTGTAAGGAGATCAACAAGTTGGTTGGGTCATCGAACTTCCTTGAATGGAAAAGAAGGATAGACTTAGTCCTCAAGGAAAATGAAGTTATTAATCATGTCAAAGGCAAAGTCTCCAAACCATCTTACGAGCAAGCATTATCTAAATATATGAAAAAGGATCTAAAGGCTCAAAGGATTCTCATAAAATGCATCAAGGATTCTCTCATCCCATATGTAGAAGGGTTGGAGACATCAAAAGAGATATATGATAAGCTAGCATAATTATTTTCTGAAAGCTCAACAAAACAAGTTATATCACTAAGATCTGAACTATACAAGTTGAAAGTGTAAAAGGATGAAGGGATATCTAGATGTCTCACTAAGGCACCACAAATAAGGAATCAACTTCAAGATCTAGGAGAGATGATATCTGATAAAGAAATGATTACCATTATTCTAAATGCTCTAACTGATGAACAAGGAAACCTTATATCAAAGGCCTATGAAAAGGAAAAAGCTATCCCATTCAAGAATTTGTGGTCACTATGCAAGATTGAAGAAAACAAGTTGAAGGCAAAAAGTGATATAGGATCAGATGAGCAGTGTCATGTCAAAAGGAGTAGGGAAATTTGGCAAGTTTGGTCCTCAGAAAAAGAAGAAGATCAATATGTCGCAGATCCAATGCTATCGATGTCAAGAATATGGGCACTACAAGAGAGATTGTCCTAAGCCCAAGAAGGACAACAACAAACGAAGAAGAGAAGAAGCCCATATCATTGAAGAAGTGGAAGAAGCTGAAAAGAATAAATTCAAGATGGAGGAGGTAAAAGATCTCTATTATTGTTTAGATAAGTCTTCCTCACCTAGTTCTTTTCAAATTTATGTTTTTCTATAAACTATCATGGTAGGAATCATTAAAAGCATGATAGCATGCGTCATGTTAGGAGATGGCATCATAGAAGCCTATGATTGAAACCAAGAGCTCGAAAGAAGCATGAAAGATAGCTGAAATGTAATATTCCCAATTAGTAGTAGCTAATTGGTAATATTAATTTTTGGCCAGTTTACTATTTATAAAGTTAAGTCAGTTAATAAAGTGGGTGAGAAGATACTTAGCCTACACTTAGGAAATAAACATTCTCTAAAGTCAATTGAGCACATTATTATTTGGCAGCGTGGGGCCCAGGGGTCGAAGTGGCAGCGTGAGGGAAGTGGCAGCGTGGGCAGCATGGCCCCATGACAGCGCAGAGAGAGAGGGAGCGTGTGGGCCAAGAGGGACAGCGCAGTTGTGGTGGGGCCTAGGTGAGAGCAAGGCTCTCCAAGCATAAAGAGGGGAAGAGGCTCCTCATTCATTCATTCGATTATGCATCTATGTTTTGTCTCTTGACATTGAGCACGCTTTTGCTGTTGAGCGAAGTCTGCAAGTGTTGTTCAGCACATCGGGTGTCTCCGAGCAGAGATCCCAACCTCAGCCCCGGGGGACTTCGAGTGCCTGCTCAGGTGAGGAGTTATATCTATTGATTTTCAGGTGGGAGCCATAGCATATTCAGCTAGGGATTACGCACTTGCTTGGGCAGCGTAGTCTCAAGGAGAGATCACGCAGTTCTTGGAGGAGGTAGTGCCAGGAGTGAAGATTCATCAGGGGATTCAGCCCAGGATAGTGAGAAGGGATCAGCTCTTAGCTATTCCATCATTTTGGTAGAGGAGGAGGCCATTATTTGGAGGGATTCGTTCAGGGCCAGCGTACTTCACTGGGATAGCGTTATTCCTCAAGGGAGGTGATTTTTTGAGGTCATCCATTCCGGAATCCATGTCTGGGCTTTTCTGGGTATTTGGAGGAGAGCTCATTCCCATAGTTTCGTATTTTTATGAGCAGGGGAATAGCCCCAGAGAGCCATCATATTCCAGCAATAGCAGCAGCATTTTGGAGATAACGCAGTCACTGATAGAGCAGCCATTCCTTGAGCATTTATGAGAGTATTTCCAGCTTGCCTTGTGCAAGCCAAGGTGCCATCATTCTGATCACCTTTGTACTTATTGTATCTTTTAGTTATATAATAAAACGGCTCAGCGTTCTCCATATTTTGCATTATTTATGTGATGTCTCTCTATTTGTTGTAGTTTCTTGTTTATGGTCGCTTTATATTACTATTATTTCTACTCGGAATATTACATGAAATAGAAGTCTACGGCAGCCACCTATAAAAGGATGTAGCTCTTGATAACCTCATTAGAAGCATAAGTAGTACTTATGGGAAGAAGATAGTCAACTAGTATAAAAGCTCGTCATACATCACTCAAGAGGAACATTTTCCAAATGAGGATGATCAAGATTCTCCATTGGAATATTCTCTAGACGGTTCACCTATTGATAAGAGCAAGTGTTCACCGAGAATTCCACCTTGTATGGGATTCATGGAGTAAAGGTATGATGTCATAAAATGCGAAGTAGGTTAAGGTGATTGAATTTCGTTCAATCAAGGAAACTATTGAAGGAAGTCTAGATGACCTAAAAGAAGAGATGAGGTATGTATGCATATATTTGGATAAAAGTCGAGTCATGCCATATGGTTGCAGGGATAAATGCTCTACCTCGAGAGCATGATCAAAAGAAAGGATCTCCTCCTTTGGAAAAGATGCAGGAAGGCATGAGTTACACATTGTTTAGATGAAACCAACATAATATGTCCTCATATGAAATATGGGGTGGTTGACAAAAATTGGAGGAACTTTCATTGGAAGTTCCTCGAAGGAAATGCGTGGAGAAAGAAAGGAAGAGACCGTGAAATATGCAACTATGGAGAAGGCAATCAACGTCCAAGAACTAATGGGGTTTTTACTATGATATTTCCATGGGAAAGATATGAAGATTTTGATGAATTTTAAAAAAAAGAGACCCTTTACATCGTATATCTTTTGGAGATGTGTTGATATGTATCCAGGATGTTGATGCAAACAAGGAGATGTCATGACGAAAGACCATCACAAAGGTAATTTTGATTTAATGTTCATATCTCATTTTTGAATAATATTTGGATGGGCTTATGCAGGGCTGCCTAGGGAAGAGCTCTGAATGTCTTCCACAATTGATGCCCATGCAATGGGATGAAAGGTCATTAATGAAACATGGCATGAAACAAGGCCAAATATGGATTAATAGATCACTTTCCAATGAAAGGAATGATGACATGACTAACATGACTCATGGATGAAAGTGATGGATGGTCTGTTCCCTACGAAGAAGTCCCAAAAGGATGAAGACTCCTGAATAAAGAAAAAGAAGTTCATGACATCGAGAGGGGGAGCTCTTTAAACAGTTGTTTGTCCCATGGTCTCCACCTAGACAATTGTTGGAAGCAAGTCCCTGATCAAGAGGCAGCTTGGCATGAAGCAAGGCCAGATATGGATTAATAGATCACTTTGCAATGAAATGAATGATGATATGACTAACATGACTCATGGATGAAAGTGATGGATGGTCTGTGCCCTACGAAGAAGTCCCAAAAGGATGAAGACTCCTGAATAAAGAAAAAGAAATTCATGACATCGAGAGGATGAGCTCTTCAAGCAGTTGTTTGTCCCATGGTCTCCACCTAGAGAGTTGCTGGAAGCAAGTCCCTAGTCAAGAGGGAGCTTGGTCAAGTCCTTGATTAAGAGGGAGCTTGAGTACATTCCTTTTATAGGAATGGGTACATTCCTTCATTGGAATGGGTATATCCTCCCTAGTTAAGAGGGAGAGATAGACACATCATTCTTGTCTTCACTTGGGAATGTTAGCTTTTGTAGCATCAAATGTGTTCTAACTTCTAGCCACAACTTTTTGGAGAGGCTAGAATACATGAGATCTCCAAAACCCAAAAATCGTTTCTGGAAATTCTGCCTAGAAGTGACTTAATTAGATTATTAACCAATTTTCTTAATGTTTCCTAACTATAAACTTAGGGAAACAGGTTCATTAATCAGTATTAATTAACTCAAGGCAAGAACAATCTAGAAACTCACACGGATCGATCTAGAGATGATCCTAGCCATCAATTATGTTTTAATCTTGGTCATTGTTGCTCCAACAGAGGATTATAAGAGGAAGTCAATGTGGTGATGGAGAAGACACTTGAGTAGTTCGATTTCTTGGCAGATCGATTTCCAGAGTAGCAATAATTAGTTGTCGGAGAGAGTTAGAGATCGAAGCAGCGAGAGAAGGGCAGAGATAGCAAGGCTGGACGAAGTGATTCCAAACCCAACGATAGCAATTTCAGAGAGGCTGACGCAGGGACTGTGCAGCGGCTTCTAGAGGCAAGTTCGACTTGCTAAAAGGGAAAGACGTCTTCAGTTCCAAAAACCGAGAAGGAGTCCCAGAGTGTCGGAGAAGCATCTTCCCAACCAACAGAGGGCAGAACAACTTCATCAGAGACCATTCAAAACCTTGACGTCAAACAGGCTGCGCAGTGCAGCGCAGAGGCTGACGCATATGGTCAGACCGCAGAGTTTCTGAAGGCAGGTTGTGCCAAGGGTTTGCCTGTGGAGTGAGGAAAATTCCTCACTAGATTTTTGCCAGTATTTTTCTTTGTAGGATTGCCACATTTTCAACATCCAATTGTACTCAGAATTTCTCACTGTTGCATAATAATAAAACCCTCAGCTATTGCACCAGTTTTCCTGCATTGGGTTTTTCCGGGTACATTCGTCCAAAATTAATTGTGTTATTTTTTATGTGTGCGCTAGCATTTCTCAGCTTCAAGCATTTTATTTTTCCGCAGAATTTTATTTGTGAAGGTTGCAATGTGTTTAATTTGATATTTGTCGTCGCAGATAAATTGTTAAATTTAATTAACAATTAGGAGAAATAATACCAGTTGCAACAAGAGGATTCTGGTTTGAAATTTTCACATGGAATCAAAGCGCAGTTGATTAGTCGGGGAGTTGAAAAGCGAAAAGAAGAAATTTCATTGCTAAGTAAGAGAAGCAGGCCAAAATTCCCAAGAACAACACAGTCTTTTGTCGGGAGGCCGAGTTGCTTGAGGAAGTTCGATTTTTCTGAGGGGCAGAAAAATTCGATCCTTCCAAATCGAGTGATTCCAGAGGCAGAGGGAGCAACTCATTTTTTCGTTGGGCAGATCTCTAGCTGGACGCAGAGGGTTTTGCAACAGTTTGCTAGAGCAAAACCAACACCAGGTGGAAGAGAAAAGTACGCACACACAGAGGGAAAATTTCTCTCAGGGGATCTCGAGTTTTAGGGATCTAATTTTTCCAATTGCAGATTGGCAGCAGTTGTGAGCAGACCTTCTCACTCCAGAAGGGAGTGCAAGTAGCAGATCCACCAGCCGAGTAGTGGAAAAGAGGGAGATTTTCAGGTTTATTTTCTCCAGTTTTGAGTTTCACATATTTTGCAGCCTTGCAGGGATGCCCGCACGAGATTGCCAGAGGAGGTTATGCGAGTTAGCCATAACGCAAATCTGGGCAGCAATTCGACTTCTAGTTGTCGGAGGAAGTGCGAGTTGCCTAGTACGAGTTGCAAAGAAAGGAAGGGTCCCAGCCAGGGAATAGGCTCGAAAGGAGATAGTGAGACACCAGATCCAGGAAGAGAAGTATGAGACTCCAATGTGCCAGATGGGTAGGGTCTTTGAGGAATCCACCTCATGGATCAGTACCTAGCTACGGGGGGCCACATTATTCAATAGCAAGATGGATCAATGACAATAGATACAGTCAAATGCCAGAGTGACAGTTGCAGAGACTAGTAGCAGTGAGATGTTGGGGAGTGCAGTGCAGAGTTGGCAGCAATGCAATTGGCAGGCACAGTAAAGATTCAGCAGCAGCACAGAGTCTTTAGTGGACAGGGCAGAAGCTAGTAGCAGTCAGAGACTCGGGCAACAGATGCATTATATTCATCACAGATGATTCAGTATTTTGGATGTTTTTCAGTTGCAGATGTTGTAGTAGCAGCAACAACAAAGTTGTAGTGCAGATCCAGTGTTGGCAACAGTTCAGCAAGGTCAGCAGCAGCACATATGCAATACATATCAGAGTTGCGCAGTAGTAGTTGGTGGGCAGTAGCTTCCAAACATCAATAGCATGACAGGAGATGATGCGGAGACAGAGTGTGCAGCAACACTAGAACACATTCCTTGCTAGGAGGAGAGTTAGTTTTTTTAGCATTAGATGTTTTCTAGCAACAAAACTTTGTGGAGAGGCTAGAATAAAAGAGATCTCCAGAACCCAGAAATCGTTTCTGGAAATTCCGTATAGAAGTGACTTAATTAGATTATTAACCATTTTTTTTAATGTTTCCTAAGTCTAAACTTAGGAAAACAGGATAATTAATAGTATTAATTAAGTCAAGGCGAGAATAATCTAGAACTCACACAGATCAATCCAGAGATGATCCTAGCCATTGATTATGTTTAAATCTTGGTCGTTACTGCTCCAACAAAGGATTATAAGACGAGGTGGATGTGGTGATGGAGAAGACACTTGAGTAGTTCAATTTCTTGGCAGATCGATTTCCGAAGTAGCAGCAATCAATTGTCGGAGAGAGTCAGAGATCAAAGCAATGAGAGAGGGGCAGAGACAGTGAGACTAGAGGAAGTAATTCTAAATCCAGCGAGTGCATTTGCAGAGAAGCAGAAGACCCACAAAGAGGCTAATGCAAGGACTGTGCAACAGCTTCTAGAGGCAAGTTCGATTTGCTGAAAGGGAAAGACGTCTTCAGCTCCAGAGGCCGGGAAGGAGTACCAAAGTGTTGGAGAAGCATTTTCCCAGCCAACAGAGGGTAGAACGACTTCATCAGAGACCACTCAGAGCCTTGACATAAAACAGGTTGCGCAGACGCTGACACAGAGGGTCAAAGGGCCAAGTTTTTGAAGGCAAGTTGTTCCAGGGGTTTGCCTATGGAGTGAGGAAAACTCCTCACTAGATTTTTGCCAGTATTTTTCTCTGTAGGATTGCCATATTTTCGGCATAATTTTGCATTGTTGCATAACAATAAAACCCTCAGTTGTTGGATTGGTTTTCCCGCATTGGGTTTTTCTGAGGACTTTCGTCCAAAAATAATTGTGTTATTTTTAATGTGTGTGTGCTAGCATTTTTCAACTTCAAGCGTTTTATTTTTCCACATCATTTTATTTGTGAAGGTTGAAGTGTGTTTATTTCAATATTTGTCATAGCAGGTAAATTGTTAAATTTAATTAACAATTACGAGAAATAATACCAGTTGTTGCAATAGGATTCCGGTTTGGAATTTTCATAGGGAAGATAGAATGGAGGATTGGGTAAGCATCTGGCATCCGATACTCTTTGAGGATGTGATAGGGCATCCAAGATAAGAGCAGTCATAGAGGACAGATATTCTTTGACTAGGAATCAGAGATAAGAATAGTCCTAGTGGAATATACTACGAGAGAACCCAGGTGGGGTATGTTCAAGGAGAGAATGATGAGGGTGTCTATAAATCATTGGTCTCGCCAACATTGTGCTCCGATCTTGTGGAGAGATAGAGCGATTAGTCAAGGCCTTGTTATCTGAAAATGTTGGATGATATGATGCTAAACAGATAGGTTACCAATCCAACTCTTCTTATGAGAATTCTTCAGATTGAGAATGTCCAAGTACCTTGTATGGATAATAAATACCTCCCTATTTAAGAGGGAGTGTTGAAATATGTAACTAGGTTAGGTCTTCATAATGACATATGTAATCATGATTTTATGTATTTAATGAAAAGAGAAAAATAAATTTATTAGTGTCAGACTTGAGGCATGGGTTTCATGCTCAAGAGAATTTATTTTATAGGCCAAAGCACCCAATGAGTGGTTCTAGGTTTGTTTTTAAGTCATTAAGTCATTACCATGAATGAATGACACATTTCTACATGTTACATAATGTAAAGAAAAATTTATCAAGTCATAATCAAGTCAAAAGACCCTCCAAGACCTCATCATGGCACAAAGTTCAAGTCGGCCTAACGAAACTTCTAGTCGGCCTAAAGGAAGCAATTCAACCCTATGTGAAGCCTATATAAAGAAAACCTCGGCCTCATTCGGAGGACACACTCTCACGCACATAGGTTCAATCTTAAGGACGAAATGGAAATGCGAAGAAAAGGAAGACTAAAGAATGAGAAAAATTTAAAGTTTTGGATTTGGTTTTGGGATACTTCTCTCCTCACATGCGAAGGAATTAGGGCACATTGTTGCAGTGCAACCGAGTTGCAAAATTGAAGTTAGGTAACCAAGAAGAGTTGTTTTGGAAGCTGAATTCTCTAGGAAAGAGAATCTACCCTAGCGAAGAAGAGAAGTTGCAATTTCTGGGCATATCGAAGTTGCAGTAGCAGTTTTTGGTTGTAGTCGATATTATAGTTTTTGGGCAAGTCGAATTGCAGTTTATGAGCAAATCAAAGTTGCAGTCGAAGTTGCAATTTCTGGGCAATTCGAAGTTATAGCTACAGTTGCAATTGCTGAGTAGGTTGAAGTTGTTGGAAGAAGAATTTATTCAAAGACGTAGCATTGACTTAGTCTTGGAGGGTTTCTTGGTCAAGGGTCTAGGTCTTGGAATTCATCAATTGGAGATTCTATAAGAAGAATATTTCTTGTGGGTTCTCCTCTCAGGTTGGAGAGGTTTTGGCCCTGGCAGATCGCCTACATCTTGTGTCATTTTTCTCATTGTTCTTTATGGTTTGGTAGTTATTTGATGAAGAAAAACACACAATAATAATTAAGTACAAGAAGGACCTAATTAAGAAAAGTAAAAAGTCCTCACAAGCAGTTATCATTATAAGAGAAATCATCTAATATTCTTTGCCTTAGATTTCTCAACATGTCATATTGTTGATGTCTGGCTATTGTTGCCCACCAACCACTGCGCAACTCTGATGTTGCATTCGTGTTGTTGTTGTCACTCCATATTGTTGCTAACCCTGCATCTGCACTGCAACTCCTTCTCAATTGTTGTTGTTGCAACTACAACATTTGCAACTGAGAAGCATCTGAAATACTTTGTCCCTGCTACTGAAATGGGTTCTCCACCATAACCATTTGTTCTCTAAAATAGACGAACTTAGCTCTCCCTACAGCTTTCGCAAGTATACCTGCAACCTACTCTTCTATGGGAACATAATGTAGTTGGACTGCTCCACGCTACACACAATCTTTGATGAAATGACACCTAATACCTATGTGTTTCGACCTGTCATGAAACACTGGATTCTGAGAGAGCTTGATGCAACTATGATTATCACAGTAGACACTTGTCACCTCCATCCTCTACCTAAACAAGCTTACCAGCAACTTCTGAAGCCATATAGCTTCGCAGGTACTTGTGCTTGTTGTCATATACTCTGCTTCTGCAGAGTTCAGTGTTGTTGACTTCTACTTCCTGCTACACCAAGAAACCATTCCTAATCTAACATTCAAGTAGTACCCAGAGGTACTTTTCCTATCCACCGAACTGCTTGCCCAATCTCCATCTATGAACGCACATAATCTGACGTCATCTCCTCGGGTATATCTTAACCCAAACTCAATTGTGTCACGCACATACCTCAAAATATGCCTCGTTGTTGCCCAATGTACCCTCTTCGGTTCTACCATGAACTAACTGAGGGTATTACCTATGAAGCAGATATTTGGCCTAGTGTTGACCAGATACATGAGAGAACCAATAAGTTGTCTATACAAGGTTGGTTTGACATCCTTGTCATCTGGTGCATTTATCTTCTTCCAATTGGTGATCATGGGCGTAGACATGGGTCTACAATCATGCATCTTGGACCTCTTCAGAATATCTGTAGCGTATCTTCCTTGGCCAAGGAATATCTCCCCGTTCTTCCGCCATACATACAATCCTAGGAAATAGTGCATCAACCCCAAATCCTTCAGATCAAACTCTGTTGCCAGGTTCCTCTTGTAAGCCCCTATGAGCCTTGATGATCCTGTCAAAAAGAGATCATCCGCATACAATACCAGGATGAGTGGCTCACCCTCTACCATCAAATAGTAAAGGTTGGGATCTGCGTCACTCTTAACGAAACCCACCTGCTACAAGTAGTTGTCAATCTAACTATATTGTGCCTTGGGAGCCTGCTTGAGCCCGTATAGAGCTTTCTTCAGTCTGCACACATGAGTGCGCCTCTCATGAGTCTCGAAGCCCTCTTGTTCTATGTACACTTCCTCCTCTATCACCTCGTACAAGAATGTTGTCTTGATGTCCATCTAGTGAATCTGCCAGCCCATCTGAGCTATTAGGGATATAACTGACCGAAGAGAAGTGTATCTGCCAACTGGGGTGAAGGTCTCCTCATAATCTATTCCTTCTTTCTGTGCATAACCCTTGGCCACAAACCTAGCCTTGTACTTCCCCACGTTGTCATTTGCAACATACTTGATCTTGTATATCCATCGAGACCCTACAACTGACCTATCCTACGGTCTCGGCACTACCTCCCAAACATCATTTGTCATGATAAAGTTGTATTCTTCTACCATGGCATCTACCCAAACATGATGTTGCGCGGCTTCCTAAAATCTGGAAGTTTATGTAACTTGAGCTACCAATGCTTGATATTTGTCACGTTGTATGTGCTCTCACTTGTTCGCCCTAGAAGCGCCAATAAACTCCTCTGCATCTCTCAATGTCTGACGAACCTCTTTGCTGGCTCGACCACTAGTAGTGGGAGTTTCAACTAGCTCCTCCTCATCCTGCCTCTATTGTTCCATCTCCTGAGAACTCACTGGATTCCCGCTCCTGAGGAAATGCTAGAACTAGTTATTGTACTGGATCCCTGTGATTGTCCCATTGGTGGTCCCACTGGCTGTCGCTGTTGCTAGACCAATGGAGCTTCAGCGCGATGATTCTGATCACCTGCAGGCATCTCACAAGATCTGTTGAAGGCTCGATCTTCCTTGAAATTTACGTCTCGTCTCACTACAATCTTCCTATTGCAAGAAATGTAGATCTTGTATTCCTTGGAGGTCTCACTATATCCAATGAGAAACCCCTTCTCTTCAATCTGATCCAATTTGGTGTGCTTCTCATTTGGCACGTGCCAATAAGCAACGCTGCAAAAGATTTTGAAGTGACTAACCTCGAGCTTCTTCCATGTGAAGACCCCTTCTGGCGTTCTCTTCCCCAATGCTCTATGAGGACTCCTGTTTTGGATATACAGTGTCGTGTTACATGCCTCCGCCCATAGAAACCTGGGCAAATCCTAGTCATATAACATCACTTTTTCAACCCCAACTATGGTTCTATTTTTCTGCGCCACTACCCCATTCTGCAGTGGATTATATGTTGTTGTCCACTGTCTTCTGATGCCTTCCTTTGCACAAAAATTTGCGAAGCCTTTATCAATATACTCCCCACTATTATCTAAGCGAAGCAACTTGATCTTCTTTCCTTTCGTATTCTCCATGAGAGCCTTAAACTCCCTGAAACAATCGAAGAACTTATCCTTGGTCTTCAAAAAGTAGATCCAGATTTTCCTGGAATGGTCATCAATAAAGGTGATGAAGTATTTGACACCACTGAGAGCTCTAGTGGACATTGGGCCACAAATATTTGAATGTATAAGTCCTAACACGCCATCTTCTTTGTTGTCACTTCTTGGGAATGTTGTCTTAGCATACTTCCCAAGTACGCATCATCTACACACATCATCATGTTTCGTCCCAAGTTCTGGGACCCCTGTTACTATTTCCGTGGGCATTTTGAGTTCTCCATGGTGCAGGTGTCCTATTCTCCTATGCCATAACTCATTCAGTTCTTTCCCATTGCTACTGTTACTGCCTATTAGTGTCATTGGAGAGTCAAGCTACAACCTGTACAATTTGTTGCTTCGAACTCCAACCTGTCTTACCTTCTTCCAGCTTGAGTGTTTGACAAACACTTTCTTCCCTACAAAATGGATATCATATCTCTTATCCTATAACCGAGATACTAAAATCATGTTCATAGCCAATCCTGGCACATGCAATACATCTGTAGCACTAGTGCTTGCTCTTGACTCCCTCTGAAAATCGATGGTACCTCTCCATATTGGAGTATGCTTCATTCTATTCCCCATCGTAACATGGAAGTCCATCTACACCTTGTAGCTAGATAAATATTCTCTAACCCATGTCATGTGAGTTGACACTCCACTGTCTATATACCAAAGACCTTGTGAAGTTGATCCTGACAAGCAAGAAAATTCGTCCTCCAACCTGGAAGATAAATCAGAGGACCTTTAAATGTCAATTACGTCCAAGGTCAATTCTGTGTCTTATTCCTCTTCCTCCCTATGTTGATTTTGCAATTGAAAACTACTGCAAAACACTCTGCGTCCAACCAGAAAATTTCTCAACGAAAAACTGAGTTGTTTCTCTCTCTGACTTTTGGAATCACTGAATCTAGCAAGTCGAATTTTTCTACCAACCTGCATTGAAAACTCGAACTTTTGCCCAGCAATTCAATCTGCCTGTCTTAGCACTACGTAGCCTCTGAGAATTTCAGCCTCCTGCTCCCACTGAACAAACAAAATTCTCAACTCCACGTTTGAGCTTCCCGGTTGATCACTCACGCTCTAATACCATGTGAAAATTTCATCTATTGTAGCAACTATCCTAACTGTAAATTTAATTATGCAATTTTTTTTCTACAACAAACAATGAATAAAATCACAACCGCAATTTTCACCATAAAAATACTGCGGAAAATAAAATACTGAAACTGAGAAATTCTAGCACACACAAAAAATGTGACACCGTTATTTTTAGACAATTGTCCACAGAAAAACCCAATGTGGGAAAATCGGTGCAACAGTTGAGGGTTTTATTATTATGCAGCAACATAAATTCTAAGTACAATAAAATGACGCCAAATTGGTCTTTCTATCTGAGAAAAACAACTGGCAAAATTATTTGGGGGAATTTACCCTTCTCCTCAAGCAATCCTGCAACAAATTGAGCCTCAGAACTGGCTCAGGAACCCTCTGCATTAGCCTTCTGCACAGGCCCCACATGTACTATCCAAAAACTACCTCTGGTGTGATGTCTAGCCTGTTGCTGCCACTGGAAGTGATTCTTCTGACCTCCTAGAATTTTTCCCGGCCTCTGGAAGCTGAATCAACCCCCCTTTTGGCTAAATCAAACTGTTTATCTTGAGGCACTACACAATCCCTACATTGCCTTCTGAAGAATATTTTTGGCCTTTTCTTCTGACTCTTCTAAAACTAGAGATTCCTTTGGAAATTTGACTCTTCTAGATCACTGAGTATCTGCACTAGTGTGTTTTCTCCAAGTGACCATCGACTTCTTCTCAATCCTCTGTTGAGACTCCAACGACCAAGATTAAATCTTAATCAAGGGCTAGGATCATCTTGAAGTCGATCCGTGTGAGTTTTTAGACTATTCTCACCTTGACTTACTTAATTCTTATTAATTAACCATATTCCCTAAGTTTAGACTTAGGAAATATTTAAAAATTGGTTAATAATCTAATTAACCCATCTCTAGGTGGAATTTCCAAAAATGATTTCTGGGTTTTGGAGATCTCATGTATTCTAGGATTTCCACCAAATCTGGTGGTTAGAACACATCTGATGCTACAAAAACTAATAATATAGAATATGAGGTGGCTGACAAAGATGAAGAAACTATGAATACAAGTTCCTTGGGAGCAATATGTGAAGGAAATAAAGAAGAGATCGTGGAAGATGGAACTATGGTCACGTATAAAAGGAAATCATCCGATGACTAGAAGAATTGACCATGACATCTCCATGGAAAAGGTATCAAGACTCTAACGAAGTCTGGAAAGGAAGGAGACCCTTGACATTGAATATCTTAGAGATGTGTCAATATGTATGCAGGATGTTGATGTTGCAACAAGCGGATATCATGATGAAAGCCCATCACAAAAGGTACCTTTGATTTGATGTTCATTTTTAATTTTTTGAACAGCATCTGGATGGATTGATACAGGACTATCGAAAAAGAGTTGTGGATGACACCTACAACTAGTACTCATGTGGTGAGATGGAAGATCCTGAAGGAAACATGATGTGGAAATGGTAGTTGTATAAAGAAAAATCCAGATATGGACTAGTAGATCACTTTCCAATGAAAGTAAGGATGACATTACTGACATGGTTCGTGAATGCAAGTGATGGATGGTCGATGCCTTGCGAAGAAGTCCCAAAAGATGAAGGCTCCATAATGTTGAAAATGAACAACATCACATTGAAATAAGGAGCCCCAACAAGCCGCTGAGAGTCCCATGATCTCCACCTAGAAAAAGAAAGTTGTTGAAAGCAAGACCCCAGTTAAGAGGTAGCTTGGGTACATTCCTTTTATAGGAATGGGTGCATTCCTTCATAGGAATGGGCATATCCTGCCTAGCTAAGAAGGAGAGATGGATACATCATTCTTGTCTTCACTTTCGAAGAAAGATTGGAGGATTGGGTAAGCATCTGTCATCTGATACTCTTTGAGGATGAGGTAAGGCATCGAAGATAAGAGTAGTCGTAGAGGACCAATATTATTTGAGGATTGGGAATCCAAGATAAGAATAGTCCTGGAAGGACATACCCTATGAACACCCAGGTGGGGTATGTGCCTTGAGAGACAATGACGATGGTGTCTATAATTCATTCGTCTCACCAGCATTGTGCTCTGATCTTGTGGAGGGATAGAGTTGTTAGTCAAGGCCTTGCTATGTGACAATGTTGGTTGATATCATGCTAAACAGATGGCGTTACCAATCTGACTCTTCTTATGAGAATTCTTCAGATTCAGAATGTCCAAGTACCCTGTATGGATTATGAATACCTCCCTAGTTAAGAGGAAGTGTTGAAATATGTAACTAGGTTCGGTCTTCATAATGGCATGTAATCATGATTTTATGTATTTGATGTAATGAGAAAAATAAATTTATTATTGTTGTTCTTGAGGCATTGGTTTCATGCTCAAGGAAATTTATTTTTAGGTCAAGCTCCCATTGAGAACTTATAGGATTTGTCATTGAGTCTACAAGTCATTAAGTTATTGTCGTGTATGAATGACCTATTTGGGGCATGTTACATATTGTAAAAGAAATTTTATTTGAGTCAAATAGAGTCAAATGACCCTCCAAGACCAAGCCAAGATGCAAGCTTCAAGTCGGCCTACAAAAAAAGCAAGTCAGTCTATAGGGAGGACATGTCGACCTAGGTGCTATGTCAAGTCGGCCTACAAGCATGGGTAAGGAGCCTATATATAAGAGGACTCGACCTCCTTCAAGAACAAACTCACAACACATAACAAGTTCGATCAAGGAAGAGGAGAAGTGCGAGGAAGAGGAGGACAAAAATGAGAGAAGAAAAATCGAATTTCTGAGATTGTTTTGGGTATTCTTCTCACACGTGCGAAGTAGATCAGGGCATCCTTCTACATTAGCAAGTACCAACATTGTAGTCATCATCAAGGCCCGAGTTCTGGGTCAAGAAGGTCTTTTTAGCAAGTCAAATTTCCCAGGGAAGTCAAATCAAACGAAGAAGAAAGGAGGCAAATTTGTCCATTTTCAAGCCACATGCGTGACCTAGGGCTTCTGCAGAAGAAGCCGAAATTGCAGGTCTGCAACATCAAGCCGAAATTCTGAGCTACGGCAGAAATATGAAGTTGTGGAACAAGTTTGATGAGCGTTGACTTCAAGGAAGAGAAGTTCATCAAGGAGAATCTTTGACTTGGCTTGAAGGGGTCTTGGTCAAGGGTCATAGGTCTTGGAATTCGTTAATTGAAGATTCTATAAGAAGAAGAAGAATTCTGGGTTTTCCTCTCATAATGGAGAGGTTTTGGCCCTGGCTGATTGCCTATATCTTATGTCCTTTATCTTATTGTTCTTTATGGTTTGCTAGTTGGTTGAAGAAGAAAACACTAACAATAAACCAGTGAAAGAAGAAGCTAATTAAGTGAAATAAAAATATGCCACAAACAATTATCAAAGTAAGAGAAATCATCCTATGTTGCTACCCCTAGATTTCTCAACAGATCCTTGCTTGGACACTAGACTTCCTTTTTTGTTGTTTTATCCAATCCCTATTGAAACTAACAATATATTTCAAAGTTGTATAGAAAATCTTTATGCGATCATATATCGAGCATTTGATTTTGGAGTAACCCTTGTTTGGATCTCCATCTCATTGGCACATAGCAACTAAGAACCCATAGTGGGTTTTCTCAAAGATTCATCATAAGAATACCTTGAAGGGAGTTTCCTACCATTCACTCTAAAGGAGAAAAACTTTTAAAATCTACCTACTCTTTCATTTATTGCACTTTAATGAATAGATCTGCTATAAGAGCTTTTAATATTGTAAATTTGTATATATATATATATATGTATATTTTTTTTTTCTTAACCCTTGTATATATATTCTATATCTTGTATATATTTATTGGGGTTTTAGCTTGATTTTCTTGTAGATCTGAAGGAAGGGACGAGGGCTTTTCTTTGAATTTGTTTTGCAGGTGGATTTGTCAAGGGATCAAGGAAAAATTAACTTTTGAAGGCTCTAGCCCTCACCTAGGCTAGACGGCTAGGGTTTCTAACTCAACATTCATCCTTTGAGAGGGTCATTTAGCCTTTTGGCTTCCTCCTTCAGGGCCACAAGCAATCTAGGCCTATCAAGGATCAAATTCAAAAAATTTGCGGCTTGGGTTTGAGGCCCCTCTTTCACTTCAGATTCGATTTTGGGCAGGGGTTATCATTTTTAATTTTTTTGTAAGTAAACTCTAAACTTATTTTTCTAGTTTTTCCATTATAGATCTAACTTGGGTTCGATTTTGCATATTGGATACTCATTTTTTTGCCCTAGGTTCTGATCATAAAATTCTAGGCTAGCCACTAGCCCTTTTGGCCAAGCCGCAACCCTTTGGAGGTCAATTTGTCTAGGCGCAAGCTAAGTTGCCCGAAACGAACATCTACAACCTTTGAAACGCCGGATCCTCGGTCGGATCCGGGGATACGGCTAAAAAACAAGAGGAGCTTCAAGCCATTTTCTACGCATTTTGGTGGAAAAACCTCCAAGATCCGGTTTAGGGCAAACGTTTTCGCTTTTTGGTATTCCGTATTGCCATAAAGCAATACGTATCTTGAGCTCTCCCTGTCTCTGTCCACTGGGAATGGTGTTTTCATTTTTTTTCATATTGAACTTTTGAAGGCATGAAACTAAACCACTACCGAACCTCTTTGTTATAACTTATCATTCGAACTATGCCGACGACTCACAACTATGCCCATTGCCGACGCTCTTTGTTATCATTTGAACTATGCCAATGACTCACGACTGTGCCCACTGCCCAATGTCGACGAGTCACGATTGTTCAAATACTACCGCCGACTATTCAGAGACTGTCGAGTGGAGGGAGTCCGGACTATGCTGTGGAGTCCAGACTGTGCTGTTAGCCGCCACCGCCGACGAGGAGTCTCGATGTGTTGTACAGTGTAGAGTCTAGACTGTAAGTCTCGAGACTCCATATAGTTTCCTGAGCATATAAATGTTTAGATTCTAGAATATTTTTTCTCCCATTGCTTTAACAAACACTAAGGTGATTCGGTGAATGCTTCCTCCAAAAAATGTAATCTTGCTCCAAAAAAATGTTAACCTTGCTACAAAATGTTAGATGTAACCTTGTAGGACTTGTAGTTGTTAACCTTGTGTTGTACCATACAACAACCCTCCCTTTTTCTTAAATTTTAGAAATAAAATTTAGAAATAGGGTCCCTTTCTTTTTAGAAATAAAACACTTAGAAATAAAATTCATTGTTTTGGAAAATTTCATATTAAACAGATTCAACATTCAAAAAAAACTTATGGTCCGATCTAATATACAAGGCATTTTCATGAAAAACAAATCAAATTTAAAAGTTCAATCGCAATCGGAGAATCGGAGATAACCTTTAAAAGAAATTTCATATGCCTATTTCAAATCCTTCGATGCAATTAGTCCAATCGGAAATTTTCAATCGCTAAGAGTTTAAAACAGTTAATTATAACTTCCGATACGATGCGGTCAATCGCAATCGATTAATCGGGACAGTCTTTAAGAAACTCTTTACGCTTAGTTAAAATTCCCCGATCCGATGTGCGTTTGACAATAAACGCTTTCAAAAGAAAAATCGAACATTTGTTCAAATTATATGGTAGACCCCACCATTAGAGATCGGAAAGATCTGCAATCGCAATCGATTAATCGGGATAAACGTATTGTGATCTTCATCTGCCATTCGAAAACTTTCGATGCGATTCATCTATTGCATACGAAAAGTTCAGAATGAGTGAATATTTTAATATGTCACAAGCGCCAAATCTTTGTTGGTACGAAGGCATTCAATAACGAATCAAATGAATATGGTTAATGATTTGGTTTTAAATACGTAAGTGTGACCCAAAAGGAGCATTTACGCAATATACGAAACAAATAAATGAAAACCATAAGTTCATAAATCATTCCGTTTGAATGGCTTGTTGATCACGACTGAGAGTTTATTGTCTTGCAGAGCCAAAGAACACCAGCTTCTTTCACTCACAGACAAAGGGAAGCGGTAGAAAACGCAGAAATGTCAAAGAGAGGGAGAAGAAACAAGACTGCTCTACCAGTGAAGTTTGCCGAAACTCCTACGGTCTCAAAAGAAAAGCCCATAAAGCTAAGACTAGTCACAGATACATCATGCCAAGGTCTTGGGAAAATGACATGGGACGCAGTCTACAACCTATTGGAAAGAGAAGACCCACAGAAGGTGTATAACAAGGAATTTATCAAAGATTTTGCTGATAATAACAAAGTCCAATCTGACCCTATCAAAGATTGGAGGAAAAACCCAGAGAAGCACCGAAACGAAGCATCCGGTATGTATTCTGTAGATTCCCTTCTGCCTCCATATTGCTATGCAGTTGCCATGATGTGTAGGTTATTTGGCAATGATAATTCAGCTAGGTTTTCTATACAAATGGTCCCATTAATCCTAGCTGCTGTGAATTCCGACATTATGGATTGGGCTGTTATTCTTTCTGATAGAATGGCCAATAGGATACTTGAATACAGACAAGAAAAAACCGCTGGAAATTCTACTCCTTTTTTTCTTTTGTGCCTATATTCTTGATGCTATTTGTTTCAATTCCGAATTTCCCTTATTTGGATGGAAATGGACTCCCAAAGACCCTGTTCCAATTCATATTTATCATAAATTGCTTTGGAAGGTTCATTTCCAAGCTAATGTATATAGAATCTGTCATGGTTTCCTCATCCCTGTTTTCCAAACCATTTTTAATCGCTTTCCTCCTCGATTTTCTGATAAAGCTAAGGCCGACCTGTCTGCAATCGGAGATTGGTTTGGGGAGGAAAAATTTACATACATCAGGGTTTTTGGTAGTATAGTGGAGCCGCATGTTCTTCCGCTTTTTGTTCCAGACAAACTTCTCGCTCAAGAAGTTTCCTATCAATTGACAGTTGAAGGTATATCTAGGTCTTTGAATAACAGTACGAAGAGAATGTGGCCTCAATTCCCACTCAATTGTGGTCATTTCACTCTAAATGATTTCAAACATGCAGAAAAAGAAGTCTCCAAGATAAGAGGTTGCAAATTTGCAACTATTCCTGGAAGACAATATGATCCAAAAAAGATAGCATTTGATGTCACTGCTTCAGTTTCAATTGCTCGTTTTGAGCATGAACCAGATCTGTTCGATGATTTGTTTGTTTCATTAGATAATTTTCCTCGAATTTTTGACTTGGCCAAGTCTAAATTTCAACAAGAGGAAATAAATAAATTTCTCTTATTTAGAAGCCAGAGATTGTTGAGAGTTCCTCTGGACCAGCTGAGAACTCAAATCCAAAAATCAGAGACAGAAGGTGCATTCGGCCAAACGCCAGTAGAAACATATACCAGCAAAATCATTACACAATCGGCTGTCAACCAGCCGACTGTACATACTCAAAAAGTGGTCACTATTGACAAACCTGATGTCCCAAAGGGAAATACTGCTCAAATGACAGACAAATGCACAAATATCAATGATGATGTGCATAATCAAAAGGATGGATCGGATGACAAAAACACTGAGCAGAGCATAGATAAGAAAAAGGAAAAGAAATAACTAAGGAGATTATGGTTTCCACTAATCTTGATGTTTCTTCTCAGCTATTAAAACAATATGATCAGTTTTCTCAACAGCTTGGATTGCAGGATAAAGATGAAGAACAAATAGAGCAGGATGTTGAAATCATTCCTGAACATCCTACAGGGCATATTGTATTAAAAGGTGAAGAGATCCCTCCTTTGGATGTATTTTACAGCCCTAAACATAAGGCTGTTGTCAAAAGACAAAGAAAGAAAAGAAAAACAGAACACGGCATATTTTCTACTCCATCAGAGGAATTTATGAACATTGTTTATAAGAACAATGAAATGAATCCATTTGAAGACCTCACGAAATTGTCCCAGTATACAGGAGCTTATAGTGCTGCAACAGTGGATAAAGTTGTAGAAGTTTCTCAACTGATAACTCAGAAAGATCTTCACATAGCTTCACTGGAAGAACAAGCTAAGGAAAATCAGCAACAGATTAGCCAATTGCAACAGCAACTACAGGATCAGACACTCAGGTCTAAAGAATTGGAAAAACAGCTTGCTGAAGAAAAGAAGAAAGTTGATGAAAAACTTTTAGGCAAATAAAAACAGCTAAATGAAGAAATTTCTAAATTACAAAGTCTGTTACAAAATGAGGAAAATGCAAAAATGATTCAAGAAAAGGAATTTCAAGCAACTTTGGATAAGTTTAAAGATTACCCAAAGTTAAATGAATTCAAATCAGAAGCCCTTGAGGCTAATAAACTATTGACTCGGCAGTTAATTGAATTTTGCTCAAAGTTGTCACAAGCAGAACCTTTTTGTGATATTACTTCATCTTTGATCCAAAATATCATAACTCTTAGACAAGAAATAGATGATGCCGATGAAAATATTTCTGAGTTTCTCAACTGGCAGGATACAGAAAAGGGAAAAGAAGCAAATCTTCCTAGGATAGAGGAAAAACACAAAGAAATCTTATTTACAGAATGGGAACATCAAATAATGAAAGCTGAGAGAGCAATATCAAGGGCCAGAAATATGATGAATAATATCACGCAAATCCTAAATGACAGCTTATACTCAATCAATCTCATTTCAGACTGTGTTCCTGGCAGTTTGCCAAAAATAAAAGAAACTGAAGACAGGTGGAGAGAAGAAATGGAAAGGAAAAGTCAACAAATCGGCAAACTTCAAACGATATCCTGGGATAGTATGTGGACTCATTTGATCAAGCCAAACAATCAACAGACAACTATCAAACTTCTATCAAACGTTGTCGATTGTCTAATTCCAGAATTTTCTGATGCCACCTATGCTGGACAGTTGCATTCTGAGATGAGTCATCCACCAAGACTCCGAGATATGTTGAACATTTGCAACTTGGCTTCATCAAGCGAGAGAGAAAAACAATGAGTCAGTTTCATTCAAGATAGCATTTCAGTTTTAATTTGATAGATTGTAGCAGTATTATTAGGATTTTGTTATGTAATTTATTATTTAAATCCCTCTCATGCATTTAGAGAGGGATCGGAAGTTGTAATATTTTTGGGATTTGGAGCTAACATTTCTGTACTTCATTCCTTATTATATTTATATGAAAGATCACATATGGTGATTTTTGGTGCTCAAATTATCTTTGAAGTGTTGCATTTTTGTACCTTTGGATTTAATTTTACATCGGAGTTACTAGATCAGAGTATCACATTTCATTTGACAGTCTTCAAGATGAATGAGGTATTTTTATCTGTTCACTGTTGATTTTCTCTGTTATATGGTATTCATTTGAAGAATTTGCTATCATTTATATATTTGGTTTTCATAATATTTCCTTTTTATATTATCATTTTTGAGTATAATTGGAATGTTATCATTTATAAGCATATATGAATGGTATATAATGATGAATGCAATATGCTAATATAACTCTGTTTAATTTATTAAACAAAGTTATCTTTATTCGTTTCTGCACATTTCAATTTAATTAATAATACATTTCCATGGTTATTATTAGATTGAAACAATCCTAAGTTGTATTCACATATAATCACCCGGGTTAAAATTAGAATTTCTTTATCAGTATTTAGTTTATATTAGATAGTTTTATTTTCTGTTAATCTAGTCCCATTTTCACCCATCCAATTCAATCCACTTAGTTATAAGGAAACTGGTCCTTTAAATCCAGTCGGAGCCACCATCCCAAACGGAAAAGGAGCTGTCTTAAGGTCCCGACCGGGTGGTTTTCCCCCAATGTTTGAAGCAGATATTTTCTAGGCTTCAACACCTTGCTCCAAAAAATGTAACCATTCCTTTGCTCAACACTGACTACAAGAACTTGGCCAAAGTGGTGGCTCCTTGTATTTGCAATATAGCCAAGAAAGTGGTTTGTCTAGAGCAAACAAAATTTATCTAAGGGCAATTTACATTGATTATAGTGGTCTCAAACTAGGTGGACCGTGGCCATGGAGTGGGCTAGAGAGTCCGATTAGGAAATGCTCCGCCTAAGATTAATTTTAATTTTTGAAAACATTTATGATTGGATTGACTAGTCCTTCATCATAGATATGTTGAAATGCCCGAGGTTTGAACCATGTAAATCAAAATTTTCCCTTTATTTTTATTTCTTTTGAAAAATATGTTTCATATTACAATGAGAAAATGTACATATTTGTCAATTTGTCAATTTGATATTGCAGTTTGTCATTTTCATTTACATCATCATCATCATCATGACAACTTCAATATCAGTCATTTGTGAGGCAGAGGAAGTGGAACATGAAATTGAATTTGCCTCTAAAGTTGATCCAAATTCACCACTTTGGAAACATGTAACTACTGTTGGGAAGACCCAAAGTTGGGGGATCATTGCCATGGGTTTGCAGTGAGTGTAAAAAGGAATTTAAGCGATTGTACACACGGGTCAATGCACATTTACTTGGGTTAAAAGGAAAATGGGTTCGAATATGCAGTGGCCCACCTAAAGAGAATGGGACAGATGGAAATGGTTTAAGAAAGGCGAAACTTTCAAAATATCAGAAAGAACAAGATGAGGCGGATGCTAAATCAAATGAGGCAAATCCAACCTCTCAATTAAAACACCCAACAAGGTTGGGAGCATCTTCATCAAAGCCTCCACTTCATTCTCATAGAATTGTTGGTTCAAAGCAGTCTAATTTGGGACCGCTTGAAAGGAGTTTTAATAATGATGCTTGAGAGACGACAAAAGCAACTATAGCCAAAGCATTTATGCAAATGGCATTCCTTTTAACCTTGTGTGATCTCCTTACTAGGCAAAGATGATAAAAGCGGTGAATGAAGCCTCAAAGAGGTTCAAGAGCCCTAGATATGAGAAGGTCCGCACCGCTATGTTAAGTGTTAAAAAATTAGATTTGGAGGCTAAATTAAGCCCCATTTGTAATTCATGGCACATTTCAGGAGTGTCCATCATTTCCGATGGATGGAAAGATCAAAGGAATAGGCCTTTGATCAATGTGATTGCTCAGAGCCCAAAGGGGGCAATGTTTTTGAAGGTTGTGGATTGTGAGGGGCAGAGAAAAGATTCTCAATTCATTGCTAACATCTTGGTTGAAGCAATGGAATTGGTGGGGCCATAAAATGTTTTCCAGGTAATAACTAACAATACAACGGTGTGTAGAGCAGCAGCCCTAATTATTGAAGGCAAACATTAGCACATATTTTGGATCCCTTGTGTTGTACATTCATTGAACCTCATGTTGAGTAAGATGAGGAAGCAAATTGAGTGGATTCATGCTATTTTTGAAGAGGAAAAAGAAATTCAAGCCCTCATCACAAACCACCAGATGTCTCAAGCCATCTACAAGGAATTTGCGAAGTTGGAGCTCCTTACGGTACCTAAACTTTAAAGTTTATTTCATTAATTCTAATTTCAATGACTCTAAATTCAAATATGTAAATTGGATTCTCAAATGTCATGATTCGTGAATCATAATAGTTATTCAATCAAATTATGATTTTTAATTTATTGAAACATTGGCAATTTGGCACCTGCAGGTTGCCGAGACTCGATTTGCTTCTCACATCATAATATTCTTAACAAGACTTATGCAGGTGAAAGATGCATTACAATCAATGGTTTGCAGTTCTCTTTGAAATCAATGGGGGCAATCGCAATCTGATAAAGTACATGCAGTGAAAAAGCTAGTTGTTGATGATAAATGGTGGAATAAGGTGGAGTACCTCTTGGCATTTACTAAGCCAATTGTGGATTTGCTCCGCATGTTTGATACAGATATGCCTAATTTGGGAGAGGTGTATGAGGGCATTGATTCAATAATAAAGAAGATAAGGTGGTTATAAATTCCAAGGAGAATGACCCAGATGAATTCTTTTACAGAGAAGTAAAAGATATATTGACCAAAAGGTGGAACAAGATGACCACCCCATTGCACCTTTTGTTGGAAAGTGTAACTAGGTTCGGTCTTCATATTGACTATGTAATTATGTATTTATGTAATGCAGAAGACAAAGATAATAAAATGTATTTTTGAGCTTGCTTCATGGGTTTCATTAGCGAGGATTTTAATATAGGTCAAAGACTTCCTCTTGATGTCTTTTAGGATTTGTCATCTTGTAATAAATGTATTAATTAAGAGTCATGTATATGAAGTGTCAAATTCAATGATGTATGCCTCAAAGACCTTGTCAAATAAGCTTGAAGACATGGCTCTAAATAATAATTATACTCCAGATTTGACCAGCGTTAGAATACCTCTCCTAGTCGGCCTATAAACAGTGTACATGTCGGCTCATGAACCATCACAACCTTTCACTGGTGAGGTCGGCTTATTTATAGGCTCAGACAACTATATATAGCCCAGTATACTGCGCACAAAACAGAGACACAAAATTCGGATTCCTATGTGATTTTCGGACCTAATCTCAGTGACAAACATACGGCGACTTAAGGAACAATCCGTTGATGTAATACGAGGATCAAGACAATAATAAAGTGTGAAATTAAGAGATGGTCAGCCGTTGAGACCTTCAGTGATTTACTGTGATAATCAGAGTTGCATTAAACTCACGGAGAATCCAGTATTTCATGACAGGTCAAAGCATATCGGGATCAAATATCACTTCATCGGAGACTATGTTCAGAAAGGAGCTGTGAAGCTTGAGTATATTCCCACTGATGAGCAGGTTGCAGATATTCTTACCAAAGCCTTACCACGGGGCAAGCATTTCTACTTCAGAGACAAGATGGGTGTGGTGAGGAACACCTTCCTCGGTAAGAGGGAGTGTTGAAATTTGGTACCGGAGGACAGGTGGTTCCCTAAGGCTTTGATCTTTGGCCTAGGGAAAAGTGTCAAAAAGAATTTAATTTTTCTCCTAAAGTAACTTTATAATTTTTTATAAAGTTAAATCTAATTTAAAAGTGACTTAAGTGATAAAGTTACTAAAGTGACTTTATAAAGTTATAAAGTCAAGTCTAATTTTAAAGTGACTTTAATAAAGTCAATATAAAATTAGAAAGGAAAAAAGTGACTTTGGAAATAAAAGACTAAGTGGGTCTCTATTAAAGTGGGGTGAATTAAAAAATAGAAAGTGAGATTTAAATGAGCATTTAATCTCAGCCCTAGATCTCAATCTATCTTAGCCATTGGATTTAGGGATTCCCCAAAAGTCACTTAGGGTTAGGTTAAAGGAGGAAAAGGAGGAAAAAGGTCATTCATTCTTTCATGAGCAGATTGGGAGAAGGAGAGAAAGAGAGCAAGGGAGATTTCTGGGCAGTGAGGAGAAGGAGGCAGCAGCTTGGCACACATTCCAAGGCAGCATTTCAGCAAGACATTTTCAGCAAGACAGTTCAGCAGCTTTAGCACACAACAAGGCAGATTTTTGGCACGATTTTTTGAGGAAGAAGGGCCGTACGGCCGTACGGGCGGGCGGGTCGTCGGACGTGCGGCGGCCATACGATTTGCACGGTTTCGAGGAGCGAAGGATTTGAGAGGGCGTACGGCAAGTGGGCACATGCAGCACGCATTTCAAGGCGAGGAAATCGTACAACGAGATTTTTAGCGACACTAAACTTTTCTAGGCGAGGCCGTACGGCGGCATTTAAGGCATTTATTTCGAAAATCGAAATCCGTACGACGTTTATTCGCACATTTCATTTCGCTGTTTGTGCGTTTTCGAGGCGGTGGTTAAGCACGGAAAACGAGATAAGTTGTAAAAGTTTACTTGCTGATTTTTCTGAATATTTCTCTCACTGTAAAAAGCATTTTTCAGAAATAAGAAGGAGCTCTCAAACTGGTTTTCCCAAAGAGTTGTAGGGGGTTTTTCCAGGGTCACCTTGACCAAAAATACTGAGTTATGATGTGTTGAATGACTGTTTGTTACTGCTGTTATTTTATTTCTGCATTTTCAGCATTCTGAAAAATTTCCAGAATTTGTGTTTTCAGCAAATTTATTTTCCAGTTTATTAAATGTATGGATATGGGTAAGGGCATTTAATTATTTTGGAGTAATAAGGTGAAAACTGAAAACCGGGGTGGGAAACTAGAATTTTCTACATGGTATCGGAGCTTGAGTGCTGAAAGAGCAGTTTGGGACAGCAAGGAGAAAATTACAGCCTGCTGATTTTTCACTCGGAAAATTCCAGCAAGCTGATTTTTCACAAACAGCAGATTTTTACCTTTACTACAGCGGTGTTATTTTTCAGTTTTAGGACAGCAGGATGTCTTTGGGATTGAGGGTGGAGGATAGGCTGGATGGGCATACAAATTACAGTGTTTGGAAGGAGAGAATGCAGAGTATCTTTGAGGAGGCGGAAGTCTGGAATATCATGGTTCATACCACACAGCAGCCTGTTAATGTGCCTACTGATCCTGTTCAGTTGGCAACATATAACAGAAAGAACAACAAGGGTAAGAGACCGATTCTAGACGGAATCAAGGACCATTGCATTCCTCATGTGAGAGGAAAGAGAAATGCCCATGAGATGTGGTCAGCATTGACCAACCTCTACCAGAGTACCAATGAGAACCGGAAAATGGTCCTGAAGGAGAAGCTGAAGAACATTAAGATGGCTAAGACTGATAGTGCAGTTGGATATCTCACAAAGATTACTAATGTGAGAGATGAGTTGGCAGCGATTGGAGAGGCCATTCCTCCCACTGAGTTGGTGCGGATTGCAGTGAATGGCCTCCCCAGTTCATGGATGAACTTTGCTGATGGGGTTTGTGCACATGAGACCCTTCCCACATGGGAGAGGTTTTGGGATGATTGCATTCAGACAGAGATCAGGAAAGGTCAGCTTGGGGCAGCCAAGCCAGTTGAGTAGGATGAGGATGTAGCACTGTTGGCAGGACGCAAAAAAGGCAAAGGGAAGAAGCAGGATTCCAAAAGCAATGGTGGGGGCAAAGGCAAGGGTAAAGGTAAAAAAAATAACACACAGAAGGACTATTCCAAGGTGAAGTGTTGGAATTGTCAGAAGATGGGGCACTATGCAGTTGTGTGTCCGGAGAAGAAGAAGGGAAAGGGCAGGCGCTGGCCGGCTTCGAGCGGAGAGGTTGGAAGGACTTTGCGAGATCGCTTTGGCCAAGGGTTTGGGTTCATTGCGTGTGAGTCTTCTAGTGCAGGAGTACCTGCCACACAGGTTCAGAGGGAGCATGCATTTCCCTCGATTAGCGGAGCATCTTCGGGTATCTGGTATGTGGACAGTGGGGCTTCACGTCACATGACAGGAGTCCGTGAGTGCTTCTCAGAGCTTTCAGAGAGTGGCACTGATGTAGAGGTAGTACTCGGTGATGACAGAGTTGTTAGAGCAGTCGGTGTGGGAACATTGACATTTCAGAGGGAGTCCAAACCTCCCTTGAAGGTGTCGGATGTTCTTTATGTGCCAGGGATGAGGAAGAACCTCATATCCGTCTCAGCTTTGGAGGATAGAGGATATGAGATATTGTTCAGGGGAGGACAGGTGTTGATGTACCCCAGGGGCACTCCAGCTGATTCAGCTAGAGTGATAGGTGTACGCCATGCAAAGGTGTACAAGTTTGCATTTCAGTCCCTTTTGGCATTGAGCAGTAGTACCGACAGCAGAGCTAGCAGTTCTGAGCAGTGTGAGATTTGGCACCGCGGGATGGGGCACATGCATCATGGAGCCTTGAGGACTTTGCGGGAGATCACTACAGGTGTGCCAGAGTTCAATACTGATCACTTTGATACTTGCAGAGGATGTGCGATGGGCAAGTTTGCCAAATCCCCTTTTCCCGGCAGTGACAGCAGAGCGACTGGGATACTTGATTTGATTCATTCCGATGTGAGCGGTCGGATGTCTCATGTTTCCTTGAGTGGATATGAGTACTATGTGTTATTCATTGATGATCACTCCAGGAGGACCTGGATTTATTTCTTGAAGACCAAGAGTGAGGTCTTCAAGCGGTTTCAGGAGTTCAGAGCTCTTGTGGAGACACGGACAGGTCGGAAGATCAAGTCCCTGAGGTCGGACAATGGAGGAGAGTACACCCTTGGAGAGTTTGTTGACTATTGTGCGGAGGCAGGCATTAGGAGGGAGCTCACTGTTCCTTACAACCCCCAGCAGAACGGGGTTGCGGAGAGGAAGAACGGATCCATCGGAGGGGCTGCCAAAGCCATGTTACATGATCAGGGGTTGCCATTGTTTTTGTGGGCAGAGGCCTGCAACACAGCTGTTTACTTGCAGAACAGGAGTACGCATCGTGCCTTGGGGCACATGACTCCGGAGGAGGCTTTTTCTGGGAAGAAGCCTGATATGGGTCATCTTCGTATCTTTGGGTGCATGACATACTCCTACATACCCAAGGAGAAGAGGACCAAACTGGAGCCCACCGCAGAGAAGGGTATCTTTGTGGGCTACAGTGAGACCTCCAAGGCCTTTCGGATTTACATTCCTGCGCAGAGGAAAGTTGTTGTCAGGCGGGATGTAAAGTTCGAGGAGGACAAGGCCTTTAGGAGGTCACGGGAGTTAGAGTATCTGGATCAGCCAGACCCTCAGCAGCAGTTGAGTCAGTCGCAGGGATCCAGTGGGCAGGGATCAGGAGGATCCGGAGGTACATCTATGACGATGTCGGGTGCGAGTCGGTGGCTGTGAGAGTTGGTGGTCGGTGGGTGGGCGACACGCGGAAAGCGATCCACGGGCGAGTTCCGCGGGAGTCCACTGATGGACAGTTCACACGGTACCTCAGCATCTACAGGTTCAGGTGCAGGCAGGAGGACAGCAGACAGACAGTCAGGAGTTCAGGCTCCCGATGTTGAGGAGGAGGAGTTTTATTCTCCGGCGGGAGAAGTGTGCTCAGGGAAGAGGAAGCCCAAGTGGCTTCAGGACACCTTGAGAGATGCCACATCTGTTGCTGAGCCTAAGAGGCCGATCAGAGAGAGCAGACCACCTGAGAGGTTTTGTAGCTATATGGCAATGGCTACCAGCATCCTTGACTCTGAGCCTTCTAGCTATGAGGAGGCGGCTAGCCAGCAGGTCTGGAGAGAGGCCATGCAGGAGGAGTATTCTTCTATCATGAAGAATGATGTTTGGGAGGTGGTGCCGAGGCCTGAGGGAAAATCCGTGGTTACTTCCGGATGGCTTTACAAGGTAAAGCATGCTGCAGATGGCAGCATTGAGAAATTCAAAGCGAGGTTTGTGGCTAGAGGGTTCTCCCAGGTAGAGGGAGTTGATTATGAGGAGACCTTCGCTCCCGTGGCTCGATATACTTCGATCCGCTCCATTATATCGATAGCAGCAGAGATGGGTTGGAAGATCCACCGGATGGATGTGAAGACCGCATTTCTCAGTGGCTTCATACAGGAGGAGGTGTACATTGAGCAGCCACAGGGCTTTGAGGTGCATGGGAAGGAGTCCCATGTGTGCAGACTGAAGAAGGCCCTTTATGGCCTGAAGCAAGCTCCCAGAGCTTGGTACTCCAGGATAGATACTTACTTGCGGAAGATGGGTTTCACAAAGAGTGAGGCAAATCCGAACCTTTACTATATTGTGATAGGTGAGGAGCCTCTCATTCTGGTGTTGTATGTGGATGACCTGGTCATTACGGGTGCAGAGAGACTCATAGAGCACTGCAAGAGAGATCTTGCGGCGGAGTTTGAAATGAAGGACATCGGCTTGATGCATTACTTTTTGGGTTTGGAGGTGTGGCAGGAGGAGGGGCATTTCTTCCTGGGACAGGGGAAGTATATTGTGGACATCCTTGGCAGATTCCACACGGAGGATTGTAGACCCATGTCGACACCGATGATCACCAACTGGAAGAAGCTTCATGCTTCGGATTCCGAGTTGGTGGATCCCACATTGTACAGACAGCTGATTGGTTCCTTGATGTATTTGGTCAACACTAGACGAGATATTTGTTTTGCAGTCAACACAATGAGTCAGTTTATGTGTGAGCCTAGGAAGGTTCGAGATGAGTACAAAAGACATTTTTCAGCCCTGGGGGACGGTGGATTATGGTACACGGACTACGGGCGGGGGGATGGAGGTGAGATTGGCGAGTTGCAGTTACGATTGGGCGGAGTTGTGCTGACATGATGGGAAAAGCACTTCGAGAGTCTGTTTTGGGTTGGGTTCGGCAGTGGTGTCATGGTCCAGCCAGAAGCAGCAGTCAGTAGCATTGAGTTCGGCGGAAGCAGAGTATATGGCAGCCAATCTAGCTAGTTGTGAGGCCATCTGGCTTCGCAAGATGTTGTTTGGCTTATTTGGTCAGCCGTTGAGACCTTCAGTGATTTACTGTGATAATCAGAGTTGCATTAAACTCACGGAGAATCCAGTATTTCATGACAGGTCGAAGCATATCGGGATCAAATATCATTTCATCAGAGACTATGTTCAGAAGGGAGCTGTGAAGCTTGAGTATATTCCCACTGATGAGCAGGTTGCAGATATTCTTACCAAAGCCTTACCACGGGGCAAGCATGTCTACTTCAAAGACAAGATGGGTGTGGTGAGGAACACCTTCCTCGGTAAGAGGGAGTGTTGAAATTTGGTTACCGGAGGACAGGTGGTTCCCTAAGTCTTTGATCTTTGGCCTAGGGAAAAGTGTCCAAAAGAATTTAATTTTTCTCCTAAAGTGACTTTATAAAGTTATAAAGTCAAATCTAATTTAAAAGTGACTTTAAGTGATAAAGTTACTCAAGTCTAATTTTAAAGTGACTTTAATAAAGTCAATGTAAAATTAGAAAGGAAAAGTGACTTTGGAAATAAATGACTAAGTGGGTCTTTATTAAAGTGGGGTGAATTAAAAAATAGAAAGTGAGATTTAAATGAGCATTTAATCTCGGCCCTAGATCTCAATCTATCTCAGCCATTGGATTTAGGGATTCCCCAAAAGTCACTTAGGGTTAGGTTAAAGGAGGAAAAGGAGGAAAAGGTCATTCATTCTTTCATGAGCAGATTGGGAGAAGGAGAGAAAGAGAGCAAGGGAGATTTCTGGGCAGTGAGGAGAAGGAGGCAGCATCTTGGCACGCATTCCAAGGCAACATTTCAGCAAGACATTTTCAGCAAGACAGTTCAGCAGCTTTAGCACACAGCAAGGCAGATTTTTGGCACGATTTTTGAGGAAGAAGGGTCGTACAGCTAGGCCGTACAGCAGGGCCGTACAGCAGATTTGCACTGCAGATTTGCACAGATTTCGAGGAGCAGATTTGAGGGAGGCCGTACAGCAAGTGGCTGTACCTTTGGCACGCATTTCAAGGCAAAAATCGTACAGCAGATTTTTGGACAGCTTGCACGCTTTTCTAGGCAGCCGTACAGCAGCATTTAAGGCTGTTATTTGGCACGAAAATCGAGAAATCCGTACAGCATTTATTGCTGTTCCTGTTTTGCTGTTTGTGCGTTTTCCGAGGCAGTGGTTAAGCACGGAAAAAGAGATAAGTTGTAAAAGTCTGTTTGCTGATTATTTATTTTGCTGAATATTTCTATCACTGTAAAAGCATTTTTTCCAGAAATAAGGAGGAGCTTTCGAACTGGTTTTCCCCAAGAGTTGTAGGGGGTTTTTCCAGGGTCACCTTGACCAAAAATTACTTAGTTATGATGTGTTGAATTACTGTTTGTTACTGCTGTTATTTTATTTCTGCATTTTCAGCATTCTGAAAAATTTTCCAGAATTTGTGTTTTCAGCAAATTTATTTTCCAGTTTATTAAATGTATGGATATGGGAAAGGGCATTTAATTATTTTGGAGTAATAAGGTGAAAACTGAAAACCGGGGTGGGAAACTAGAATTTTCTACATTTTACTATAATGAAGATCTTCATTCCCTTGACCTGGTTCATCAATATGTCATCATATCCTAACCTAGAATTTTGTAACATAGAATTCTCGATGAAACCTTTTTGCTTTCTTTCTAACCATTGAATCCATACAGAACTCCATTAGAAAATGTCAGCACCTGTTTCCATATCGATTATTGAATGATGACCCTTGATCTTGATGAATGCCTTCCATCAATGTTGTTTATCAGTGAGGTTTCCATGAGCTCCTCCTATGTTTCTATCATGATGCTTTTAATATACATTGCTTCCTATCATACTATTTTACAACCAGCAGAAATCACTTAAAGAGAAAGATGATCTCAATCATAATAGAGATCTTTCGCTTCTTCTTTCTTAGATTTCTTTGTATCAGGTTCTTCCCTTACATCTGTGACATGGGCTTCTTCCTTTTTCCTCTTGTCCTTCCCAGATTTAGGACAATCCCTTTTATTATGCCCAAGATCATTACATCCAAAGCATCGTACTTTGTCCATATTTCTTCTTTTATTCCGAGGACCAAATTTTCTGAATCTTCCTTTCTTCCTAGACATGGCTGCAAAGGTTTGATTCCCTTCACTTGATCTCGTATCAGCTTTGGATTTCAATCTTGTTTCCTCTATTTTACATAGAGACCATAGAACGTGGAATGGTGTTGCTTCTTTCTTCCCGTATAAGCTTGAAGTGAAGTTTCCCCATTCTTTTGGTACAGCATTCGGCACCACTATAGTCATTTCATTATCAGACATTACTTCTCCCAATTCCTGTAGTTGGTCTCTTATTTCAGAAATCCTCATAAAATATGAAGTGATTCCTTTCTCTCTTGAAATTTCATCTTGTATAGTTCTTGTCTTAGAGAGATTGCTTCTCCTACAGTACTCACAGAGAATAGCTCCACCAGTTTCTCATATATTTCTTTTGCAGTTTTCAGTTTTGATATATAGGGTATGAGTGAGTCCCTAATGGATTCTATGAGAATCCTCTAGGCTCTGATTTTTCCTTTCATGTACTTGGCATGAGCTGGAGCATCTTCTTTTGAGGGTTGAATTGTAGATCCTTCGATGTAGACCATAACTTCATCTTCAATTAGATTCAAATTTGTCCTCTTCTTCCATCCACTAAAGTTTGATGATCCAACCAATTTGTTGCTTTCTTTGCAATAAGTCATTTTGACAAATTTAGATAAGGTCATAGATACTTACTTGAGTAGAGTGACTTACTCCTAGTAGCTCCCTTGATGATGATGAAGATGAAGTCGAGAACTTCCTCTTAGATTGAATTCTACAATGTAGGTGTTCTTGGATCCTTGATGATAAACGATGTCTCCAAAAAGATCACGGCTCTCCCAACAATGTCTTAAATATAAATCTTTGATGGCAAAGATTATTTTCTTGATGAGTGGATCCTTTGAATGAGATTGAAGATCTTTCTTGAAATAGCTTGAGAATCTTCCTTGCAAACTGATTTGACTAATGCAAACTTTGACCTTGAGTTTGATTCTTGCTTCCTTGAGTGTCTTCTTGCTAAGTAGCCCTTGTCTTTAGCACCTTCGCTCTGATACCATGTTGAGAATGTGGTAGGGCGATGATTAATTCAAATTCTCTACTTGATAATTACTTGTGAGCTTACTTCTTTCACTTATGTCTTTTCTTCTTAGCTTACTATATCTTTCATCAAGTCAATTATCAAAAACACAAGAGACACAAATTAAGGGTCTTCAAGCCAGGGCCAAAACTTCTGCCTCTCAGATGACAAGTACCATGACCATGACACAGACCCTTGACCGTTATATGCCTCCAAGACAGTGACAATGCTCCTTTAATAACTCCTTTCCTGCACCTTTCTGCACTTATCTGCACCATTCCGCACTAGCCTTAAAGAGCTTTGCACCAACACTAGGAAAGTTCGGTCCTAGCCCTAAACAGTGAGCTCCTTCTTCTGCCCTTCCTTGATATAGCCTTGGCCTTCTAGAGACTTCTCCTCGGCCTTATTTTCAGTACCCTTGATGCCCAGGACCAAGATCTTCTCTTGTTGAGATGCCTCTTCTTCACGATGTGTAAATCTTCTATGAAGACCGAGTCTCCTTTGCACACCTTGCAATCTTCCCTTATTCGTTTCCTAGTCACCTTCTTCCGCACTGTATAGTCATCCTCTTCCGCATTGTATAGGAGACCTGTTTCTCACTTAGGATGCCCTTTGGCCTACCAATTACAATCCTTTACTTCGCACTCTTTCACAAAACTTAACCAAGATACTTACACCAAAAACAACTTCTCTATCTTCGTTGAACAAGTTCCCTCCTTCGTACCAAACAGCAAACCTATACTCGCAGATCTTCTTCAGACTTGTCTGTATTTTGTCCTTTCAAATGAGTCGTAGACAGTCCTTAATATAGTGTGCTTCTTTAAGGATTTAGGCCAACCTTACTGACTGAGGGTAGGCCAACATGATCACAGTTCATAGGCCGACTTGAAGGGCTTGTCTTCCAACGTTAAGGAGGTTTTCTTGAGGGCTATTTTGACCATCATACTTGAGCCATTTTCTTCAGGGTTATATGACAAGGTCTTGAGGCATATTCCTTTGACTAGACTCTCCATATACATGACTCTTAATTAGTACATTTATGACAAGATGACAAATCCCTAAAAGACGTCAAGAAGAAGTCCTTTGACCTATAATAAAAACCTTGTTCATGAAGCCCATGAAGCAAGCATAACAAAAATACATTTTATTATCTTTGTCTTCTTCATTACATAAATACATAATTACATAGTCAATATGAAGACCGAACCAAGTTACACTTTCCAACAGGGTCATCAAACTTTAGTGCATGGAAGAAAAGGACAGAATTGAATCTAATCGGAGATGAAGTTATGGGCTACATCAAAGGATCTACAACTCAACGCTCAAAAGAAGATGCTCTAGCTCATGCCAAGTACATGAAAGGAGAAATCAAAGCCCAGAGGATTCTCATAAAATCCATTAAGGACTCACTCATACCCTATGTATCAAAACTAGAAACTCCAAAAGAATTATATGAGAAATTGGTGGAGCTATTCTCTGTGAGTACTGCAGGAGAAGTAATCTCTGAGACAAGAACTATACAAGATGAAATTGTCAAGAGAGGAATGAATCACTTCATAATTTATGAGGATTTCTAAAATACGAGACCAGCTGTAGGAATTGGGAGAAGTAATGTCTGATAGTGAGATGTCTTGGGTATAAAGCTAGATAAGAAGAAGTCAAAAGGAGCCAAAGTAAAGGATAAACCAAGGACTAGAGACCGATCTCTCTAAGGCTAGCGCTGAACAGTGCAGATCGGTGTAGGAAGGTGCAAGAAAGAAGGATCAGCACAAGGAGTCATTAAAGAAGCAGTGACAAGGTCTTGGAGGCATATAAAGGTCAAGGGTCTGTGTCATGGTCATGGTACTTGTCCTCTGAAAGTCTATAAGAAGAATTTCTTGTGGGTTTTCCTCTCCAAGAGGGAGAGGTTTTGGCCCTGGCTTGAAGAGACTATATTTTTGTCTTGTGTGTTTTGGTAATTGACTTGATGAAAGACATAATAAGCTAAGAAGAGAATACATAAGTAAGAAAAGTAAGCTCACAAGTAATTATCAAGAAAAGAAATTGAATTAATCACTGCCTTACAAATTTCTCAACAGCCAAGAGGCAAGAAGCAGGAGGTTATCAATCTTCAAGGATCTCGTCAAGGGAACTTGTGTCTTGGTCTTAGAGTGGCAAACAGGTAAGGGTCTTAGTCTTCGTATTCGTCAATTGAGGTCTCTATAAGGAGAAGACTTTTTTTGGGTTTTCCTCTCAAGTGGGAGAGATTTTGGCCCTGGTTGATAGCCTATATTTTGTGTCTCTTGTCTCTTTATGGTTTATGCATTGGTAGTTGTTTGATAAAGAAGAACACTAATATCCTAATCTAAAGAAGTAAAAAGCACTCACAAGCAGTTACTAATTGAAGAAAAACCACTTAATTGTTATGCCCTAGATTTCTCAACATGGTATCAGAGCTAAGGTAACAAGTCAAGGAAGGGCGTCTCAATAAAGGACATTCAAGGGAGCAGTTACTAATAGAAGAAAAAACACTTAATTGTTATGCCCTAGATTTTTCAACATGGTATCAGAGCTAAGATAACAAATCAAGGAAGGGCAGCTCAATAAAGGACATTCAAGGGCCGAAGCACTAAAAGATCAACACGAGCCAAGGTAAGATAAGAAAAGTCGGCTTGAAGAGAGGCATCAAAAGGAATATCAAGAAAACCCAAAGAAAACAGAGAATCTCTAAAAATACTTAAGTGCCAAATTCAAGAAGAATAGTTTGATAAAGTTTTGGGCACAAAATTCTCAAGGTTTGATCTCAAAGATAGCAAGGAAGTTACAACAAACTACATCTCTCCCAAGACATTGAAAAGACCCAATCTCATTTCAAAGTCAAGCAAAAAATTCTAGCTACAATTTCAGTGGTTCTCCAAGTAAGTTTACCCCCAAAAATTAGAGTGATAGTACATCACTATTTCAAGAGGCCGAACGCCGTATTCAAGAAAAATGAAGTTTGTTTTGCATCATCATCAACAACAACCACGGAGCTAGATCTCCTCAAGAAGACCAAGAATTCCATCTTGTGGTAAGTCGAATCCATCACAAGCACCAAACATATATAACTCAGTACAGCATTCAAGAAACTCGACCTTCCAAAAGAATTTCCTTGATACCCATCTATATATTTCCTATAAACAGTTGAACTAAGGAACTACAAGCAGAAAATAAGTGCAACATAAGGAATCTACATAATTGAGTTATGTTGCAAAAAAGTATTCTAACCATCATGGTAGCAGAAAGGAGCCACAGTCAGTCCATGTCATAAAGAAACTCATGAAGGAAGTACCATCAAACAATAAAAGAAAGCCTGAAAGATTGCAAGAAGGGCAACAAAAATATATTTGTGAAGGCACCATGGCATCACAAGTAGGTATCCATGAGGCATGTATGATATTTCTATTATTGTTATGGACCCATCATAAAATATTCTCGGGTTGAAGGTATGACTCTAGGGTTTGTATTTTGAACTATGGATAGCTGGTGAGAAACCCTAGTATAGAGGAACCTAAACCTTAAAGTACTTGTTCCCAATGATGTGATTTCTAGGGTTTGATAGGATTCTAGGGCATGGGATAAACCTTAGTGTGACATATAATGATCTAGGGTTTGAGCTTAAGAAACCCTAGGATGACATCTTGATTGAATAGAAACCCTAGAAAAACAACTTAACATCATGTTTTGGTATCACATTCTTTGCTTGGGGTACTTTTTAATTAATATTGGAGGCACAAGAAGTAAAGATGGATGGGCTAATCCTATGGGAAGCATGGTGGATGGAGGGAACTATACGAACCCTTAGAACTTCAGTCTCTATTCCTGACGTAGTTACAAAACTATGAATTGCAAGGAGAAGTAGAAGATGGAAGATCTCTGCCATGTTTAAGGAATTACAGTTAGTAAAGTATGATAGGATGCATCATACTAAGAATGGCATAATAATAGCATACTACTGTAGCAAGAGCTCATACAAGGAGCTTGAAAGATAGATGAAGCAGAAGCCTATGGTAATCATCATTAAAAGGATATAGCTCTTAGGAATCTCATTGAAAACATAAGTGGCAATGTCATTTAGTACAAGGATCATCACACATCCGTCAAAAGGAAACCTCTATTGATGGAGATACTTTAGATTCTCAAGATTCTCCGATGGAATCTTCATTGGAAGGTTCACCGATCAAGAAAGGAAGCTAGTGTTTTATCAGGAATTCCAACTTGTGGAATTCATGGGATGATGGTATGATGAAATAAAAGGTAAAGCAGATCAAGGGATTGAAGCTCTTTCAATCAACGAAGTTGATGCAGGAAGTCTGGATGACCCAAAGGAGAATGAGGTATGTATGCTTTCATTTGATGAAATTTGGAGTCATGCCACATGGTTACAGGTAATATGGATCAATGCTCTATCTTGAGAGCATGATCAAAGGAAAACAGATCTCCTCTGAAAGGATGCAAGAAGGCATGGGTCACACATTGACTAGATGAAATCAACATAATATGTCCTCATCTGAAAAATGAGGTGGTTGACAAAATTGGAGGAACTATGAGCAAAAGTTCTTGGAAGATAATGTGTGAAGAAAGAAAAGAAGAGATCGTGGAATGTGCAACTATGAAGGCAATCAACATCCAGGACTAAAATATTTGACTAGGATATCTCTGGAAAAGATATGAAGACTCAGATGGAAGTCTGAAAAAGATGGAGACCCTTGACAATAAATATATTTTGGAGATGTGTTAATATGTATGTAGGATGTTGATGCAAACTGGAAGATGTCATGATGATAGACCATCACAAAGGTAATTTTGATTTAATATTTTGAAAGATATTTGGATGAGCTTATGTAGCGTTGCCAAGGGAAGAGCTATGAATGTCTTCCACCAATAATGACCATGTGGTAGGATGAAAGATCCTTAAGGAAACATGGCATGGAGAAGGCAGCATGGCATGAAGTAAGGCTAGATATGGATTAATGGATCACTTTCCAATGAAATGAATGATGACATGGCTCAAAGATGAAAGTGATGGATGTTATATGCCCTATGTAGAAGTCCCAAACATGAAGACTCCTAGATAACAAAAAGAAGTTCATGACATCGTGAGGAGGAGCTCTTCAAGTAGTTGGTTGTCCCATCATCTCCACCTAAGGAGCTGCTATAGGTCCCTAATTGAGAGGAAGCCCAGTAACAAGTTTCTTACTTGGTAGAAACTTGGAAGCAAAATTCCCAAGTCAAGAGGGTGCTTAGGTACATTCCTTCTATAGGAATGAGTACATTCCTTTATTGGAATAGATATGTCCTCCCTGATTAAGAGGGAGAGATAGACACATCATTCTTGTCTTCACTTGGGAAGACAGAATGGAGAATTGGTTAAACATTTGGCATCCAATGCTCTTTGAGGATGTGTTAGGGCATCCAAAACAAGCGTAGTCGTAGAGGACCGATATTCTTTGAGGACTGGCAATCCAAGATAAGAATAGTCCTGGTGGAACACACTCTGAGAACCCAGGTGGAGTATGTTCCAAGAGAGACAGTGATGAGGGTGTCTATACATCATTGGTCTCGCCAGCATTGTCCTCTCTTGTGGAGAGATAGAGTTGTTAGTCAAGGCCTTGTTATCTAACAATGTTGGTTGATATGATGCTATACAGATGGGTTACCAATCTGACTCTTCTTATGAGAATTCTTCAAATTGAGAATGACCAAGTACCATTATGAATACCTCCCTAGTTAAGAGGGAGTGTTGAAAAGTGTAACTAGGTTCGGCCTTCATAACGACATCTGTAGATGTGATTTTATGTAATTGATGTAAAGAAAAATAATTATTTTTGTAATTCTTGTCTCATGGGTTTCATGAGCAAGAAATTTTATTTTTAGTAATGGCTCCCATTGTGAGCCTTTAGGATTGGTCATAAAGTCAAAGAGAGTCAATGTCATGTATAAAGGACCCTTCTTGGGCATGTCACATTTGTATATGAGTCAATGAAAGTGTCAAATAGCCCTCCAAGACAAGCACAAGCATCTCCTTACAAGTCGGATTCATGAAGAAGAATAATACCTCTCCAAATGACACGTCGACTCAACTTGCTATCAAGTCAGCTTATTACCTTGGGAAACAATTATAAATAGGCCACTCGGCCTCATTTCAAAGCAAGTAATTCGATAATCATCTGTGGTTTGAAGAAATGCATAAAGGGTCAAGGAAGGCAACCTATAACCAGCAAGTAAAGGGAGAAGAAGATCGAATTATTTCAGGACTATTTTTGGGCTCTGTTTTGTCACACATGCAAAGTAACGAAGTAGCATCTATTGCAGAGGTAACCAAGAGTGTCGCTGGAGGATGCAAGGTTGGCAAAGTCACTTATAGAAGTTGAAATCATCAAGCCAAATATGTGAGTGTCTCCCCTCTAAGCGAAGAGGTAACAAGGTGTAGAATTTGATTATCATACTTCTCACATCCTGCAGTAAGGGCCGAAATAAGTTACAGGTCTGAAGCAGAAGTAGGTCAACGTTGAAGGGTAGCCAAGAGGCAAGAAGAAGCAGGAAGTTATCAATCTTCAAGGATCTCATCAAGCGAACTCGTGTCTTGGTTTTGGAGTGGCAAACAGGTCAAGGGTCTTGGTCTTGGTATTCGTCAATTGAGGTCTCTATAAGAAGAAGAATTTGTTCGATTTTTCCTCTCAGGTGGGAGAGGTTTTGGCCCTGGCTGATAGCCCATATTATGTGTCTCGTCTCTTTACGGTTTATGCATTGGTAATTGTTTAATGAAGAACACTAATAACCTAAGTAAAAGAAGATCCTAATCTAAAGAAGTAAAAAGCACTCACAAGCAATTACTAATAGAAGAGAAAACACTTAATTTGTATGCCCTAGATTTCTCAACATCATCTATAAGAAGTATTGTATCTGCTTGATTTGAAGAACAACCTAGTGTCTATTTCTGCAATGGAAGATAAAGGCTTCAAGTTAGCATTCATTGATTGAAAGGTACGTATTTGGCAAAGAAACCCTAAAGATGAATTTACTCTTGGATTTAGGGTTGGTGGTCTCTATCAAGTTGGTGGAAGTCCTTTGGGAGCTTTGACAAGTGAAAATTCACTTCAATCTGAGCTATGGCACCAAAGATTTGCCCACTTACATTACAAAGCCTTACCTGGGGTAAGGAAGATGATCACAAGTATGCACAAGTTCAACAGGAATAATGAAGGTGTTTGCCAAGGTTATGCAGTTGGGAAACTTACAAAGGGACCATTCCCTTCTAGTGAAAGCAAGACAACTGATATTCTTCAACTAGCCTATTCTAACCTGTCTAGTATGTTTCCCTGTAACATCATTGGGAGGATAATTCTAATATGCAATCTTTATGGATGACTACTCTCATAAAACATTGATTTGTTTCTTGAAGAGGAAGGATGAAGTGTTCAAATGATTTTGTCCTTTCAAAGCATTGGTGGAAAATCAAGCAAGGAAGAAGATCAAGATATTGGGGACCAACAATGCAACCGAATATGAATGAAATGAATTCAATGACTTTTGCAAAGAGGTTGGCATTAAGAGTGATACAACTTTTCCATACACTCCTGAGTAGAATGGAGTTGCTAAAAGGAAGAATCAAACGATCATGGAAGCCACTTATGCCATGCTCCATGATCAAGGCCTACCAAAGTTCTTATGGGGAGAAGTTGCCAACATTGTCGTGTATGTTCAAAATAGGAGCCTGCATCAAGCATTGGATTTCAAGACATCTGAGGAGGTCTTAACTGGTAATAAGCTTGATGTTTCTCATTTTAGAATATTTGGTTGTCCGTGTATTTTCATATCCCTAAAGAGAAAAGAAACAAGTTGGGAGCATCTGGGAAGAAGGGTATATTCGTTGGCTATAGTGAAAATTCAAAGGCATATAGAATATATGTGCTTGATCAAAGAGATGTGGAAGTTTGTCGTGATGTTACCTTTGATGAAGACACTACCATTGGGAAAACAAGAGATCTCCCTATCCCAAGGAAGGACGATGATGATGCTGCAAAACATGATGAACCTCCAACAGATGAGCTTATGCCCGATGTTGATGGACCGATGGATCCTATTGATCCACCTCCTGGTGATTCCTCTACCTCAAGGAAAAGAACTATATGGCTCAAAGATACTCTCGAAGATATTGAAAGACATATTTCTCCAAGAGGGGCATTTCGTGAAAGTAAGAAGTCGAACAGGTATAAAGGGTATTTGGTTGTTACGAGTACTATTGTTCAAGTTGAACCATGCACGTTCGAAGAAGTCGTAAGGCACTAAGTTTGGAAATATGTGATGAATGAAGAGTATGAATCAATCATGAGGAATGAAGTCTAGGACATGGTGCCTAGACCCAAGGACAAGTTTGTGGTCACTTCTAAATGGATTTACAAAATTAAACATGGAGTTGATGGCAGTGCTGAAAAATATAAGGCCAGGTTTGTAGCTCGGGGCTTCTCTCAAAAGGAAGGAGTGGACTACGATGAGATATTTGCACCAGTTGCTCAATATACCACTATCCAATCTATTATTGCTCTCGTTGCCACTCAAGGATGGAGCCTACATTAAATGGACGTTAAAACTGCATTCTTGCATGGCTCGCTTAAGGAGGAAGTCTTCTTGGAACAACCTCAGAGATTTGAAATACAAGATCAAAGGACACATGTATGCAGGTTGAAGAAAGCCCTCTATGGGTTGAAGCAAGCCCCTAGGGCTTGGTATGATAGGATTGATAGCTATCTTATGAAGTTGCGATTTACAAGGAGCTATGTTCATCCAAACCTATACTTCAAGGTTGAAAAGGACATGCCTCTCATTTTGGTCATTTTATGTTGATAGTATCTTTCTGACTAGTGCAAACCCTCTCATTTATCAATGCAAGAGGGAGTTGACTTATGAGTTCGAGATGAAGGACTTAGGTTTGATACATTGATTCCTAGGCCTGGAGGTCTGGCAAAGGCAAGGTGAGATTTTCCTTTCTCAACGAAAATACATTGTGAAGCTACTAGAACCCCCAGCGCTACCCTTGAAGCCCGTGCATCCCTCAGTGTTGGCCTAGAAAGAGCTGCATTAACCCAGACTGGGTGACGTAGTCTTTACATTGTCCCTTCGGGTCTCTGCGTAACCCGTGAGGGTTTCCAGCTGAATCACGCTGCCCTGGGAGGGACTACGCAGCACCTACGTAGCTGAAGTTGCCCCTACGCTACGCAGTTGTTGCCCTCTCTGCCTCTGCATCTCCTGCTTCTCTGCGATGCCTCTTTGAGCTAATCTCTGTCTCTTGCTGATTCTAGACCCTGGGATCAGATCATCCCCTTGGTCTAAACTCCCCTCTCTACAGCTGAAACAGTTCTGAGAATTCTTAGCAAACCTGCCCTAGAATCTCAGCTTAGCTTCAATGCTTTGCCTCTATGTATTTTACAAATGACCCCAAGCCTTTCCTTTATACTTTTCTCCTTGGGAAACCAACAGCCATGATCAGATCTTGAATCAATGGCTAAGATTAAAAGAAAGCTTGATCTGTGTGACTTAAGACAATTTCATCACATGTTTAATTTAATTAACTTTAATTATTTCATTTTCCTATGTTTAGACTTAGGAAATACATCAAAATAATTAATTAATTAAATATCTCCCAAACCAGATGAAATTTCCCAAATCCCTTTACAGGTCTTGTAGATCAAGTCACCTCTAGTCCCTCCAGAAAATTTGGGAGCTAGAGCACAAGTGACCCTACCCCAAATACACAAAATCTCAACACTCCCTCTTAGCATCAGGAGTGTGCTCTAGTAATACATCACACAATGCATTACAAGATTTTGGGCACTTGATCTGTGTTGCTGATGCTTGGCCTGCTGCCACTCAACTCTGCACTGTTGTTGCTATTATGTATTGTTGCCCATGACTCTGCCACTGCCACTGCAACATCTGCACTGCAACTCCCTCTCAATTTCCTGCATTTGTGTTGCTCATAGCACAGCCACTGCTAATCTGCTACAATGCAACTTCAGCTATTGAGAGAAACAACTGAATCTCCTGCCGAATCTTTGACAGACAAGTCAATTGGGCTGCATCCTCATCACTGAAGCTCCATAGGTTGTGATCTGTGCTGGCATCTAAATGATGATGCACAGTAACATCTTTGCACTGCGTAAGCAGACTTCCTCTGCACTGCTGAAATCACATTAGCCCCTTGTGCTGAAATCCCTCACACTGATGTTGTGTTGTGCTGTCCTCCTGAAGCCTCCACGTTGTTGCAGCTCTGCTTTGCTTAAGCAACTCTGCTCTCCATTGCTAAAGTCACATCAGCCCTACGCTACTGCTGCCTCTACGCTGTTACTACATCTGCACTGCGCTGCTCCTTCCAGCCTTCAGATCTACCTCTGCTTCATTCGTGATTTATTCACCAACTGCTCCACTTGTCCTGCTACTGCCTTAAGGCTCCCGTAGCTCGGAGTGATCCAAGAAATGATCTGCTCAAGGATCCCGCCACCATTCTGTAGCTCTACATATCCATGTCGCCCCACTTTCGTGGTTCATGAGCGCTCATGGCTGCATCATCTTCCGACCCATCATCCACCACAGCAGCCTTGGAAGAAGAAGCGTCCTTGTCCTTTTTCTTCTGAGGACAATTGCTGGCAAAGAGTCCTAATTCACCACACTGGAAGCACTTGATCTTTGACAGATCCTTCTTCTTCTTTCCTTGTTGCCTCTTTGTTAAAATTGGACAACTAGGTCCAAACTCCATGTTGTGATGCTCAGATGAAGATACCAATATTTTTATTGGGTTCCTCCTTTGGAGAGGTGTAAGATCGATATAAAATTGATCTTAATCTGATGAGCGGAACATTTGTTTTGAATTTATTTTTTAATAATTTCAAATATGTGCAGGTCGGCCTTAAGGTTTTACACCCCCAGCAGATGTGTCACACAACTCAATGATGGATATATATACAGTCAACGTTGGAGAGCATTTCACTCACTCTCATCACACACATCTCCTCTTCTGATTTAGTACGAGCTCCTTGGAGGCGAATTCGGTTCACACGTGGTAAAGAGGATGAATTACTAAAGCAAGGGTTGACCGAATTTACTGCAGTTTACCGCAGCTAGGGTTTCCACGATAGTTTGACCAGCGTTGACTTTGGTCAATGCATGGTCCAAAAGGGCTGAAATTTGGTGGAGAGTTCGATTTTGGAAGGTCGTACTCATTGGCACAAAAACCAAGGTCAAAAGGTTGACCAAAGACCAAGCTGCGTTGACTTTATTCTTGTTGCCCTGCGTTGACTTTTCTGGACAGCATTGACTTTTCTAGGGTTGACTTTGAGTTGACTGGGTGACTGATTTAAGGACCGTTGTGACACATTCTGGGTTGGCCGACCAAGAAGACTTTGTTGGTTGAAGCATCCTGCTGACCGCCGTAACGCACCAACACATTGTTCTGTTTCTGGTTTGACTTCTATAGATCCACTGGTATGTTCTATCAGTATTTTACTTAACTGTTTATGTGATTGCTGTAATAAAAGTAAAGTTGCATCAAGCATAGAACATCTACATAAATTTACATGGTATCAGAGCAAAGGTGAAGACAAGCCCTATTTGTAGCAATCACCGGAAAGTATAATGGGTTCCACAAGCTATAGCTTCAAGGAGGAAGACAAATTGACTGGGAAGGATGACTTCCATGTTTGGAAAATGATATTGGATCTCAAATTGGAAGACCAAGATGTCATGGACTATGTGCAGGGTAAAATCCAAGAACCTCCATCCACTGCTACTACTACTGCCAAAACAAAGTACAAGAAGGGGGAGATCAAAGCAAAGCTAATGATTAGGGAATCCATTCATAAAAGCCTGGTGGCCTACATCTCTGAGTTGGGCACATCCAAAGAGATGTATGATAAATTGATCCTCATGTTCAAGGCCAACAATGCGAATCAAGTACTATTCTTCAAGAATCAATTGAAGAATCTGAAGAAAGGCAGGGATGAGTCTGTCCAATCATACTTTCTAAAGCTGACTGAAATCAGGAACAATCTGCTAGCTATTGGGGAGACAATAGCTGATCGAGAGATGGTATTCACCGCACTTGGAGGGCTCTCATCTGAATGGCATGTGTTCAACACTACCATTCTAAATAATAATGTGATACCTGACTTTGACGAAGTACTGTCAAGATGCGTTCAAGAAGAATCAAGAATAAAGGAGTATGGAAATGGAGGAAATGCTGCATACGCTGCTCATTCTAGAAAGAAGAACTCTGGTGGTCCAAAGAATAAGGGAAAAGCAGGGGCCCAAGGAAAGAAGGGAAAATGTTTCACTTGTCATAGGCCTGGTCACTATGCCAGAGAATTTCCATTCAAGAAGGATTCTCCCGATAGTGATGACAACAACAACAACCGAAGGAATGGCAATCAAAGGAACAACAGGTTCAAGAGAAAAAGGAAAGCTTCCTCCGGCGGAAATGATCAACCTTTCAAAAGGTCAAGAAACTCCAGGTATGAGGAATCACATGTTGTTGATAAAAGAAATGAATACATTCTTGTATCTGCCCTCTCTGTTACATCCCCACCTGACACTATGGATGTCTGGTTAATAGATAGTGGTGCCTCAAGGCATATCACTGGGTTCAAGGAAGCACTTTCTAATATGATTGAGAAGGATACTAATCTATAAAATTATCCTTGGAGATAATGCCACATATCCCGTGAAAGGTACAAGAACTGTGACCCTCCACTTGTCTCAAGGACAAGTCCTTCACTTGCAGGATGTACTCTACGTACCAAATTTGAAGAAGAACCTTGTGTCTATATCGGCCATGGAAGACAAAGGTTTCAATGTGGCATTCACTGATGGAAAGGTGCTCATGTGGAAGAAGAGCTTTAAGCAAGCTATCTCGATTGGGTTTAGAGTTGATACACTCTACCAGGTTGGAGGAAGTCCGCTGGGAGCAATGACATGTGATACTATTCGACAGACTCAACTATGGCACGAAAGGTTTGGACACCTTCACTACAAAGCCCTTCCCGAAGCAAAGAAGGTGACAGGGATGCCCGAGTTTCCAAATAATCATGAAGGTGTATGTAAGGGTTATGCCGAAGCATACAAGGGGACCTTTCCCCTCTAGTGTCACAAAGACATCTGATGTCTTGGAATTGATCCATTCTGATCTATCTGGTACGCTGCCCATGACATCCTTGGGAGGAGGTTCATATTATATGATGTTCATAGATGACTTCTCTCGCAAAACCTGGATATACTTCTTAAAGAAGAAGGATGAGGCTTTCATGTGGTTCCGTACATTCAAAGCCTTGGTGGAAAATATGACAGGGAAAAAGATCAAGATTTTGAGAACTGATAATGGCACTGAATATGAGACAAATGAGTTCAAGGACTTTTGCAGAGAAGCTGGCATTAAGAGGGAGACCACCACTGTCTATACTCCCGAGCAAAATGGTGTTGCTGAACGAAAGAACCGGACAATTGTGGAAGTTGCCCGTGCCATGCTATGTGACCAAGGTCTGCCGAAGTTTCTATGGGGAGAAGCTGCGAACACTGTCGTGTACATACAAAACCGATGCCCGCATTCCACTCTAGAATCCAAAACTCCCAAAGAGGTTTTCTCTGGTAAGAAACCTGATGTCTCACATTTTAGAGCTTTTGGATGTACCGTCTACTTTCATGTGCCGAAAGAAGAGAGGAGCAAGTTGGATGCTTCGGGAAGAAAGGAATGTTTGTGGGCTATAGTGAAACTTCGAAGGCCTATAGAGTCTATGTGCCTGGTCAAAAGGAACTGGAGATATGCCACAACGTCACCTTTGACGAAGATACTTCCCTAAGGAAAGTAGTCAATCTTTCGAGAACTGAGGAATATAATGAAGCAAGGCCTGGAAATCAAGAGGAACCGAAGGGTGAAACAATGCCTGATGTTGGAGGACCGATGGACCCGATTGATCCACCTCCTTCACTAGGAAAGAGACCATCATGGCTCCGGGACACTCTCGAGGATGCTGAGGGACATGCTGCCCCAAGGGGGACATTCCGTGAAAGCAAGAACCCAAGTAGATACCAAGGGTATCTAGCAGCCATGAGTACTATTATACAATCTGAGCCTGGATCCTTTGAGGAAGCTGTAAAGCATCAAGTCTAGAAGGATGCTATGCACGAAGAGTATGAGTCCATTATGAAGAATGATGTCTGGGATGTGGTTCCAAGACCAAAGGACAAAGCAGTTGTCACCTCGAAATGGCTCTACAAGATCAAGCATGGATCTGATGGAAGTGCTGAAAAATTCAAGGCAAGGTTTGTTGCCCGTGGCTTCTCTCAAAAAGACGGCATAGATTATGATGACATATTTGCACCGTGGCCCAATATACCACCATTCGATCTATTATAGCCCTTGCCGCTAAGCAAGGATGGAGTCTTCATCAGATGGATGTGAAGACCGCATTTCTGCATGGTGCAATAAAGGAAGAGGTATATGTGGAGAAACCTCTGGGGTTCGAAGTCCAGGATCGGGACACCCATGTCTGCAGGTTGAAGAAGGCCCTCTATGGGTTGAAGCAAGCACCCAAAGCTTGGCATGAAAGGATAGATATCTACTTGATGAAGTTGGGCTTCACTCGAAGTAATGTTGATCCGAACCTTTACTTCAAGGTTGTCAAGGGAAAACCTCTCATCTTGGTGATGTATGTGGATGACCTCTTCCTGACAGGTGCTGACCCTCTCATTCATCAGTGCAAAAGGGAGCTCACTGCTGAGTTCGAGATGAAGGACCTAGGACTGATGCACTACTTCCTAGGCCTGGAGGTCTGGCAGAGACCTGGCGAGATTTTCCTTTCTCAAGGAAAATACATTGTGAAGCTTCTGGAAAGATTTGGTATGGTGGACTGCAAGTCCGTGTCAACACCAATGGAAGTCAACTTCAAGAAGTTGAGTGGCAGCGCTGCTGGGCCCGTATTGTCAAATCCTACCGAGTATCGTCAACTCGTAGGGGCCTTGATGTTCTTAGTGAACACCCATCTAGATATATGTTTTGCAGTGAACACTTTGAGTCAACAGATGGTTGAGCCTCATCACTTTCACTGGGTTGGTGCCAAGAATCTTCTGAGATACCTTCGGGGCACGATAAACCATGGGCTGAGATACACTGTTGGGAGCGTGACACTTCCTGATATACTGACAACGTTAACAGAAAGGTGTGGATCGCAAGAGCAAATCAGATGTCAGCTTCAATCAGGAACCGTTTCGATCTCATGGATGAGCAGGAAGCAGAAGTCGGTGGCTTTGAGCACCGCAGAGGCCGAATAATGCAGTGTGTTGGGCATGGCCTGTCAGGGAAGGCTAATGGCAAGCTTTCACCAGCACAAGGGACACAGATACCACCGTGATACTCATGATAAACCGGTGAGGGAAGACTCGCTTTCTCCGAGAATCCAATGTCTACACGATCAGATCCAAGCACATGAGCACGCACCACTTTATCCAAGATATGGTACAGCGAGGCGCCGTAAGGCTCGATCATATAGGAACTTATGAGCAGGTCACAGATATTCTCACTAAGCCCCTGGGGAAGGTCAAGTTCCTAACCTTCAATGAGAATCTTAGTATCGTGGAACGACCCTATGGTGTGGGTCCTGTTGGACGATGAGCTCTGGGAGCTCTGGGGGGCTTTGGGGATAGCTTCTTGGAGCTATAAGCACTCACGAGGCTAGGCTTGCCAAACCTTGTGGTGCTTCTGCCCCACCGTTATGATGTTTGAGTTGGTTCACCTCTCATTATCTGTGCCCCGTATGCATCCTACCCATTGAGCTCAGAGCTCATGGGAAGTACCTCTCATTTGGCTAATGAGGTGGGAAGCACAGAGACTGCAGAAAGTGAAGACTCGATGAAGAAGACGTGTTTGTCAGACTTCTACCTAGGTTGGCACGGTCCAACCACTTGATCTGCATCATAGTGAGGTTTCGGACCTCCAACCGACTTCTAATGTGTAAACCAACTTCTAGTTGGTATGAGACTTTGTGAGCTCACAGGGCCCACCTCTAGGCCTAATGTGTCACTTCTAGACTCTCTGTTCTCAGACTCACCCACTTCTGTTCTGAAATAAAGAGGCCAACAAAGCAAGTTACGGTGGGATGACGCACGATGTTTGATTGCACAGGTGGATGGAGTTCTCCCTAGTTGAGAAGGAGTGTTAAAATTGGACAACTAGGTCCAAACTCCATGTTGTGATGCTCAGATGAAGATACCAATATTTTTATTGGGTTCCTCTTTCGGAGAGGTGTAAGATCGATATAAAATTGATCTTAATCTGATGAGCGGAACATTTATTTTGAATTTATTTTTTAATAATTTCAAATATGTGCAGGTCGACCTTAAGGTTTTACACCCCCAGCAGATGTGTCACACACCTTAATGATGGATATTATATATACAATCAATGTTGGAGAGCATTTCACTCACTCTCATCACACACATCTCCTCTTCTGATTTAGTACGAGCTCCTAGGAGGCGAATTTGGTTCACACGTGGGAAAGAGGACGAATTACTGCAGCCAGGGTTGACTGCATTTACTTCCGTTTACCGCAGCTAGGGTTTCCACAATAGTTTGACCAGCGTTGACTTTGGTCAACGCATCGTCCAAAAGGGCTGAAATTTGGTGGAGAGTTCGATTTTGGAAGGTTGTACTCATTAGCACAAAAACCGAGGTCAAAAGGTTGATCGAAGACCGAGATGCGTTGACTTTATTGTTGCTGCCCTACATTGACTTTTCTAGACAGCGTTGACTTTTCTAGACAGCGTTGACTTTGAGTTGACTGGGTGACTGATTTGAGGACTGTTGTGACACATTCTGGGTTGGCCGACCAAGAAGACTTTACTGGTTGAAGCATCCTGCTGAGCGCCATAACGCACCAACACATTCTTATGTTTCTGGTTTGTCTTCTATAGATCCACTGGTATGTTCTATCAGCATTTTACTTAACTGTTTATGTGATTGTTGTAATAAAAGTAAAGTTGCATCAAGCATAGAACATCTACATAAATTTACACTCTTTGATGCCAAGGCTACATCTTCTTCATCTTCCTTCTTCACTTTGCTCAATTCAGAGTTGTACTGCTTCTTGGTGATTCTGCGGAGTTCTTCTTGACCCAGAATTTCCCACAAGTTGTCCCAATCTAGGAGGTCCGCTCTGCCCAAGATACTTTGGACAAAGGTTTCCCACTCCTCTGTGACTGCATTGAGAGCAGTCCTGACCATCACATCATCTTCCACTTTAGCACCCGTTGCAGTCAATTGATCTCTGATCGACTGCAATCTGAAGAGGAAATGTCCTATGTCTTCTCCCTTGGTCATCATGAATGACCTCATCTGAGTCTCCAACAGCATCTTCCTTTGGACAAACTTTCCCTCATATAGGGAAGTTAAGGCCTTTCACATCTCCTTAGTTGTCTTCTTTTCAGCTATGTATGGGACAATATGGTCCTTAATTCCATCCATGATTAGTCGCTTGGCATGCCCAGCAGCTTCATTATGCTTCCTAAGGAGATTTGCATCGATCGGTGTGGCCAGAGTTTGCTATGCATGGTGTCTTAGATGATATGCCTCTAGGACTATCAGGATCCTAGCCTTCCAAACTGAGAAGTTGGAAAGGCCATCCAATCTATCATGATCACGCAGTCCATGAGTAGCAATCTGTTTAGGAATGTGTCGGAGCTTCTTTTCTCTTTGCTAGAGAACTGGATCTAAGATCCTTGGCGAAACAAGCACCTTCTGCTCCCTCTGACAACTAATTTCCCTTCTTGGAAATCTGTCAAATCGACAATGATTTGGCTCTCTTTGATCCTCTAATCAATCTGCAAGTTTCTTTGGCTAGAAACTCTTTGAGAAGTTGATCTCCTCCCGCTCTTTGTCACTTGTGCTTAGGCTAAAAATCTGAAAACTTCATAAATTTAACCCCACCAGCACCTACTGAATTTCTACAGCTATGCTTCAAGCTCTTCTGGATCTGACAGATTCAGATCTGCGTCACTGGTTGGCTTCAAACAATCCCAGCGCTGTCTCTATGCTGCCTCTGCGCAGTAAGTGTATGGGCCTGCTGAGAGACAGCGTTAGACTGCATCACCCTGCCCTTTGCATAACTTTGCCTCTCTGAAAACTGCGTTGTCCCTTCAGATCTGCCCTTCTGCTGCTCTTCCTGCTGCTTTCTGCAGCAAGAACCTTCAATCTTCTACTGGTGACCCTCCTAAATCTGCAATTGCTCTAATACCATGTGAAAATTTCTGAATGTTACACTTATGCATAAATCTACTATTAGATTTGGTTATGCTCCTCCTACTTAATTAAGTTATATACTGAAAATTTCAAATTAATATCGAAACAAAAAACATAACAGACTTTCACCAATTCAGATCTAGAAAAAGTACATGCACACAGACAAAATGACACAGTGATTTTCTGGACAAATAATCTCCGGAAAAACCCAATGAGGGAAAACTGGTTTGCTGGTTGTTGGAGGGTTTTATTAGTAAGAGTTTTCTGAATACAGCAAATCTGGGTTCCAGATCTGGAAAACCTGACAGAGAAAATAAATCTGCAACTCACCGACTGTTCTGAAGCCAAAATAATGACTGATCCACACCCTCAAATGAGATTTACAAAACCCAACCAAAATTAGGCCCTAGAAACCCCAGCATTGCCCCCTAAAGCCCCTAAAGCCCCTACTTCCCTCAGCACTGGCCCAGAAAGGGCTACGTTACCTCAGACTGGGTGACACAGTCCTTACGCTGCCCCTTAGGGTCTCTGCGTAACCCTTGAGGGTTTCCAGCTGAATCACGTTGCCTTGGGAGGGACTGGGTAGCTGATTGGGAGGGACTGGGTAGCTGAAGCTACCCCTATGTTGCGCAGCTGCTGCCCTCTTTTCCTTTGCGTCTCCTGCTTCTCTGCGCTACCTCTCTGAGCTGATCTCTGTCTCTTGTTGATTCTAGACCCTGGGACCAAATCATCCCCTTGGTCTAAACTCCCCTCTCTACAGCTGAAACACTTCTGAGAATTCTTAACAAACCTGCCCTAGAATCTCAGCTTAGCTTCAGTGCTCTGCCTCTATGTATTTTACAAATGACCCCAAGCCTTTCCTTTATACTTTTCTCCTTGGGAAACCAACGGCCAAGATGAGATATTGAATCAATGGCTAAGATTAAGAGAAAGCTTGATATGTGTGACTTAAGCCAATTTCATCACATGTTTAATTTAATTAACTTTAATTATTACATTTTCCTAAGTTTAGACTTAGGAAATACATTAAAATAATTAATTAATTAAATATCTCCCAAACCAGATGAAATTTCCCAAATCCCTTTCTGGGTCTTGTAGATCAAGTGTACTCTAATCCCTCCACAAAATTTGCGGGCTAGAGGACAAATGATGCTACCCCAAATACACAAAATCTCAACATTCCCTCTTAGCATCAGGAGTGTGCTCTAGTAATCCATCACATTATGCATTACAAGATTTTTGGCATTGGATCTGTGCTGCTGATGCTTGGCCTACTGCGACTCAACTCTTCACTGTTGCTACCATTCTGTACTACTGCTCATGACTCTCCCACTGCCACTGCAACATCTGCACTGCAGCTCCCTCTCAATTTGCTGCATCTGTGCTGCTCATAGCACTGCCACTGTTGATCTGTTGCACTGCAACTTCAATTGTTGAGAGAAATAACTGAATCTCCTGCCCAATCTTTAACAGACAAGTCAGATGGGTTGCATCCTCATCACTGAAACTCCATAGGTTGTTGATATGTGTTGGCATTTGAAGGATGATGCATAGTAATAGCTATGCATTGCGTAAGCAGACTCCCTCTGCACTGCTGAAATCACAACAGCCCCTTGTGCTAAAATCCCTCACGCTGCTCTTGTGCTGCACTGTCCTCCTGAAGCCTCCATGTTGCTGCAGCTCTGCTCTGCATTGTTGAAGTCACATCAGCCCCTACGTTGTTGTTGCCTCTACGTTGTTGTTGCATCTGCACTGCATTGCTCCTTCCAGCCTTCAGATCTGCCTCTGCTTCATCCGTGATCTATGCACCCACTGCTCCACTTGTCCCGCTACTGTCCAAAGGCTCTCGTAGCTCGGATGTGATCCAAGAGATGAGTCGCTCAAGCATCCCACCACCATTATGTAGCTCCTCTACAGATCCATGTCGCCCCACTTTCGTGGTTCATGAGCACTCATGGTTGCATCATCTTCCGACCCATTATCCACCACAGCAGCCTTGGAAGAACCTTCGTTGTCCTTTTTCTTCTGAGGACAATTGCTTGCAAAGAGTCCTAATTCACCACACTAGAAGCACTTGATCTTTGATAAATTCTTCTTCTTCTTTCCCTGTTGCCTCTTTGATGCCAAGGTTGCATCTTCTTCATCTTCCTTCTTCACTTTGCTCAATCCAGAGTTGTATTGCTTCTTGGTGATTCTGCGGAGTTCTTGATGCAGAATTGCCCACAAGTTGTCCCCATCTGGGATGTCCGCTCTGCCCAAGATACTTTGGACAAAGGTTTCCCACTCCTCTGTGACTGCATTGAGAGCAGTGCTAACCATCACATCATCTTCCACTTTAACACCTGTTGCAGTCAACTGATCTCTAATCGACTGCAATCTGAAGAGGAAATGTTCCATGTCTTCTCCCTTGGTTATCATGAATGACCTCATCTGAGTCTCCAACAGCATCTTCCTTTGGACAAACTTTCTCTCATATAGGGAAGTTAAGGCCTTTCACATCTCCTTAGTTGTCTTCTTTTCAGCTATGTGTGGGACAATATGGTCCTTAATTCCATCCATGATCAACCTCTTGGCATGCCCAGCAGCTTCATTATGCTTCCTAAGGAAATCTGCATCGGTCGATGTGGCCAAAGTTTGCTCTGCATGGTCTCTTAGATGATATGCCTCTAGAACTATCAGGATCCTAGCCTTCCAAACTGAGAAGTTGGAAAGGCCATCCAATCTATCCTGATCACGCAATCCATGAGGATCCATCTGCTCAGGAATGTGTCGGAGCTTCCTTTCTCTTTGCTAGAGAACTGGATCTAAGGTCCTTCGCGAAACAAGCACCTTCTGCTACCTCTGACAACTAATTTCCCTTCATGGAAATCTACCAAATCAACAATGATTCAGATCTCTTTGATCCTCTGATCAATCTGCAAGTTTGTTTGGCTAGAAACTCTCTAAGAAGTTGATCTCCTCCCGCTCTTTGTCACTTGTGCTTAGGCTAAAAATCTGTAAACTTCAGAAATTTAACCCCACCAGCACCTATTGAATTTCTGCACCTATGCTTCAAGCTCTTCTGGATCTGACAGATTCAGATCTGCGTCACACTGGCTGGCTTCAAACAATCCCAACGTTGTCTCTATGTTGCCTCTACGCAGTAAATGCGTGGGCCAAATTGGAGGCGGCGTTAGACTGCGTCACCCTACCCTCTACGTAACTCTGCCTCTCTGAAAAATGCGGTGTCCCTTCAGATCTACCCTTCTGCTGCTCTTCCTGCTGCTTTTTGCAGCAAGAACCTTGAGTCTTCTCCTGGTAACCATCCTAGATCTGCAATTGCTCTGATACCATGTGAAAAATTCTAAATGTTACACTTATGCAGAAATCTACTGTTAGATCTGGTTATGCTCCTCCTACTTAATTAAGTTATTAACTGAAAATTTCAAATTAATATCGAAGCAAAACACATAACAGACTTTCACCAATTCAAATCTAGAAAAAGTACATGCACACATAGACAAAGTGACACAGTGATTTTCTCGACAAATAGTCCCTGTAAAAACCCAATGCGGGAAAATCGGTTTGTTGGCTGCTGGAGGGTTTTATTATTAAGAGTTTTCTGAATACAGCAAATCTGGGTTCCAGATCTGGAAAACCCGACAGAGATAAAATAGATCTGCAACTCACCAGCTGTTATGAAGCCAAAATAATGACTGATCCATAACACCCTCAAATGGGATTTACAGAACTCAGCCAAAATTAGGCCCTAGAAACCCATGCGTTGCCCCTGAAGCCCCTGCGTCAACTTTTGAAGCCCCTGCATAGGCCTCTGAAGCCCCTGCGTCAGCCTTTGAAGCCCTTGCGTCCCTCAACGTTGGCCTAGAAAGGTCTGCGTTACCCCAGACTGGATGACGCAATCCTTACGGTGCCCCTTAGGGTCTCTGCGTAACCCCTGAGGGTTTCCAATTGAGTCATGTTGCCTCAGGAGGGACTGCGCAACACCTACGTAGTTGAAGTTGCCCCTACGCTGCACAACTGCTGCCCTGGGAGGACTGCGCAACACCTACGTAGCTGAAGCTGCGCAACTGCTGCCCTCTATGCCTCTGCGTCTCCTGCTTCTCAGCGCTGCCTCTCTGAGCTGATCTCTATCTCTTGCTGATTCTAGACCCTGGGATCAAATCGTCCCCTTGGTCTAAACTCCCCTCTCTGCAGCTGAAACACTTCTAAGAATTCTTAGCAAACCCACCCTCAAATCTCAGCTTAGCTTCAGTGCTCTGCCTCTATGTACTTTACAAATGACCCCAAGCCTTTCCTTTATACTTTTCTCATTGGGAAACCAACGGCCATGATCAAATCTTGAATCAATGGCTAAGATTAAAAGCAAGCTTGATCCGTGTGACTTAAGTCAATTTCAATTTTCATCACATGTTTAATTTAATTAACTTTAATTATTTCATTTTCCTAAGTTTAGACTTAGGAAATACATTAAAATAATTAATTAATTAAATATCTCCTAAACCAGATGAAATTTTCCAAATCCCTTTCTGGGTCTTGTAGATCAAGTGTACTCTAGTCCCTCCACAAAATTTGGGAGCTAGAGCACAATTGATGCTACCACAAATACACAAAATCTCAACATAGGATACATGGTGTTCAACAACTTGATCTGGGATCAAATCCGATTGGGACTCCACTCGTGGACTGACTTTTGTCAGTGGAGAGTGGCAAGGTCTTGTGACTCACCCTCAATCAATTCTTCCTCATTGTTACATCAATGTTCAGCAGAGTAGAGATGAGATGCAGATGACAGCATAGCATGATGACAGATGGATTAGCAGGTGGAATTCCCCCCAGTTGGGAGGGAATGTTAAAATTGGAAACTAGGGCCAAATTCCACTTTCAACAACTCATTTGATGGAGATGATAATTGCATTAAATTCCTCTTTTCGAGAGGGCCAAAATCGACCTAAAGATCATCAAATTTGGACAAGGGAATATATATTTTTAAAGTCAAGCCCACACGTGCAAATGGTCAAGGTTAGCCACATCATCATGTAGGCTCATGAAGCCCAATGGATGTGTCACTTGAGCCCCAACGACTTCTATATATATAAGAGACCTCAAACCTCATTTGGCATCATCATAACACACAATCTTCTCTCTCCTTCTCTGATTGCTTCATATTGCTTCTTGGGCATATCTTTTCTCTCACGCATGTGGCAAGAAGGACGAAATTTAAGATAGATTACAAGGCCGGAATTTCAGACTTCAATTGTAGGTTTGACTAGCATTGACCAGGTACTTTAAACAACTTGGTTCAAAATTTCAGTCTTGAAGAGTTGCTTTTGCTGGCACAAAAACCGAGGTATTTTGGGCACATTGATTGAGGTTGACCATAGAGTTGAAGTGTAGAATTTGACCAAGTTTGACTGATGTTTTTCAGGGCTATTTTGGGTTGAATTTGACTACTTCTGAAGGCCGAGTTTGACTACCTTTGATCGAGCTCGAAAGAGGATTGTTTGTTGTTGGGTTGACCATTGTTGACTTTCTGGTTAGGGCAAAATTTGATTGTTGTTGACTGCAGATTTGACAGGGTTGTTTTGACTTTGATTTCGCAATTCAATTTTGACTTTTGTACTCACTCTCTCTCTTTGTTGAACATTTCATATAATAATAAGAAGAAGTGATCAAAGGGTTTTCCCCATCTTGGGGTTTTCCCTAGCATCCGCCAAATCTAGCGTCCTCTTGTCTTGGCTTGTCTTTTGCACTTTTGTAATTCATGTTCTATCTATAGTTACTATCAATGTTATTTATGGTTAATGTGATCGTTATTGGGAAACTAAATTGGAAATTGTCATTGGGCTGCTAAAAAACATTGAAGTAATTGTACTAAGCGTAGAACATACCATTGTTAACTAAATTTAATGAACATGCTATCCATTTGCTCATACACCTCCTCAATTATTGGTCAACCTGAATCTGCAAACTTGATCGTGTAATAAATTGGCTTGGTGAATTACAAAACATATTTAATCTGTGACCAAAAGTAACTGTCAAGAATAGTGTCCTTGGCTACATTAGCACCATATCTATCAGTGTTAATGTCTTCCCATGATTCAGAGGTCACCATATTAGTTAAAGCTTGTCTCACCTTCACTAACCGCCTAAAGGTGAGGTAATAACTTGAAAATCTTGTTTTAGCAAGTTTAAGCAACTGCAACTTGGAGTAAGTGCCACAAAAGTAGTTTACACTTGTATGCCATGTGATAAATTTAATGAGTTGCTTCCCTCTCTTGTAAATCTCATTAATCCATCCACATTCTTTATGATTTACAATATTATGCATCAAAAAGTTCAATATGTGCACCAAGCACCTGGACCAAAAGATGTGTGTATGAGTACACTCAATAATTTTTCATGTTGCCTTACAATTTGTTGCATTATCAGTGATCACCTGAACCACATTATTAGGACCAACATCTTTCATTGATTGCAATAGGAGATCTGCAATGTTTTGGGAAGTTGCATTGATGGAGAAGGAGTCATGACATGTAATAAACATCGCACCACTAGCGGAAACACCAAGTACATTTATCAAATGTTGGTTTCTAACATTTGTCCACCCATCTAATACAATGGATACCCCACAATTCACCCACTCATTTGTAAAATGTGTCAAAGCTCTTTGAACCTGTGCTTTTTCTCTTTCTAGAACATTGTTCTAGCTTCCTCATAGTTGGGGCTCTTGTATCCTTTTGGGGCTTCATTGATGGCCTTAACCATATTATGCCAATAGGGAGAGTGAAGCACATTGAATGGTACACCGCAAGCACAAAGAAACTGGACTATATTTCCAACTGGACTATATTTCCTCCTTATCATTCCTCCCAGCAACATTCAAGAAATCCCCTATTGTTCTTCTACTTCCAGAGGTTGCAGAAGTACCATGAGGAGATCAGCTACCAAATCTAGAGGTTGCACTTGATTCAGAATGAGTTTCTTGTTTCTTGTTTTTCTCTTGTGCAGACTCCTCTATTTGCATGTATTTTCTTCTTTGTTCAGCTGAAACCTTTGGGAAAATTGTTATCCCCACGGCACCCTTTTTGTCATCATTGTCCAACACCCCACAAAGATGCCTTCTCACACGGGTATATGAACCACTATATGGTTTTCCTCCATGACAACCATGAGGGCACATAAACTCGTAGCTTCCACCACCTTTTCCCCCTTCAAGTTTGGTCACAAAATTCCAGAAGGGTGTCAATGCAGCTTTCCCCTCTAGCATTTCAATGTCATTTTCACCCCCTTCCTCTTCAAACCCTTCCTCTTCATCATCCATTGGGTCACTCATATGGGGACCACTATCCTCTTGTTCTTCTTCCCTCCTATTCCTACTCCCCCTTGCCATCATGAAAACCAAAAGTGGAATGATACATAGAAGCCAAAAGAACACTATTTTGGAATATGAATATAGATGGACAACCTACAATGGAATGAGCAAGAATAAAGAATGGGAAACAATGGCTAATAGATGACCCTATTTGGTGTTCCCAACCCTAAGGGGAAAGACAGGTCCCTAGTACATCCTTCAATCAATAGGTCGCACATGAATAATGATGGAAGGGAATGGGGATAATGGGGTCTCATGGCCACATGCCATGGTCAAATAGGTAGCAACTGTAGAAATTTCTGAATCTTAATTCTTATGCAGAAATTATTTATGATAATCCGGTTAAGCTTCTCCTACTTATACAAGTTATCCACTGAATAAATTCAAGTTAACATCAAAGCAAAACACATAACAAATCTCTACCAATTCAAATCTAGAATAAGCACATGCACACATAGACAAAGTGACATAGTTATTTTTGGATAAACTGTCCTCGAAAAAACCCAATGTGGGAAAACCAGTCTCTGGCTGCTGGAGGGCTCTATTATTAAGAATATTTCTAAATACACAACTCTCGATTCCAGATCTGGAAAACCCTACAGAGAAAACTCTAGATCTACAGCACCTAGCTGATCTAGGACCAACAATACTGACTGATCCACACCCTCAAATGGTATTTACAAAACTCAGCCAAATCTAGACTTAGAAACCCCAAATCTGCCCCTGAAAGACATTGCGTCAGCCTCTGAAGGACTCCAAATGCTCAACGTTGTCACTGGAAGGGACTGCGTTACCCCAGATTGGGTGATGCAATCACTACGCTACCCCTAAGGGTCTCTGCATAACCCCTGAAGGGTTTCCTAAAAATCACATTGTCCTTGTTGTTGTTGCTGCTGCTGCCTTCCTCTGTGTTGTCTTTCCTGATCTCTTCTCTGCTTCTTGTGTATTCTACACCCCGGGATCATATCATCCCCTTGGTCTAAATTCCCCTCTCTGTAACTGAAACACTTGAGAATTCTTAGCAACCCCGCCCTAGAATCTCAGCTTAGTTTCAGTGCTCTGCCTCTGTGTGCCTTACAAATGACCCCAAGCCTTTCCTTTATATTTTTCTCGTTGATAAATCAACGGCCAAGATTAAATCCTTAATCAATGGCTAAGATTAAAAGAAAGTTTGATCCGTGTGACTTAAGACAATTTCATCATATGTTTAATTAAATTCACTTTAATTATTTTATTTTCCTAAGTTTTAACTTAGGAAATACATTAAAATAATTAATTAATTTAATATCTCCTAAACCAGATGAAATTTCCCAAATCCATTTCTGGGTCTTGTAGATCAGGTGAACTCTAGTCCTTCCTCAAAATTTAGGACCTAGAGCACAACTGATGCTACCCCAAATACACAAAATCTCAACAAAAATAATGAGGAAAACCACAGATTGGGTGTACAAATGTGAGGAGGGGGTAATCGCAGTTGCATGAGTTACCCTAGCCTTTATTTTTCTAGCCCTCTTTATTTGTCTTTTGGTTTTTCTTGATTTTTCTTTAGATTACTACTCCAAGCTCTAGGAAATGAGAGCAGGTTGTGAATGATGTATAGCAATTATTATCCCCTTAAAGGTGGGGCAGTTCATCACACACTAAGGGGTTGGGACACGCATGGGTCCCTTTTATGATGTGATGGTACAATCATTGGCCCTAAGAACCAGGGTGATGGCCATGATGATAAGAGGTAGAGCTCATGCTTGGCTTTTGTCCACGTGCGATATTTAATGTCCCAGCCATCATTTGCATTTTATGATTTTCTTTTCCTTTTGTTTCTTGATTGTGGCCATGATATGCTTTTAACTTCTTTTAGCTGCATCAACCTCTCGGGCAACATTTCCAGGCCCAACCCAGATATGTGGACAAGGGGAGGGGGTGTGTCAGCACCCTATGGACCCAATGGTCACATGGTCCTGGAGAAGGAAAATAGTGAACAGGACTCATAATGTGCGAAGGGCAATGATAAATATGGAATAGGAAAGCGAGACCACGCTACCAAAATCAGAGTTTCCAAAGTAGTGCGCTTCCTTAAGCCATAGACCAATAAGGGAGATCCCACGGGACTAGAGTTGAAGATTAACTCCCCCATTCAAGGTGAGGGAACAAAACCATAGTCAAAGCCCTTACTTCGTCCAAGTCACCCAAATATCCATGCCAAAATGCCCAAAATGCCCAAATGAAAAACAAGCATAAGCACCTGATTGCATAATGAAAAACATGCCTTCTGGGTCGGATTTCCCACCTTCTAACATGTGCTCTTGACAAACGAGGGAGGAAACATACAACTGATGTAGGTGGCGGAGATAAACTCGCATGTCACATCGGCTATAAGGTGGTTGTAAGGGGTTGTCGGCTGCCAGCTAGAAGAAGATGATTAGGAGATATGCTCTCCTAGGGGAACCCACTTTGCTGTAAAGTGGCAGAGTCGAACCCGATCGTCGCTGACCGGGCCTGACTGCTGAGGCAAAAACTGGTTCGAACTGGTGAGTTGAACCGTTTTTGTCTGATTCGGTAGAATGCAACAAGTGGGGCTTGTATTGCTTTTTTTATTTTAATGTTTGTCTTTGTTGGGTACTAGCCCATAATAGGTGCCTAATATTCAAGCATATGGCCATACTATTGCTATGCATTTCATGGTAATGTTTCATTTTCATCCTTTTACTTAAATTTTTAACCTTACCATGAAATGACTCAGGATGTTTGAGAGAAGTTTTCATCATTGTACTTCATATGAGGGGGATTGCAACGCTACATTGGATTTTCTCATATACGAGGTTATGGAACTAGTATTTAATCAAGGGCACCTAGCCCTCTATGTACCTTGATGTTAGTGGCATTGGTTGTTGAACTCCTCTATCACGAGCCTACTAAAAAAAATACTCGTCACTCAAACAAAATCTTGACTTGACATGCTATGATTTTTCTATCTTATTTTAACGCTTAGAGGGTGATCTTGATGACGAAGATCCCAATATAGGCAATGATTTTGATGATATGTAGATATTTGTTGTAGCATAATTTTTTTTGGATGCTAGAGGCCATGTGGGGCTTGTTTGCTGAGAACTTTTGCTTATGTATGTATAAATGGTTTGGATTCATATGGATGCACATGAATATATATGTTTTTCTTTAAAATTTGAATATTTTATGTGTTTTTGGTTGACCGGATTTTTGGTCTGGTTTTTTTACCGGTTTTCGTACAGTTCTAACCGGTTCCCGATCCAGGGGTCTACCGGTTCAATGACTGGTCCAGTTCTGATCACTATGGTGGGTAACAGACCCACTGGACCTTCTCCCGCAACCATGAGATTTTAGCGACATGACGAGATCATGTCCCTTCTCAGGAAACAGATGAGATCCCCCAGACCTCAGTGACGAACTTCCTCTTCCAAACAGCAACACAACAATCAGTCCCAGCATCCCACCAGTTCTTCCTCTGGACATCATACTACACTAAGCTTCCTTCAATTGAACTTAGATGTTAGGAGACATGCGTCTACTCCATGACGCTCCACCTGTTTGAATTGAACATACTAAAAGTAGTATTCAACAATCTCATTCGCAACACAAAGAATCATGGGTCCTTTTTCTGGAATAAACCTAGAAGCCAGCAAAAGCCAAGTTCAAATATAGGACAATCAGATGCAAATCTTTTGGACAAAATACACAAGGGTTGAGGGAAACCACTGATATGTGAATATCTTCCCAGGCTAACACTTGCAAGCAAACTAGTCTGTGGCTGCATTTATTAGATTCAACTAATCTACCTTTAAAAGGAATAAACAGATTTAAAATTCACTCTTCATGATAAGGAATATACATAATAGACATGAAAAATTTAAATTTCAACAGTCAAGTCTATTTGCAGCATGGAAAACCATAATCTAAATTATTCTCGATTATATAGAAGCTAAGAAAAGCCAAATTCATGTCAGGTAAGGGATAATAGTAATTTACGTATTCAGACTCCTTTCATGAGCTTCATCCAATATAATAACTGCATATTGTTTTAATTCTGGATCTGACAGACATTCACGAAGGAGACAGCCATCAGTCAGGTACCTGTAGAAATCCAGAATGACAAGTTCAAGATGAATTGAAATCCTTGAAAACACTAAATTGTTTTGCTGGTTTCATAAGCAAAGGAGGTCTTCCTAAACCATCTTTACAAATGTAGTAACTAAAGGAATGAGCACCATACTTTATGTGGGTCCTCCCTGATGTGCGGTCCTCAAAACGGATAGAATAACCAACTTCTTCTCCAATCTTAACCCCTAGCTCACTGGCTACTCGCCTGAAATACGGAAGGATAGTTAAAAAAAATTTGCAGCATTGACGAGTAAACACTACCATCCTGCTTATAATTCTGTGTCAACCTTCAAATTTTACCACTAGCATAGATCCCTCGTAACCCCAGATCTATTCTGCACCAAAAGGTATCGAAAAAAACCAGGTGCAAACCTCTAATCGCTTATAAAGATCTGGGGATAAGATAGATCTATACTAGTTTATTCCTTTTACATTATGGCTAGCATTTTATTAACATTGAATGTCATATACTGGCTTTTTTTCATTTTATTTTGACATGATGCATCTCTTCCACCCTGGGCTGTAAGAACATCTTGCTTTTCTTGATGCAAATAACTATCCTGCCAAGGCCACCACCTGATGATTTCCATTCCATGTTAAAGGATGAAAAAAGAAGTTATGTAAAATGTATTTGAATATTCCAGGACTGGGAGCCTTGTCGTGGCTTGAATTACTTAAAGCCTAAAAAGTTTTCTCTGAGTATTAGTAAGATATGTTTGATAGGTACACCAGGGATCTTGTAGTGCACTAGAAGAACCTCCACTTGGCATTTGGATGGCATTATGGTCGACTTTTCAAAACCCTCAGTGCCCATATGAAGGAGTGCCTTAATTAGGTTTGTAAGTTTCATTTGCCAAAGGAGTGTGAAAGAAATGTGAAGAAGAGCTATAGGGCTTGGTTGAATACCTAGCTCGAGCAAAGAAGTCAAGGGCATTTCAAGTTGAGATATATCATATTTTCTTTCTATTTTCATGGATGAATTTGATCGCTGAAGTCACTCTTGCGAAACTCGTGTAATGATCTTTGAAGAAGGGCAATTACGCTCCAATAAGAAGAAATAAGACCAATACAAAACCCTCCTTGTTGCTTCTTGTTGTCATTGTTCAATAAATAGATATTGCTGCTGTAATTTCTGCATACAGAAGGATTGTTGCCATTTTTTCTTGTTCATGCTTGCATCTTATCCACTCGCTGGTTTGTAATTATCATGAGGTGCAGCTTTGGAATGACCCTCGTTTTGATTTATGTATATTAAAGGAAATTCATACAGCTGGTTGGAGCATGTCATCAACCACCAAACAATGTATCTTTTTATTGTATTCAAACCTTATTGACTATTGATCCCAACTCCAACACCCAAATAGGAAGACAAATGTATATTCTTTCACCCATATTATCTCAAAGAAATATTGGAAATAGAAAAAAATTTCAAGGGTTCCCCCCTTGTGCCAGTATAAAGTTAGAGGAAGCATTGTTGTAGTGACATTGGGCAATCTTGCTAAGTGTCCCTAGGGCTGTACTTTGTTAAGAGACTTTATAACAATTAAAGCACAGGTTTGGAAGGTAACAAACTGGCATTGCTGCCAGGGATAAAGTCCATTATGTTGAGATGTCGTCATTGTTGTCATTGATGGCCCAGGCAAAAGGTGTCTTCTACCATCAATTGTGCTCCATTCCATTACATCAAGAAGGGTTTGTTTTAAAATGTAGCCCAGGGAATAACAACCTTAAACTGATCAGACAAATCTGAGGCTGTTGCAATAATGTTACAACAAGGACTGTCGCAATACTGTTAAGAAACCTAGGACTGTTGCAATACTGTTAAGAAGCCTCGGGTGTTTACGCTTGTCATGTAAGTACATAACTGTGTAATCTTTGAGGAAGAGTTCCCTGCTCTGATTATAGTGCTAAAACAATCCTGAAGTATCCACATATCTAGGCTACAAAACGCTTGTAACAATGGACAACAAGCTCTGAATTGAGAGCAGAAATGATATTTTCCCATCATCTTTAGTTATGGTGCATACAGAATTGCTGACCTTCATGTCTGAGCCCAGAATCTCTCGTGAAAACAAGTTTTATTTCACTGCAGTGTAACACATTCTTTTCCATTTCCAGCGCTGATAATTGGAAGTTTGATATCAAATGCAAATATAAGTTCAGATATGCTGTACAAGCACTACTTTTGCAAGTCTTCTATTCATCGTTTCTAAGTTCAAAGTGTTACCAGCTGAGATAGAAAGCCAGGATTGTAAAGTTGGATGTATACTCCTCCATGTACCTGCCAACTGCAAAAATGCTGTGGTTGGCCTGATTCCAATCAAGTCAGCCTCCTTATGCTCAAGTCAGCCCCCTCCAATAAGACGTGATGGTTCAGTGACTGAACAAATATAAATAGGAGTAACCTCTCCTTCATTTGCTCACCGAACTCGACCAAGGAGCAGACAAGAAGAACTCGGTCAAGGAAATTGCAGAACTCCGTCAAGATAGAAAATTGCAGAACTGGGTCAAGATATAAAAGTGCAGAACTCGGGCCTGAGGAAGAATGGAGGTGATCGAAGGCAGCTCATTTTGGTTTTATCTCTGCTTTGGATTAAGGTTTTTTAGTGGACTGTCTTATCAGTTCTTGGGACATCTTCTTGGGCCATCATTGGAACTAAACTAAACTACCTTACGATACTGTTATTTGTCCTCTCTTGTAGAACTAAAATTCAGTCCCTTCCACACAGATCCTGGCTTAAGGAAAACACAGAAGCCTAAACTTTTTAGGTCAGTGGAACAACCTTCGGCCTTCTGTGCCTCACATCCGAGCCTGACGTAAGGTTCAGAACTCTGCCCTGTAAAGAAACTTCATGAAGAATGAGGAAATGTAGTTTGGAACAGATTCTTGAACAGACCTTGAAAGAGTAAAGAAATATTTGTTTTTGGAGCAGATCCTTGACCAGACACTGAACAGTGAAGAAATGTCTTTTTGGTAGATCCCTGACCAGATCTTGAAGAATGAAGAAGTGTCTTTTGGAGCAAAACTTAAACTAGACCTTAAGTGTGAAGAAGTGATTTGAATGCAGCTATTGAAGAGATCTTGGAACACCTTTGAGATACCTTGATGAAAGTACTCTGGAAAGTTTGGAGCCTAAATTACAGGATTTGAGCCCTCATACAAGGTTGAAGCCTTATGAGAGACCTAGTTGGAGCCTGGATTGATAATTGAGGATTACAGTTCTTATGTAATGACCCACCTACAATTACAAACAGAATGTGAATATTAGCATGTATACTGTTGAGAAAACAATGCAAGTAGATTAGGGTTTGATTCCTCTTTCTTGATAATTACTTGTGAATTATGTTGGCTTCTTTTACTTCTTTATTAGATTATCTTTCATCAAACAATTACCAAATTATGTGTGTATGAAGATCACAAAAACACAAGAGACAAGATTCATGAATTTGTGTTTTTAGAAATTTATTTCATTTCCAGAATTTGAATGTATGATTACGGAAATGAGCATTTAACTTTATGGAAGTGATAAGGTGAAAGTTGAAACTGAAAACCGGAGTGGGGTCTAAAATTTCTACATGGTATCAGAGTTTGGGTGGCTGAAAAGTGCAGTTTGGGACAGCAAGTGAAAAAAATACAGCAAGTTATTTTCACACAGAACACTGAACCTTTACCACAGATTTGAAAACTTTAGTTTGTTAGGACAGCAAGCATGTCTTTGGGCTTGAGGGTGGAGGCTAGGTTGGATGGGCAAAGCAACTATAGTGCATGGAGAGAGAGAATCCAGAGCATCTTTGAGGAGGCAGAACTCTGGAGCATAATGGTACATACCACACAACACCCAGTAGTAGTGCCTGCTGACCCTGTTCAGTTGGCAGATTGTAACAAGAAAAATGCTAAGGGAAAAAGACTGATTCTGAATGGTGTTAAGGACCATGTCCTTCCTTATGTGAGAGGAAAGACACATGCACATGAGATGTGGACAGCCTTGACCAATCTTTACCAGAGCACCAATGAAAACAGAAAAATGGTCCTAAGAGAGAAGTTGAAGGCCATTAAAATGGCTAAGACTGATGGTGTTACAGCATACCTCACAAAGATCACTTCTGTGAGAGATGAGTTGGCTGCTGTTGTAGAGACCATTCCACCCACTGAGTTGGTGCGGATTACATTGAATGGTCTTCCCAAGACTTGGGAGAGTTTTGTGGATGCGATTGTTGCACGGGAAAACCTTCCCACTTAGGAGAGGTTGTGGGATGATTGCATTTAGAATGAGATTAGAAAGAACCATCTTGGGGCAGAGGAGGATGACAATGTAGCATTGTTAGCAAGGGGCAAGAAAGGCAAAGGAAAGAAGCAAGCTTCCATAAGTGGTGGTGGAGGCAAAGGCAAGGGTAAAGGTAAGCAGGTGAACAAGGAGAAGGACTATTCCAAAATTAAATGTTGGAATTGTCAGAAGTTGGGACACTATGCAGTTGTGCGTCCACAGAAGAAGAAGAAGGGAAAGGACAAGACCATGGCAACATCAGCAAACATAGAGGACTTCTCGAAGAGCTTTGACCGAGAGTTTGGATTCATTGCTTTTGAGTCCACTAGTGCAGGATCACCTGCCACACAGGTTGAAAGGGAGTGTGCACTTCCCTCCAATAGCGGAGCATCTTCTGGTATTTGGTATGTTAACAGTGGGGCTTCCCGTCATATGACGAGTCCGTGAGTACTTCTTAGAGCTTTCAGAGAGTGGCACTAACATAGAGGTAGAACTCGGAGACGACGGCATTATTAGAGCAGTCGGTGTGGGGACAATGACATTTGATAAGGAACCCAAACCTCCCGTGAAATTGTCGGATGTTCAATATGTGCCAGGGATGAAGAAGAACCTTATATCTATCTCAGCATTGAATGATAGAGGGTATGAGGTATTGTTCAGGAGAGGATAGGTGCTTATATATTCCAAGGGCACTCCAGCTGATTCAGCTAGAGTGATTGGTGTGCGCCATGCCAAAGTGTACAAGTCTTCATTCCAACCCCTTATGGCATTGAGTAGCAGTACTGACAGCAAATCTAGCAGATCAGAGTTGTTCGAGATTTAGCACCGCGGGATGGGGCACATGTATCATGGGGCCTTGAGGACATTGCGAGAGATCAACACAGGTGTGCCAGATTTCAGTTCTGATCACCTTGATACATGCAGAGGATGTGCTATGGGGAAGTTTGCCAAATCCCCTTTTCCCAGCAGTGACAGCAAATCGACAGGGATTCTTGATTTGATTCATACCGATGTGAGCGGTCGGATGTCTCATGTATCCTTGAGTGAATATGAGTACTATGTTTTATTCATTAATGATCACTCAAGGGAGACCTGGATTTATTTCTTGAAGACAAAGAGTGAGGTCTTCAAGCGGTTTCAGGAGTTCAGAGCTCTTGTGGAGACTCAGACAGGTCGGAAGATCAAGTCCCTCAGGTCGGACAATGGACGGGAGTATACCCTTGGTGAGTTTGTTGATTATTGTGCGGAGGCAGGCATCAGGAGGGAGTTCACAGTTCCTTACAACCCCCAGCAGAATGGGGTTGCGAAGAGGAAGAATAGATCCATCGTTGGGGCTGCCAAAGCCATGCTACATGATTAGGGGTTATTGTTGTTTTTGTGGGCAAAGGCCTGCAACACTGTTGTGTATTTGCAGAACAAGAGTCCACATCGTGCCTTGGGGCATGTGACTCCGGAGGAAGCTTTTTCTGGGAAGAAACCTGATGTTGGTCACTTTTGTATCTTTGGGTGCATTACATACTCCTATATTTGTTGAGATTTGTGTATTTGGGATAGCATCAGTTGTGCTCTAGCTCCCAAATTTTGTGGAGGGACTAGAGTACACTTGATCTACAGGACCCAGAAATTGATTTGGAAAATTTAATCTGGTTTAGGAGATATTAAATTAATTAATTATTTTAATGTATTTCCTAAGTTAAAACTTAGGGAACTTAAATAATTAAAGTGAATTTAATTAAACATGTGATGAAATTGTCTTAAGTCACATGGATCAAGATTTCTTTTAATCTTAGCCATTGATTCAAGATCTGATCATGGCCATTGGTTTCCCAACGAGAAAAGTATAAAGGAAAGGCTTGGGGTCATTTGTAAAGAGACACAGAGGCAGAGCATTGAAGCTAAGCTGAAATTCTAGGGCTGGTTTGCTAAGAATACTCAGAAGTGTTTCAGCTGTAGAGAGGGGAATTTAGGCCAAGGGGATGATCTGATCCCAGGGTCTAGAATCAGCAAGAGGCAAAGATCAACTCAGAGAGGCAGCGCAAAGAAGCAGGAGAGCAGCAGCAGGAAGGGCAGCAACCGTGCTACGCAGGTGTTGCGCAGTCCCTCAAGAACAGTGTGATTTGCTGCAGGAAACCCTCAGGGGTTACGCAGAGACCCTAAGGGGCAGAGTAGGGACTGCGTCACCCAGTCTAGGGTAACGCAACCCTTTCCAGAGCAGCACTAAGGGTCAGAGGGGCTTCAGAGGCTTCAGGGGCAGCACTAGGGTTTTAAGGCCCTAATTTTGGCTGAGTTCTGTAAATCCCGTTTGAGGGTGTGGATCAGTCATTATTTTGGCCCTAGATCAACCAGTGAGCTGTAGATCTATTATTTCTCTGTCGAGTTTTCCAGATCTGGAACCCAAGCTTGTTGTATTTAGAAAATTCTTAATAATAGAACCCTCCAGCAGCCAGAAGACTGGTTTTCCAGCATTAGGTTTTTCTAGGGACTATTTTTCCATAAATAACTGTGTCACTTTGTCTATGTGTGCATGAACTTGTTCTAGATCTGGATTGGTGGAGATTTGTTATGTGTTTTGCTTCGATTTTAACTTGAATTTATTCAGTTAATAACTTGTCTAAGTAGGAGGAGCATAACCAGATTAACAGTAAATAATTTCTGCATAAAGTGTAAAGATTCAGAAATTTCCAAATGGTATCAGAGCAATTGCCGATCTAAGAGGGTCACCAGCAAGAATCTGAAAGTTCTAGCTGCAGGAAGCAGCTGGAAAAGTAGCAAAAACACAGATCTGAAGGGACATCGCAGTTTTCAGAGGCAGATTCACGCAGAGGGAAGGGTGACGCAGTCTAACGTTGTCTCCTAGCAAGCCCACACAATTACTGCGCAAAGGCAGCTCAGAAACAGCGCTGGATTAGTCTGAAGCCTGCCAGAGTGATGCATATCTGAATCTGTCAGATCCAGAAAAGACTGAAGAAACACTGCAGAAATTCAGAAGGTGTTGGTTGGGTTAAATTTCTGAAGTTTTCATATTTTTAGCCTTAGCACAAGTGGCAAAGAGCGAGAGGAGATCAGGTTCTCAAAAAGTTTCTAGCCAAAGAAACTTGCAATTTGATCAGAGGATCAAAGAGAGCTGAATCATAGTTGATTTGGCAGATTTCCAAGGAGGGAAATCAATTGTCAGAGGGAGCAGAAGGTGCATGTTTCACCAAGGGCCTTAGATCCATTTCTCTAGCAAAGAGAAAAGGAAGTTCCGACACATTCTGAGCAGATGGCTCCTCATGGACTGCGTGATCAGGACAGGCTGGATGGCCTCTCAAACTTTTCAGTTTGGAAGGCAAGGATCCTGATAGTCCTTGAGGCATACAATCTTAGAGACCATGTAGAGCAAACTCTGGCCACACCGATAGATCCAGATCTCCTTCGGAAACATAAGGAGGTTGTTGGGCATGCCAAGCGGTTGATTATGGATGGAATCAAGAACCATATTGTACCACACTTAGCTAAGAAGAAGACAGCTAATGAGATTTGGAAGGCCTTGATCTCCCTATACGAGGGAAAATCTGTCCAAAAGAAGATGTTGTTGGAGACACAGATGAGGTCATTCGTGATGGCCAAGGGAGAAGACATGGAGCATTTCCTCTTCAGACTACAGTCGATCAGAGATCAATTGACTGCAACTGGTGCTAAGGTGGAAGACGATGTGATTGTTAGGACTGCCCTCAATGTAGTCACGGATGAGTGGGAAACCTTTGTCCAAAGTATCTTGGGCAGAGCGGACCTCCCATATTGGGACAGCTTGTGGTCAGGTCTGCGTCAATAAGAACTCCGCAGATTCACCAAGAAGTAGTATAGCTCTGGATTGAGCAAAGTGAAGAAGGAAGATGAGGAAGATGCAACCTTGGCATCGAAGAAGCAGCCAAAGAAGAAGAAGGATCTCTCAAAGATCAAGTGCTTCCAGTGTGGTGAAATGGGACATTTTGCCAGCAATTGTCCTCAGAAGAAAAAGGACAAGGAAGCTTCTTCCAAGGCTGTTGTGGAAGATGATGGGTCGGAAGATGATGCAACCATGAGTGCTCATGAACCACGGAGGTGGGGTGACATGGACATGTAGAGGAGCTATAGAGTCATAAGGCGGGATCCTTGAGCAGCTCATCTCTTGGATCACATGCGAGCTACGGCAGCCTTAAGACAGTAGCGGGACAAGTGGAGCAATGGGTGCATAGATCATAGATGAAGCAAAGGCAGAGGCAGATCTGAAGACTGGGAGAAGCAGTGCAGAGCAGAGCAGCATCAGCGCAGAGGCTGATGTGACAGCTGCTTACGCAGTGCAGAGTTGCAGCAGCGTAGAAGGCTTCAGAGGGACAACGCAGTGCAACAACAGCGTGAGAGATTTCAGCACAAGGGGCTGATGTGACTTCAGTAGTGCAGAGGGAGTCTACTTGCACAGTGCAGAGCTATAGCTGTACATCATCCTTCAAATGCCAGCACAGATATGAAGCCTATGGAGATTCAATGATGAAGATGCAGCCCATCTGACTTGTCTGTCAAAGATTGGGCAGGAGATTCAGTTGTTTCTCTAAACAACTAAAGTTGTAGTGCAGCAGATCAGCAGTGGTAGTGATATGAGCAACACAGATGCAGCATATTGAGAGGGAGCTGCAGTACAGAAGTTGCAGTGGCAATGGCAGAGTCATGGGCAGCAATACAGAATGGCAGCAACAGTGCAGAGTTGAGTGGCAGCAGGCCAAGCATCAGCAGCACCGAACCAGTACCCAAAGTCTTGTAATGCATAGTGTGATGTATTGCTAGAGCACACCCTTGATGCTAAGAGGGAGTGTTAAGATTTTGTGTATTTAGGATAGCATCAGTTGTGCTCTAGCTCTGAAATTTTGTGGATGGACTAGAGTACACTTGATCTACAAGACCCAGAAATTGATTTGGGAAATTTCATCTGGTTTAGGAGATATTAAATTAATTAATTATTTTAATGTATTTCCTAAGTTAAAACTTAAGGAACTTACATAATTAAAGTGAATTTAATTAAACATGTGATGAAATTATCTTAAGTCACACGGATCAAGCTTTCTTTCAATCTTAGCTATTGATTCAAGATCTAATCATGGTCGTTGGTTTCCCAATGAGAAAAGTATAAAGGAAAGGCTTGGGGTCATTTGTAAAGAGACAGATGCAAAGCACTGAAGCTAAGCTGAGATTCTAGGGCAAGTTTGCTAAGAATACTCAGAAGTGTTTCAAATGCAGAGAGGGGAATTTAGGCCAAGGGGATGATTTGATCCCAGGGCCTAGAATCAGCAAGAGGTAGAGATCAGCTCAAAGAGGCAACGCAAAGAAGCAGGAGAGCAGCAGTAGGAAGGGCAGCAATTGTGCTACGTAGGTGCTGCGCAGTCCCTCAAGGACAGCGTGATTTGCTGCAGGAAACCCTCAAGGGTTACGCAAAGACCCTAAGGGGCAGCGTAGGGACTGCGTCACCCAGTCTGGGGTAATGCAGCCCTTTCCGAAGCAGCGTTGAGGATCAGAGGGGCTTCAGAGACTGACGCAGAGGCTTCAGGGGCAGCGTTGGGGTTTCTAGGCCCTAATTTTGGCTGAGTTCTGTAAATCTCGTTTGAGGGTGTGGATCAGTCATTATTTTGGCCCTAGATCAGCTAGTGAGCTGTAGATCTATTATTTCTCTGTCGGATTTTCCAGATCTGGAACCCAGGATTGTTGTATTCAGAAAATTCTTAATAATAAAACCCTCCAGTAGCGAAAAGACCGGTTTTCCCACATGGGTTTTTCCTGGGACTATTTGTCCAAAAATAACTGTGTCACTTTGTCTGTGTGCATGAACTTGTTCTAGATATAGATTGGTGGAGATCTGTTATGTGTTTTGCTTCGATTTTAACTTGAATTTATTCAGTTAATAACTTGTCTAAGTAGGAGGAGCATAACCAGAATAACAATAAATAATTTCTGCATAAATTGTAAAGATTTAGAAATTTCCACAATATTCCCAAGGAGAAGAGGACTAAGTTAGAGCCCACTACAGAGAAGGGCATCTTTGTGGGTTACAGTGAGACCTCGAAAGCCTTTCAGATTTATATTCCTGCGAGGAGGAAGGTTGTTATCATGCGAGATGTGAAATTCGAGAAGGACACGGCTTTCAGGAGGTCACGGGAGTTAGAGTATCTGGATTCGCCAAACCCTCAAGAGAAGCTGAGCCAGTCACAGGGATCCAGTGGACAAGGATCAGGAGGTACATCGATTACGGTGTCAAGTCCATCAATGAGCAGTGGCTCACAAAGTCAGATGGGTGGTGCTTTGGGCAACATACAGAGCAGTTCGCAGAGCAGTTCACAAGGTATCCCATTGATGGACAGTTCACACGGTACTTCAGCATCTACAGGCACAGGTTCAGTCATGAGGTTGGTTGGCAAGCCTTCGGGAGTTCAGGCTTCTAATGAGGATGAGGATTCTTTCACTCTAGTGGGAGAAGTGTGCTCAAGGAAGAGGAAGCCCAAGTGGCTTCAGAACACCTTGAGAGAGACCACTCTGTTGCTAGGTCGAAGAGACAGGTTAGAGAGAGCAGACCACCTGAGCAGTTCTATAGCTATATGGCATTGGTTGCTAGCATCGTTGACTCTGAGCCTTCTAGCTATGAGGAGGCAGCTAGCCAGTAGGTCTGGAGAGAGGCCATGCGAGAAGAGTATTCTTCTATCATGAAGAACGATGTTTGGGAGTTGGTGCCGAGGCCTGAAGGAAAATCAGGGGTTACTTCCAAATGGCTTTACAAAATAAATCATGTTGCAGATGGCAGCATCGAGAAGTTCAAGGCTCGATTTGTGGCTACAAGGTTCTCCCAAATAGAGGGAGTTGACTATGAGGAGACCTTTGCTCCCGTGGCTTGATATACTTCCATTCACTCCATTATATTGATAGCAGCAGAGATGGGTTGGAAGATCCACCAGATGGATGTGAAGACCGCATTTCTCAATAGCTTCATACAGGAGGAGGTTTATATTGAGCAGTCGCAGGGCTTTGAGGTGCATGGGAAGGAGTCCCGTGTATGCAGACTAAAAAGGCACTTTATGGCCTGAAGCAAGCTCCTAGAGCTTGGTACTCGAGGATCAATACATACTTGCAGGAGTTGGGTTTCACAAAGAATGATGCAGATCCGAACCTATACTTTATTGTGGTAGGTGAGGAGCCTCTCATTCTGGTGCTGTATGTGGATGACTTGGTCATTACAGGTGCAGAGAGACTCATAGAGGATTGCAAGAGAGATCTTGCTTCAGAGTTCGAGATGAAGGACATTGGCTTGATGCATTGCTTTTTGGGATTGGAGGTGTGGCAGGAGGAGGGGCATTTCTTCCTAGGACAAGGGAAGTATATTGTGGACATTCTTAGCTGATTTCACATGGAGGATTGCAAACCCATGTTTACACCTATGATCACTAACAGGAAGATGCTTCACGCTTCTGATTCTGAGTTGGTGGATCCTACTTTGTATAAACAGTTGATTGGTTCCTTGATGTATTTGGTCAACACTCAACCAGATATATGTTTTGCAGTCAACACGATGAGCCAGTTCATGTGTGAACCCAGGAGAGTGCACTGGGTTGCTGCAAAACACATTCTTCGTTACTTGCAGGGGACAGTGGATTATAGTCTGGATTATAGACAGGGAGATGGAGTGAGACTGTGTAATAACCCTGCTCCCAGAGTTCTAGAATTTGTACCTATTTGAACTTTTGTTTAAGTAAAACCGATCTAATAAGACATTGAAATGGTATAAATTGAAATTTCAGCTTGCATAATTAACCTATATGTAGAAGAATACCTGAAAATCAGCACAACTTACGAATCCTGAAGCGGCTGAAGATTAGCTAGTGATATCGTGAACAGAGCACAGAACAGATTACTGGGGCAATCGAATCCTCCCAGCCAAATCCGGGACTAATCCCAGACCCAGAGGGTGTCCCCTCTGTCCCCCGTGCCCAGATTTCCAAGAACAAGAGACTCCTTCCCAAACACTGCAAGCCGGCATTTCCTTCCTTCTCCTTTCAGCAGAAACCATTTCTTCTCCTCCAAGAAAACATCCCCCCTTCTCCTCCATACCACCTCCTTTAAATAATCTCCTTCCACCGCCTCTATCTTCCTGAAGCCTTATCCTTATTAATGATGATATTTTATGCATTTATGGTGGTATGCTTTTCATTATGTTTGGATATGAATATAATCTAAACAATCTTCCTCCACCGCCTCAACCGTCCCGAGGCTTTATCCAACCTTATGTTTACCTTAAATTTTGTTATGGTGGGTGATCCCCATTAATGTGCGTATGTATACACATTTATAAAGGTGGGATTTTATTTAAGTACTTTTATATAATTCTTTAATATTGCATAATCATCTTTATCTTAAAGATTTATTAACTTAAAGATTTTAACTTTATTATTTCATTTCTTTTATTACCTTGTTTCATAAGATTTTATACTTAGATGATCGTAATATATATATATATATATATATAGATCTGAAATCTTAATATTAAGTCCCCAATCTTTGTAATCTTGATATTAGGTGGGCGTACTAGTGCGATGTGGACGGTATAGGCAGGTGTAACTATCAAATGCCTATATCGTTCACACGCTAATATTGTTTTGGGTATAACAGGGGAATGGGTCATTACAGACTGGCAGGGTACACTGATTCAGATTGGGCAGGTTGTGCTTCTGATAGAAAGAGCACTTCAGGGTGTTGTTTTGGATCGAGTTCGGCAGCTGTGTCGTGGTTCAGCCGGAAGCAACAATCAGTTGCATTAAGTTCAGCGGAAGCAGAGTACATGGCAGCCAATTTGGTTAGTTATGAGGCCATATGGCTTCGCAAGATGTTGTTTGGCTTATTTGGTCAAGCGTTGAGACCTCTAGTGATTTACTGTGATAATTAAAGTTGCATTAAACTCACGGAGAATCCAATATTTCATGACAGGTCAAAGCATATCGAGATCAACTATCATTTCATCAGAGACTATGTTCAGAAGGGAGTTGTGAAGCTTGAGTATATTCCCACAGATGAGCAGGTAGCGGACATATTCACCAAAGCCTTACCTCGGGGCAAGCATGTCTACTTCAGAGACAAGATGGGGTGGTGAGGAGCACTTTCCTCGGTAAGAGGGAGTGTTAAAATTTGGATACCAGAGGACAAGTGGTTCCCTAAGGCTTTGATCTTTGGCCTAGGGAAAAGTGTCCAAATGTATTTATCTTTTTCTCCTAAAGTGACTTTATAAGTGGTAAAGTCAAATCTAATTTAAAAGTGACTTTATAAGTGATAAAGTTACTAAGTCTAATTTTAAAGTGACTTTATTAAAGTCAATGTGAAATTAGAAAGTGAAAAAGTGACTATGGAAATAAAAGGCTAAGTGGGTCTTTATTTAAGTGGGGTGAATTAAAAATTAGAAAATGAGAATTAAATGCACATTTAATCTTAGCCCTAGATCTAAAGCTATCTCAGCCATTGAATTTAGAGATTCCCCAAAAATCACTTAGGCTTAGGTTAAAGGAGGAAAAGAAGAGAAAAGGTCATTCAGTCTTTCATGAGCAGATTGAGAGAAAAGAGAGAGCAAAGGAGAATTTCCGAGCATAGAAGTTGAAGGAGAGCAGAACCTTGGCACACATACTGAGGCAGCATTCAGCAAATCCGTACAGCAAATGGCACACAGTTCAAGGCAGATTTTGGGCACGTATTTCAAGGCAAAATTGTACATCAGCTTTGGCACGCATTCCTAAGCAGTCGTACAGCATTCTTGCACAGATTTCGAGGTGAAGTTTTTGTTGTTTTTGTGGCATAGTTTTCGAGGCAGTCTATACAATTTGTTCTTGTCCCTGTGCACATAAATCGAGGCAAAAACCATATAGCATTTATTGTTGTCCCTCTGCACACAAATCGAGGAGGCCGTACAGCAGCATTTATTGTTGTTCTGCATATAAATCAATGAGGTCGTACAACAGCATTTATTGTTGTGTTTATGGGCACGAAAATCAAGGAGTTCGTACAGCATTTATTGATGTTCCAGTTTTTACTATTGGCACAATTTCCAAGGCAGAGGTTAAGCACGGAAAACGAGATAAGTTGTATTTGTTTGGTTGCTAGAATTTTATGTGTATTTATGTTTCACTGTAAAAGCAATTTATCAAAAATAAAAAAGAGCTCTCGAACTGGTTTTCCCCAAGAGTTGTACGAGGGTTTTCCAAGGTCATATTAACCAAAAATCAGCATGTTAATTTTCTGTGTGGGGCTGAAATATTTTACTGTGTTTTTATTTCTACAATTTCCAGCACTATGAAATTCCTAAATTTGTGTTTTCAGAAATTTATTTCATTTCCAGAATTTGAATGTCTGATTATGGGAATGGGCATTTAACTTTATAGAAATGATAAGGTGAAACTGAAAACCGGAGTGGGGTCTAAAATTTCTACAAAATTAAGTTTGCTACATTTTTACTTGAGCTTTGCATCTTTCATTTCATTGTTGCTTTGAGCTACAAGCTAATGCTTTACTTTGAGCAAATATTTCTTTACATGCAAGCACTTTTCATTCTTGGCGAGCTTTGATTTAGTTTATTAAGTCATTTCCATTAAGCTTGGTAAATTATTTCATGACTACTTGAGTACAATTTTTGTCAACTTTTGCTACACTGTTATTTAAAATATTGTTGATAATTCCTTGGAGCATTATATTGTTGTTGTCTACTTGAAACAAATTATTTTTCAAGCAACTTACTTGCATCACTTTAATTCACATGCTCACATTAAGCTACCATCTTTTTTTTACTTTGAAGTCATTGGTGCAATTTTACTTTGAGTATTTCCTCATTTATGACAGCATTACTATCAAGATTTCAAGAGCAAGTAACTTACATGCATCTCACTTAGGCACATTTTATTGCTAATTGGCATTTCTAAAATTAACCTCCAACTTAAGTTGGTTGTATAGACTTTAGGGACCCTCCACCCCTATTGACTCCTCATTGTGAGATCCGGATTTCTGGGCGAGGATGAGGTTTGGGGACCGAATTTCAATTGAAACTTTGTTTTAGAATACAACTAATAAAATCAACCAAGAGCATATCTACATCACAATTTCACTTTACTTGCAATACAACTCTCCTATATATGCTATCTTGAATTTATATGAGTCATATTTGCAAATATCCTCATTTTCTCAAAAAGCATTTGCTTTATAGTGCAAGTATTTGGATCGTTTACATTTGCAACAATTAACTTTCTTTACTTGGAATATACTTCATTGGTGCAACTCTAATTCAAGTTGTTTCATATATTTGTTGCTTTGATGATCATTTTGCTCATGAGTAGTTGATGTCATTATCTTGTCATTTGAGCATTTACTTTCAAGTACTATCTCCTTTATAGTTGCAATTGAGTTTATATGCTCATCTTGGTCTAACATTTGATCTAGAAAGATTGTCTATCATTGTATCTTGATTTCATTTTTGGGCAAGCTATTGTTATTTATTTTAAGGCACTGGTCTATACTTTAAATATATCTTTCAGATTTGCTCATTTATTCATATGCTTGCTTAAATCTTAAAAATAAATTATTTTTGACAAACACTCCACTTAACTCAATCTCCTAGAAACACATATCATATAACTTTTCATTAGGGACAAACCCCTTAACTTACCTAGGAGAGGGCTTTAACGGAGAGAGTTGGGAATAGGTGACAATCTCATCTCTTATTTATTCTACCAAACCATACCTTGTGGGGTTAAGGGTTTTTTCTCACTAACTTAGGTGTGTGTGCTAAGCGGAAAAAACAGTTCAAATCCCAATAATGGTTTTATTTAGTAGATTTGTGATAAATCTACTAGGAAATAAATTGCTAGGTTATGAGTTCAAAAAATCAATGTGGTATCATAGCATCAAAATCTAGGCCAAATCTCTAAGTATTGCACACAACTAGGTTTAAAGTGTGGAAAGGAACGACAAACTTTTACCATCACACAGGGAAATAAATAGGTCATACGTTAAGTCCATACACACAAGAGGACCACACATCAGCTGAATGGAAAATTAACAAAAAAAAAAGTATGGCAACCAAGTAAATCAACAAGCAGAGTTAAAGATAAAGTTTAAGGGGAGGTGGCCAACAATGTTACAAAAGTCACCAACTAAGTGTGACCACAAACCATCGACACGTAGTCGTAGCTATCAAAAGGCAAGAACACAACCGCAGAAGGACCCACAACAGCCAATAGTCTAATCGCTGCAAGGGTTAGAGAAATACCAACAAACAAAGCAATGTGTCATGTGGAAAGAGCCATCGGCCATGTAGGTTGTAGCCAGCAGCCCCCACTACAGCCAGTAACCATGAAGGAAATGTGCAACTTACACAATGTCAAGGTCGAGCCAACAGGCCAGTGCGGACTGCATTCAGTTTGTAAATAGGCTGACAAAACTAGGGTATTGTGTATTGCAACCAACAAGGGTCGCGGGACCAAGAAGGGGCCAAGGTGAGAAGCAGACATTGCCAGTTGAGTCATGTGCAGGCCAACAATGAGAAGTTCGAGTCATCAATAATTAGACAACATTGACATGCAAGTCTGTGAAAATTCCTTGATTTGGAATCCTATTGCAGCAACTGGAAAATATTCACCTAACTGTTAACTTTTACTTTAACAATTTATTTGCAGTTATCTATAGCAAACACTGAATAGATCACACTGTAATCTTCACTACATAAGGTGCGGAAAATAAATGTGGAAACAAGATCTGAGCAAGAAGAAACAATAGACACACGACACCATTGTTTTTGGAATAAGTCCCCGGAAAAACCCAATGCGGGAAAATCGATGCAGCCACTGAGGATTTGATATATTATGCAGTAATTTCTTAGTACAATTCTTCAGATGCCCAAACTAGCAATCCTATACAAAGATCTAACTGAACAAAAACTAGTCATATGAACTCACCCCGTCACTGGAAGATCCGCCATTGATCTGCGCTGGAGATGAGGCCCTACGTTGTCTTTGCGTAGTCACTGCTATTGGGACTGCGTTGCACCTCCTCTGATCTCTCTGCTAGCTGGAAACTTCACCCCTATGGCCTCTTGGTCTCACATGCTGGCTCCGGAACTAGATCCTCATTGTTCCCCAGTAGAAATACAGACTCCCTCTAAAGCTTTGCGCAGCCTCTGCGTGGTTAGCTTTGTGCTGCCGCTCCAGACTATTCTCTGCCCTCTTTGCCTTGTACTCTCTAGATCAAGAAAGATCTCCAACCGGAAAATTATCTTTGCCCCTCTCTGGAAGAATCAACTCGACCGATCTTCTCCCTGAGCACTACTCACTAAAGAATTCAATCTCTAAAATTTGTCGGTGTAATTTCCAAATGCCCCGTCAAGTCCTAATAATCTTCTAGTTGAGACTTCAACAACCGAGATTAAATAGTTAATCAACAAGTAAGATTAACTTGACTTGATCTCCGTCCTTTTCTAGAAGATTCACACCCTCTTTTATTTTATTTTTTGTAAATTAGGCTAAACTATATTAGATCAGAAGAAAACTTTACATAGGTATCGGGCTGAGATGGTAACCGGTGCTTAACCAATCCCAGCCTTAGAGGCTTTCAAAATAGCGCAAGTTTGGGGCTACCTCCTAGGAGGAAACCAACCCCTTGATAGCATCAAACAGTCAATATTTACAAAGTGTGTCGTGACACATATAAAAACAAAAGATTTGTAGTATGTGCTGAAATAACAGAAAACAGAAAAGAGCCGAGTGGCTGTGCAGTCATGGTATTCCTTCATCATCCTCTGTAGCAGGGTCCTCCTCCTCGATGCGGCATCCATAATCATGCGCAATGGCTTCCTCCTCTGTGGAAGGCACGTGCGGGGGCTTTGTAGCGGTAGCGCAAAGGATAGGAGTGACTGGGTACTCAGCGTCAGGAACTCACATCCAGACTCCATCTGAATCCATGATCCACACATCTGTGTCCTCCCCGAGGCCTCTTGAACCGGCAGAGGCTCGGTTTTTCGAGGAGTGGGCAGCTCAAAGGGCACAATGGTGGACTTCCTGGGGCCTCTTCTGCCTCTCTGGTTCTCCAAAGCTAAGGCAATCTCATCCTAGGTGCGCTCAGACCGTCGTGGTGCTTCCCTGTCATGGTTGCAAGAAGAGGAGCCTTCAATGGATTCTAAGTGGTGATCCTGTCCGCGTTGATAGTGACTCGAGAACGCACCTCTTTGGCTACCCCTGATGGTCTTTTGGCGTTGACACGGAGCCATGAGGGGACTAACAAACATAGAGGGAGAGGTCGGTCCAAAATCGGTGACGTGCTCAACAGGGAAGCGCGCAGCAGAGAAGCACAGCAGGGGATGCACAACAGAGAATTATACAGAAAGAGGGCGCGCAGAAGGGGGCGCGTAGCGAGGGAGCCTGCCTCAAAAAGCGCGCAGCGGGATGAATCCAAAGAAGTGGGGAATTCCAGAGGGAGGCGCGCAGCCAGGGGGGACGCCACAGGGAGCGCGCACCCTGGGGGAATCAGCAGAAGAGGCACCCGACAGGCTAGCACCAGTAGGGTGGCGTGCAAGAGGGAGAGCGCACAGCAAGGGGAGGGTGCCAGGAAACTAAGGCAGCAACAGAATGGCAAGGGAGGAGGCGAAGAAGGCTCTGGAGGGCAACTAGAGCAGCATAGGGATGACAGAATGAGGAGAGACCTCGCCTTTTGAAGAACTGTGGCACAAACGGAAATGTTGTGCGATTTTGTGGCACGCTCGCATATGCGAGCTGGGACAATTCACTTGGGGTTGCATGTGATTCAGTGTATGGCAGAAGATCAGGTGCATCATAGTGCCCATGTGAATGATTGTTGAGAGGAGGTTCCGCATCAAGTTAATGCTGGCGGAGCAGGACTTCGTCAACCTGTGCATGGGAAGAACTGGCTTCGCACGTTCGCGTCATGTCACCCGCATCCGGGGACACCCTGTTTTATTAATACCCTTTAATTATTTTAATTTCCTAAGTTGAAACTTAGGGTCCCATTAAAAATAATTAATTATTTTTATAAAGCACAATCCAGGTGGAATTTCCCAAAACGCTTTTTGGGTTCTTTGGAATACATGTGCCTAAGGCTCCCTGCAAAATTTGGGACTTGGAGCACATTTGATGCTACGAGAAATCAACACTCCCTCTTAGCGAGGAATGTGCTCTAACAGTACATCCAGCTGAAGTACTTACTACTACCCTGACTTTGTAACATCTCCCTCTGCGTTGTTGATGTCTAACCTTGTTGTTCACCAACTCTGCGCTGCTACATCTATGCTGCTGTTGACCCTGCGTACTGTTGCCAACTGCTACTACACTACAACTCTGTTGCCTGATACAACAAAAAAACATCCAAATATTGAACTAAGTGTTCAACATGATGCATCTGATACTGAAGATCTGACTGTTGCTAGACTCTACACTGACCCTCTGAAGCTGCTGCATTGCTGCTGACTCTGCATTGTGCCTTCCTGCATTGCTGCCAACTCTGCTTCGCGCTGCTCAAACTCTGACGCTCTCTAGCCACTAGGCTGTCACTTCTGCACTCCTATGCACCAACCGACACTTGTCCATCCTGCTACTTCTGATTTCAGCTCCCGTAGCAAGATATTGAACCATGAGGTGGACTCCTCAAGGATCCTACCCAACTGCAGCTCTGTTGAACTACAATTCTAGATCACCCCAATTCTCCCCTGGAGATATATGGGAAATCATCGTGAACTCCTCCTCCTCGATCTTCGCAGTTGCAGCCTGCAGATCATGCTTCTCATCTTTGTCCTTCTTGAGAGGACACTGCGTAGCGTAGTGACCCATCTTGCCACATCGGAAGCATTTAATCTTTGAGACGTCCTTTTTTCCACCTTCGCTGCTCCTGCTACCCCTTTGATGCAAGGGTTGCATTCTCCTCCTCCTCCTTGGGCTTTGTCCCACTGTTGTTGCTGCCATCGAGCTTGCACTTGAGTAAGTCTCTCCTCATCTCTTCCTGTTGAAGAGTTGCCCATGTTCCTTCCCAGTTTGGCAACTTCTCTCTGCCCAGGATACTCTGGACAAAGACTTGCCATTCTTCGGAAATGGAATTCAAAGCCAGTCTGACCATCTCCGTGGCCTGAGGCATTGACCCTACAGCTACCAGTTGATCTCGAACCTCCTGAAGTTTCGCAAGGAACAGGTCTACGCGTTCTCCCTTCTGCATCCTCATAGATCGCATATTCTCCTCCAAGAACATCTTCCGTTGCTCAGAAGACCCCTGGTATAGTGCGGCCAATGCATCCCACATCTCCTTTGCAATCCCTTTGCTGGAAATATGTGAGACAATGTGATCCTTCACTCCGTCGAGTATCAACCGTTTGGCTTTTGCCATGTTCTTCTTGAAGGCTCTCAATGGAGTTGCATCTGCTGGTTCAGCTACTGCACTGCTGATGAAGGCCTTGAGCTCATGCTCATCCAGAAGGAAGCAGATCCTTGCCTTCCAGATTACATAGCTGAAGGCACCCTCCAACAGATCCTGATCACGGAACCCAATGGTTGCTATCCCACCGAATCAAATGTCGAACTATTGCCTCTAACCCTCTGCGCAGCTGGCTCTATGCACTCCCTGCTGGAGTCAGCCAGATACATCACCACTTCACTGCTTCTGCACGCGAAATCAGAATTTCTAGGGCAAGAAATTCCCTAAGGTCATAATTCCCTCAAAAGTCTCTTCTTCTTCTCTCTTCTGATGCTTTCTGCACCAACAATTGCTACTACAAGAAAACTGCATCCACTAGTTGTTCATTTGCGCTAAAATTGTTGCGTTGCTCCCTCTGTCACTGACAAATCGTGATCAGGACAGTCTTACCTATCTGTCGACTCACTCAGAGAGAGACTTCCTCGCAAATCTTGCCCTCCTGGCCTGGACTACGCAATTCTTGGGGAAATCAATCTACTGCCTACGTAGCTCTTTGATCTCCTTCTTTCTGCTCAACAATGGATCCTTCTGGTATGCTCTCTTGCTTCTCCTACACTGCTATACAAGCTATGATACCATGTGAAAAATCCTAGCTCTAGAATGTTATTGTAGCAACTGGAAAATATACACCTAACTGTTAACTTTTACTTTAACAATTTATTTGCAGTTATCTACGGCAAACACTGAATACATCACACTGCAATCTTCACGACATAAACCGCGGAAAATAAATGTGGAAACAAGATTTGAGCAAGAAGAAACAACAAACACAGGACACCATTGTTTTTGGACTAAGTCCCCGGAAAACCCCAATGCAGTAAAATCAGTACAGCAGCTGAGAGTTTGATATATTATGCAGTGATTTCTGAGTACAATTCTTCGGATGCCCAAACTGGCAATCCTATAAAGAGATCTAACTGAACAAAAATGAGATGATCTCACCCCATCACTGGAAGATCTGGCACTGATCTGCGTTGGAGATGACTCCCTGCATTGTCTCTGCACAGTACTGCGTCACACCTACGCAATCACTGCTGTTGGGACTGCGCTACACCTCCTCTGATCTCTGCTAGCTGGAAACTTCAGCCCTCTGGCCTCCCGGTCTCACAACTCGACTCTAGCACTGGTCCTCATTGTTCCCCAGCAAAAATACAGACTCCCTCTGAAGCTCTGCGTGGTTGGCTTTGCGCTGCCTCTCTGGACTATTCTTTGCCCTCTCTGCCTTGTACTCTTCAAATCAGGAAAGGTCTCCAACTGGAAAATTATCTCTGCCCCTCTCTCTCTGCAAGAATCAACTTGATCGATCTTCTCCCTGAGAATTGCTCACTAAAGAATTCGATCTCTAGACTATGTCGGTGTAATCCAAATGCTCCATCAAGTCCTTATAATCTTCTTGTTGAGACTTCAACGGCCGAGATTCAATTGTTAATAAACGGCTAAGATTAACTTGACTTGATCTCCGTCATTTTCTAGAAGATTCACACCTTGTTTAATGTAATATCCCCAAATGGGGTATTTTACTAATTTTGCGGAAATCACACTAACCCAGCATTTTACCATAAAATCACTGAATTAATAAACAGAGGATTGCCATGTAAAATAAACCACATAAGCACTGCAATCCATTAACACATCGAATAGGAAGAATCTCAACATTTTTATTATAAATAATAACTGGGGTTACAAATACATCTGACCCAACAAAGTTGAGATGGAGAACTGGCCATCAATATGAACTTCTGCACTACGCTGGCCTCCAAGACTGAACTATTGCACTCTCCCTCCGGCAACAGCTACCACTGAATCCACTGAAGCACCAGTTGAGGATTTGAATGATCCTCACTCCAATTTCTCTGAAGCTCTGCAAAACTTCTGAATGAAGTCTCTTCAAAGAGAGTTGGGTTTCCGTCCAAAACTCACAAATCACCCGAGGGTTTCCGTCCTGGGGCTACCAATGGAGTAGAGAACCACATTCTCAAACCTCTCATACAAGAAAGTGATCTAATCCAAGATACTCTCAATGGCCTCCCCCCTTTCTTTTATAGATCTCTTGGAGCCTTCTAGAGCCTTATTTTATTATTATTTTATTCATGGAGCACTTTTCCCTCTTATTAAAATATTCCTTTTTAATGCAGAAAATAGTAAATCAGCTACCACGTCTCCTCCGATCACTAGAACTCATGTCCAACAGTCCCTTCATGGAGGTATCCTCGTCCCGATTCCAATGAACTATTACACGAAGGTGTTCTATCATGTATTCCTCTCGGAATGCCACCTTGAGCGTAATCAGCCGAGTTAAGCCCACGAATAACTCAAATTTCCGAAAGTTGTCGAAATGCACCGAAACGAAAGCCAAACTGCTCGGATGATGGAATATATCAAGCGAATGCCACCCGACCGCATAGAAACTCCTCAAAACTCCTCCAAAAAGCCCCTGGGCCCGCTAATGACACCAACCTGTACCTATGCCTGGTCTGCTCCTAACTTTGGAAGTCCATCGTAGGCCTGTCATAGGTGACACCAAAAAAGGGAATATTACAGACCTTTTGCCCCAAGATTGCTTGCCCTCAAGCAATCCAAACATGTGGGCCACTCTGTTGGCCCGCCGCAACTGAGACCCAATGCCCGGATCCCATACATACCCCTTGGTGCTATTATGTGCCTGTGTCAAGCCACCCCGAATAGACCCCTCAATGTCGGGATCCCAAACTGATCTCTCACTATACCTATCATCAAACAATCCTCCCGAATCCCAACGCCACCATGGCCAATCATCGCCCAAGTCCCACGGCTCGGACTGCGCACTGCCTCTAGCTATAACTGATGCTCTAGGACGTGAAGACCACGACTCCTGTTGTGTTGTAGCTATGACTGTGTAAGATGCCCCACCAACGGTGTACCAACTCATCACCTCTCTCCAATCCAAACCTTGACTCAATCCAGTGTTGATCCTGCTCTCCTAAAACCGGGATGGAATGCTGAAGAAATGTCGATCTGTGCCCCACTGCCAACTGGAATCTATATCATCTGCCATGTCTAAGGGCCCCTGCTCTGTTGTGCTCCCTACGAAGAAGATCGTACCATCAAGAAGTTACCAACTCATGATCTCCTGCCAATCCATCCTAGAAGAAGAATCCAATGCAGCGACAACTGCATACGGAACACGCCTGGAGTGTTGTCGCCAGCCCGTAATCAACTCACGTTGCTCTGTGCTGTCTGCCAACAAGATCTGCCTGCAAAAGAAAGCCCCTCTCTCTATAATGGGCAAAAGTGGGCAAGATATATTCCAAGCCCAATCGATGTACTCCTGGAGAGTGCTACTCCCTGAAAGTACTACAGCTCTGCTGACTGCATGTGCATCTATTTGCACCTCATCAATGTGTCAACCCAAAGATGGATGCTCCATCATCTCCAACAACTCCTCCCACTCCTGATCAGGAATGTCATGCTCCTACTGTCTACTAGGCCCCCCTGCAAAATGATCCCATCAACCTCCAACATCTCCAAAGGGTATGGATCTGCAACCGCTGTCACTGTCTGTGCATCTGACTGCTCCTCAATCGCTGACCCCAAGGTTAGCCGCATATCCATCTTAGACTCAATGTGAGCCTCCATCTGGCTCTCCCCCAAAGGATTATCATGCCTGATGTGCATAGTATCCTCCTCTGTTGACTCAGGCTCCATCATATGTTGCTCTGGCTGAATCATCACAAGTGACTCATCACCCAGAGTATCTCCCGTAGATTCCCTTGACTGCTCACCCTGCATATTGGAATGTAGCTCCGAACCACTGCCATCAACTCCGCATGACTGCTCTCGCTCCCCAGAAGCATCCACCACATCTGATCCCATGGACTCATCTAAAGAAGAGTCCTCACCCTGGCATACAAAAGGAATGCCCTATTGTTCTCCCTCTGCCACATCATCACTCGAGCATGAGTGATCAGGTCCCCAGGGTTCTTTGCAGATGAAGCAAAGTCCCTTCCTCCTCAGCTCATTTCTGATGTCTGATCCTCCAAACTGGAGCAGCTCCTCCCTGGTCAACTATCTCCTGAATAGCCCAATATTCTGCTCAACCAACCCTTGGGCTAGCTCATAAGCCGCAGGTGAGACCAACTGCTCTCTCCTCCAAATGCTCAACAACCTGGTCTGCAACTCTCGGCAAATGGTCTCACGGTCTCTCATACATGACGACAGGATGGACTATATGTGTGCTATGACAGTGTCAGAATGATGTCTCCTAATGCTGAAGAAGCATTGGAATTTGGAATATCTGTAGAATCAAGTCATCACACTCAAGGTCAAACATGATGATATACCTCTCGAATGTGGCCATACTCCCTAAAATCTCAAGCTTCTTCCCGAAGGTAGAGCCTGCGCTGTTGTCCAAATCCTGAAGAGTCTCTACTATCAATCTCATAATCCTCCTCATAACATCATCACAGTATGGAGCTATATGTGCAGTCAACTTCGTGATGTTACTGAGGCATGATGCAACTGGAAGTCTGACCCCCTCACACGATTCCTCCAAGAATTTGGGCTGTATAGAGCAAGCATAGCAGGTTTTAGAGCCCAAATCAGTTTCTTCCCTTCTTCTTGGCTTATTTTGGATAGGAGTTCATTAAGCTCATCAAGTTTGGATAGAACTCTCCATGTCATCTTCATGTGTTTCAAGTATGTCCCAAGTGTAAAAATTATGTGTCCCCTTCCTGGATCCTTCTGTAAATCCCTTGTTTGCTCATGGGTAAGGATGTAACGTATTCCTTTTGAGAATGGCTTGTTGTCCAGTATGGGTTTTTGGACCAAATTGCAGTATGCTATTGTATTGCAGTGTTGATTAAATAGGCGTTCCAAAAACCCCATTGTTTAGCAGCATATATAGTATATTAGGTAGGATCAAACAATATCATAGCAGTTTGACCCAATCTCTCACTCCTAATAGTCACCCACTACTATATCTGATATATAATAGCCAATGGCATGGTAATGAGAGTAACATGTACAAATTTCCTGTTTTGCTAAGGTTTTGTCATTAACACAGGTCATAAGGCTGACACAACAATTGTTTTATGGATGGTGATTGAAATTGTGCCCTCACCCAACAGCATGAATGCTGGACACACCATGCATTACTCACAAGCATATCTGTACCAATCTCACATTCAGAGGTAATGAGTCTACTGTCTTTCTGGACTTTTATAGTGCTGTAGGTGTGAAGTATGTAGATACCACAGTGGCACACACTCATATGGTTCACCCCTCACTAAGACTGATATTTTAATAAGTTTAGGGGTAAAAATAGGAGGATGATGACCATTAAATTTCTTAACATGTTATGAGGTTTTATAACAAAATTTCTATGAAATGATGCAACATAAAAGGTATGGGCGAAACGTGGTAATGATTGGCCAGCGTACACATAGATACTGAGCAACCCAGAATTAGTCAACAATCCTCAAGTGTATCTTCTTGTTGTTTTGGTCCTTCCACACTTTCAGAAAATACGCTCAGCTATCAGAAAATTACGTGAAGGTTCTTGGCTGGCTGTGCGGGAAATTCTGCACCCTCTCTGCTTCCCGAATAGAAATTTTGTTGCTCCCCAAACTCCAGCATCAAACACGCTCAGCCCAATCTAACGGATGCAATTTCTTCCTTTAAAAACTCATGCTCCCTTTAATTACTACGCCATGACCAACAACAATACTTCGGCCACTGAAATTTTCAATTGCCGGAATCGATCTCGACCTTGGCTCTGTATGTGCTATCACAGAATCAAATTTCATTGCATACATAATTCTACAACAAACTTCTTTGACAAAGAACTCGTGCCCTTTGCTTAGCTACAGGTCCTCTAGTGAGTATTAACAACACTACCCTTGGTGACAGCAGTAGATTTGACCCTCCAGCATTCAATCCAGCGAATGGGTCTGCTTCCACAGAGTATGCACCGCATACAATTCCCCATCTGCTGATGGTGCCGACCACACACAGTCTATTACTCCAACGATTTTATGCGCTCGGTGAGTGCGTAGTACACAACTCGTTTCGCTATAGAGAATAAGGGAGCTCGGTCGGCTAGTTCTATTCGATGCACCCTCGTTCTGGCTATGTCAACCTTCGAGGCAATTCGGGTCATACGTTACACTCACGTCAATCGTCGAATAGAGCGATCCCTGTGGTCATGATTGATCTTTTTCACAACCCGATCCGACGGATGTGGCGTCCACGTTTGCCTCACGCTTACAGCGCTTGACCCCTACCACGCATGGTCAGTCTCGTTATTCGGCTTTCAGACCCCACGAATTCCGGCTTACAGTAATACGAGATTTGGTGGAAGTCTGGTTGGTAGCGTGGCCCCTCCATGACTTTGACCAAATCAAAGTAGGCCACGATTTTTTTTTTGCTGAGTTTAATTTCTAGCGGAGTCTTTTGATCGAAATGGCTCATTCCATAATAGAAATTTGTGGGACGACTCCTCTTAAAATTTAGAATTTGACTTCTAATGGTGTCACCACCATGCAATACGATTCCCTTTTTTTTCTTTTAAATAATCTGCAGCAGCTTGAATTCTCAACCCCTTGACAAAAACATGACGCTGCCCTTTTCGGATAATTTGATCAACGGTCCCTTTTCTTTAATAAATTATCATTTTACTGCAAGAATTGTATTTTCGACTTCCCCGGCAACCCTTCCAACCATCACAACAATAATCGTTGCAACTAGAAACTGAAACTGGCAGGCTGAGCCAAGACTGAGGCTCTGATACCACTATAATATCCCCAAATGGGATATTTTACTAATTTTGCGGAATCACACTAACCCAGCATTTTACCATAAAATTACTGGATTAATAAACAGAAGATTGCCATGTAAAATAAAACACATAAGCACTGCAATCCATTAACACATCGAATAGGAAGAATCTCAACATTTTTATTATAAATAATAATTGAGGTTACAAATACATCTGACCTAAAAGAGCTGAGATCGAGAACTGGCCATCAATATGAACTGCTGCACTATGCTAGCCTCCAAGACTGAAAGCCGCATTGTCCCTCCGGCAACAGCTACCACTGAATCCACTGAAGCACCCGTTGAGGATCTGAATGATCCTCACTCCAATATCTCTAAAGCTCTGCGAAACTTTTGAATGAAGTCTCCTCAGAGAAAGTTGGGTTTGTATCCAACACTCACAAATCACCCGAGGGTTTCCATCCTCGGGCTACCAATAGAGTAGAGAACCACGTTCTCAAACCTCTCACACAAGAAAGTGATCTAATCCAATATATCTCTCAATGGCCTCCTCCGTTTCTTTTATAGATCTCTTGGAGCCTTCTAGAGCCTTATTTTATTATTATTTTATTCATGAAGCACCAAGATGAAGAGGAAACAAGCAAGACAACAGAAGATACAGAGCTGAGTTCTAAAGCTCCCTCAAGATATACTCAGAAGAACCATCCTGAAGATCAGATCATTGGAGACACGAGAGTAGGGGTCCAAACAAGAAGGCAACTAACAGAACAAACTGAAGAGGTATACTTAGCCATGCTGTCACAAATAGAGCCAAAGAAATTTGAAGAAGCCAACAAGGACAAGTCTTGGGTGAATGCTATGAATGAAGAATTGGACCAAATTGAGAAAAACAATACCTGGGAACTAGTTCCTAGACCCACTGAAAAAAATGTCATAGGGTCAAAATGGGTATTCAAAAATAAAATGAACGAGGAAGGACAGGTAATCAGGAACAAAGCTATACTTGTCTGCAAAGGATATTCACAAATCGAAGGACTTGATTACGATGAAACATTTGCCCCTGTAGCCAGAATGGAAGCTATCAGAATGTTCCTGGCATTTGCTTGCTACCAAAACTTCAAAGTATATCAAATGGATGTAAAATCTGCATTTCTGAATGGAGACTTAGAAGAAAGTCTACATGGAACAATCAAAAGGCTTCTCATTAACAAACAAAGAAGACTATGTGTGCAGACTGAAGAAGGCTCTATATGGACTGAAACAGGCTCCTCGTGCTTGGTACTCAAGACTGGATAAATATTTGCAAAAACAAGGCTTTAAGAGAGGCGGAGTAGACAGCAATCTATACATAAAAGCCCATGAAAATGAACTCCTGATTGTTGTAGTATATGTTGATGACATTATGTTTGGAAGCAACAGAGAAGAACTAGCAAAAAGGGTTTGCTAATGAGATGAAAACAGAGTTTGAGATGTCTATGATTGGAGAGCTCAGTTTCTACTTAGGACTTCAAATTCAGCAAAAGAACACAGGTACATTCATCTCACAGGAAAAATACTTAAAAGAAATGTTGAAAAAGTTCAAAATGGAGGACTGCAAACCTGTGTCAACTCCCATGATCACGGGATGCAAGTTGTGTGCTGATGATGGATCTGCTGATATAGATAAAAAACTCTACAGATCCATGATAGGAAGCCCTGTTGTATTTGACAAGATCAAGATCAAGACTGTGAGCAAGACATGAGCGTAGGACTAGTGGCTAGATATCATAAAGACGAACAAAATCACTTTTCACCAAAAGAATATTCGTATCTACAAGGAACAAAGACAAAGATGGACTTTGTATTCGGGTAGTAAAAGTTTACTGCAAATTTACACAGATGCAGATTAACACTGGTGATGATGAAAGCACAAGTGGAGGTGCTTTCTATCTAGGAGAAAATCTGGTGGCATGGTTAAGCAAGAAACAAACATCTATCTCTCTGTCTACAGCAAAAGCAGAATATATAGCAGCAGCAGCATGTTGTACACAAGTCATGTGGATGAAGCAAACTCTCCAGGACATGAAGGTAAGCATTAATGAACCTATCTCAATCAAATGTGATAATACAAGTGCTATAAGTATATCTAAAAATCCTGTGCTTCACTCAAAAACTAAACATATCCCAATCAAGTATCATTTCCTCCGAGAACAAGTGACTCAAAAGATAGTAAAACTGGAGTATGTACCAACAAAAGAACAGACAGCAAATATATTTACTAAACCGCTTGCCAGAGAACCATTTGAATATTTAAGAGACAGACTAGGGGTAGTATCTGTAGATGCTACTCTCTAATATGAAGAGAAAGCACAGTTTTAGGGGGAGAACGGAAACGAAAATATCATTCCCAGGGGGAGACAGCAAGGGAAGCATGAAAACAGGTCCTCAGGATCAAAAGGATTATGACAATAATACATTCAGCATAAAAGAATCAATAAAAAGGCAAAAGGGTCAGTGGTGCAGCGGAAGAGTGGTGAACCCGACGTGAACCGAACACGGAAGAATAGTGAACCCGACATGAATCTAATCCAAAGGTTGAAGCATCAGCGTACAAAGTCAGAAAATTTCAGAGAGAGGAAATGCACGAAATATTGAAAAAGGATAAAATCACAGGATCAAAGAATAGAAGCTACACTAAGAATTCAAACCCCTTGCCATTGATGTCAAAGGGGGAGGAAGAGCATGCAACAGGAGAAAGGATCCTAACAGGCAAACAGAGGAAGTGTATTGCCATCAATTCCAAAGGGGGAGACTGTTGGAAATATTGTCATTGATGGCAATGGAGGCAGCAAAGACAGAGACAGACAATGGAGGCAGCAAAGAAGCGAACGAAGGAAGCAAAGGAGACAGGCAAAGGCAGAGGCATCGAATATAGAGGCAGAGCCGTTATCAGAGGCAGAGGTAGAGCCGTTATCACAACAGTAGAGGCAGAAGTCGAATTCCGGGAATCTTAACCCAAGCGACAATGTATACATATGTATACATAAATATATAATTCCGGGAATCATAACCCAAGCGGCAATGTATGCATATATATAAAACCTTATTCCGAGAATCAAAACCCAAGCCGGAGGATATATATATATATATATATATATATATATATTCGAGAACTGCCACTTCCCGCCGAGGATATTCTAAAGTTGAAATATAAACTTATATATATATATATATATATATATATATATATATATATATATATGCAGCGCCTTATGCACAAAGGTTCAAAGCATATATATATAAATTTGTAATGGAGCTCTTTAATGGACAAAGAACCAAAGGTATCAAAGCCTTATATGGTGGGACCCTTTCCCAATCGCATCGGAGAAAAACAAAGCAGCGGAACATGCAAACAGGAAGTTGCGATTGCGATTGAAGTTCAGACCCGATGGGTTTATAAACCGTAATTGATATGTGTCGGAACATATATAAACAAAGAAATTGCGATTGCGATGAAGCCCGGATCATATAAACAAAGGTTCAAAGCATAAATATATATATTTATAAGTGGAGCGCTTTATGATAAACAAATAACCAAAGTACCATAAGGTGGGACCAAATCGCATCGGAGAAAACCAAAGCAGCGGAACATGCAAACAGGAAGTTGCGATTGCGATTGAAGTTCGGATCCGACGGACTTATAAACTATGATTTATACAGGCTTAAGTTCCGCGTCAAAGAAAATCATTCATCGCATCGGAAAAATTGAGTGAACAGTGATTAATCGCATCGGCACATCCAAATGAACAGTGTTTCATCGCATCGGAAAATCTAAACACAGCGGAACAGGTTAATGAAACTTGCGATTGCGATTGGCAAAGCCGGATGCGATAGTTGTATAAACTCCGTCATATAAAATATGGTCGGGTCCGCACATTAATCGCATCGGAGAAAAACTGTGCAGCAGAACTTGCAACCAAAAGTTGCGATTAAGATCAATCGCAATCGGAAACTTGTGGAGGGTATATCGCATCGGAGCAAGGCAACTTGCGATTGCGATCAATCACAATCGGAAATTTCTGGAGGAGAAATAGATCGCATCGGAAAGCGTGGCAAGTGGGCCCGAAAGGGCATTTGTTAAGTATTAACATGATTCTTTATTGAAGTGGTAGTTTGTTTGTTAAAACTTTATATAAGTATGCCGAGTATTGAAATGTGCCGCGTGATCTATGGACCCACGGGCCTCGGCTTAAGGTGGAGGGCGATTATTAATATAATACGATTGCGATGTGTGGAATCGCATCGGGCCATAAAACAAAGGCCGTGGTGTATGTATGTTCCGCTTGCGAAACTCACCACATCAACAAGACACTTGCTGTGTAAAGGGTTGGAATTTGCCCAGATTTAAAGCCAGCAGTTGCTTATATATATATATAAGGCACTGTTATATATTTAAAAGGCGTTGTTACAGAGTCGCATGATTTAAAAAGTGCAGTTACATAAATACAGGAGTTACGCAGCAGCCATAAACAGAAAGGCATACAGAGGAGAGAAAGGCAACACAAATAAAGAAAAACAAATGCGAGCTAGCCAAGACGTTGAATGAGTGAGCTGGAGTTTTCATTGTAATTGAATGAAAATGTTTTTAATTGATTTATATTGTTGTGATGCATTGGCAAGTCTCCGGATGAGAACAAAATTCCCACTGTCAAATTGACATTAGTACCTACAGTTATATTTTTTCTGAGTGAGCTGAGAAGAAATGAGAAGGTTGAAGACCAAGAGGTATGACTATCCATTTCGAATTCCTAGAGGAAAACAAACAATCATCAGGAATTCTCTATAAGTAATATCATATTGATATGCATACGTGAGTTAGAGAGAGTAAGGATAGAGAATGAAAAGTATAGAAGATTGAGGCAGATAAGATAAAGAAGAGAGAAGTAGAAAGAGATGCCATGTATCGTAGCCGAAATCCTAGGTAAATCAAAGAACATTCAACATAAATTGGAGGAAGTTGGAGCTCTCATCAAGTTGCGCCTGATAGCCACAACAGTAGTCGATCCAGGTTGGAGCCTCCTGTAGGTTGGTGTCAGAGAAAATTGAAGGGAGTTGGTGCTTCCTTGTGTTGTAGCCATGAACTGAGGTTGAGCCTCCTGTAGGTTGGTGCCTGCAAAAAAACAGCGGTGAGAGGGAGTTGGAGCTTGCCTTTGCATCACAACAATAATAAGATGTGGTTTTCTCCCTTTATGGGTTTCCACTTATATTTGGTGTCTATGTGCATGATGTTTATGTGTTGATCTGCTTTATATCATCTGCTTAATACCTGCTACTCTCTTATTAAGTCTACTGTTATATTATATTAATATTTGTTGCTCACATTCTAAGATTACTCACACATTAAGTTGAACATGAAATGAAGGTGGAAATAAGTTTTAATGAAAAGCTTCAAAAGTCCATGAATGTGTTAAACTGATTCACCGCGCCCCCCCCCCCCCCCCCAACCCCTCTCAGTTTAACTAAGGGCCAACAATTGGTATCAGAGCAGGTTCCTTTGTACCAGTTTAACAACTGAAAGGAGATTCTAGGTTCTCAAGATGGCTAGTAAAGAAGGATGCTCAACCAATAAAGCCCCTTTCTTTACAGGTGCAAATTATGCCTTCTGGAAAATCAGGATGAGGACATACATAATGTCTCTAGGAATAGAAGTTTGGGGTGCTGTGGAATTAGGATATGCCCCAAAGGCAACTGACTCAGAGAAAGAATCCAAACAAGATTTTGTAGGTAACGCAAAAGCCATGAATGCCATCTTGAATGGATTGTGTGAAGCAGAGTTTATCAAAGTAATGCACAAAAACACTGCCAAAGAGATGTGGGATACTCTGGAGAACATCCATGAGGGAGACAAGAAAGTAAAGACTGCCAAACTTCAAATCTATAGAGCCCAGTTTGAGAACTTAAAAATGAATGATGATGAAGACATTGATAGTTTCTTCCTAAAAGTTGCAGAAATTGTTAACAATATGAAAGCTCTTGGAGAAACCATGCCAGAAATAATAATTGTGCAAAAGATTCTAAGATCTCTTCCATCCAGGTTTAATCCCAAGGTGTCTGCAATAGAAGAAACAGCTGATTGGGAGACCTTGACCATGAACCAGCTACTTGGGAATTTAACAGCATATGAGATGAGGCTCCCACAGAAGAAGCCAAGTATGAGGGAGGCAGCCTTTAAAACAGAAAAGAAGAAAGAAGAAGAGGAAGAAATATGCTCTTGCTCTGATGAAGAAGAGGCAAAATTTGTCAAGAAATTGGATAGAGGCTCGGGTAAATACAAAGGTAAACTTCCTTTCAAATGCTTTAACTGTGAAAGAGTTGGACACTATGTTGCTAAGTGTCCTCATAAGAAAGTAAGGAATCAAGCTCAAGAGTCAGAGAAAAATACATCAAAGAACTGGCAGAAAGGAAAGAAGTTCAGCAGAAAATCCTTCTATGCTCAACAAGACAGCAGCACATCTGAAGACCCAGATGAACTCTCAAGTGAAGATGGAACCTCTGGATTTTTATTGATGGCTATAGAAGAACTTGAAGGTCTCCTACTAGAAGATGAAGAAGAAAAAGGTGAAGTCGACCTTGAGGGGGAGCTAAGAAGTGCTCTAGAAGAGATTGATAGACTCAAGCTGAAATGCAGAAAACAAAAGGACATTCTCCTCAAGTATGTATGAGAAGAACGGAATTCAGAAGTCCTTATGCAGCTAAAGATAGAGCTTGAAAAAGCCAAGAAGATAGAGGACATGTTACTTAAGCAAATCAAGGAAAAAACTCAGGAACAAGAAAAATTGGAAGAAGAAGTAGTATGTCTCAGGAAGAAATTAGAAAATGCTCAAAGAAAAGTGGTTATAAACTCCTCCCAAACAATAAGCTCTAGCAAGTTGAATGAAATTCTGGTTGCTCAAAGATCTCCTATGATAAAAACTGGGATAGGCTATGAAAGAGAATCGAGTAAAGGCAAAGAAAAGGAAAACAAAAATATAATTTTTGTAAAAGCAAAGAAGACTGATGAAGCAGCTCAGACAATTCCTACAAAAGAAGAAACATGTAATAAGGATGACAGAGATCAGAAGAAACCTCTAGTAACAAAGAATGCAATAAATACTAAGACAACAAAAAAAGGATCATATGCCCCTGAGTATGTCAAATTTGGAAGCCATCAAAGGAGATTCTTCCCTCCTATGAAGAATGCCACCTGTTATGTCTGCCACAAGCTGGGACACATTGCTGCATATTGTCATGCAAGGAGGAGTAATTCAAACCAGCAAAAGATGCAAACAGGGAAGAAACTGTCTCAAACAAACAAATGGAGAAAACAACCTTACATCAGGTATGCAAATAATTTCTATGGTTATTGTTTTTATTGTAAGGAATTTGGCCATAAAATTATTGAATGTAGAAAGTATGGACAAAGATTGATGCTTAACACCTCAAGAAGGTTTATGAATCAAAGAAATTTTGTTCATACTCACAATTCTGCAAAAACTATGATCAAATGCTCTATATGCAATCAAGTTGGACATATGCCTTCCAAATGTCCTCTGAAAGGATGTGATTCATCAACTCACAAAAGATACCAAACAAAAGGATGCCTCCAGTGGAAAAAAAGGAGAATAAGTGTGACCTAGCTCCAACTGCTCAAGATCTGAAAAGCCGTTGGTATTTGGATAGTGGTTGCTCAAAACACATGACTGGAGACAGAAGCAAGTTTATAACTCTTGATGAAAAGAAATCTGGCAATGTCACTTTTGGCAATGATAAATCAGGTAAGATCAAGGGAAAAGGCTCAGTCAGCATAGACAATGGCAGAGGAAAGGCCCAAGATGTACTATTTGTAGATGGGCTGAAAGCAAATCTACTAAGTGTCAGTCAGATGTGTGATAAAGGCTGTGAAGTTCTTTTTAGAGCACAAGATTGTGAAGTTAGATCAAGCACCACAGGTAAGACTCTACTCAAAGGAGTTCGAACAGAGAGTAATGTTTACATTGTGAAGGAGGAAGATGAAGCATGTCATCTTAGCAAACTAGAAGAGTCATGGTTATGGCATAAAAGGTTGGGACATCTCAGCTTCGATCACATCCTCAGACTAAGCAAGAAGAAAGCTGTCAGAGACATGCCAGAAATAAAGAGGTCTTCTAATACCATATGCAAATCATGTCATCTAGGCAAACAAACTCGCACATCCTTCAAGGCCAAAGATGAGTTATCAACAAGAAGACCTCTACAGCGTGTGCACATGGATCTGTGTGGACCTGCAAGAACTAAAACACCAAGTGGAGAATCCTACTTCATGCTGATAATAGATGATTTCTCCAAAATGACATGGGTTGCTTTTCTCAAGAATAAATCAGAAGCTCTGGAAAAATTTAAGATCTTCAAAGCATTAGCAGAAAATCAAACAGGATGCAAGCTGAAATGCATCAGATCAGACAGAGGAGGTGAATTCACAGATTATGATTTTGCTAACCTATGCAATGAACATGGGATAAAGCAACAATTTACTATTGCAGGAACACCTCAGCAAAATGGAGTAGCAGAGAGACAAAACAGGTTTGTACAGCAAATAGCCAGAGCCATGATGCATGAAAGTAATATTACTCAAACCTTCTGGGCAGAAGCAGTGCACACAGCGGTGCATATCCTTAATAAAGCTCACTTAAGGCCAAGCAGTGACAAGACTCCCTATGAACTATGGCATGGGAAACCAGCTTCAAACAAACATTTTAGAATCTTTGGAAGCAAGTGTTACATAAAGAACAATGATGAAAATCTTGGGAAATTTGATGCAAGAGCAGATGAAGGGATATTTCTAGGATATGCATCCAAAAGTAAAGGGTACAGGTGCTACAACAAGACTCTTCGAAAAATAGTAGAAAACATTGATGTGAGATTTGATGAAGAACTTCCAAACAATACAAGAGATACAGACTGCTGCAGTCCATCAGACAACCATGAAGAAGAAAACCAAGATGATGAGGAAACAAGCAAGACAACAAAAGATACAGAGCTGAGTTCTAAAGCTCCCTCAAGATATACTCAGAAGAACCATCCTGAAGATCAGATCATTGGAGACAAGAGAGTAGGGGTCCAAACAAGAAGGCAACTAACAGAACAAATTGAAGAGGTATACATAGCCATGTTGTCACAAATAGAGCCAAAGAAATTTGAAGAAGCTAGCAAGGACAAGTCTTGGGTGAATGAAATGAATGAAGAATTGGACCAAATTGAGAAATACAATACCTGGGAACTAGTTCCTAGACCCACTGAGAAAAATGTCATAGGGTCAAAATGGGTATTCAAAAATAAAATGAATGAGGAAGGACAGGTAATCAGGAACAAAGCTAGACTTGTCTGCAAAGGATATTCACAAATCAAAGGACTTGATTACGATGAAACATTTTCCCCTGTAGCCAGAATGGAAGCTATCAGAATGTTCCTAGCATTTGCTTGCTACCAAAACTTCAAAGTATATCAAATGGATGTAAAATCTGCATTTCTGAATGGAGACTTAGAAGAAGAAGTCTACATGGAACAACCAGAAGGCTTCTCATTAACAGACAAAAAAGACTATGTGTGCAGACTGAAGAAGGCTCTATATGGACTAAAACAGGCTCCTCGTGCTTGGTACTCAAGACTGGATAAATATTTGCAAAAAAAAGGCTTTAAGAAAGGCGGAGTAGACAGCAATCTATACATAAAAGCCCATGAAAATGAACTCCTGATTGTTGTAGTATATGTTGATGACATTATGTTTGGAAGCAACAGAGAAGAACTAGCAAAAGGGTTTGTTGATGAGATGAAAACAGAGTTTGAGATGTCTATGATTGGAGAGCTCAGTTTCTACTTAGGACTTCAAATTCAGCAAAAGAACACAGGTACGTTCATCTCACAGGAAAAATACTTAAAATAAATGTTGAAAAAGTTCAAAATGGAGGACTGCAAACCTGTGTCAACTCCCATGATCACGGGATGCAAGCTGTGTGCTGATGATGGATCTGCTGATATAGATCAAAAACTCTACAGATCTATGATAGGAAGTCTGTTGTATTTGACAGCATCAAGACCAGACATCATGCTAGCAGTAGGACTAGTGGCTAGATATCAAGCAGCACCTAAACAAAATCACTTTCTTGCAGTCAAAAGAATATTCAAATATCTACAAGGAATAGCACAGTATGGACTTTGGTATCCTAAAGGCAAAAGCTTCACTTTGACAGCCTACACAGATGCAGATTGGGCCAGCTGTGTGGATGACAGGAAAAGCACAAGTGGAGGTGCTTTCTATCTAGGAGAAAGTCTGGTGGAATGGTTAAGCAAGAAACAAACATCTATCTCTCTGTCTACAGCAGAAGCAGAATATATAGCAGCAGCAGCATGTTGTACACAAGTCATGTGGATGAAGCAAACTCTCCAAGACATGAAAGTAAGCATTAATGAACCTATCTCAATCAAATGTGATAATACAAGTGCTATAAGTATATCTAAAAATCCTGTGCTTCACTCAAAAACTAAACATATCCCAATCAAGTATCATTTCCTCCAAGAACAAGTGGCTCAAAAGATAGTAAAACTGGAGTATGTACCAACAAAAGAACAGACAGCAAATATATTTACTAAACCGCTTGCCAGAGAACCATTTGAATATTTAAGAGACAGACTAGGGGTAGTATCTGTAGATGCTACTCTCTAATATGAAGAGAAAGCACAGTTTTAGGGAGAGAACGGAAACGAAAATATCATTCCCAGGGGGAGATCAACCAGCAAGGGAAGCATGAAAACAGGTCCTCAGGATCAAAAAGATTATGACAATAATACATTCAGCATAAAAGAATCAATAAAAAGGCAAAAGGGTCAGTGGTGCAGCAGAAGAGTGGTGAACCCAACGTGAACCGAACACGGAAGAATAGTGAACCCGACGTGAATCTAATCCAAAGGTTGAAGCAGCATCGTACAAAGTCAGAAAATTTCAGAGAGAGGAAATGCACGAAATATTGAAAAAGGATAAAATCACAGGATCAAAGAATAGAAGCTACACTAAGAATTCAAACCCCTTGCCATTGATGTCAAAGGGGGAGGAAGAGCAAGCAACAGGAGAAAGGATCCTAACAGGCAAACAGAGGAAGTGTGTTGCCATCAATGCCAAAGGGGGAGACTGTTGGAAATATTGTCATTGATGGCAATGGAGGCAGCAAAGACAGAGACAGACAATGGAGGCAGCAAAGAAGCGAACGAAGGAAGCAAAGGAGACAGGCAGAGGCAGAGGCAGCGAATATAGAGGCAGAGCCGTTATCAGAGGCAGAGGCAGAGGCAGAGGCAGAGCCGTTATCACAGCAGTAGAGGCAGAGGTCGAATTCCGGAAATCTTAACCCAAGCGACAATGTATACATATGTATACATAAATATATAATTCTGGGAATCATAACCCAAGCGGCAATGTATGCATATATATAAAACCTTATTCCGAGAATCAAAACCCAAGCCGGAGGATATATATATATAAATAAATTCCGAGAATCGCTTACCCCGCTGGAGGATATTCTAAAGTTGAAACATAAAACTTATATATATATATATATATGCAGCGCCTTATGCACAAAGGTTCAAAGCATATATATATATATTTGTAATGGAGCTCTTTAATGGACAAAGAACCAAAGATATCAAAGCCTTATATGGTGGGACCCTTTCCCAATCGCATCGAAGAAAAACAAAGCAGCGGAACATGCAAACAGGAAGTTGCAATTGCGATTGAAGTTCGGACCCAATGGGTTTATAAACCGTAATTGATATGTGTCGGAACATATATAAACAAAGAAATTGCGATTGCGATGAAGCCCGGATCATATAAACAAAGGTTCAAAGCATAAATATATATATTTATAAGTGGAGCGCTTTATGATAAACAAATAACCAAAGTACCATAAGGTGGGACCAAATCGCATCGGAGAAAACCAAAGCAGCGGAACATGCAAACAGGAAGTTGCAATTGCGATTGAAGTTCGAATCCGACGGACTTATAAACTATGATTTATACAGGCTTAAGTTCCGCGTCAAAGCAAATCATTCATCGCATCGGAAAAATTGAGTGAACAGTGATTAATCGCATCGGCACATCCAAATGAACAGTGTTTCATCGCATCGGAAAATCTAAACACAGCGGAACAGGTTAATGAAACTTCAAGGCATCGCGATTGGCAAGCCGACGCGATAATGGCAAACTTGGCCATATAAAATATGGTTTTGTCCGTGACATTAATCGATCAAGAAAAATCAAATAAATGGAACTTGCAACCAAAGTTGCACTACATCAATCGAATCTGAACTGGTGGATGGTATATCGCATCGTAGCAAACCAAAATGCATTGCGATCGCGATCAATCGTAATCGAAATTGGAGGAGAAATAGACGATCGAAAGCGTAGTGCGCTCCAAAAGGGCATTTGTTGCATAATACGATTCTTTATTGAAGTGCGCTTGTTTGTTAAAACTTACATGGGCATGCCTATCATTGAAATGTCACGGATCTCTGGACCTACTTGGCTCCTACTTCTTTAAGGTGGAGGGCGCATTATTAATATAATACGCATATTTATATGTGTGGAATCGTGACTTGCCATAAACAAAGGTCATGGTGTATGTATGTTCGCTTATGAACTCACCACATCAACAAGACACTTCGGTCAGGTAAAGGGTTGGAATTTGCCTGTATTTAAAGTCGCTAGCTGCTTACATATATATATATATATATATATATATATAAGGCACTGCTATATATTAAAAGGCGCTGTTATAGAGTCGCATGATTTAAAAAGTGCAGTTACATAAATACAGGTGTTACGCAGCAGCCATAAACAAAAAGGCATACAGAGGAGAGAAAGGGACAAACACAGTCAAAGAAAAGACAAATGCGCAGCTAGCCAAGACGCTGAATGAGTGAGCTGGAATTTTCATTGTAATTGAATGTAAATGTTTTTAATTGATTTATATTGTTGTGATGCATTGGCAAGTCTCCGGAATAAAATAAAATCCCACTGTAATATTAAAATAAGCACCTACAGTTACATTTTTTCTGAGTAAGCTGAAAAAGAAATGAGAAAGTAGAAGACTAAGAGATATGACTATCCATTTCGAATTCCTTGAGGAATACAAACAGTCATCAAGAATTCTCTATAAGTAATATCATCTTGATATGCATAGAGATGTTAGAGAGAGTAAATATAGAGGATGCAGAGTATAGAAGAGTGAGGCAGAGAAGATCAAGAAAAGAAGAGCAGAAAGAGATGCTACAGAACAGAGCTGATATCTGAGGTAAATCAGCAAACATTCAGTTTGATAAATTGAGGAAGTTGGAGCTTCCCTATCAAGTTGTACTTTGATGTCAGCGCTAGCCGATCGAGGTTGAGCTCCTCGAGGCCAAGCCCTAAAAATAAAAGAGAGGGAGTTGGAACTTGCCTTTGCATCACAACAATAATAAGATGTGGTTTTCTCCCTTTATGGGTTTCCACTTATATTTGGTGTCTCTGTGCATGATGTTTATGTGTTGATCTGCTTTATATCATTTGCTTAATACCTGCTGCTCTCTTATTAAGTCTACTGTTTTATTATATTAATATTTGCTGCTCACATTCTAAGATTACTCACACCTTAAGTTGAACATGAAATGAAGGTGGAAATAAGTTTTAATGAAAAGCTTCAAAAGTCCATGAATGTGTTAAACTGATTCACTCCTCCCCCCAACTGCCCCCCCTCTCAGTTTAACTAAGGGCCCAACAACCTATCTAAACCTAGGTTTATGCACCTCGAATTTATGGAGATTGAGGGAACATATCTCAAGTTCACACAAATGGCCGATTATTGGAGATTGGAACTCCATGTATGCAACCTTGAGCTTCGCAACCTAGAAGGTTTATGCCAGGCCCTAGTTTAGAAACGCACGTGCTAGATTAATGTAACATCTACTAGAGACATTCTAGAGTTTCACAACCTTGAAATGCATATCAAGCCCAGGGTTAGATAGACATGTGCTAGTTGAACTGAGCGTCTACCCGAGATATTCAATCTCGAACTTAGGAACTCTTACAGGCATATTAAATCTGGGTTTAGATGGCTCAGTGCTACTTTTACTTAAATTTAAGCTTATATATAGAATTATAGATAACAACTCACGAAGAATTTAAGCAGAATTTACCTGGATACTGAAACAGCAGCCACACGCCTCGGCTGAGTGATGCCTACCATCCCAACCTTGGTGAAGCCGTGCCTGTGCATTATCTGTGAGAGCTGCGTGGTCTTCCCTGAGCCCGTTTCTCCAATTATTACCACCACGGAATTCTTTCTGACAGACTCTACTATTTCATCTTCGTGGCGGTTGATAGGCAGCTGGGATTTCTCCATTGGCTTAAAAGGTACTTCTGATGAATGGTCACAGAACCACCCTCAAACTCATTTGCAAATATTCCGAATTGAACTGGAACGCGAGGCCTGAAGGCATTGGAAACGGGAAATGCGTTATTTCTTCGTGGGTAATGGAACCGAAGAATAGCGATGTTAAGAGCGGGAGGAAATTATATCGGATGAATTTTCAAACAAGCCTTGCGAATCGTCGGTCAGGGGTGACCCGTATATAGCAAGAGGCTTTCTTGGCCTGAGCTCTTGTTGCAAAGAGACTTTCCCATCGAAATCTTACTTGCTCGGCAACTTTCGCTGGTGTGCTCGTCGCTTAATGGGAGATGCCTTCCGACAATGGCTCTGGGGGTAAAAAGAAATAAATGATGTTTAGAAAGCTACCTCATAAATAGATTTCTGCATTTTAGCCTTTCTTTTGTTCAATGTAATGGTCTGCATCTTTGACTTCACAAGCTTCTTCTCACTTAATAGGTTATGTCAAGAGCTCACTATGAGGGTATTTGTGTATCTCTCTCTATTGTCTTCCCTCGCTTTACATTTTAAAATAAAAATGTTTTTGTCTACACTTTTGTGGAAGTGTAAAAAGTACACTCTGTTATCTCAACTTTTTTTGGTCTTACTCAACATCGAGTTTCACAACGGAGGGAGTTGGTGGGAGTTGGTGTTTAATTGGGCAATGAGAATTTTGGCTCTCCATAATATATTGGTCTTTGTGTATGTTTTTTTAATGATGATTGCAAGTGGGATTAAACACTTCAAATTAATACTTTTTCTTTCTCCCTGTCCATTTATCCCAAATATGCTTGTGGAACTTATCAATAACAAAAGTTTTTCTCTCTTTACCATTCATTGGACACATGTTCAGGTAAAATATCCTATTTATTGAACCATTTGACATTTTGAGGCATCCAACTCTCCTTTCTTTTGCACAAAATGTCATTGAAGGCAATTTTAGAGAATTTGTTCTCTACCATTTTCTCTACTCTTTTTAAATAACTTATGAGTCGCACCATATCAAGTGCTTCAATAGGGACATCCCTCATTTCACTCAGCATGATGTCATATGAAACCGAACTTTTAATTTTGAACTTGTTTGTAATCAAATGTTTTTGGATTTTCTCAATTTGCTTCTAGTGTAAGCCAAAGGTACTTTTGGACAATGACCTTTGTACAATGTTGGTAGTTAGAGTGGGTAGGAATGTGGTTTGCTTTTTTATCTATTTGGGTTCAATTCTAAAGGATATGTTTTGGCTCCTTGTGATAACATTGGAAGAGTAGGCCCCACCCACATAATGTATCTGCTCTTACTAATTCATAATGTTATCACCTAACCATTTTTTACTAGGTGGATCGAAGTACACCATGTACAATTAATTTTACTATGGTAAAACCAATTTCACCATAGGAAACAATTTAGTAAACCATTTTTCTAAATTATTTCTCATTAAAATCCAAAAACCCCAATGAAAATAATTGAATAAATAATTATTTATTTAATTTTCTCTATAAATCATTATTAAATCATTATTTCTTAATTACTTCTCACTTAATCACCTTGGAATAAATAAATAAATCACTTTTTATTCATTGCACCTTATTTATTTCATATTTTCCTTATGGAATCATTATTAAACCACTATGAGGTGGGGTGAAATGGATTATGCTACACCAGTGAAGGCGATCCACAAACCCTCTTTCTCATCCTACAACAGTTCCTTCAATGGGACATCTCTACCCGCCGCATATGTTGAGTCTTCGGCCCTCATGCCTTCCAAGAATTCCATCTTTTGTCATGCCCTCAAGCAGGTCGATGCAAAAATCACGACTCTCACAACGCGCAGGCAACTCAATTTCATCTTGCTCATTGGAGCAACATCACTTCCTAGCAAGGACCCTCATGGAGACACAGCCTTCGGCAAAGTTAAACAGGTGGGTGGTGCAAACAATGGCAGGAGATGTCGATGAGTCGTCCCCATGGTAAAAAAGACTGTCCGGGAGGTGAAGGAATCTGATCTCAAGGGTAAAAAGGTTTTTACCCGAGCAAATTTTATTGCATGCAGCGCTCAAGGCAGTCCATATTCCGTTTCTTGCAGGGATCTGATATATACATGATTTCTCGAGCCCCTTGGCGACTGCAGAATTAGATACGCACAGGGAACAAAGCATGTAAACAAAATCAAGGATGGGACAAGGCAGGAGAAGTTGATCCCTCGAGAAAAAAACATTTATAGCAAATAGAAGGGCTTATCAACCTCTAGTTACCCTAGTGGCCCAAATTTGGTGGATCTCGCTACTAGAAGAAGGGGCAACCACAGATCCATCGATTTTCATGAAGAGATGAGCAAAAGTGATGGTTTTTATGCATATCCATCAATAAGATACGAGAAAACAGAGTTCGAAATTTTCGCACAACCCCTTACAGAAAGATCGATCAACTTGAGGGTTTGAATGGATTCACTAGTGCAAGATCTGAAATTGGAGGTTTATATCAAAACTGGTTTTCTAATGGAACTGCAAAACCTAATCTATGCAATCAGATCCATGCAAGACCAAACAATATTAAAAGACTATGGCATAGAACCAAATCCTTTCACCATCATTAATCTGTGGCTGCGAGGGGTTCAGCAAGATCAAATGTCCCCAAGGGCTGGAGTTTTGCCAAAGGACAAACCAATGGATCTACGTCATTCAGAGACACCCTCAAAGGTAAGGTTGCAGCTTCAGGTAAACCTGAACAAACTTTCAATACTCTTGGACCCTATGTAGTACCGGAAATGACAGTAGATTTAGCAGATACCAATAATATATGTACAACATATCAATCCCAGGAAATCATCTACAGGTTCAATAGCTTCTGGCCAAAACCAGTGGATCTTTACGAATTGGTCGGTAATTTTGAGATCCACTTAAGCTCAAAAGGTTTTTTTATAGTAAATTTTGAAACATCAAAGATCATGTATTACACGAGGGTCCTCGGTTTTGGGGAAACGTGGGATTGTTTATCACCCAGTGGTTCCCAAATTTTGATGCTAATAAAATGATGGTCACCAAAATACCAATATGGGTAAGACTGCATAACTTACCACTTCACTTTTGGCATCCAAAAGTATTGGAAGGAATGGGCAACAAGCTAGGGAGATACATCAAGTTGGATACACAAAGAATTGAAGAAGCAATTTATACCTTTGCTAGGATATGTGTTGAGGTAGATCCCAATAAAGGGCTACCTGATAGCATCATTTTGACACACAACAACCAGTGTTGGAACCAGTTTTTGGATTATGAGAACACAACATTTAGATGTCATCTTTGTCTCCAAACTAGACATCTACAAACCACTTTCGCTTTGGCAAAGAAAGATCTGAGGAGGAAAAAAAACTTGTCAAAAAGCCAAAGGGATGGAAATTCCCAACACTACAACCCGATGAAGAGGAGGAAGAGGAGGACTTGGGACCTCCCAACACTGAGGAAATCCCAAATCGACAGACTTCTTCAGTAAACGAAGAATTAAGCCAATACAAAACAAGGGGATCAGCCCCACAAAATCCAAGAACAGAAAGACACTCAGGCCAAGAAATACCGAAGGAAAAAGAGATAGCGTGATACAAACGTCCTCACACATCGAGAAGTTCAAACCCGTACAAGTAACACCTAAGGCAGACAAAAGATAACCAATTAATGATTGTAACAACCACTCCTGCTCAAGGAGGGTGGAGAAAAGTAAAAAAGAAAAAAGGGAGAAAATGTGACTAAGACTTTATGCTTAGCCCCATTTGTATTTTTTATTTGTATTTTATGTTTTCAGTGCTTTTGCCTTTTTGCCTCCATGGGCACCGCTTTTTTAGTGGTGCAGCTTCGAAAACTTAAGGAATGCACTATGTGCATCTACTCATGTAACTTTTTATTTTTATTTTATTAGAAAGTTGCAATTTTTCCATGGCAAACACACACACACACACACACATATATATAACCACTATTTAATAATTATTTATTGCTTAATTCTCACAAAGTGATTAATAAATCATTTATTTGTTAATTACTTCAACCACTTTCCAAATAAAAATATTTGATCATTTTGAATATCTTTTCCCTCTCAAAAAAATATAATAAATTATTCACAATGGCTAGATTTTGATTTGGTCAATAATATTTTATTATTTTATAATTTTAAATTTAGATAGATACATTGTTATAAATAAGAGAGATTTTCATTCATTCTTCACCTTCACCATTCTCATCATTACCACTATCGTCTTATCACATTTGAGCTCCCACTTGAGTTTAAGTTATTTTTTGTTTGTTTTTTCTCATTGCAAGTGGAGATAGAGAAACAAATCGCTGAAGCACAAGGACATCAAAATGACCCATCCCACAAAGGGGGATCTATAGACCTAATTTTATAAGTTTTCCTCGCTAGGTGTATCATTTATATTAATAAAAATTGCTTACTCATATGATCCATTGGGTGGCTACACTTTTATCTTTGTTGTTATATGTTTTTGGTTGCATATGATATTTTGTTGCAGGGTTTTTCTTCCTTTTCCATTTTAGATTTGAAGCATAGATAGACATATTTTGTTGTTAGAGTCACTTGTCACCAATGACTTAAGTGAAACATTTTTTGTACACTTGCTAAGTATTTTCATAATAACACGAAAATTATTGGTATATTACCAATTCAACATATTACGCAAATTACTTCAACTTATTACCAATTCACCATAATTAAAAATAATAATAATAACAATCATTCATAAATAGTAGTTCTTTGTATTACATGAACATTACATAACCTTTAAGACATTTTTCATCGAGTGTTATTTGATCAAAGTTGGTGATCAGGAGTTCATAAATTTTGCTTAAAATTCAAATTTACAGGATTGGGTTGAAACCAAGACGGCTGCGTGGATCTTATCTTCCTGATTCCGGCACCACAAACGGTTCAAAAAACCGATGTCGTATGAGGGAGATATCGCGTTCTGATCAAAATGCCAAACATGTAAATTTTGCGATAGTTTGACCAGGGTTGACTAGGATGCACAGTCAGCAGGATGGAGGTACCGTCAACAAAAAAAGAATATTTATGGAATATTCCTTTTCACCGACCCAATCATGGAATGAAAGTGTCATTTTTTAATTTGTTGAAATTACGTTTTTGGAGGGCCAATCATAGGGTGCCACATGGCCAACCCTAAGGCTGCCACGTGTACCTGTAATGGAGTGATAAAATTTTTGTGGAGTTCGCAGGAATCGACCACAGGACCTCTAGCAGAGCACGCGCACGCCATACCACCTGAGGCACACGATGTTTCTTAACCTAATTGTTTGCGAGTTATATTTAAAGTTTAATGTAATGGAGTATGGGGGTTGGGGACCGTTGATGGTCCCAACCAGCCAGCGGTTCCCGCATTGGTGGTCATATGTTAACATAAAACTCTGTGGTCAGCTAACCTCCAACCCGCAATCCCGCCAACATATCCGCGTAGGTTGTCACATGGGGTTCTAAAACGTTATCTCGGCGCGGTCTCCGCTAACCTCAACTTTCAAACCGGAGTTCAAACTTATCACGACAATTAAATGTCGTGGTTTCCGCCGACCATTACAGTTAGGCTGCGGGTTTGGGGTGCACATGTGGCCACCCCAACCGCTAACCTTTAATGTTACAGTCAAATTCAGCGTCAGTTTAGGCAAGCGCGCCTTTTTGGCGGAATCTACTATTTTAACTGCAGTTAAGTGAAGTTCTCCACTTTTAGTGGAGTTTTTTTAGGTGTAACTGGGAAAAAGAATAGGAGACTCAATTTTCTCTCATTCAGAGTGAATGAAGAGTCATTTTTGACTAATTGGAGCATTCTGGAGCCATTGGTGCAGATAAAACAACCATTGGATCACTGTAACTACATGTATTTTCAAAATTTTGAGCATAATGAAAGATGGACATGCCATTGGGAGCTAGACCAATAGATGTAGCCCATGAGGGTGAACTGCTTCATCATGTTTGTTGTGTAAATTTCACGTGGTGACTTATTTATCTGTTTTACACTGCTGTTCAGTGTTATTTGTGCTTATTTAATGCTTCTAATTCACTAAAAATAATCTACATTTCATGGACGAAAACCTCAATCCTTAAGCAAACTAATGAGACAAGTATACACATGTTTATAAACTGAAAATACACTTAGCGCAGCAAAACTAATATAGTCATTTTAGATCAGATTGGTATGAGAGCTAGAGTTTATTCTCTAGTGTTGTTTAGTGCAAAGAATTGTTTAACTGTTTGCAAGTTTTAGATGCTTACAAGGCTCAAGCTCAAGAGAGGAGAAGGCAAATTGGTGGAAGCAGAAGGGTCTCAAGAAGAGCCAAAGCAAAGGAGAGCAAGATTGCCACAATCTCCACCACCTAGTTCACGTCCTAAGGAAGCAGAAGTCCCATTAAGCATGCCTTAAGAGGAAGGAGAAATCCATGAAGAAGTTCTTCCCAAGGAGGAAGAAAGAGTGTTTAGGAAAGCATTTCCTGACACGACTGAGATGGTTAGAATCCTTTAGCAAGAAAGGAATGAGAGACTAGAAGGATAAGGATATAAACTTCACAAGGAAGGACAAGGATCTTAAGAAGGTCACAATGATGAAGATAAGTCAAAGAAGGGAACTGGAGGAAATGGAGGCAATGGAGAGCCATCATCCTCACCCTCATCATCATCATCCTCTACTTCTACTTCAGTACATCAACCACACAAGTCAAAGAACACTGGTAAAATTCCTTTTTTTAAACTTGATGTTAAGTTTGAATTGCCAATTTTTAATGGTGAAGTCAATGCAGAAAATCCTAATAATTGGATTCAGCAATTGAAGGTCTATTTGAGAATCCATAACCTTCGAGATGATGATACCAAAATTCAATTAGCTTCATTGAGAATGGAAGGTGCAACACTTGTTTGGTGGGAATTCAAGACAAAGGAGGAAATCAAGAAACATGGTACGATTATTCTATCATGGTCAGATTTCATTACTGCTATAAAACAATAGTTTTATCCATTAGCTCACATGCAGAAAGCCATAATGAACTGGCAAAACTTCAGGCAATTGAAGGGACAAAAAGTGCAAGAATACAACCAATCATTTAGGAGAAGAGCTCTCTTATTAGGAGTAGATTTTCAGAGCCAAGATACTTTGCTCAAGTACATAGGAGGTTTACATAGCTACCTAAAACATACTATTCTCATGTTTAACCCCACCAGTCTAGATGAAGTATGTGTTCAGGCCACACCTCTAGAAGCTAGAGGGAAGAACATTTTTGAAGAGGGTAGAAAGAAACCTTTTAAGGGTAAATCCAAGGAGAAGACCTCAAAAGGTAAAAACAAAAAGAATGCATCTGTTAAGAAAGAGGGAGAGAAATTGGTTTGTAAACATTGTTCAAAAGAAGGCCATGATAAAAATCATTCTTGGAAATTACATCCCGAAATGAGGCCAAAGAAACCCAATAACAAAGGGAAACAAAAAATTGTTGCTACAACTAAACATGATTTAGGATCTGATTTAGGTGATGAATCTAAGATTACAGCCATGGGATTGAAGAACATGAAGGAAAAGAAATTGAAAATAAACCCAGTACCAGTACATCAAACTGTCACATAAACACTCCAAATGAAGAAGAAAGAATAGAATTGTTTCATGCGAGGGTCATATCCAAGCATACCAAGATTGACACATTGTTTGACAGTGGGTCACAAGAAAACTTAATCTCTGAAGAATTGGTCAAGAAACTTAACCTTGAGACCATACCACATCCGAAACCAAATCCATTAGGTTGGATTTGTAAGGATGCAAATTTACAGGTTTCAAAGAAATGTATAATGTGGTTTGCAATCACTGCAAATTTTGTTGACACGGTTGAATTAGATGTGGTTCTGATTGACATCACTGGTATTGTATTAGGGAGTCCTTGCTTGTATGACAGGAAAGCGATCTTCTATTGCCATGAGAACAACTATCATTTATTCAAAGATGGCAAGGAGTTCATTGTAAAATCACATCGCAAGAAGACAAACATTGCTATGATAAATGCTGGACAAGTAATATGATTAAGCCTAAAGCTGATGTTAATCATGAATCATTTGAGGGATGTGATCCTGAGTTGAAATCATATTTATATGATGTCGTTAATGCACATCATGAGATGTTTCAAGAGCCAACAGGATTGCCTCCAAAGAGAGAGATTCAAAATGAGATTCAGTTGCAGCAAGATTGTCCTCTTCTGAACATTGGTATGTATCGCATGTCGATAATGGAGAATGTTGAAATAAAGAGGCAAATCAAAGAGATGTTGGACAAAGGAATCATAAGGCCAAGCACCTCACCATGCGGTTCACCCATAGTCTTGATACCAAAGAAAGATGGGACTTGGTGCATGTGTGTAGATTTTTGAGCTTTGAACAAGATTATGGTAAAGAATCATTACCCACTCCCAAGAATAGATGATTTTCTTGATCAGCTGAAAGAAGCAAAGTTTTTCACTAAGTTATATTTACGAAGTGGATATCATCAAGTAAGAATTGCAGAAAGTGACATATGGAAAATTGCATTCAAAACCAAACAAGGACTCTTTGAGTGGCTAGTTGTGCCATTTGGTTCGTGTAATGCACCGGAAACTTTCATGCCTGTTATGGATAGTGTTTTGCGTCCATTCCTTGATGACTTTGTGATTGTGTACTTAGATGACATATTAATTTTCAACAAAACAAGAGAAGATCATGTCTTGCATGTGAATAGAGTGCTTGATATTTTGAAGAAATAGGAATTGTTTCTTAAGATGTCAAAGTGTGAGTTTGGAAAGACTTATTTGGTATACTTTGGACATATTGTAGGAGGAGGAGAATTGAGGATTGATCCTTCTAAAGTGGAAGCCATTGTGAATTTGCTCACACCCAAAACAGTAACTGAGGTGAGAAGTTTCTTAGGTGCAGCTCAATATTGGAGGAAGTTTATCGTTAACTTTTCTTCCATCGCAGCTCCTATGCATGCAGTGAAAAGTGTGAAGAAAGGCTTCCAATGGGGAGGAAAACAACAACAAGATTTTGAAGCTTTAAAAGACAAGATCAGTTCAGCTCTAGTCCTTGCATTACCAAATTTGAGATAGCCATTCAAGATTCAAACCTGTGCTAGTGATAATGCCATGGGCGCAATGCTTTTGCAGCATGGTAAGCCTATCGCTTTTCATTCTGAAACTTTTAGTGGTGTTGTGACTAATTATCCTACATATGACAAAGAACTATAGGAGTTGGTACAAAGTGTCAAGAAGTGGAAACACTACTTGATGGGTAAAGAGACTATTGTGCATATCGATCACCAACCGTTAGAGTACTTGCAGTCGAAAACAAAATTGCAGCGATCAAGACATTTCAGGTGGATGGGATTTCTTCACCAGTTTCACTTGGTTATAAGGTACAAGAAAGGTATTTTCAATAAATTTGTTGATATGCTTTCAAGACCAATCATTAGTGCATCTACTTTACTAAAAAATGATTATGTTTTACATGAGAGTTACATAGAACATTATGCACATGACATTGATTTTCAGGATGTGAATGCTAGTTTGAGTGAAGGGAATCAAGTTGAAGAAAAATATTATCACATGCATAACAATTTGTTGTTTCATTTGGGCAAGTTGTGTATTCCACAAGGAGAGAGGCTAAGTGTCATGAGAGAAGCTCATTCATCTCTTATTGCTGGACACTCTGGGGTAATCAAAACAGTGGCGCATCTACAAAGGTATTACTATTGGCCTAGCATTATAGATAGTGTGTCACGTTTTATAAGAGGTTGTTCTATGTGTGCAACAAATAAGCCTAGTAATAGGAAGCTTGGGTTGTACATGCCACTACTGGTACCATCAAGGCCATGGGAGAGTGTCTCCATGGACTTTGTTGGAGGTCTACCTATCTCAAGAAGACAACATGATTATCTTCATGCAGTTGTGGATAGATTCAATAAAATGTGTATACTTATGCCATGTAAGAAAACCATTATTGCTGAACAAACTGTTGAACTTTATTTTCAACATGTTTGGGTTCATTTTGGATTGCCAACTTCTATTGCTAGTGACGGGGATTCTAGGTTCATTGGGAATTTTTGGTCAAATCTATGGAGAATGATGGACACAAAGTTGAAAAATAGTACCGCTTTTCATCCACAAACATATGGACAAACCGAGGTGGTGAACAGAATCATTGTGCATCTATTGAGAGGATATTGCAGCAAACATCCTAAGTTATGGGATGAGCAACTGCATTACATTCAACACTCTTGCAACCGGGCAAAACAATATTCAACACAAACATCACCTTTTGAAGTATGCTTTGGGTATTTGCCAAAATCGCCATTAGAATTCATCTTTGGGAAGGATGTTGGAATTGATGGGCATAGTGACATTGATAAGGCTCGAAAGTTCATTGAGAAAATTCAGATTATACATCAACAAGTTCAAGAACAGCTTGAGAACAATCAAAGCAAATACAAAGAGAGGCATGATAAACATCGAGTTGATCACAAGTTTCAAGAGGGAGATGAGGTATGGTTGCACATTAGCAAAGAAAGGATGCAAGGGGAAGGTAAAAAGCTCAAACCCATTCGCTATGGTCCATTCAAGATCATAAAGCAAGTTGGTAATAATGCATTTCAACTTGACTTGCCTTATTATATGCAAATGTATTAGTTGTTAATGTTGAAAACTTACGTTTGTACGAGCCACTTTTGATAGATGATTAATGAAGTGATGTTCAACTACCTTCTATTGAATATTTCTCGCCATAATTTCTCGATGAGCTCAAGGAATATATAATTCTTGACAGGAAGACAAGAGCATCCAAGAGGGGAAGTGTTGACTACCTTCAAGTTGGGCTCAAAGGCACTAAACCAAGCAAGGCAAGATGGATGGAGGTTGGAAAGGTGAGGGAGATGTACCCTCATCTACTGAATAGGTAATCAAGTCTTTTGGGGTCCAAAAGCTTCCCAATGGAGAGGAGTGATCAGGAGTTCATAATTTTTTCTCAAAATTCAAAGTTACAAGATTGGGTTGAAACTAGGATGGTTGCATAGATCTCGTCTTCCTCATTCAGGCGAACGGTTCGAAAAACTGATGTCGTATGAGGGAGATATCATGTTCTGATCGAAATGCCAAACGGGTAAATTTTGCAACAGTTTGACCAGGGTTGACTGAGATGCACAGTCAACAGGGTGGAGGTACAATCAACAAAAAAGGAATATTCTCATAATATTCCTTTTCATTGGGCCAATCATGGGATGACAAGTGTCGTTGTTTAATTTGTTGAAATTACGTTTTTGGAGGGCCAATCACAGGATGCCATGTGGCCAGCCCAAAGGCTGCCACGTGTCCCTGTAATCGAGTGATAAAATTTGTGTGGAGTCCATACAAATTGACTGCGGGACCTCTGGCAGAGCACGTGCACGCCATACCACCCGAGCCACACAATGTTTCTTAACCTAACTGTTTGTGAGTTGTATTTAAAGTTTAATGTAATGGAGTATGGGGGTTGGGGACCACCAACGGTCCTAACCCGCCAGCGGTCCCCGCATTGGTAGTCATATGTTAACATAAAACTCTGTGGTCAACTAACCTCCAACTCGCAATCCGGCCAGCATATCCGCGTAGGTTGTCACATGCGGTTCTAAAACATTATCTCCGCGCAGTCTCCACTAACCTTAGCATTCAAACTGGAGTTCAAATTTATCACCACAGTTAAATGCTGTGGGTTCCGCTGACCATTAGGGTTAGGCTGCGGGTTTGGGGTGCGCATGTGGTCACCCCAACCACTAACCTTTAATGTTACAGTTAAATTCGGCAGCGGTTTAGGCAAGCGCACCTTTTTGGCGGAATCTACTATTTTAACTCCAATTAAGTGGAATTCTCCACTTTTAGTGGAGCTTTTCTAGGTGTAACTGGGAAAAAGAGTAGGAGACTCAATTTTCGCCCATTTAGAGTGAATGAATAGTCATTTTTGACTAATTGGAGCATTCTAGAGCCATTGGTGCAGAGAAAACAACCATTGGATCACTGTAACTACATGTATTTTCAAAATTTTGTGCATAATGAAAGATGGGCATGCCATTGGGAGTTGGACTAGCAGATGTATCCCAGGAGGGGTGAACTGCTTCATCATGTCTATTGTGTAAATTTCATGTGGTGACTTATTTCTCTGTTTTACACTATTTTTTAGTGTTATTTGTGCTTATTTCATGCTTATAGTTCACTAAAAATCATCTACATTTCATGGACAAAGACCTCAATCCTTAGGCAAACTAATGAGACAAGTATGCACATGTTTATAAACTAAAAAGACACTTAGCACAACAAAACTAATACAGTCGTTTCAGATTAGTTGGAACACCATTTAATTTAAGCATTTAGTTGAATTTTGGTGGGTTAATTTTTGACTTATTCATTTTTATCATGCAACATTTGGAATTGAATTTTTATCTTTAATAACTGTCATGAATACATTAGCACCCTATATGATCTATTTCATGGGCAAGATAATTCTTAAAGTTTGATCATTGATCAAAGTACTATTGAAATACTGAGAGGGGGGACAAATCAATACTTCTTTAATAATTGTTATTCATGCCATTTAAGATCACTTACCAATACCAGAACACAAAATGTACCAAAAAAAAAAAAATCATTAACAGGAATAATGAGGACTCCAATCCTCTTTTATGTCAATAATATGTACAATCACTCTTATGATTCTTTAGGGCCCCAACCCTAGAAAAAAACTTCAATCTTCGATTTTAAGCCAAGCTCTAACCTATATTATACCAAACTCCAACTTGGTCTACTTGAGGACCATAATCCTCTCCAATAATTTAGGCTCCAACATGGTTTTCCACAAGGCATCAACCTTGTGTGAGGACTCTGATCCTCCAGGGCTCCAACCCTATGCTTCAATTCTTCAAAATTGTTATAGTACAACTTAACAACTTCTAATATCTTCTTCAACAAGTCTTGAAAAAAAACACTGAGATCTGCTTCAACAAATTCTACAAAATGTTCCAGGGGCTACTTCATAAAGATCATCTTCAACAATGCTAGTACTTGTCTCCAAAACTCTTCACGTCTTCACAAACAATATTCTATAAAGTTACTCCATGAGAGCTTCAACAATGGTCCTTTAAAGAGGTATTCAAAAGGTATGCACACCATGTTCTCTACAAGGTCCTTCAACAATGTTATGGAAATACTTCAAATGCTCCAACAACTTCCAAGATGGTCTTCTAAACTTCGTAATGATGACTTCAAGACTTATTTCAGAATTACTGCTTCAAAGTTTGTTATAAGGATATCTTCATCATGCCTTCAACAAGTCTCCAATTAGGCTTCCTCAAGAGGTCAAGATTAGATCAAGATGATGGCCTCAAGTTCTATCAAAAGCATGTTCCAAGTCTAATTCAATAAGTTCCTCTAGCAAGTCTAAAAGGTGCTCCAAAAGATGTCTTCTCTTCAAGGTTTTGTCATAAGGTTGTCTTCATAATCTTCTTTAAATTCAACCACAAGATTGTCTTCACAAGCTTCTTCAAAGTCTTCCACAAGATTGTCTTCGCGAGTCTTTTCAAATTATGCTACAATATTTGATTGCACAAGACTATTAAAATTTCCCCACAGGTCTGAGCTCTTCAAAGGTCCACAATCTTAAACCTAGGCACAAGTTTGAGAGTTTTTATTTACAGTTCTAAGGTTCCTTTAGATTGAAGGTCTATCCACAGGGGTCAAGGATATTGCCACAAGCCTGCCACAGGTTTGAGGAGATGTCTACTATAGGTCTGAGGATATTCACAAAATTGAAATTCTTCGCAAGAAAGAGAATGCACAAGTCTGGAAATTCAGTGTTATAGGTTCGAGTTACAGAGTTCTTATTCACAGGTCTAAGCATTAAGCATGTATGATCTCTAAACAAATTGCCACATACCTAGCACTAGATATGCCATAGGTTCTTACCAGGTCCGAGCTCCTTGAGTAGGTTCACGTATCACTGATCTATCTACAATGTCGAGCCGATACAAATGTGAGATGAGCCAAGATTTAAGCTTAAAAAGGAGATCATAGCAAGTTTCGATACTTTTATTCAGAGGTCTGAATAAGAGAATATTTATCTCCAAGTACAAATCGGTGATTTAATTCTAAATCTAAACCAAACAATATCCCTTAAAATTTTTATCGTTATTGGCTCCTACTTCCTTCAAATCTGAGTTCAATATTTTTCTTGACCAAATTGTTGATAAATTGGAGGAGTGCAGACTTGTATTTATACTTGTTCGAGTTTGTGAAGAGACGTGTCTGTTGGAGTATTTAAGTTGACTTGTGCATTAAAGTCGACATGTGCTTTGAATATTGAATTTGACCTCTATATTTATATTTCAAACAAATGTTTGGTGATTATTCTCTACAGATGTATATTTATACGAGGCTCGATACTTTGTTATCTCTCTCTTTAGGGTAATTTGTATATGAAACAACCTAGAATTAAAGCTTATAATTATGATGACTTTGAGCTAGATCAAAATTGGCTTTAAGACTTATTTTTGTGTGTTGTCTTTGTAGTGCCATAATAATTATTAAGTAGCTTTTTCCTTGAGTGCCACCATTGTCTAACCACAACACCATCCATATCTCTGTATAGTTTACTCTTCTATTTGTGAAAAACTCAAACAATGTTTTGCTCTCCTGGTAACACAGTAGCTCTTGAATTTCTATTACCACCTAGGTACCAAAATGTGGCAAAGCTAATAGTCATGAATGTAGACTCAATTCCTTTTTGTGTGCTTATAGTATCTTTGCATAGTCATCACACCATTTTCACGATCAACTTTATATTTACCATAAAGTAGACTAGAGTGAATGCATTGATCTTTATGACCATTATCATGCACTAATCTTATTTGTCATTAAGATCATACCACTAATTTGTCACGCTTAGGGCTTCTTCCATGTAGAAATGGTTTCATCATTATCAACACATCTTTTCCATCTAGGGCATTTGCTTCAACAATGTTAGGGTTTCATCATATTTCAACAATGTTAGGGTCGTGCTTCGGGCTTGGATTCTTCAACAATGTTAGGTTTTCATCATCTTCAACAATTCTAGGGTCATGCTTCGAGCTTGGCTCCTTCAACATTGCTAGGGTTTCAACATCTTCAACAATGTTGTGGTATCATAATTGACATTGATGACAAATTTATCCAATAATCTCCCCCCTTTGTCATCGATGAAAACATACATGTATAACTCTTAGTGATGATGAAATTCCTTTCCCTTATCTCCCCCTTTGACAATAATGGAAAATGGGGTGTTTTCCTTGATAGTGGTTTTCCATCAAGTAGTCCTCTTGTCATTTACTACCCATGTCATCATGTTTTTCTTCTTGTCATAGATTTTCTCCCCCTATCATATTGGTGGCTTTCTGAGACAATTTTTAAGTAACCATTCTTTGACCTGTATTCCCCCTAACATTAGGCATGATCTTCCTCTTAACATGAAAAACCTTGGTGGAATATAGTTTCTAACTATGATGCCCAAATTTGATCAGCAACAAGGATTTATGCCTTTAACAGTCGAGGGACATCCAACATGTTCTTTTTTTGGTTCGACATGCTTCCTTCTCCAAAAAATTGTGACTCTTTTTCCATGTTTGGTTTATGACTCTTTAGATTGTCTAGGAACCCAATTCAAGTTGCAATCTCAAGCTATATGTTCAACATTATGCCATTTTAAGCATTCAATCTTGTACATGAATGAGGGGGCATAATTTATGTTGGTGAACATCTTGGAGTATCTTCATACAATTTTACTTATGGGGAACTATTAGGAGTCCTCGTAAATGTCTTTTTTATATGCCCTACAATACTTTACCATGTGCCCAAAATTTGTACAAGAGTAACAATAACCAAAAAATATAATTTTATACCTAGAAGATGAGGATAGTCTTGGTGCACTTCTGAAGTTGTTATGCCACGAGATTATTTGATGATATTCATTGCTATTTGTATTAACAACATATCTTCTTGGAGCATAGGTTCTTCCAATGTTATTTTGACTCATTTCCTTGCTTCTGCTAGAGTTGGGGGTATTAACACAATATTCAAGCTTCTCCACATTCTTGTGAATCTTTGATGCTTTAGGGTTTGCATCACTTTTTCTAGAAAGCCCACATGCATATCCAAGACCGGACTTGTCAAGTGGTGATATTTGATGACTTAAGATGTCATCCAAGAATTGAGAACTTTTCAGACTCTTAAATAGCTTCTCAACTCCATTTCTCAAGGAACCAATCTCTTCTTCAAGATTTTCACAATCTTCTGCTTTCTTTATCAGCTATATACTCATTACTTGTACTACTCTCTTTGCTTCCTCTAGCTAAACATTTAGGGAGTTGACTTCTTCTTTATGTTGACCAATTTTTGCTTCAAATTTACTCAATTCCTCGTATTTTTGGTTGAGATGACTTGTGAAAATGTCTTCCCTTTTTTTTTTGCTTCTTCTAATTTAGTTGTCGTGAATGCGACTTCTTCATTATGTCCCTTCTCATTTTGATGCAATTATACCTTAAGCTTGTTAAGATCCTCATCTCTCTCTCGTACTTGATGCTTTAAAAGAATAACTTCCTCATTTGTTTGGTCAAGGTCATGATAACCATCGTGTACCTGCATCTTAAGTTCCTTATTTTCCTTTGTTAGGAAACCAACTCCCAAAATGGAAGAAAATAGATATCAACGCCTTAGAAATTAGCCACTTCGAGGGGGAAACTTCCTTTACATTACATAAATGAACAATTCTCAGATATTACAAATGACAAAACCTCCTTTCTATATATAGAAGTCCATGGGGTCGCAATATAATCCTAGTCAACCTAACAATAATAATGCAAGGGCACAATAATAACAATAATGGGCTTTTATGGGGCATAATAATAATAATATGGGGACTGCAGGGGTACAACAATAGCAATAAGGGGGATACACTAACAACAATAAGGGACTACGCTAGTAATATAGGGACCTAACATGCCCCTCTCCTTCCAAAAAGTGTTGTCCTCAACACTTGAGTAGCTTTGGATGCTTCTGTATAAAATTTTCATCCTCCCATGTGGAATCTTCAGTGGGTAAGTTCTTCCACTTGATGAGATACTCTGAAATTAATCGATTTCGTAGCTCTTAAGCTCTTGTTTCCATGACTGCTTTAGGTTCCAATATTATTTTTCCTTCCTCATCAAGTTCTGGCAATATTGCTTAAATTGGAAGTTTCTCATCTATAACCTTCTTTAAGCATGAAACATGGAAAACTCGATGCACTTGTGAAGAAGCAGGAAGCCATAATTTGTATGCCATAGTACCAATCTTTTGCAACACCTTGTAAGGACCATAGTACTTTGGTGATAATTTATTATCCTTCTTATCTTGCTTGAAGGACATTTGTTTGTATGGTTGTAGCTGTAAAAATACCCAGTCTCCTACATCAAAACTTCTCTCGTTGCGATGTTTATATGCCTTTTGTTTCATTCGATTTTGTGCCAAATTTAGGTTATCCTTTAAGAGTTGGAGAACTTGTTATTGATGATAGATGTGATCTTCCACTGCTTGAACCTTAGAATTTTTTGTTAAAGATGATGTGATGGACAGTGGATGATATCCATAAAGTGCCATAAATGGGGTCATTTTTGTTGCAGTATGGAAGGAAGTGTTATACCACCATTCAGCCAGAGGTAACCACTTGACCCATTGTGTTTGTTTGTCAGATACAAAATAACGAAGATATCCTTCCAAACATTTGTTCACTATCTCAGTTTTTCCATCAGATTGTGGATGATAAGATGAACTATGAGCTAGTTGAGTACCCAAACAAGAAAATAATTCCGTCCAAAAATTTACAGTGAAAATGGGATCTCTTTCACTTACAATAAACTTTGGGTTTCCATGTAGCTTTTGAATTGTTTCCATAAATACAGTAGCAATTATACTTGCTTTAAATGGACGAGATAAGGCAAAAAAGTGTGCATACCTTGTCAGTCTATCAACTACCACCATGATGACACTCGTTCATTCGAACTTAGGTAAACCTGTGATAAAATCCATCGAAACCTCCTCCCAACGTTGACTTGGAATGGATAAAGGCTGTAGTAGACCTTGGTCTTAATTGTCTCAACTTTATTTTGTTGGCAATCAAAACATTCTGCCACAAACTTTTGAATATCATATTTAAGGCCATCCCAAAAAAATTATTTCTTCGCCCTGTGGTCACTTTTTTAAAATCCCGAGTGTCCTCCTACGGGAGAAGTGTGCAATTCCAAAAGAATATTTTGTTTTAGTTGGGAATTCCAAAAAATATATAAGCGATCTTTGTACCATAAGGAATCATTTTTCCAAATAAATGTATCAGATGTACTTGGATCTTGTTGCAACTTTTGAATGAGTGTCCACACTTCTTCGTCATTCTTCCATTCCTCCCTTGCTTTGGTTATCCAGTCTGGTTGGATAATAGAAATGACACAAATAAATGCTTCCACCTCCTCATCCTTTCTTGAGAGTGCATCTGCAACAACATTTAGCTTCCCTTTTTTGTAGATGATTTCAAAGTCATAACCCAACATTTTTGTGACCCATTTTTGGTGCTCTTCTCAAGATAGTCATTGTTCCAAAAAGTGTTTAAGACCATCATGATCAATTTTAACTTTGAAGTGTCTTCCCATTAGTTAAGGTCGCCACTTGTTTAGTGCATGTAGTATTGACAACATTTCCTTCTATTAAATAGCTTTCTGCAAATACTTTCCTTTGATTGGACGACTTTCAAAAGAAATGGGTCTTCCTTCTTTCATTAAAACAACACTAATTCTATTTCTTGAAGCATCACATTCCACAATAAAGGTTTTTGTGAAGTCTGGCATAGCTAATACTGGTGCTAGGAACATTGCCTCTTTAAGATGTTCAAAGGCCTTAGTTGCTTTAGGAGTCCATGAAAATGCATCTTTCTTCAATAATGTTGTTAGAGGTGTTGTTATTCTCCCATAATTCTTAACAAACTTGTGATAATACCTTGTTAACCTGAGAAATACTCGCAACTGCTTTATGGTTCTGGGGACTTTCCATTACTTAATGGCTTTAATTTTGTTATGGTCTACCTTAACACCCTCTTGAGATACAATATGACCCAGATATTCCACTTCTTGTACTCCAAATAAAAATTTGAAGGTTTTTGCATAAATTGTTTCTCCTCCAATATTTTGAGCACCCTCTCAACATGTTGAACATGATCCTTCCAAGACTTGCGGTAGATTAGTATATCATCAAAAAATACTAACACAATTTTTCTAAGGAAGGGTTTGAAAACAGAATTCAACAACCCTTGAAATGTGGAAGGTGCATTGGTAAGGCCAAAAGGTATGACCAAAAATTCATAATGATCCTCATGGGTTCGAAATGTTGTTTTCAGAATATCTTCAGCCTTCATTCTAATTTGTTGATATCTTGAATGGAGATCCAACTTGGTAAAATAAATTGTTCCATGCAATTCATCCAATAATTCATCAATCGCAAGAATGGGAAAATTATCTTTAGTAGTGAGCTTATTGAGCTCCCTATAATCTGGACACATGCGCCATGATCCATCTTTCTTGTGCACCAATACTACTGGAGCAGAGAAAGAATTTTGACTAGGTTGAATTATGCCAACCTCTAACATTTATGCAATCATATGTTCATTTTCGCTCTTTTGGACATAAGGATATCTGTAAGGCCAGATGTTTAGAGGAAAAATTCCTGGAATCAAATGAATATCATGATCATGATCACAAATAGGTGGGAGTCCTTTGGAAGTTTCAAACACCTTGGAATGATTGTCCAATTTTTTTGGAGATCTGGAGGAATAGATGATTTTGATGTTGGAACTTCAAGTGAGCATGATTGTGAAATTACGCCTCATTATTCTTTCTTCAGAAGCTTTGTCATGACATTAGAGCTTATTATCTTTCCCGACTTCCTTGTGATACCCCGTATTTAACTTCCTTTCCTTCCGATCTTTTTTTTTTAGAAAATTTCTTGAAAATTAAAAGCTACCATCCCCAAAGATTGTAACCATTGTACTCCTAGTACAACATCAGCACCTCCCATTGGAATAAAAATCATTGGACTATTCGATACATATTCCCTCGTGGTTAGCTTGATATTATGGCATTTTTCAGAGCAATTTATAGTTCCTCCATTTGCAACCATCACTTGACACTCTAGTGCTGGGTATAGGAAGAAATTCAATTCCTTGGCTACCTTACAATGAATAAAATTATGGGTACTACCCGAATCAATCAACAATATTACATTTTTCTTCTTGATACGTTTTTCTCTCTTATTTGAGGAGTGGAAATTCCTGCTAATGCATTATGAGATATGGTCAGACTCATTTCTTCTTTCTATAGGGTTGGTTCCTGATGTATATCCTCTTCTTCATTTTCTTCCTCCTCTTCACAATCCATGTAAAATATTTTTTTCTCAACACACTTATGAACTTTAGTGTATTTTCTATCACAACTATAGCAAAGCCCTTTTGCTCTTTTTTCTTCCAATTGTTGTGGTGTCAACCTAGTAGGTTGTGGAAGTCTAGGAGTAGCAACACTTCCATCTTCATAGATGTGAGTGGTAGGCTTCATTGTCGCCATAATTTAATTTTTCTTACCAGCCTGAATGCCTTCTCCAATGAATCAAGTTCCCAAAGGCGAACCTCATGTTGAATGTTATCCTTTAAAGTCCCTATGAAGACATCAATCTTGTGTTCCTCTGGAATATCAGTTCTTCTTTTAGATCTTTCTTTAAACCTTCCATTTCTGCTTTTAGATCATTATTCATGTCTTCCATGTTGCCTTTCATTTTTTCATCGATCTTAGCTTCCATGTCATGCATCTTAGCATACATCTTACCTTCCATGCCATTCTTCAAACCATCCATCTTAGCCTCCTCGCCTTTCTTCAAACCATCCATCTTAGCTTCCACACCTTTCTTCAAAACTTCCATTTCATATTTTGTTACTCTTTGCGAGAGAGAAATTTGGTGCACTTGGTCTTGTAATTTTGATATATCATGTTGAACTTCTTCCCCTTCACGAGTCATAGTAGACTATTATTAGTGCTTAATGGGTCTTGAATTCTTTTTAGGGGGAATTTTAGAACCCAATACTAATATCTATTCTTCAATATGCCCTTGGAATCACTTCAAACTCATTTTTTAAACAAGACTTATGCTATTTGAAAAAAACAAATACACACATTTTTCTTGATTTTGAGGAGCTCGATATTGAAACTGATGTATCTTTATAAGTTAAAATCTCCAAGATTTTATCTTCAGTAATTTAGTACCCCTATAAATATTCTTTCCAATGCCACATGTCTTACTTGATTTGGATTCTTAAAGACAAAGTTATGCCCAATCTCCCACAATGACCTAATTAGGGATTGGTTCAATAGAGTGAAATTGTACGACATGCCACATGTCATTGTTTCCTTCTTTGGCTCTAAAATTGATACATAGAAAACTACAGTCCGTGTACTTTCGACCACTTTTTACAGAATTCCAATCCGATGCTCATAAAGAGAGTTATGACGATTTTCCCAAGGTCACATGTTTGAGATGAAATTCAGGAACCTGCAAAAACCCTAACTTCGACAGATCATATCTCCAAAACTATTACGAACCAAGATTTGAAAAAATTTCACGATGTTCCGCAGTATTTCTTCGCAAATGGGTTTTTTTTGTTAGCTTCTGAAACTTCCTAGAACAAAATTTATAGCGAAAATTCTATGATGGCCCGTTTGAAGTAGCGAAACCCTATAATCCAAAGTTTTGATACCAAATGTTATGAAACCAGCTCCAAAGATAGAATAAAAGAGAGATAATCACCTTCGAAATCAGCAACTTTGCTAGGACAACCTCCTTTACATTACATAAATGAACAATTCTTGGATGATACAAATGAGAAAACCTCCTTTCTATATATAGGAGTCCATGGGGTCACAATATAATCCTAGCCGACCTAACAATAATAGTGTAAGGGCACAACAACAATAATAGTGGGATTTTATGGGGCACATTAATAACAATATGTGGACTACGTGGGCACAAAAATAACAATAAGGGGGCTACGCTAACAACAATAAGGGACTACGCAAGTAATATAGGACCTAACATTCTTTTTCAAATTGCTTATCTCTTCTAAAGCAGGCACAAGTTCTGACTTTAGGTCTACTTAAACTAATGATTTAGGCTTCTTTTCATCATCATCCTCTTTTATGCAATTGGTTCCTTCATTTACCTGCTTTGACTCTTCATTGTATTTGTGCTTTTTTCCATCATTTTCGAGATTTGAGGTCATGAGTAAAATTCCTTTTGAGTGAATATCTTGAAGATTCTCCCAAATCTGTTTTGTCGAGGAGTATTTCTTCTTATTATCTTTTATTAAATCTAGTGAACTACTTAAGATTGTCTTTAGTGCTTTTGCATTATAGTCCTTGGACTCCTCTTCCATTGTACTTCTCGTAACCACAAATTTCGAGACTTCAAAACCTTGAGCCATCAAATATAACTGCATTTTGTTGCTCCGTGTTGTATATTTTTTTCCATCAAATAAAGGGACTTTGGTAAGTTGATTTATTTATGGTTTCGTGAAAGAAGAGGACATATATTTACAGGGTTTAGAGGTCTTCTTATTTTATTTTTCCATTTGTGATCTAGGGATCTACCTTCCAGTTGTTAGGGTAAGAATGAAGGTATTGGCTCTGATACTAATTGCTGGAAATACTAAGAAGGGGGGTGAATTAGTATTTCTTTTACAATTTTTATTTTATGCTAGTTAAGATCACTTAGCAAAACCATAACGCAAAATGTTCCCAAAAAAAAAACCAAAACAAAAATAACGAGGACTCCAATACTCTTTTACATCAATAATATGTATAATCACTCTTATACGAAGAATCCAACCCTAGACAACGAATCCAATATTCAATTTTAAACTAGGATCCAACTTGTACTATACCAAGCTCCAACTTGGTTTACTTGAGGATTCCAATCCTCTCCAATAATTCCGGCTCCAGCTTAGTTTTCCATAAGGCTCCAACCTTATGTGAGGACTCTGATCCTCTAGGGTTCCAACCCTAAGCTTCAATTATTCTAAATGGTTATAGTACAACTTTAGGACTTAAAATATCTGCTTAAAAAAGTCCTGAAAACAACTGCAACATCTGCTTCAACAAATTCTACAAAATGTTTCATGGGCTAGTCCATGGAGATCATCTTCAACAAGACTAGTATGTGTCTCCAAAAATCTTAATGTATTCATAAAAAAATTCTACAAAGCTACTCCAGGAGGGCTTCAACAATGTTTCTCCAAACAAGTCTTCAATAGGTATGGACACTAGGTTCTCTACAAGGTCCTTCAACAATGTTATGGCAATACTTCAAATTCTCTAACAACTTCTTCTGAGATGGTCTTCTAAACTTCTTAATGATGACTTCAAGATTTTTTTTATAGAGTTACTGCCTCGAATCCTAGTACAAGGATATCGTCATCATGTCTTCAAAAAATCTCCTGTAGGCCTTCCTTAAGAGGTAAATATTAGCTCGAGATGATGGCCTCAAGTTCTATCAAAAGCATGTTCCAAGTTTGCTTCAATAAGTTACTCCAACAAGTCCAAGATGTGCTACAACAAATGTCTTCACTTCAAGGTTTTTCCACAAGGTTGTTTTTATTCATTAAAGTTTGCCACAAGATTGTCTTCACAAGCTTCTTTAAACTTTGTCACAAGATTGTATTCACAATCCTCTTCAAAGTATGCTACAAGATTGACTGCACAAGACTATTAAATCTGTCCATATGTCTGAGCTCTTCAAAGGTCCACAGTCCTAAACCTAGCCACAAGTTTGAGAGTTTTTATTTATAGGTATGAGGTTCATTTAGATTCAAGGTCTATCCACAAGGGCTGGGGATATTTCCATAATCCTACCATAGGTTCGAAGATATGTTTGCTACAAGGTCGAGGATAGTCGTAGGAATAAACATTTGTATAGGCTAGAGAAAGTACAACTCTCGAAATTTAGTGTTTTAAGTTACAAAGTTATTGTTCACAGGTCCGTGCATTTTCACAACCACAGGTTCTTACCGGGTTTGAGCTCCTTAAGCAGGTTTTATCTCTAAACAAATTGCCACACGTCTAACATTGGATATGCCACAGGTTCTTACCTGGTCTGAGATACTTAAGTAGGTTTTTGTATCATTGACCTCTCTACAAGTCTGAGATGCTACAAATGTAAGATTGAGCTGAAATTTAAGCTAAAAAGGGAGGTCACAACAAGCTTCAAGAATTTTGTCCAAAAGTTTGAATATGATAATATTTGTGTCCAAGAAAAAATCGATGATGTAGTTCTTAATCTAAACCAAACAAGAGTCCTTCAAATTATCGTCCTTCTTGGCTCCTACTTCCTTGAGATCCGAGTTCAATCTTTTTCTTGACCACATTGATGATAAATTGGAGGAATGCAAACTTGTATTTATACTTGTTCGATTCTATAACAAAGTTACCAATGAAACATGAACTATTACCTCAAAATGAGAACTCTAGCCCAAAATAACTCAAAAAACATGAAACAACACCCCAAAAACAAAAAGTGTGTATTCAAGAACACATTTTTTTCTTAGGGTCAAATTTCAACATTTTTTTAAATTATGCTAAAAACTAACTTTTTTCTTGAAAAAAGGATTGAAAAAACACCCTCGAAACAAAGTGTTGATGTTGAAATAACAAAAAAAAAAATTGGGTCACAATTTTGACACTTTTTAACAATGGAATTAAAGACAAAATATTAGGACTTTGAAAAGTCGTAAAATTTCAAAAATTTTAATACATGATGTTAAAGATAAAAACATCATGTCTCAAAGCCTTATAATTTCCAACAATTTTCGTCCATCTTGATATCTTCACTCTAAAAAACCCTAAAATTGTAATTGTTTTCAACCATAGCATTAAAAATAAAATATCATAACTCAAAAAAACCTTAATATTTTGACAAGTTTTCAACCATGGTTTTAAAAAACTTAAGTTTTTAACATATTTGAACCATTAAATTATGGACAAATTATATGACTAAAACAATTTTAAAAATGAACAAGTAAATGAAAGATTTATTATTCCAAGAGTAATTCTAATTTTAAAGGCTAAAAGTATACTTCTTTTCAAATCTTAGCCTAAGACAGCTTATTTATATTAATTTATTTTTATTTTAAGTTTATCATAGTAAGAACGATTTATTAAATATAATGCATTGAAATCACTCGATACAAAACACTTTGTTATGACGAATGAACACTTCTTTTCTTCTTCTTCTTCTTCTTTTTTCCCAGAAGGGAAAAAAACGTTGTTTTATAATATACAAATATCCAAAACAGTACATCATTCAAAAGATGAAAGTGTTGTGACAACACATCAATATAACGATCATCAATGGGAGCAAACAGAGGAATTAATAGCACATATCATCCACACCCATCATAATTGTCAGATACCATAAATAGTCTCATCAAAAGATAAGGAGGCACCCAAATATGCAAACTGAAATGAAGACAGACATGAAAATAGGAAAGCCTAGACCATATCATTAGTCCCTCCGGCACAGAGAGTGACGACATTAGGTCTCAAGGCATCAAAATAGCAAAAACCGCATAGCAGTAAGGACCATATTCAAGGAATAATAGGAAGCTCGTGGCCAAAGTGGATATAAACCAATTCTCCATCAGCTAATAGAATATACAGGCTCGCTTTTCATACAGTAGGCAGAAACAAGCTCGCTTGAAAATTATTCGCCATCATTCAACAGAATATACAGGCTCGCTTGTCATACAAAAGGTAGATACAGGCTCGCTTGAAAAGTAGAAAACAAAAAGTAAGAGGCTCACTTGATGGAGGAAACAGAAGGATTGAAAAATCAACAAAATCAAGGAATGGGAATTTTATTAGCCCATACAATCTTACCATCCTTGTACTGAGTCACCTGCATAAAACAATATACCAAACCAATACCATGTTTTGATAGCCTATCAGCCCTTGTATTGTTTTCCCTGAAAATGTGGAGTATAGGAGGGGATTTCATCAAAGTCCACAAATGTTTTGTTCTTATGAACCACCCATGACATCTCAAGGAGGAAATGAAAGAACGTCCCAATATGGCATCGATAATTATTTTGGAGTCACCATAGATGTGGACCCCAACCAAACCCAGGTTCCTTGCGGCCAACATCCCACACCAAAGAGCCATCAGTTCCGCTAAATTATTTGTGCCCAAACCCACATTCCAACATATATGGATTATCTTAGATTGTGATAGTTTGATCTAGGCCTCGCAACCCATCACCCCATCTAAACAAGCTCCATAAAAATAAAAATAAAAACTGCTGGGAGGGAGATGGGGTGGGGTCGAATTCTACTAGATCCATCGAATATTGAGACCTTGGGAGGATCCCTGTTGGAAATCCATCGCATAATAGCACCAAAGATGTGGGCGATGTTAATAGGCAAATCTTCAAAAATGGCGAGGTTCCTAGCAAGCCATATTTCCCAAATGAAGAAAAAAGGCAAAGACTGGTATTTTCCTTTCACACTATCCCATATGAGAGCCGCATCCAGAAAATCCACCGGGGTCCAAGATGTCTTAAGATGAAACAGACTGGATAGATTCCAAATATGTGAAACTCTGGGGCAAGTAAAAAATAAATGGTTAGTCGTTTCGCCATTTTGTAGACAAAATACACACCTACCAAGGTCGTAAAGACCCCTCCCATTGAGGCCTTCCCATGTGAGAATCTTTCTTTTCCAAACCAGCCATCCAAATAGCAGGATTTGAGTAGGGATATTCCTATACCAGAAACATTCAAAACCGGAAGACATGAATTCTAGAGTGGCAAAAGTGTTAACGTTGAAGTAAATGTTTTTTACCATCGGGGCATTGTTTTTCATTATACCGGCCCACACAATTTTATCCCCATCATGATTGAGGCATAAACCTACCACCTGAATCATTCCTTTGTACGCTGACCATTCCATAGCATCCTGGCCTAAGAGGCCCCTCTGCGAGGCCAATTTGAGAATCGGTGCACGATGATCCCAAGGAAGAATCACCTAAGAAAAATAAATGATCCCTCTGAGCGTCAATTGGTGAAGCATCCCAGTAGAAAAGAACGGGACTTCTGATAAACCGCATATTTTATCACCATTAAGTAGAATGGATTATCCATTCCCAAATCGCCAGGCCAAGCTGTCTGCAAATATGTGCAATATCTTCTGGAAGCCAAGACAGATAACAGACTTGGATCTGGGAAAAAATAATTGTTGGCAATATATAAGGCCCATGGGATCGACCAATAAGTATTTGCAAGCAATGATTTGAGGCCAAATACCACTGTGATTTATAGCACGCCATAGAGATTTAGTGAGTAGAGCTGAATTGAAGGCCCAGGTGTTTAAAATACCCCATCCACCCATATTTTTCGGGTAGAACATAATTTCGAGCTTGCAGAGGTGATGCTTCTTCGTCAGATGAGTCCCACCCCATAACAAACGTGCAATGATGGAGTTGATCTGTGTGACTATATTCTCCGACAGGTAGAAGAGATGACCCCAAAAGACAATGATCTGAGCCAGGACCGCCTGAATCAAGACATATCGACCCCCCAGTGACAGCCATTTATGAGTCCACTTAGTGATTTTTATTTTGAATTTGTCAATAAGCCAATTCCAATCTTTCACCTTGTAACCACATGGTTTAATCCTGAAACCGAGATAAATAAATCCTTCTGTTGCCGGTATTTTTTGTACACCCAGAAAATTGGCAATAAAAGGGATTTCCCCCTCATCCCCAAATTCATATATGATTAAGGATTTAGCCTTATTGATACATAATCCGGAAGCAGCGGCAAAATGGATAAGTAAATAGTGGATGTAGAACCAATGGTTTCTATTGAGACTCCCAAATATAAGAAAATCGTCCACAAATAAGGAATGAGATACACTTACTGAATTGGAGAAAGAGAACCCATCGATGTAGCCCGCATGGTAAGCCATATTGATAAGGTTTCTAAACCCATCCATGATCAGAATAAAGATCAAGGGAGACAACGTGCATCCCTGTCGAAGACCTCGTCAAGTGCCAAAGAAAGAGGTAGGCATTCCATTAATAATAACAACATACTTGACTGATGTGATACATCCCATAATCCATCAAATGGGACCAATGTGAACGCCAGCCTTCAGAAGCAATAGACAAATATAAGACCAGTCAGCGTTGTCATATGCTTTTAGGAGATCAATTTTTAAAATGAGAGCCTCATTTTTTCCAATGTGCATGGAGTGCATCACTTCCTGGGCAATAGCAATAACATCATGTATAGAGCGACCCTTCAGAAAACCACATTGTTCCTGTGAAACAGTGACTGACAGAGTCTGTCTGATCCGGTTGGCTATGATTATTTTATGATATTTTATAAATAATATTGCACAGGGCAACCGGTCTAAAGTCCATGAATGTCACAGGATCAGAGGATTTAGGGATCAGAGCCAAAAAGGTGGAGTTAATATTTGATGGAATATGCCCCAAGATCTGACCTTGTTCAACAATAAGGGTGATCTCATCAGCCATAATATCAATAAAGTGATTATAAAACTTCGCTGGCCATCCATCCGGCCCTGGGCACTTATCGTTGGCAAACGACTTTAAAGTTGAAATCACTTCCCCTTTTGTGACAACAACCCATAAAACTCTGTTGGCCTCTTCATCAAACATATTTGGAACATGTTGGAGTACCCATTGTTGACAACCTGGGTCAATGTCACTGTCAAATTTATAGAAAGCCGAGAAATGGTTGAAAGCCTCAACCAAACTCTCCTGAGTAGCAGTAGCAAAAATCCCATCCTCTCTTTGAATATGCCAAATAGTATTCTTATTACTTCTTTCATTTGCACATTTATGGAAAAATTTTGTATTTAAATCACCTTCCTTTAGCCAATTGATCATGTGTTTCAATTTCCAAGTTAGTTCTTCAATCCTCAAGATTTATAACTTTCGGTTCTGTAGATTGCCAATTTGTTTGTAAGTCTCCTGATCGGGAGCTTTTGTAGCAAAATCAGCATGAAGACTACATAGATTTTCATTTATGCTTTTAAGTTCTAAACGAAGACCCTCTTTCTTTTTTATTTCCCACTCTTTTGTCAACCCTTTGATTTTTTGTATCTTATTATGGAAATTTTCCCATCCGAATGATCCCACTGAAGGAGAATTTTCATTCTAGCATTTTCGAACAAGCAAATTGTATTATGGATCCTGAAGCCAAGCTCGATTAAACTTAAAGGGGATCGCCCTTCTCATCAATTCCTCCCGCCATGTTAGATATATGGGCATATGATCAGATATCTCCGAGATTATAACCTCGGATCTTACCTATCCAAACAGAGAAATAATTGAAGTACTCACCAACACTCTATCAAGTCTTTTACCACTATACTCCCCCTCCGCCTGATGATTAGTCCATGGAGGAATGACGGGAAAGGGTCTGATATCTTTGAGCATAGTCGTCTCCAAAATCGATCCAATATGGGCTGCCATTGGATCCCGCCTTGCTTTCACACCCCAAGATTCATCCAAGAAGAGAGTGGTATTGTAGTCACCTATGACCATGAGGTTGTCTAAATTGAGAATGCTCGATCTGCTTATTCAATCTCAAAAAGACGCTCTGCCATGACACGAAGCGTATAGATTTATGATGTTGAATATGCGCTGTTGACCCCTTATACTGCTGGACAAAATAATACCCCCGAAGAAACTGAATGCACGAAATCTGGCAAAATTTGGGTTCCATATAACCAGCAAACCGCCAGCATGACCATCCGCTTGCACAACATTCACGTTCCATCCAGGGCATATAGACAACGCAATGCCGATAGCCTTATTCCTGTTACATAGAGTCTCTTGTAGAAGCACAATATCCGGATTCGTCTAGTGAAGCAATTCTCTTAAGTGTTGATGTTTATAGGGGTCGCCTATACCCCTCATATTCAATGATATAATGTGAGTCATTTGTTAACCACCGGAGGGTAGCTTTCTCTAAGCGCCCTTAGATCCTTTGGAGCAGAAATTGGCACATCCATAAGATCCAGTAGTTCATCACGGAAAAGAGATTTTGTCTTAAGCCTACCTCTGAAATGTCGGGACCTGGACTTAGAATTTTTCCTCACCGTAATATTATTTCCCGATACAGGTGAGATGACAACATCCGCATCTTTAGGGATATTATATAAAACAGTCAGGGCAGCCAGGTCAAGAGTTGGATTACCAAGAAGGGAGTCGATATCGCTTCCAACCGTATTTTTAGGAGAGTCAGAGTTATCCAAAGCCTCATTCATAAGTGGGGAGGGAGGTGAGGGTGGAGGAGATGTCCACTCAAGAGGAGGCATAAATGGAGAGGTATATAGAGGCTCAGCAGGGGAGTGGGTCGGGAGGGGGACGTCGGGAGACCTTGTGAACAATGTGCGAGTCGGGGGAGGTGATGGGAGACACAGACAAAAATGGGATTTTTTTGGCAGGACCATCCAAGCAGACGGCCTGTTCATCAATAGAAAAGGGTTGATTACTAACCATCAAAGGCCCCGAATCAAACTGAAGCAACAATACATTTTTTTGGACAGACCCCTCCATACGATCAAACGACTCATAGTTAGACAAGGAAACATTAATTCCGATTGAAGGGTCCGTCTCAGATTGAGGCACAAAATCATTTCCAGGGGGGATAGATTTTTTTTCGATAAGAGCACTAGCAGAGGCATATAATTCGTCATCAAAAGCCGAAATATTTGAGTTACCTGAATGGGGGACTGCCATTTGGCCGATTGAAGCCACCTTACTTCTTGCGCCATGAGAATTCATATTCTCAAACCGATTGCTTTTGGTCTGCATCGGGCAACTTGCATTTAAATGGCCAGTATGATGACAAATAAGGCATCGGAAGGGAACTCCCCAGTAATCGACCCTTTTCCGATGTCTTCACATTCCCCACAACAAATCGACGTCCCCAGGCAGGCCGCCCAAAAAATAAACTTCAACTAATATCCATGCAATGCGCTTGTCGCTGGCCCCCAGAATACTAGGATCGATATACTTTGTGTAGCCGATGGAATTTCCAATAACCCTTAATGCCTTGAGCGTCCAAAATTCCAGTGGGAGGCCCGGGAGCTTAACCCACACAGTTTTATTCTTTAGCGCCTCCATGATCGGGTTAAAGCTGAGGTACCAGGGTAGAAGCTGTAGGAAGCTCTTCCCTCGAACCCAAGGCTTATTTACAATCAGGGCAACATCATTTTCATGCATGAAGTGAATGCTAAACCAATTATTGAGAAGTAAGCTAACCTTCGGCGTGTAGACCATAATAGGACTCCAGATTTTCTTGGCCCATTCCATCATATCCACCTCGCTACCATTTGCAAACATCCAATGTCCAACGAGATCCCACTTCTGAAGACTAGTGACCCTACCTAAGAGGTCATCATATTCCATCACCGCCTCTTTGACCTCCATATTCGACTTGTAGCAGGAGAACTATGATTGCTTCTTCCTGCGTCTTCTCCGACGATTAGCACCTGGTAACACACCTCCTTGATTACTTTCAGCAGGGTGACGCCTCCTATCACCGAAACCCGGGGGAGCAAATGTCGACTGCGTGATCAAACTAGCCTCCACTTCAAATTATTTTTGCCAGCGTTGTTCCGCAGCCACAGCGGCAGCAATCATAGCCTCTTGAGCTGAAGTGTCAGAGGACAGAACATCAAGACCGTCAGCCATAATTATAGGGCACTCGGATGCTGACGTCAACCAACAGAGAAGACTAGTCGAACAAGGAAAAGGTCTCGTCTAGTAAAGAGTTTAGGTCACCGAGACACACTGTCGTCGAAAGATATAGGCAAATGTACAGACATAAAGAATGTACACCAACCACGATAAAGACTCCAACCACTCCCAGCCTATGGATAATAGAAATTTCAGAGCATTTCCTCGCTCTTTGAACCATAAGAGATCCACAAATAATAAAAAAAGCAGGTTCCTTACGTCCTTTGACAGTCCATAAATGGCAACCGTCACCTGGATGTATCACCACCAGCGCAATACCCATCGCGTGGATAAAATACCTAGATGTGCTAAGTCATCCTGCCCCAAGTCATAACACAAAAAACAAAAACTAATAGTGGAATCCCTATAGTTGACATGGAGAGTAGATCACACTCAATCTATCCCGTCAAATTCAAAATTACCGGTGAAATAAAAACGTTCAAAAAAAAGGTGGCGAGAAAAAGTCCCTGGAAAAACCAGTCCTGCTAAAAATGAGAGATTTAGAAATGGCAGCAACAACAACACACACACCCAGGGCACTTCCACCACCTTGAATAGATTCAGAAGCCAAAATTTTTGAAGGGTTTGGATACAATAAACGAGTCCACCCATTTACAGCATAGAAAGTACCACTTTAATGGCCATTTACCAGCTTGGGGTTCCAAATCAGACGATGAAGCTTGTGATAGGCCACTATATTCGTGGTTTAACATTAGACTTGAAGCGAGTGTTGTATATTGCCACTAATAACCAAATAGCAGTGCACATTAAGGAGAAGATCATAAATACTTCAGCCACTTCTGATGGCCTCATGAAATACAATAGGCCGAATAAGAGCAACTCAAGAGTCAAACCAACCCTAAACAGTCTATTCTTAGTACCCAAAGGAGGGAAACAGTCATGGCAACCCTCTTAGATTACCACTATAGTAAGACAAACAAAACATTCAGACAAAAACGTATCCCTGTCACCCCAAGAATACCCAAAGGGGATAAAACGAGAAACAATAGATCTTGTATTCGGACCGTGAAACTTCATTCCTCACATTTGTCAACCCTAATAACCCAACATCCCCGATGAATGAACACTTTTACAAAACAAACGAATTTATATGTGATTTTGGAGTTTTTGATACTCTTTGCATTTTTTTATTTTTTTTAAATCTCTATTGCAAATTGTTTTTTAAAACCTATATTTCCTTATTGAGAAATATATATATTTTAATTTTATTTCTCATATATAATACTAATAATAATAATAACTTAATATTAACTTATATTTCTTTCGAATTTAATAAGTCGAAACTAATAAACATATTAAAGATTATGCAAAAAAATTGTCATTTCGAGAATCCTATCAACTACTAAGGAAGTACACCATCAACAAAAAATTGTTCTCATAAACTTATTACTTCTACATATTTTTTATTTTGACAAATATATCCAATCAAATATATTGAGAATATGAAAACATTGCAAAAATAAAAAATAAAAATAAAACACAATAAAAACACAATAAATTAAAAAAGATAATAATAAGTAAATAAAAATATAACAATACATAGCGCAATACTCCTCACAAGTACTCAGTACTATCTCCAAAAGTTACACACAAACTAGCTCATTAACAAGCTGTTCAAACTCTTCCACCGCTTTTGCTCTGCCTACTGCTAGTAATCGTAAGGATTACGATGAGATCTAAGCTCAACTTACCAGTTTCAACTACGTTAGCCTTTATTGGCAATCTCTCTAATGCTTGTGCAGGTTGCAACTGTAGAATACAACAATACATAGCAATAATACATCTACAAGTACCAAGACTATTCTCTAAAAGTTAAGCACACAACCAGTCGCTTTTGAATGTTACTGTTCATTTGGAGCAGGTTTGTCGCTTTCACCGTGTCGGTAAAGTGATTACGGATGATTCAAGTTCAATCCTACTAGTTTAACTACGTAACTTTGCTGTACCCCAATGTTGAAAACTATAATAACTATCACAATTAATAGCAAACCGCTTTTTCACCTATCTTTCCACTGCTCACCGAATCGTCCATGCACCGGTGTTAACTGCTGTGTTCTTTAGTTGAATAATGAGTTAATAATTAGTGAATTAAATAATATTTAATTCACACCACTCATCTCTAGTGTATTAGCCAGTTAAACTAAATAAAACTAGTTCAACTAAGTTAACCCGAACACAACTCCATCAACTCCTCAATCAACTCCACCAAAACTCTACCACATGATTCTAACCGAAGTCAACCATGCAATAGCTCAACCAAACCCCTAGGAATAGCGTAATTCCTTTGTCAGCTGCATGGGCCACATCCGTAGCTCAAACTGAAGTGCGCCAAGAGAATAGGATAATGTTTATAGTCCAAATATTATTAAGAGCAAATAATAGTTGACTGTTCTATTTTTAGCCCAACAGTCTAAAAATAGAAACCGCCCAATGTCTAGAAATAGAGGTCCATCTATTTTTACCAACTCGACCAATCATCCAAGAATAGCATCCTGCAACTCCTAGACCTTGCTCCATATGTCTAAAAATAGACATAGTCTAAAACAAACTTTGCGCCAAAAATAGCCTACGGGCCCACTTAGTGAAGGCAACTTCATTTCACTAAGCTCCATCATCTTGTTGCATTTTCAACACTCCCTCTCAACAAGATATGGATTATCTGCAACCCCTATCCTGCCTCTGTGGAACTCGAATTTGCTCCTGGTGAGCGCCTTCGTCGAGATATCAGCATCCTGATCCTCCGTGGGAATATATGAAAGTAACATGATCCTTCGCTGAACACAGTCTCTGATATGATGGTAACTGATGTCGATGTGTTTGGATCTATCATGAAATACTGGATTAACCGAGAGCTTGATGCAGCTCTGGTTATCACAATAAATCACAGTAGGCTCCAAGTGTGACCTGAACAACCCGACCAGGATCTTTCTCATCCATATGGCCTCGCATGCAGCCAAGTTTGCTGCCATGTACTCGACCTCCGCGGAACTGAGTGCTACGGATCTCTGCTTCCTGCTGTACCAAGAAATTGCTGTCGACAACCATGAGTTATGGTAAAATAATACAACACAAGATGTTACTAATCATTTTACATTTGACCTATTAATGTCTTACAATGCATTAGTGTAAAAGCATCAGAAAAATGAAGAACCATAAAGAAAGAAGGTAATTATGCATTGTAGTTAACGGACTTCCATTGTAACTGTTTACAACGTTTTCCATCCACATCAACAAGTCAATCCAAATTAAGTTTTGTACCTATAACCAAAGACATCACTCAGTAGTGTAATAATGATAAGTGCAATTGAACTTGAAATAGTTTGATGGGGTCATGACATTAGAATCATGCAATAAGATATAAGAATTTCCATGACATTACAGGGTCATGTTTTGAAACCAATCACTATGATGGGCACTTTAATACCAAGACAAACCTCCAAGCTAAACTTGTTCTAGCATGAATCCTAAGGTCATAGTGTCAGTTGATATCTAACTATTTTTTGAATCAAACAACCCTATTTAGGAGTTGTTGGTCACTGACTAATGCCTTCCAATTGGAAAAAAATCCCTTGGACATGCTTTAAGGTGTACCTTTTATCGACATTGGGTGATTTTTCTTCGAGGACAATTTACTCACATTTTAGGGATTCCTATTGTGAAGGAAAATATTTTCATCGTAAAATTGTATATGTTTTTAGCTCTTTGCTAGCTCCATTAAGTAACTCTTCAACAATAAGCACAATTATTTTTTCTTCGTCATCACCTACCATTGATGCCTCTTGAAGCTTCAGACAATCCACAATAAAAATCAAATGAATGCCCATGTAGGTTCAAAATTCAAACGTTTAACATATTCTATCTAAATTACTCAATGTTAGTACAAAAGTTATATCTAAGGGCTTGATCTCCCTATCATTGTCATAAAAGTGTTACTTTTAAATGTAAACCCAAACTTTGTCTCCTATATGCAATTTGATTATCTCCACAGTGTTGATCATGTGAGGCAAATGAGCTTTTACTAACTCCCATGCAAAGCTTTTTGACCTTGCTCATGGATCTCGCCAATGTGGTATATAAAACCATCACATGCTCATGTGTAGGGACTCACTTTAGCATTTCCTCAACATTAAGGTGCAAAATGACTAATGGATACTTACAAAAAAAACCAAAGCATGCTTCAAAGGTTGAATTATCCATGACATTATGTATTATGCACTAGTAATTTTGCTACATATGTAAGATGTTGTAATCCTACGTGCTCTAGATATTTGTGATTAAAAATATTGAATGATTTATTTGCTTCATTATATATAGAAGGAAATAATTCTCTTCAATTCACAGTCCATAAATCCTTTAAGCACATTCCAAATGTAATTGAGATATTTATTATCTCTATCGTAAACGACAAAATTGTGGGGCAAAGTGTGCACATGCGAGTGTATTTTTTAAGGATTCAAATATTGCATCGGTGTATAGTATTTAGCGGCCCTTTAAATTCAACTCGATGTGGTTAGACGAGCCTGATTTCCAGAAATTGGTATACCAGTCATGGACATTCCCAGTTTGTCTGATCAATGACAATCATATACTAAGGATTAGGGACAAACTTAAGCGATTGAAAATTGAAGCCAAGATATGGATATACAATCGAAGAATTGTTCTCAGACAAGAAATTTAATTTATAGAATAAGAAATTGCTTGTCTAGTGGACCTGATCGCTCCTGAACTTTTCTCTGATTTCCAATCGCGAGAAATCTTGAATCTGTTGATGAAGAAGGATAAAATCCTCAAATTCAGGAAGAGGAATGGTGATAAAAAAATAGGTTGGCATGGATAAAGTGCGGTGATCGGAACACTAACTTCTTTCATAGAGAAGCAACCAAAATAAATCATATAAATTCCAAATGGGCCATAAAAGATGAATTTGGGCATATCCATACCTCTACCAAGGATATAAAAAGGGAGGCATTTCAGTTTTCCAGAGATCAATTAATGGAAAGAGAGGAAGACTACATGACAAAGAAACTGAGGTTTTTTAATATGTTTCCAGCGATGGTCAATGATGACACTTCACTGATGGACACACCAATGTCGGAGGAAGAGTTGCTCCAAATAATCAAGGAGATGGCCAACGACAATAGCCATGCGCCTGATGGTTGGCCTATTTACTTCTTCTTGTTCTTTTTCGAGCTGATGCCATTGGAACTGGTTAGTACGGTGAAGGTGGTTAGATATTCCATGCACATTCCAGTTGTTTTTAACTCTAATTTCCTCACCCTCATCCCTAAGAAAAAAGACTTTATCTTTCTCTAATTATAGACCTATTTCTTTATATAATTCGTTATATAAAATGATGTCTAAAATCCTTGCTAATAGAGTCAAAAAGATTATCTCACCTCATATTTCTTTGGAGCAGTTTGGTTTCTTTTCAAATAGGAGGATACAAGATGTTGTCACCATTGCTCAAGAGTGCATTCACTTGGTAAAAACAAAGAAGCTAAAAGCATGCCTCATGAATATTGACCTCCACAGGGCATATTATTGTGTGGATTGGGGGTTTCTCTCAACGATTTTATACAAAATTGGTTTTCAGCATAAACATGTACTATGGATTATGGCTTGTTTATCAATAACTTATATGGTTGTCCTCATAAAAAATGAGCTAACTCAATTCTTCAAAATTTGAAGGAGCCTCATACAAGGATGTGCCTTGTCTCCCCTCCTTTCCATCCTTATTATGGATGTCTTCAGTAGAGAAATTAATTCCAAGTCCGCAGAGGGAGCTATTTCGGGATGTGGGATCTCTAGTGGCTACAATATTACTCACCTTATGTTCGTCGATGACATCCTGTGCTCCGGGTGGACAAAATTTTTGTGTAGTGATCCTAGGATATTCGAATATTTCAGCAAGGTTTCGCATCTACCTATCAACAAATATAAAGCAAACTTAATTACAGATGACGAGGAAGCACCAAAGACACTCTGGATCACAATTTTTTTTGGGGTCAAAATACATTATATGTTTAAAGGTTTCAAATATCTTGAATGCCATTTAAAGCCATGTAAGTATATTGTTTTTTATTGGGAATGGCTCATCACTAAATTTAAAAAGATATTGACCAATTGGGATGAGAGATGGCTTACGCTCGGAGGTAGAATCATTACGATTAAGAAATTCTTTCTTAGCATTCCAGTATTTTGGATGCACCTGTTTAATATCCCCCAAACTATCATTAACAAAATTGATTCTATTATAGCCAAATTCTTATGGTCTAGTTCTGGTGCAGGCAAAAAGATTCATCTATTTGGTTTGAAGTCTATTGCGAGGCCCATTAAGTTTGCAGGTTGGGGCATCATAGACTACCAGAGATTTAATGTGGCTCTATTGGGATCAAATATTTGTAGAATTTTCTATGAGAGGGGTTTGTGGCAAAGCATAATGTTTGGAAAATACATTTAGCAGATGGATCTGGAGGAGTAGGTTGTTGCAGGGGCTCCATCAGGTGCCAGAGCATCGATAATTTCGAGAAGCCCAAACATGCAATTTTGTGGCTTTGTAGTAATCTATGTTGGATGGTTTGCGATGGTCTAAAAAACAAAGTAGGATTGGAGGCCATAAAAGGATTTACAAGCAGTCAACTCCTACCAATTTCTGTCATCAATATTCTTAACATGTAGGGGATAAACACACTTGCTAGCCTTTAGGAGAGGTCTCGTCCTACCTGTGTAGCTCTTGCTTGGACACATGCATGGAAGATTGGAATTCCGATGGATTTTATGGCAGATTGGGAAGCTTATCACAACCCACTTTTCATGGCTAGCATATGCCTTTCCTAGTGATAGGATAAGCTTGTGTGGGGCGGTCATATTGGGAATGACAAGATTCATGTTAAGTAAGTGTATGACCATATTACATCAACCTCCCAATCGTTGCCCTAATTGGATAGCAGTTATCAGCTGTGGAAGTGGGAAGCCCCTTTAAAGATTAAATGTTTCTTGTGGTTAGTCATCCATAATCACATTTTGACATGGGAGAATTTTCATAGGAAAGGGTGTGTGGGACCTGGTAGATGCACTTTGTGTGGGATGGACTTAGAGGATTGCAAACACTTATTTTTTATGTGTATCTTTGTTGTTGCGATTTGGGAGGAGGTTTCTACACCCTTAGGAGTATTTATCATCAGATATTTCTCATCTATTCATGATTATATTAGTCAATGGAACCTTTGAGCGAAATCCCATAGGAAATTCCCTCTTTGCGTCCTGTGGGGTACATGGATAGCTATAAATGCACAAATATTTGAAGGAAATTCTCTTGATATAAAGGTTGTTGCCCTGGGAATAGTGGACTATTTTCAAGAAATTGGACCCTGGGTCCCAAAGGCCTCGCATCAATCCATGTCTCTCGTCGATCTGGATGGCATATTTCCTATCTTCTCATTTGAGGATGCTTCCACTAACGGGGGACGTGGATGTGGAGTTTCTCTTCATATTGACTCATCAATGCATTAACATTTTCTCTAGTTTGGTGGTAGTGGCAATGATTGTAGATATGAATTGATCGTGTTATGGGGTGATCTCCATTGCTTGTTGTGGCTCGATATTGACAATATCCTGATCATTAGTGACTCCCTCTCTATGATCAATTGGGTCCAAGGGCGGTGTACTCTCGAGGTTCCTTCTCTTTGCAATTAGATGCAACAAATTCCGGATATGGTGTCCACTTTCACAGAGGTTTGTTTCCGGCATGTCTATAGGGAACAAAATGTGGAGGCAAATGGGCTCTCTAAACGTGGTATCTCACTTTGTCATGGTTTCATGTTTTTTTTTTTCCTCCAATGGTAGTAGTTGTGGTATGGTATCTTTTGAGATTGAATCTCAACTCACACAACTAATTTTTGGTTTTTTCACGATTGGCTTTTGATTGATGTTATTGATATTTGTAGGCCTTCCACTGTTTTATGAGTCTAGCCACTTCTCTTATGACAGGTTTTGATTTTAGTGTTGGCACATTTAGTCCTTTATTTATTACTGCACTAGTTGCTAGCATTTGTGATAAATGTTAGTCATGTATCACGATATGTAATAGAAACACGACCATGTAAAACTATCTTTTTATGAATGAAAGTTCATTCTTTTTCTTCTAAAAAAAATTAGTTTTTCAAGGTCTATGTGTGTAAATATTCAATTAAAAAGGAAAAAAACATATCCTTTACTACAAATACTTCTAGATTTTTGGTGAATGTTATCAATTTGATCATATTTATGTGAAAAATAGGCAAATCCTTAACTAACTGGATTTTTTTTTTAAATGGCTAAAATAGCCAATTGGCAAAATTTTCCCCTAAAAGATGCCCTAGCCGATACATTATCAATGAGTAATTGCATTTACCATTGTGCTTAAATTGCATTTTACAAGGTATCATCATGGTAATTTTGTTGAAGAATTTCATTTCTACCATCAAATAGTCATTGCCCATATTGGATGTCAAAACACCAAAGAAATCCATTGAAACTGAATTCCATGCTCTACTTAAGTGTAATTTGAAGATTCACGATCTCCAGGTGCATATCAAGTCCAAGTTTATGTAGGTATTTGATAGCTTAACTTGACTGCTGGTATGAATACACACTCCAAAGCTTCACAATCTCAAGGTGCACATCAAACCCAAGTTTAGATGGGTCTATGGTGGTTCAACTCAACTACCAATGGAGAATGTAAAACTTTGAAACTTCTAATTCCATACTAGACCAATATTTAAATGAGTTTATACAAGTTTAACCTTATCTTCTTGGTAACACTATAGATTTAATTGTAACACATCACTTGAAGATCATAAGACTTGTGAGTGGAAATTCATTTGTAGTTAATCAAACCCAAGAATACATGTAAGAGTGGTCATCAAGGAAAAGCTTAGATGTGGGGAGCAAGAGGAGACTAAATATTATGATTTTTTGAATGGGAAGGAGCTAGGAAACTTCTAGCAAATTTATTTTATGCAACTAGTGCCAATTTATTTTTATGTTAAAAATATGTGATTTCAAAGAGAAGAGAATCATGTTTTTGTTTTTTGTTTTTGGTTTTTGTTTTTTGTTTGTTTTAATATGAAATACATAGACATGTCAAGGTGTTGTGATTTCAAAGGAACTCCATCATCAAAACCACATATGTTTATCACAAGTCCTGCCCCTTTAAGGATATGTTGTTAAAGGGATAGCCTTTTACAACATATTTTCTATCAAGACCTCACCCACTTGACGTTTATTTATTTATTTGTTCCTAAAGGCACATTGAATTTTGGTGGGTGGTGTTGGGCCCCTATAATACTAGTGTAGTCCCATATTGTTATTGTTAGTGTAGTCCCCTTATTGTTATTGTTGCACCCATGTAGTCCCCATATTGTTGTTATTATGCCCCATAGAAGCCCACTATTGCTATTGTTGTTCCCTTACATTATTATCGTTATGTAGGCTCTGATTATATTGTGACCCCTTAGAATCCATTACATAGAAAGGAGGTTTTGTCATTTGAATCATCCAAGAATTGTTCATTTATGTGATGTAAAGGAGGTTTCCCCATAGAAGAGACTATTTTCAAGTTGTTGATCTATATTTTCTTCTATTTTGTGAGTTGGTTCCATAACATTTGGTATAAGAGATGTGGGATCTATGGCTTCGCTTCTTCAAACAAGTCATCTTGGAATTTTCGTTATATATATATATATATATATTTTTTTTTTTTTTTAACGATCTTCAAAATCCAAAATTTTGACCGCGTAGAGCCGAAATATTGATGAAAATTGTGTAAAATTTTCATATTTTGGTTCCCTATATTTTTTAAGATATGATCTGGGGAAGTTAGGGTTTTTGCACGCTCCAAAATTCAGTCTCAAATAGGTGACCCAGGGAAAATCATCACAACTTTCATTTCAGACATCTGATTTGAATTTTGTAAGAAGTGGCTGAAAGTGCACAGACTATAGTTTTTCCTGTAGCAATTTCAGGGCCGAAGATAGAAACAGTGACACGTGGAACACTGTACAAGTTCGCTCTACTGAACAAGTCTATAATCTAGTCATAGTGGGAGATCGGTCATAACTCTTTTTTGAAGACTCCAATTTCGGTCTAACTTATGGGGTTGGAAAGAAGACTTAGAGGGCTACCACAAGATGAAATTTCAGACCTTGGAGATTCGAAATTACAGAGATACAATAAATTCAATATCAATCTCCTATAAAGGAAGAAAAAGGTGTGTATTCTTTTTTAAATCTCCATAAGTTTTATTTGAAAAAACAATTTGAAGTGATTCAAGGGGCATAGTGAAGCACAAATATCATTTTTTGATTAAAAAATGACTGAAATAAATAAAATGGAAACACCTAGTAAGCAATCATAAATCTCTACTATTAGGCATGAAGAAGAGGAAGAAATGCAACATGATATATCAAAATTACGAGACCAAGTGCAACAAATTTCGCTCTTGCAAAGAGTAACCAAAAATAAAATGGAAGCTAAAATGGATGGTTTGAAGAATGATTTAAAATAAAACATGGAAGGTTTGAAGGATGGAATGGAAGCAAAAATGAAAGGCAACATGGGATATTTGAAGAATGGTTTAAAAGAAAACATGGAAGGTGTTAGGGTCCTATAATAATAGGGTTCATAAAATTTTGAATTGACTTTGATAGTCTTGTAAATATGTACATACCTTGCTTTCTGCAAGTTGTTTTCCCATATTTTGAAAAAATGAAAAATAATAAAAATCCAAAAAGATGATAAAAAGTCCTAAAAGAAAGATCAAAGGACTTAGAAAAATATAGACCCCAAAAGAAAAAGAAATAAGACCTCAAAGTGAGCAAGTACAAATGCCACTACTTTACTTTTATTGCAAGAATAATGATTATGTGCAGAGTGTCAATAAATGCCATAATCCATGATCAGTTAAACAGTTTAATCTTAACTTTTCATGCTTTCAATTTCTTGTTTTAGATAGAGAATAAAGATTTGTCAAACAATTTAAACTTGAAAAATCAGTAGATAGGTAGAGGATAATGAGGAGCTCAACAATTTAATCTGAGCCCTCAGATGAAATAAGGTTGATTTAGATAGTTTTATGCTTTGAAAGAAAGATGTTTTAAAGGTTGCAAACCTAAATGCACCTACAAAAATGAAGAAAAAATGTTAGAAATAAAGTTGGGTAGATAGAAAGCAGTTGAGAAATCATGTAATAAAGCATCATCGAGAAAAAATCACTAATTTCCCCTCCCCTACAAGTATTCAGTGTTCTAAACTATCAGTAAAAAAGGCTCAGAGCATTTCTCCGACTTTTGTTGGGACCAGACCCAAGGCTTGATGACTGGTTAGTTAAAAATATTGAATTCCTACGTTAAACCCTCATTCATCAGCATTTACTCCTCATTCATACATCTTAATCCATTTTCGTAAGTGAAGACATATTTTTACTTAGTAAAATTGAAACCCTAAAATAATTAACTTCATTCCCTTCAAAATCATTCATAAAACCCTCAAAGAGCATTTATCCTAAGTATAAGTGAAGTAATACAACAAAGATGAGCAATGTTTTTTTTTTACACTTTACTTAGAGATTAACATGTGTTTTATTTCCACTTCACTACCCTTTTTCATATTAACACCTAACTTAGTGTATTAAAACCCTAACTACACCCTCCCGTAGTTATTAATTCCCTTATATTTAAAATAACCCCCTAAAACCCACTATTTTAAGTTCAGACCAAGGTTTAATATCCCCATGTGCGCAAAATAAAAAACCCTGTCCAATAAACCCATTCGTCTAAACCTATCTATAAAATTAATCCCGCCCCTATAGTTTGACAATTGTATAAGTTGATAAAACTATATAATATAATACCACGCCTGTATATGTATTATTGAAACATTTCACAAATGTTTTAAATAAAAACATTACTCCCTGCCCATTTTTCATAAATACTCGAAACTTTAAAACTTTATTAAAACATATTTTTATAAAGTTTAAAGTCATTTAACCCACCACATATTATACAAAGCCTAAGGTTTAAAAACCTTGTTCAAGTGCCTTTGTTATAAATGTTTTATGCCGCATATGTAAACACCTGGTCCCACTCCCATTCCAATGCAACTCCCAAACGAATCTAGACCCTTCGCATTAATCCCCCAAACTCGATGGCACAGATACAATATCGCGTGGAAAAGATGCGCGATCCCCCGAGCTCCAAAGCTGCGCGAAATGGGTGGTTTAGCTATTCCTCTCTCCTCCATGTTGATGATTCTTATTCGATCGCGTGGGTTAAGCACGATACCGCTTACCACCAAATTTCCGCGTGATAACCATTGGTTTTTTATCCGATTGAATCCTGAAACCGTTGCTCATACATGACGTGAAAATCATTCAATGCAGAAATAATGTAACCAATATACATACAATACATTATAAATGTATTCGTTTCATATCTTTCTTCTGCATTTAACCTATGCTCGTGCCTTCCCGACTGTAAAAGCACCATTTTCCGACATTTTCATGCCTAGAAGCCTGCATAAGTTTCCGTGCAAACCATTGAAGACTGTTGAGGAGTTTTTAGTTGCTCCAGAAAACCTATAGAAGTTATCAATTCAGTCAAAACCTCAGAAATTGTTCCAAAGCCCAATACCTACATATTAAAGGTATTTTTCTAAAAATTGAACCTGCAATCTATTTAAAAGACCTTTAAAGAAAAAAAACACACTTAGAACTTTAGAAATCAATTGAAAGAAAATGCCAAAAAGCCCAAAAAAAGGCCAGACCCTCTCAAAATTTTCACGGAAACCCTGTTTCTCTGCTATGCACAATTTTTCAAGAAATTTGTGAGTTTTTCACAATTTATGAACTTTTTCAAGCTTAAATCAAACAAGAAAACCTCTGCAGGTTTCCTAAGCCTTTGTAACCTTTTTCAAAAGAGTTTTTAGCCCAAGTTTCCATTAAAATACTCAAGAAACCCTTGTTTCTTGTTTTAAACTAGTTAAAAGCCTATAAAACTCTTTCACTGACCTAATTGAGAAGAAAGCCCAAAGAAAAAAGCTATACTTTGCCAAATTTGTCCAATAAACCCTCTGCTAAAGTAAATTGCTTCTACAAACTGTTTAAACTTGCAAAAGTAGATCAAAATACCTAAAAAGCAGAGTGCAAGCAAGCCTGAAGCTTCTAAAGTGCCTAAACCAACCCTTGCCATGACTTTAAATATTGTTGTTGTTGTAAATCCTTTGCAACCCCCAGTAATTGATATTGAACACATCCCACTAGCTGATACTGATTACAAGATAGCAAATCCCATTGTTGAATTTAACCTGCTAGATATCTATAACTGGTGCTATGAGAAGTCTTTAGATGATCAAGAAGAGGTCCATATTTGGGAATCCCATTTGCCCAAATATGTTGTCCCATTAACTCACCCATGTCAAGAGGTCATTAGATTGTGTCAACAATATTATGTTCCTGAGCAAAGAGCTATTATAAATGCCAACAAGGAAGTGATTTTTATCATTACTGCATAATCAATTAACCAGATGTTGCAGCTTCAGCCTGACCCCCAAGCAATACCTTTGTCTATAGAGGCCCTCACTGAGCTATATATTGGCCTAGATTTTCCCAAAAGGTTCATTATTTTTCAGACATTTATGCCTCTTCATGTAGAAATTCCCAAGCTAAATCCCCCATATTCTACTACTAAATTCCCCGAAGGTTCAAGACATGTGATTTCCATGCTTTCCTTCATCCTTGGATATTTTACTGATGAACACACAGATGAGTCCATCTTGGGATTCTTATCCAGTTTCTCTCCAAGTCAACCCCCATCAATAATATTTGATTATGCTGGTTTCATTGCTGATAGTATTCATTACCAATTGACCAATTTGCAAATTGAGGGAGTATTCAGATATACCTCCTACCTTTTCCATATGTTTCTATACTTCCAATCAAATAATTTTCCAATTACTCTCCAAAAACTTGACATAGAGGGAAATCCTCTATCTGTCATTTTTTGGACATCCATGCCCAGGAAAGAATGTTCAGATTTCTGTTATTCCGAATTTTCAAAGTTATTTTTACATCCAGTGATCACAATGTTGACCCAAACAGAGCAACCAAGAATAAATGAAGAAATGAAAAAGATATTGCAGTTGTCAGAACAGAGTAAGGTTGGTGACTGGTATTTGTATGAAAAATATACTGAAATCAGAGTCTTTGGGTCAAACTTGTTACCTTACAAGTTACCCGAACATCCTTCAATGAGGATCTTCGCCTTGGAGTATATCAGGCAGATCCTAAACTCTGATTCCATAAATTTCATGACAGCTAAAATGAAAACCCAATTCAAACTAAAGAATCAGATAGGGCCATTCATATGCAATCACAGGGATGCATAGAAAGAAGCACCAAATCAGTTATTGGAATATAAATTTGAAGAGAGTTTCCCTTAGAACTATGATCCACAAGGGATCTTGAGCAAGCTAAGGGTTAAATGCAAGTTAACACCCTTCATCCATGAAGCTAAACTAGAAATAGAAAAGTTTGCAAATAATATTGAATGGATTGAAAACACTTTAATAGATGCAGTGAATAAAGGTAATACTAGTCATACCTTAGAAAATGCAAATCAACCAGAGAAGTCCATTAAAAGAGTAAGGGAAGAAGGAGCCTATGTGGTAGAAACTACAACTGAAACCAAGTTCAAGCTCATATAGAACAAAAGGCCCAAATTAAATGCAGTAAGTAAAGGAAAAGTGACAATTGATGTAGAAGAAACAGAGCCTTTAAATACCAATACAGATTTTCCAGATACAAATGTTGCCAATGTAATTATCAATGAGCCAACTGCTAAAAATCAGAATGAAGGACAAATCAATAATGAAGATACACCGCTGATGGAAAGACAACAAATCATAGAAGCCTCTTCCTCACAGGCAGCTGAGGAAAAGGATTTGGATATCAAAGAGAAATATAAATATATTAAACTGAAGAATGAAGACAGGCTCCTTTCTGCATTTGATTATTCTAATCAAAAGCTAATCATGTCAGTGTTGCAGCCCACAGTCAAATCTCCTAAGACAGTAGCAGATTATAAGAAAGTTGATTTATAAGTTCAGATAGATAAGATACATGCTCTTGATCAAATTGAGTTCCATAGACAAACCTCTGAAATGTCATATTCTACTGTCACAAAAAAAGCCATGAGTGCTCAGAACCTCCAAAACACCATCTCCAACATGCAAGATCATATGAAGTTGGACAAAGCCTCATTATATGCCAAGGATCTAAGGATAAAAGCCTTAGAAGAACTAGTGTTGCAAGTGGGATATGATCCTGCTAATATCAAAGCAGCAGAATTATTGGTGAAAAAGAAAAATGAAGATATAACAGCTTTGAGGAAACAACTCAAACTTCCTCAAAGTGAGCATCCTCAAACAAAAGAAGTCATACATGAACAGAGTGAAAAAGATGACATGATGAATTTAATTCTTCAGTTGACAACCCAGGTTAAGGAGATGGAAATACAGATTGACAAACTTGTCCAAGAAAAGGAAACAATGAAGGGACCAGTGATTCCTACAGTCATTCCAATTATCACTGCAGCAGTGCCTTGAACTTTAGGTGAAAAGTTGGCACCCAAAGAACCACTGGCTACTGCAGTGCCAGTGATTTCTTCCACAACATTAGCCACTAAATCATCTACAACAATAATACAACCTACAAATGAGGCCAGCAAAATAGTGAAAGCAATGGAAGAAATGTCTTTAAATACAAATGAGATTAACAGGTTGACAAAGATGGTAGAAAATCTTGAGAAGTCAAATAAATTAGCTAAGATAAATGCAAAGACACATGAACAAAATACCATTAGATTGAATGAAGAGTTAAAGAAGTTTCAAAAGGAATTAACTTTGAAGGATCATATATGATACATCAAAAATTACCTTTGGAATAATGTCATTGAAGCCATCCATGATGTGTGGCCTTCAATTTAGGTAATTTTTGAGCAAAGAGAGTTATTACTAGCAGCCCAAGTAGAAATTCAAAAGACTCAAACTGAGTTGGCTGAAAAACCAGAGCAAGATGTAAGGCTGATCACCTTGCTCAACAGTAAAAATAGATAGGATTTGGAAGAACTCAAAATCATAGACAAAACTGCAACTATCCTAGAAACTAGGAAAGTCACAAGAAAGAAAAATCTGATGAGACAACTGGAAGAAAAGTGTGAAAGTATGAATACTGCCATAACCAGATTTATGGTTAAGTTCACAAGTTTGAGACAAAAAGGAATACTTGACATTATGGTAATTAATGATAAGTTAATGCCTCATAATGAATATAATAAGAAGATAAGATAATTTGCCAAGGAACAGGTAAATAAGCCACAAGGACAAGGCATTCTAACGAGAAAAGTGTTACACAAGAGTTTTGAAGACTTATTCTACTTGCAACATGAGATAAAGCACTTGTTTGTCATCAAGCCAACCTTTGCTAGATATATTGAAGTTGATGAGAACTTCAGGAAATTAAAAAATATACAAATTCCTAAAAATGAGGATTAGCAGTCACTCACAGATTTATTGTGAAGGATAAAAGAGAGACAGATGAAAAGAGGACTAAACTGTTTTCTGAATTACAGTGAAAACAGATTTTACAGTAGTAAACAATTTTTCACTAAGGATTAAAGTGTATCAGTGAATAAAGAGTATCCGAGAAAGAGTATGAGACAAGGCAGACCATATTCAAAAAATATCTAAGAGCCAGCAAGGAGGACACCAAGGCAGGCAACTGCACCCTATCCTCAAAATTGTTTCTATTTCTTTTGGATAAAATAGAACAGCTTGCTGATTTGTTAAGCAGTTGTCTCTATTATTATTGTAAAGATATTTTATTCCTAAAAGTATTCTAGGTTATTTTGTAAAACATTATGTATAAATAATTCATCTTTAGAAGTATTTTGTGTGGAATAAAATTTTTGGGATTGTTATAGTCATTTCTTCTTGGACTTCAAAGCTTTTGTGTGTCAAAATTCGAGTAGCAAGGCTGGATCAAAACAAATTGGCATCATACCTCAGGATTCCTATTATGAGCTATTTGGAGTGAAGTATTTCCTCACTTGTCATTGTTTTCTTTCTTTGTTACATGCATCCATTTATGTTTATGCTAAATCTGAATGTATAACTAGGATCATTACTACAGGTTTTTTTAAAAGCACCCTGTTTTTAACTAGTTATCATTTATATGTTTTCCTCTGATTCCCAGTGTAGGGAACCCTTAATTTATCCCTCTCTCATTTGACCTCTTCCTACTACTTCCTTTTCTCAATCAAAGGATTCTTAAGTGCCCTTTATCCCGATCATATCACCTCATAAAAACAATTTTCCAAGATCTTCAAGGGTTATTAATCTTCCCCTGAAAACATTTGACCTTTTGCCCTCGATCCCAGTCATGTTTTCTTGATTTTGACTCCTTATCCCAATGGAAAAATATATTTCCCACTGTCCATCCTTTCAAGTGGTTTTTCCCACCAAATCTACCAAAACAAAACCAAAGTTGCACTTTCATAACTAGCCTAATATTCACAAATTGAAACAAAGTTAAATTTTAAAGAGAGAGCCCTCTCTGAACCCTAGGAAGGCTAGATCCTAGAGTTTGAAGTAGGTTTGTGGTTACCTCTAGAATTATTTGACTAAAAACCAAAATCCCACAACTTTAGAATTACTAGAGTGCTAACAAAAGGTTTGGCAAAGTTGCTACAAGAAATGGTTCCTAATGGAGAAAAGGTAATAGAAGAAACTAATGAAGAGAACAAAATAAATGTTTATCATAATTTCAAAGTGTTACTCAAGAAGTTTGATGAAAAAGATCCGGTAACATGCATACTAAAGATGGAACAATATTTTGATCTCCATAATGTGCAACACACACAAAAGGCACGCATTGCAACTTGAACCCAATCAGTTTATATGGTATCGATGGATTTGTTCTCGTAAACCACTTGTCACTTGGTCAATTTTTCTGGAGGAAATGGTAGCACATTATGAGGATACAAAGAGCAACACCTTCTTTAGCCAATTGATAAATCTCAAACAAAAGGGTTAAATTGTGGAGCACATTGAGGACTTCCAAAAAATTGAACATAAGGATAAATTATATTCCAGAGGAGCATAGGATTGATGTCTTCATAGGGACTTTAAAGGTTAACATCCAACTTGAAGTTCACCTTTGGGAACTTGATTCATTGGAGAAATCATTCAGGTTGGAAAGAAAAATTGAAAGCAAAATTATGGCAACAAGGAAGCCTACCACTCACAACTATAAAGATGGAAGTGTTGTTTCTCCTAGCCTTCCGCAGTCTACAAGGTCGACACCACAACAATTGGAATAAAAAAGAGATTTTTTTTTATTTTTTTAGTTGTGATAACAAATACACTAAAGGTCATAAGTGTGCTGAGAAGAAATTATTTTACATGGATTGTGACGAGGAGGAAGAAAAGGAACAAGAAACTTAAAAAGAGGAGGATATACACCAGGAACCAACCATAAAGAAAGAAGAAATGAATCCGACCATATATTGTAATGCATGGGAAGGAATTACCACTCCTCAAACTCTGCAGATAGAAGGACATATCAAGAAAAAAAAGGTAACAGGGTTGATTAATTCAGGTAGTACCCATAATTTTATTCATTGTAAGATAGCCAAGGAATTGAATTGCTTCCTATATCGAGCACTAGAGTGTCAAGAGATGGTTGAAAATCACGGAACTATAAATTTCTTTGGAAAGTGTCATAATATCAAGCTACCCATGGGGGAATATGTATTGAATAGTCCAATGCTTTCCATTCCAATGGGTGGTGTTGATGTTGTACTTGAAGTCCAATGGTTACAATCTTTAGGTACGATAGCTTTTAATTTTCAATATTTTTTCTTGAATATTTTTTGGGAAGGAAAGGAAGTTGAATTAAGGGGTATCGCAAGGAAACTCGGAAATATTGTTAGCTCTAATGGCATTATAAACCTTCTAAGGAAATAACAACGGGGCGTAATTGTACAATTATGCTCACTAAATGTTCAAACATAGAAATCATCTATTTTTCCATATCTTAAAAAAGTATTAGACAATCATTCCAAGGTACTTGAGACTCCTAAAGGCCTCCCACATATTAATGATCATGTTCATGCTATTCATTTGATTCCAAGAAGTGTTCCTCCAAACATCAGGCCTTGCAGATATCCCTATGCCAAAAAAGTGAAATTGAACGTATGGTTGCAAAAATGCTAGAGGCCGGTATAATTCAACCTAGTAAAATTTCTTTCTCTTCTCCAGTAGTATTGGTGCACAATAAGGATGGATCATGGCTCATGTTTCCGAATTATAGGGAGCTCAATATTAAAGATAAATTTCCCATTCATGTCATTGATGAATTATTGGATGAATTACATGGAGAGATTTACTTCACCAAGTTGGATCTTCGTTCAGGGTATCATCAAATTATAATGAAGATTGAAGACATTCCAAAAACAACATTTAGAACATAGGAGGGTCATTATGAATTTTTGGTGATGGCTTTTGGCCTTACTAATGCGCCTTATGCATTTCAAGTTTTGATGAATTCCATTTTCAAACCCTTCCTTAGAAAATTTGTGTTGGTATTTTTTGATAATATACTAATCTACAACAAGTTTTGGAAGGATCATGTTCAACATGTTGACAGGGTGCTCAAACTATTGGAGGAGAAACAATTGTATGAAAAAACCTCCAAATGTTTCTTTGGAGTACATGAGGTGGAATACCAAGGCCATATTGTATATCATGAGGGTGTTAAGGTAGACCCTAACAAAATTAAAGCCATTAAGAAATGGAAAATCCCCACAACCATCAAACATCTGCGAGGATTTATCGGGTTGATAGGGTATTCTTGCAAGATTGTTAATAATTATGGGAGAATATAAACACCTCTAACTACATTACTGAAAAAATATGCGTTTTCTTGGACTCCAAAAGCAACTAAGGCATTTGAACATCTTAAAGAGGCAATGTACCAAGCATTGGTCTTAGCTATGCTTGTGGACTTCACAAAAACCTTTATTATGGATTTTGATGCCTCGGGAAATGGAATTGGTGTTGTTTTAATGCAATAAGGAAGACCCATTGTTTTTGAAATTTGACCAATCAAAGGAAAATATTTACACAAACCTATTTATTAGAAGGAAATGTTGGCAATACTACATGCACTAAAGAAATGGCGACCTTACCTAATGAGAAGAAACTTCAAGGTAAAAACAGATCATGATAGTCTTAAATATTTTTTGGAACAAATATTGACTTTAGAAGAGCAACAAAAATGGGTCACAAATATGTTGTGTTATGACTTTGAAATTAGCTACAAAAAAGGGAAGCAAAATGGTATTTCAAATGCACTCCTAAGAAAGGATGAGGATGTGGAAGCATTTCTTTGTGCCATTTATATTATCCAACCAAATTGGATGACCGAAGTAAGGGATGAATGGAAGAATGGCGAAGAAGTGTGGACACTCATTCAAAAGTTGCAGAAAGATCCCAGTACATCTAATACATTTAGATGGAAAAATGATTCATTATGGTACAAATATCACTTGCAAATTTTTAAGAGCTCCCAACTCAAAAAGAATATTCTTTTGGAATTGCACACCTATCCCTTAGGAGGGCAGTCATGATTTTTAAAAACTTACCACAGGGTTAAGAAGGATTTTTTTTGGGATGGCCTCAAATTTGATATTCAAAATTTGTGGTGAAATACTTGGTTTGCCAACAAAATAAAGTTGAGACAATTAAGACCCCATGTCTGTTACAACCTTTATCCATTCCAAGTAAACGTTGGGAGGAGGTTTCAATGGATTTTATCACAAGTTTACCCAAGTCAGAAGGAAAGAGTGTCATCATGGTGGTAGTTCATAGACTTAACAAGTAAGCACACTTCTGTGCATTATCTCATCCATTTAAAGCCAGTAGAATTGTTACTTAATTTATGGAACCAATTCAAAAGCTACATGGAAACCCAAATATTATTGTAAGTGACAAAGATCCCATTTTCACTGGAAAAATTTTGACGAAATTATTTTCTTGTCTGGGTACTCAACTAGATCATAGTTCATCTTATCATCCTTAGTTTGATGGGAAAAATGAGATAGTGAACAAATGTTTGGAAGGATGTCTTCATTGCTTTGTATTTAATAAAAAAACACAATGGGTCAAGTGGTTACCTCTCTCTGAATGGTGGTAAAACACTTCATGCAATACTGCAACAAAAATGACCCATTTATGGCACTTTATGGATATCATCCACCATCCATCACATCATCTTTAAGAGAAAAATCTAAGTTGTAAGTAGTGGAAGATCACATCGAGAATAAACAATAAGTTCTCCAACTCTTAAAGGATAACCTCACATTGGCGTAGAATCAAATGAAACAACAAGCAGATCAACATCGCAATGAAAGAAGTTTTGATGTAGGCAACTTGGCATTTTTACGGCTACAACCATATAGACAAATGTCCCTCAAGAAAGCTAAGAAGGATAATAAATTATTACCAAAGTACTATGGTCCTTACAAGGTGTTACAAAATATTGGTACTATGGCATACAAATTGGAGCTTCTTACATCTTCCCGAGTGCACGCAGTTTTCCATGTTTTGTGCTTAAACAAGGTTATAGGTGACAAGCTCCCAGTTCAAACAATATTGCCATAACCTGACAAGGAAGGAAAAAACTTATTGGAACCTGAAGTTGTCGTGGAAAAAGAACTCGACAGCTACGAAATTGATTAATTTCAGAGTATATCATGAAGTGGAAGAACTTACGCGCTGAATATTCCACATGGGAGGATGATAATTTTATACAGAAGCATCCATAACTACTCAAGCATTGAGGACACCAATTTTTTGAAGGAGAGGGGCATGTGAGGCCCCTATAATACTACTGTAGCCTGTTATTGTTATTGTTAGTGTAGCCCCTTTATTGTTATTGTTGTGCTCATGTAGTCCCCATTTGTTATTATTGTTCCCCGTAGAAGCCCACTATTGTTATTATTGTGCCTTTACATTATTATTGTTATGTAGGCTCTCATTATATTGTGACCCCTGTTGACGAGAAAATTTGTCCGACCAACAGTAGGGGATCTCCCCGGTAGAAAGTCCCAATTAGACTCTGAACTGTTTGTGATAGGGATCCCGTCCGGGGTGTGGGTCCGACTACCACTGAATACTCCTTCTCCTGGATGCAAATGAGCCCTGCAGAGTTATAGGTGTGCCGTCGTCGAATGATACAAGAAAAATATCGATGATTGTCAATGAGTATAAACACTACAAATAGCAAGATATAAAAGAAAACACGTAGTTGAAGGAGATGCTGTTAGCAGCATATCATTTAGGTCGTGTTTGTAAGATTGTTCAAACCATTGAAGAAACAGTTATGCATGGTAAGAACAACTTTTGCGTACTTGGATGTTTTCGTGAATAAGATATATGCGAGTAATAAAGTTACAAATATCTCCTATGTAAATAACATACCATCATAAACACTTGCAGTAAGTTGAAATGCATAAAGAGTAAAATCAGAAAACGCAAATCAATTAATCATAAGATATCAGACATATACGAAGAAATACTCATAATATTGACACATTGATTCTCATCAGATCCAATAGTGGATTTAAAACAAATGCTTGTATTCATTCATAATGGGGCTGTTCAAAGCTTTACAACACTCTTCTCTCCTTTGGAGTCCAAAAAAAGGTCCTTTTACAAGTCCTCGAAGGGAGTATATATAAGGCAAAATTGACCCTTGGGGGCCCTGACTCTTCGTCTTCTTGCCTGTTGGTTTGCCTTGCGACCTGAATGGAAGATGCGACCTGCGACCTGAATGGACAGTGCGACCTACAACCTGATCGTGGAAGATGCAACCTGCGACCTCTCCTGTAGACTGTGCCTTGCAATCTAAACATGGGAGCGTGTGTGTGATTGCGAGGTTAGGAACATCAACTTGTTGCTCTTTGAGGAAATTCTGCCATGCATGATAATCTGCAGTGACTGGGGAGATCAGAGGAGTATCTTCCCTTAACCTGTTCAGGCATTCTAAGGCTACGATTATTGGAACCTGAAGTTTTCATGGAAAAAGAACTCGACAGCTACGAAATTGATTAATTTCAGAGTATATCATCAAGTGGAAGAACTTATGCGCTGAAGATTCCACATGGGAGGATGATAATTTTATACAGAAGCATCCATAACTACTCAAGAACTGAGGATGCCACTTTTTTGAAGGAGAGGGGCATGCGAGGCCCCTATAATACTAGTGTAGCCCGTTATTGTTATTGTTAGTGTAGCCCCTTTATTGTTATTTTTGTGCTCCTGTAGTCCCCATATTGTTATTATTGTTCCCCATAGAAGTCCACTATTGTTATTATTGTGCATTTACATTATTATTGTTATGTAGGCCCTCATTATATTGTGACCCCTGTTGACGGGAAAATTTGTCCGGCCAATAGTAGGGGATCTCCCCGGTAGAAATTCCCAATTAGACTCTGAACCATTTGTGATAGGGATCCCGTCCGGGGTGTGGGTCCGGCTACCGCTGAATACTCCTTCTCCTAGACGTAAATGAGCACTGCAAAGTTATAGGTGTGCCGTCGTCGAATGATACAAGACAAATATCGATGATTTTCAATGAGTATAAACACTACAAATAGCAAGATATAAAAGAAAACACATAGCTGAAGGAGATGTTGTTAGCAACATATCATTTAGGTCGTGTTTGTAAGATTGTTCAAACCATAGAAGAAACAGTTCTGCATGGTAAGAATAACTTATGCGTACTTGGGCGTTTTCGTGAATAAGATAGATGTGAGTAATAAAGTTACAAACTAGGTCGCAAAGTCGGAGGGTCGCACATATCATCAACGCAAACGATTTGCAACCGAACACCTCATTTATTGCCCGCACGCACGACCCCTTTATAAATAGAAGGGTCACTAGGTCACATTTCACCCACGCGACGGAGAGCAAAAACGCTTCTGACAGGCCAACTGGAGCGCGATTTTCTCGGGTAAGTTGCCTAATCCTCCTGATGTTTCCATTTTTTATATTTGTTGCCCCTTTCCACTTACCTTAGCCGTTTTTAAGCCACCTACTATCTCCCATTTCAGATCCTTTTTGAAACTGAGTCTTTTCCAATCATCCAAACCCTGGCATTCCTAATACAGACTTGTAAATGAAGCCAACCAGCCTCCCCTGTGTCTGTCTCTTCCCCTAATGACCACTTCATCCTCATTTATGGTTTTCCTCACTCAATCCTTTTATTGTTTTAAGTTAAAATGAAACAAAATGCCACGTCATCGTCGACATCGTCCGCCCAACTACGTCTTTTCTTTTACATCTTGCAATTTGTAGTGTTTATACTCATTGACAATCATCAATATTTGTCTTGTATCATTCGAAAACGACACACCTATAACTCTGTAGGGATAATTTGTGTCCAGGATAAGGAGTATTCAGCAGTAGCCGGACCCACAGCTCGGACGGGATCCCTATCACAAACGGTTTAGAGTCTAATTGGGACTTTCTACTGGGGAGATCCCCTACTGTTGGCCAGACAATTTTTTTTGTCAACAAATTTGGCGCTAGAAGTAATCTAGTGCCAAGAAGAGCGATGTGAGACTTGGCGACCTGGCGACCTGATAGGTTGCTAGGTCGCAAACTGGGAAAAAGTCTTACTTAGCGACTCAGCGACTCAAGGCTTTTTTGAAAAAGACTTGAACTTTAGGTTTTGACTTCACTTTTCAATGCTCAGGGGGCTAAAAAAAATTTAGATGGTGAATTCACTGGTAGGGCCCAGAATCTCTGCCGGTGTTTCATCTGGGGGGGGAGAGGGTGTAAAGCACTTTTTCCTTTCACCCTGTGGGTCCCACTTCTTCCGTCTTCGAGCCTTCTGCATTTTCTCTCCTTATTTGCCTGCCCTTGGATGCTGGTTTACCGTATTTTCATTCATGGAGACCGAATGGAAAAGTTTGGAGTAACCCCAGGGATTTACGGATCCAGTATAGTTTATTTGGTCCTCATTGTGTTGCTCCATTGCCAGCGAACCAGATGGTCCTGGCAGAGTCATTGCCTAGGAATCACGAGCGTTGCTCCACTGCCAGCGAGCCTGGTCAGTGCCCCGACGGAGTCGTTGTATCGCCTCTCTGCGCAGGAAGCCTTTCTCAATCCTTTATCCTTTATTCATGTGCTTAATGCACTTATTGAAATGTGCTCAGGGCACTTACTTTATTTTGGAAATTATTGCCTGGGTGGATGAGGGATCCTGACTTATTTTACTTGCAAGAGAGGTTGCTCCTGTTCTACATGAGGACTTAGGGTTTTCCTGGATTTCCGTTCTTCACCTGGGGCTAACCCCCCCTTTTCCAACCAGTAACCTATTCAATCGAACATTTCCTTTTGCACAACAGTCCCTTGGGCCAGCGTTCTAAGTAAGCTATCGCGTCTTGGTCCGAAGGCCTTAGTCATGTTCTCGCCACTGAGTGCCCATCATAGGTATGCTTGCCCCCTTTTACAGTCTGGGAGGAGATAATACACCAGCATAGATCCCGACTCAGTATGTTGCTTGAGTAGCTTATATATCCCCTTTCAAAAAATAGATGCCAAGGGAAAGAAAAGGTTAAAGGGAGCCTGTGTGGAACAAGCAATTTATTGAAAACAAGAACGGTAAAGAAAGACAAAAAAACAAGACAAACTATGGTACAAGATGCAGTGACGGCCCCGTGGGGCTGTCAGGTGAAATAGTGTTTAAGGTCGTGTCCATTCACAGGGAGGACCTCAATCCTCCCTTCAAGAGTTTGTAACTTGTAAGTGTGGGAACCGACCTTCTCTTAGACCTGTAAAGGGCCTATCCATAATGCCTGGAACTTGGAGTGTTTCCCTTTATCTTCATAAGAGACCTATACCATGTTGCAGCCTTATTTTCAAGAGTATGAGGAAAAAGGTGGCATGCTATGTCGTCATACTGCACTCTCATCATCTGTAAAGACAGGTAAAAGTTGCTGATGTGGTCTTCGGCCAAAGTACCTTCTTGAAAAAATTCTCAGAAGATAAAACCCCTTCGATGCTCCTCACAGAGCTCAGCATGCTAAAATGTCAGAAGAACGAGAAGGTCAAGGATTTCAATCAACGTTTCGCCACTATATTGAATAAGTTCCCTCCAAACATGGCCTTAGATGATTCCATTACTATTGACTACTACACCAGGGCCCTCCCACGGGATATTGCTATGCTCGTGAAGTGCGAAGCTAGAGCTACATTGGCAGCCAACTATACTACTGTCCTTACTGTCGAAAAGGACATGCTATCCATAGGTGCCATTGAACACGAAGGGCGGGATGATCAAAAAACAACCACGAAGAGAACCCAATCCTCTGGCCACAAAACTTAAGACAAAGATAAGGACCCCTTCAATTTTGAAAGTATTGCAAAATCCCTCAAGTTGCTGACCAACGAAGTCTCCGACCTGAAAATGAAAAACAATGATTCTACCCCAGCTACTAAAACGTAGAAATATTTCTTCAGAAAGAATAACCCTTTCATGAATCAGCCCCCGTCTAGCTCAAGTACAGGTCTCAATGTTGAAGAAATCGACAAAGAAATTTTTTGTTCTTTTCATCAAGCCTCTCACTCAGAAAAGACTTTCCCCCAATGGATTAGTAGCATGACAGCAGTGGTGAACCAACTTCTAGAAGATCAAACCCCCGGAGATATGGAGGAGGAGGCTATTTCAGACGACGAGGAAAATCCCCCCCCCCCGAGATGAAGATATGGGCTCTGCTGTCCTCAATTTCGAAGTAATATGCGGAGATTCTCCTCCTCCCACCTCCGGGATAAACCTAGCAGATGACCCTAAATGAAAACCCCCTCGAAACTATGGCTTGAGGAGAAAAGGCCCGGTGCCGGAGCAGTCTTTCGAAGAAAAAAGAAAAGCCTTCTTAAGAAATATCCTGCCCCCGAACACCGAAAACAAAGACAAAACTCCTGAAAATTTTAGTACAACCACTCCCCGAGAAGGCCACAAGACTAAAGTTTCAGTAGTTTCCCCTAAGAACACCACCTCACCCACCTCACCCATAGATTCTGGGCATAACATTATCGAGGACATGAAGAAGATCAGAGCCAACATATCTCTCTACGAGCTCGGCCGCATTGCTAACCAACGAGATCTCATTCTTAAGGCCTTTTCCAATCTACTATTGACCGAACCCGTAAGCATCACTTCTGCCCAAATTTCTACTAGTCCCTAGTCCATCATGAATGTCGTAAACGCCAACTCCAAGGGAACCATGCCACCTTTCCTCCTTTCCTTCGAGATTTTTAACTTCAATGTCCACAACTGTCTCGTCGATCTCGGTGCATCCACGAATGTTATGCCCTTATCCGTGTGCAAGAAGTTAAACATCCGCCCAGATAAAACTGACGCCAGAATTATCCAGCTCAATAGATCTCAAGTCCCCGTAGTTGGCGAACTAAACAACGTCATTATCCGCTTATCCTCCGACTCCAGAGTGCATCAGTGCATCGACATAATAATCATGGATATCCCCGAGGCCTATGGCCTTCTTTTGAGCAGAGATTGGTCCAACAAGCTCCAGGGGTACTTCGCCACTAATTGGTCCCACCTTTGGCTCCCGTATAAAGGTAGGAATAACCAAATATGGATTGAGAGTGAACCACACATGAAACATACTGTGACTAACCTGGATGCAACTAACGAACCAATCAGTTTCATGCAAGAATAGCTCGGTATGTGTTTATTAGAGTCCATCTTTGGTTGTTATCAGACTCACCAATCTCCGATCACCCAAGAGATTCAGTCTGAACTGCTTCTGGTTGCTGAAAAATCCCCCCATCCAACCGAGACTCTGCAGAAACTGGTGCCCCTAGCACATCCTCAATAGGCGCAGATAGCCTTGTCCAATCAGAATATGAAAATGGACCCTATACTCTGACGGCTCCAAAACCCAAGACGGGGCTGGCGCGGGCTGCATCTTGCTAGACCCGCAGATTTTATTTTTATTTTTTATTTTTTATTTATTTTTTTATTTTTTTTACTTTTTTTATTTTTTTTTTAATTTCTTGCCGGTTAGAGTTTCAGTGCACCAATAATACAGCCGAGTATGAGGCGCTGATACTAGGACTCCAAAAGGCCATAGATCTAAATGTCTGTTGTTTGAAGGTAATTGGCGATTCCGAGATTATCACTCGTCGGGTACGCAACACCATCCATTTCTTGTCTCCCCATCTGAAAGGTTACCAACAAGAGGTATGGTGCTTAATTTCAGCTTTCGATGCTTTTGGTATTAAATATGCTCTTAGAATGCATAATGCAATAGCCAATACACTTGCCAAACCTGCCACTAGGTTCACCCCAGTTAGAGATGGATTTTCTATTGAAGTTATATATAAGCCCTCCATACTAGACAATGTTACTAATTTACGCGTTTTAAATGATGACCAATAGGTACTGGATTTCATGCTCAACACAGATATATTCAAAGATGCAGTTATAGAAGAAGAGGATCATGATCGGGCTTTGCAGGAGGAACTAAAAAATCGGAAAGAAAATCCCATACCCAAAGGGGTCGTGTCACTCGAAAAGTTGTTCGACTTATAGAACCATTTCCGAGGGCCCCCAAATACGAAGGTGCAAAGTTCCATGTTAGTACACCGAAAAATTAACCTCGGGAGAGACAAGGGTCCCAGGCTTGTAAATTTAGATAATGAGTGCACCCCTCAGGAGAGACAAGCATTCACCTAATTATTTAAGAAATACCGAGATGTGTTTTCCTGGACGTATGATGATCTGTGGACTTATGATACGCGGATCATCCAACACGCCATACCCATCAAGGAAGGAGTGAAGCCATTCCAAAAAAAATTGAGAAAAGTACACCCAGCTCTAGAATCAATGATCCAAAAGGAACTAAAGAAGCTCTTGGATGTGCGGATAATTTTCAAAGTTAGACATTTGACCTGGGTGTCCGACTTGGTCCCTGTTCACAAGAAATCCGGGGAAATCCGTTTGTGCGTAGACTTCAGAAATTTGAACAGAGCTTCCGAAAAAGACAACTATCCAGTTCCTCCCATAGAGCAAATCCTTCAAGCTGTATCAGGGTCAGAAATGTTCTCTCTGTTGGATGGGTTTTTAGGGTATAATCAAGTACTAGTGGCTGAGCCCGATCGGCTCAAAACCACATTTAGAACTAAGTGGGGAACATTTGCTTTCAGACGCATGCCCTTTGGGTTGATTAATTCCCACACCACCTTCCAAAGAGCTATGGACATCGCCTTCAGAGGAATTATTGGGAAAAATGTGGTAGTATACCTTAACGACGTCACCTTGTTTTCAAAGCACAGATCTTACCACATACACCAGCTCAAGCAAATTTTTGAAAGGTGTTGGAAATACGGGATCTCACTGAACCCAAAGAAAAGTGTGTTCGTCTTCGCCAAAGGAAACTTGTTGGGACACATAATAACTCAAGACGGCATAGTGGTGGATCTGGAACGTGCGAAAGTCATCGCTCAAATACCACCCCCAAGTGGGAAGAAAGCCATGCAGTCCTTCCTTGGCAAAATCAACTTTGTCCAAAAGTTTGTATCATATTTCGCCTAGATCGTGAAACCATTACAAGGCATGATTAAGAAGAACACTAATTTTAAATGGAATCCCCCCAAGAAAGAAGCATTCGACAACATTAAACGAGCCATCGCGAAAGCACCCGCTCTTTACAATCCAGACCTCAACAAAGCCGTTATCTTGTACACCTTTGCCTCAGATTCATCTTTGGCCGCCGTCCTCACTCAAAAAGATGACTGCCACAATGAGCGAGCTATATCATTTATGAGCACTGGATTGCGAAACGCCGAGCTGAACTACCTAGATATTGACAAATAAGCGTATGCAGTATACAAGGCAGTCAAACATTTCAGGCCGTATATTTTGAAGAATCATGTCACAGTCTTCGTGCCTCAACCAGCTGTTCGCTCACTATTCGCACAACAGGAGCTGGGTGAGCGACGAGGCAACTGGATGACATGCCTTCAGGAATATGACCTAGAATTGAAGCCAACACACACTGTGAAGGGCCAAGGATTGTGTTGCATGGCCGCAGAGGCAGTAGACTCACGGGGCAACGAGGAAGAAAATTGGGAACATGAGATTGATATGTATCAAACTGATAGCATAGCCCCACAGGATACATCCTCTTGGTACGCAGATCTCCTTCAATATTTGAAACACGGCACCATGGGCCCCGCTTTAACTACCAGGCAGAAGCGTGCGTTGAGACTGAAAGTTGTATCCTACAAGATGGTGCAGGGTAATTTGTTCCGCAAACATCACAACGGTGTCTTGTTACGCTGCTTGGAATGGGATGAGGCACAAAGAATATTGGCAGAACTTCACGATGGCCCTGCCGGGGGGCACTATGCAGGAGACACCACTGCTCACAAGATCATGCGTGCCGATTTCTATTGGCCTACTTTGTTTAAAGATGCGCACGCATATGTCCGGAAATGCTAGCAATGTCAAAAGTTCGCAAATAGAGATATTCGGCCTTCGGCCCCATTACAGTCTGTCATAGTGGAAGAGTCATTTCAACAATGGGGGTTGGACATGATTGGGGAGATCCTTCCACACTCTTCCAAGCAACATAGGTACATCCTTACCGCCATAGACTATTTCACAAGGTGGGTTGAAGCGGTACTGTTACGTCAAGTCAATGATCAAGAGGTAATAGCCTTCATCACCCAATGCATCATGATTAGGTTTGGCGTTCCAACCTCCCTTGTTTTTGATAATGAAACATATTTCTCATCATTGAAATTATATGATTTTGCTTTAGAAAATGGTATCATACTAAAACATTATGCCAACTATTACCCTAAAGGAAACGGGTTAGCTGAGTCAACCAACAAGAACCTAATCTGCATCATCAAGAAGACTCTGTTGTCCCAACAACGAAATTGGCATAGGGCACTCTACAATGCCCTCTGGGTAGATCGAGTCACACCCAAACCTTCCCTAGGCACCTCCCCCTTTTTCCTCGTATACGGAAAAGAGGCTATCCTTCCTCCCAATTTGTCTCTCTCGGCACTCCAATTATCTCAGGAGACTCATGGCACTTCTTGCCCTGCTTTACAAGCTCGAATAGACACACTACTGAAACTTGAGGAGGAAAGGCAAAAGACTCGGAAAAAAATCGCCATCCACCAAGGACGAATAAAATGATGGTTTGACAAGAAGTCAGCCGGGAATAAGGTTTTCAAAGTAGGTGACCTTGTCCTTAAATGGGATAAAGCTCATGAAGATAAAGGGAAACACTCCAAGTTCCAGGCATTATGGATAGGCCCTTTCCAGGTCAGAGAGAAGGTCGGTTCCCACACTTACAAGTTACAAACTCTTGAAGGGAGGATTGAGGTCCTCCCTGTGAATGGACACGACCTTAAACACTATTTCTCCTGACAGCCCCATGGGGCCATCACTGCATCCTATACCATAGTTTGTCACATTTCTTTTATCTTTCTTTACCTTTCTTGTTTTCAATAAATCGCTTGTTCCACACAGGTTCCCTTTAAACTTTTCTTTCCCTTGGCATACATTTTTTGAAAGGGGATATATAAGCTACTCAAGCGGCATATTGAGTCGAGATCTATGCTGGTGTATTATCTCCTCCCAGACTGTAAAAGGAGGCAAGCATACCTGTGATGGGCACTCAGTGGCGAGAACATGACTAAGGCCTTCGGACCAAGACGCGACAACTTACCTAGCATGTTGGCCCAAGGGACTGCTGTGCAAAAGGAAATGTTCAGTTGAATAGGTTACTGGTTGGAAAAGGAAGGGGTTAGCCTCAGGTGAAGAATGGAAATCCAGGAAAAACCGAAGTCCTCATGTAGACCACAAGCAACCTCTCTTGCAAGTAAAATAAGTTGAGATCCCTCATCCGCCCAGGCAATAATTTCCAAAATAAACTAAGTGCCCTGAGCACATTTCAATAAGTGCATTAAGCACATGAATAAAGGGTAAAGGATTGAGAAAGGCTTCCTGCGCAAAGAGGCGATACGACGACTCCGCCGGGGTACTGACCAGGCTCGCTGGCAGCGGAGCAATGCTCGTGATTCCTAGGCAGTGACTCCGCCGAGACCATCTGGTTCGCTGGCAGCGGAGCAACACAATGAGGACCAAATAAACTATACTGGATCCGTAAATCCCTAGGGTTACTCCAAACTTTTCCATCCGGTCTCCATGAATGAAAACACGGTAAACCAACACCCAAGGGCAGGAAAATAAGGAGAGCAAATGCGCAAGGCTTGAAGACGGAAGAAGTGGGTCCCAGGGGTGAAAGGAACAAGTGCTTTACACCCTCCCCCCCACCCTCTCAGATGAAACACCGACAAAGATTCTGGGCCCTACCAGTGAATCGCCATTTGTTGTAGCCGCTACAACAACCCCTTAGACTCCTATATATAGAAAGGATGTTTTTTCATTTGAATCATCCAAGAATTGTTCATTTATGTGATGTAAAGGAGGTTTCCCCCTTGAAGAGGCTATTTTTCAAGTAGTTTATTTATCTTTTCTTCTGTTTTGTGATTCGGTTGCATAACAAGTGGCTTCACAAAAAGCCTTATCCCTTTTTAAGATGTGTCACTAAGAGGTACAATTTTCATTTGAAATTATTTTGAAGGTGTTTCTTTTAGACCATAAAAGCACTATAGTTGGTTGTAATACATCAAGCATCATGGGCAATTCGCTTTCAAAATTCAAAAGAATCCTCAATATGCAAATTGTTAAACATAAGCAAGTTCATTCCACCAAGTCCTTACATGAGGGAGGTTCTGATGAATAAATGACACATAGATTTTCACGTAAGCAAACTAGTTATTCATAAGGATAATTGAGCCTCAGTGGATTTCTGCACAGAGCGCCCTCCATTTTTTTTACATGGGATTTGAGTGTTTTTTTCTAAATGTGCTCCCTTTAAATTCCAAAAGCGATATAATTTGTCTGCATGCACCAAGGACCACAAATGACCATTTTAACAAAAAATATATCCCTCAAAGGGTAACCGTTAGTCACAAGCACGTTCTCTTGACTACATAATCACAATCGAGGCACTCTTAGGTTGATGTTAGTGAAGAATTGCACCTAGCCCAAATCATTCATTTGTGCTTATAGCGGAATTGAAGCTTGGAGGGTGGCCTAGAAAGCCATTGTCTATGCAATTGAATAAGAAAAACATGTGCCTAGTAAAATTCACATAATTGTAACGTTATTTGCAATATAATTGGCTTGCACACACAATGAATTGTTTATGGAAAGGGAAATTATTAAGAAACAATGCAGTATATAAAAAAAGGTTCACATAAAGTTCATATACATTGATATGATAACATTAGCACTAACTTTAACTCCAAAGGTGTATTAATGAAGAAGTTTTAATTATAATTATAAATGATGAAGTTACATATATCACATGCCTTTCACCATTGAAAAGCCTTTGCTAGACTAAATAGTGCATTAAAAAACCTTTAAACTAATAGGTTAAATTTCATCTAAATTTTTTGATAACATGACCTTTACATTGAAAATGAAGGTCATATGCATAGAGTAACCATGCTAAATTATACATTGAAATAAGAAGTTAACATGAGTTCATATAGTCTACTTATCCACTAAAATATTTTGTTAAAAGAAAAGAAAAGATATATCTTATCATCTCCACAACATTGTTAAACAAAATTTAATGAAATGACGTTTTTGATAACTTGAAAAGTTTGCCCATTAGAATTTTTCATGATGATCCAAACATCATAAGTTAATTGATGCCATTTTTTATTTTATTTTTTTTAACTGAAACGGTTAATATTTTTTATTTAATAGAGAATTCAAGTTGGGTTGGGGCCAAATCAACCATCAATACAAGACAACTCACAAGCTTCCTATTACAAGACGGTCAACCATTCGCGGGATGCAAATTTGTGAAGGATTTCCGTCGTTTATGCTGAGATCACCTTGTGAGAGAAGGTAGACTTTGTTTGCATAACTATTTTCTTCTTTGTTTGAGTCTCTCAGAATGTGGAAGCATTGGAAAGAAGAGAAGTCCAGTAAGATGTATTTCATCCTATGGAGGATATTATTTAGGACAACATCATTGAACTAGTCTTTCAAATGTAACTTTTTTTATCAAAATTTCAGAGTCTCCAAAGGCTTGCAGTTCTCTGATGCCTTTCTCTCAGGAGATTTGACATGCTTTTAATAGTCCAAGGATTTCTGCTTGGTTGTTTGTTCACTGCCCTAGACCCCAGCTGAAACTGTCTCTTCTTGTGCCATCTAGTGAGTAAAAAATGCCTCCAACACCCGATGTCACGGGGTTTCCTTTGGAGGCTTCATCAAAGAAAATCATTGCTTTACCCTGCTTCCTCCACCAGATTTGAAATATTTCATCCATGTCCCTTAAACTCCACTCAGGTTTCGATGGGGGTTTGACTGCACTTTGAATTATCTCACGAAAGACGAAGGTCCCGAACCATTTCTTTTCCTCAGGGAGTAGAGAGTTTTCGGGCTTGAGGGTTTGATTGCTCATTGTTTCAAAGAGAAGGGCTTTGGTGTTGGAAGCTATTGTGGAAGGGGGCCATGAAGAGTTTTTGAATATCTGATCATTCCTGGCAAGCCATATTTTCCAACGGACGTACATGGGGATGGTGTGCCAAACCTGAGACCAAAGGACCTTCCTGGAGATGGCTTGAAGGTCACGCTACTTCCATGAGGAAAATAGATCCACCACTGAGATTTGGGAAGGGGAAGCAACATTGAGACCTTGAAAGGTAAGGGTCCAAACTTCCTTGGCAAAAGGACAATCCACAAAGAGGTGGTCTGAGGTTTCAATAGTATTTCTGCAGAGGTCATATCTATGCGGGAAAGAAATACTTCTTTTCAAGATATTTTCACATGTTAACATCTTTTTATGCATTAGCGTCCAAAAGAAAAAGTTTATTTTGGGGAGGCCCATGGGACCCATACATGGAGCTAGACGCTGGTTGGAAGAAGCCTTTCACGTTGTGGTTGCAGAAGAACAAAACCCCTAGCAGCTGAATAGGTGCCAGAGGAGCCCCAATCCAAAGAATCAGCTGCAAGCTTATGAACCAGGTCAACATCCGTTAACCCTATTTTAATAATTTCTAATTGCTGTAAAAAGTGCTCCGGGGTATCGGTGAAGCCCCAAGAAATCCAGCTTCCTGTCTCATCCCACTCTGAAATTTCATCAACTGTTTGGATTCCTCCTTCTGTCATCCATTCTTGAATCTCAGTTACTGCAGCATAATTAACAGAAGGTGGATGTCCCATTATGCTGTCTGTCCACAATTTAACTTTTTTTCCCATTGCTAGGGATTCGATAAAGGTGGGTCTGGAAGAAATCAATGCCTTTCCTGCATAAATTCCAAATCAGCGTACCTTTCTTTTTGTTGTCTTTCTGTAGATGCCTAAGGATGTGCCTTATATATATATTTTCCTTAGTATGCGGCTGACAGGATGATTGGGTTCAACGTGGAGTTTCCAGAGAATTTTGCATCCGAGGGAGATGTTGGCATGAGCAGGGTCCCGGACCTGGAGTCCTCCATCATGAATTGAGCAGTTCGTTGTCTCCCAATTGACTAAATGAAACTTTTGTTGATTCTCTTTTCCCCCATGCCAGAGAAAATCGTGCAACAACTTGGAGATCTGCTCAGAAAAGGATTTAGGCACCATCAGGAAATAAGCCTGGTAAATTGGGAGAGCAGAGAGCACGAATTTTATCAGTGTGAGCTTTCCTCCATGCGTGAGCCATTGGCCTCCCCAGGATTCTATTTTAGATTTGATTTTAATGATCACTCCGCCCCACAAAGAACCTCTGTTGATTCCAAGCGTTATTGGCAATCCTAGATAATTTATTTTATCCCATCTGGCATATCTTGTGAATCCCAGGATTTGTGCCACTCTCTGAATATCGTGCTCATTAGCATTCCATTTGTAGACTACACTTTTACTGTCATTTATAAGTTCTCTAGAAACACTGCAATAGCCTTGGAGGGTGGCTTTAAAGGAGGTGGCAATTCTGCTGATTGGTGCCATTTTTTTAATAGGCCATTTGCAACTTTATTTATTCCCTTTAAGATTGGTTGTAATGTTAGTTGTTCAAAGTGTCAAGCTATACTTCTTACCTCATCGAGCAAACCTTGCAATATAAAATCCCTCACCTCACACTCCTTCATCCATTTGATTACTAGTAGGGAATCTCCAAGCATTAGAAGTTTTGTAACTCCCTTTTTTGTAGCCAATGTGAGGACCAATTTCACAACCATCAACTCTACATGATTGGTTGAACCTTGTCAAAAGCCAACTTTCAATTTCAAGAAGTGTGAGTCCTTCAAATAAATTATCCCCCTAGCTCCACTCCTCAAAGGGTCCCCTTGTCAAGCACCATTAAAATATTCCCAACCCCCACAATTACCTATATTATCCTTTTCTATTTATCTTGTTTGTCTCTCCTTCTTAGCTTGATTAAAACTAGTGAGAATATTGATACCTTGAGAAGCATGTTGTAGACGAGGGATGCTATTTTCCATGAAGAAGTTGGCATTTGTAGCAAGCCAAATTCCCCATTCTAAAATCAAACAAAACACTTTCCAATTATTTACAACCACATTTTCACACCAGTCCCTTAATCCATCCTCAATTGATGCACCACTCCAAACATTACTTAGTCTAGTAATACTTTCCACTTCCTTCCACACAAGTTTAGAATAAAAACAAGTCATGTTAAGATGATATCTTGATTCTTCTTCACAACACAATTGACATCTCATTGGAACCTGTATTTTTATTTTTTGAAGAACATCATAAATAGATGCATGTTCATGAGAAACAACCACATATAAATATGAGCCTTTGAAATATGTTTAACCTTACACGCCTTCCTCGACCACAAATTTTGGATAGTTTAAATACCTCCAATGTTTAATACCTTGTATCCCAATTTATAATCTCTTGTAGGGCTCATTGACCAAAGCAACCTAACTTCCTCTTCTTCTATCCTTACAAAACTAATTCTAAACTTTAATATATAATCATCCCATATCTTGCCTTAATATCCATTAAATCCAGGATTTCCAACGGGCTTTTATCCCTGTCTCCATATCACGGTCAATTAATAATCAACAATGTGGTCAAGATAAAAGAAACCCCTCCCTTGACACCTTGATCATATGCACTAGAAGCAAAAAATCCATTTCCTAGGCCTTAGAATCTAGTCCTCCATCGAATCTAGCACAATATACTTTTTCACAATCACTTTACATTATAAATCATTTTCTTTGATGGGTGTCCCTATGCTTTTGGTTGTGGATGCATTCGAAAAAATTAAAATGTTTTTAAGTTTTTTATACCCAATTTTTTTGTTTGTTTGTTTGTTTGTTTTATAGTCAGTCTTTTCCAGCTTACCAATGGGATCCATCTCCTCTCTCTGCATCTTAACCAAATAATCTAAAAAGTGTTTCTTTTGATCACTTCTAATACTCCTCTTGGAATCCAATCTATTGACATTTGGTATAACATGATTACCTCTAAAATTTACTTTAAGAACCCTCCTTTGGATAACCACCTATGGCATCAATTGAGAAATCCGTTCTCCACTATGATTATCAACCATCTTGAATCTCCTCTCTGATAAATCATTTTCTTTTAAATTATACCATAAATATTTCGAATCCATATGCAACTTAGTTTGATTATAGGGAAATTAGTTTGAGAAATATTTTTTGCTTTCCTCACAAATCCCTATCCTTTATTAACATACCTATGATTATATAGTATGGATTGATTACCCTCTTTAGCTTGATCTCATCTAATAGAAACGATAAAAAGAAGGAACTACTTAATTTTATCCTATTGAAGGCTCTTGATTTTTTATTTTTATTTTCCATTAGTGTCATTCTTAATCCTTATGCAACAATCAAGAAAAGATCCAATGAGATAGGGAAACCTTGTCTTAATCCCCTCCCTAGTTGGAAATAAAAAATAAAAAATGTTGAGCAATTTATTAAAACTTAAAAAGAAGTTGTTGTGACATAATTCATTACCTAGTTCAGAAAAGGAACACATGATCCCAAATGAATAAACATTGATCTTAAGTAAAGATAAATAATATAACCATGAGCCTTAGATAAATCAACCTTAATCACCACTGTTATGATCTTTGTGGTTTTTATGGTATGGAAACCCTTTTGGATCAGTGTAATAACCTCATGGATCTGCCTAGCTTTAGGAAATAAAATTTTTCACCGAATATAAAATTAAAAAGTTGACTTTTAATTCTTCAATGGTATTACACAAGGAGATATACATGTGATCCTCAAATGAAATTCGATTGTTGTAGCACCCCTTTCTTAATCCCTAGATTTTGTAATATGTAATTATGGCTAATAATGTTGGGATAACTAACATGGATATTTTGCTAGATATTAATGGATGTAATATTCATTTTAATTTAATATATATTGCTAAAGTTTAAGAAGAGGGAAAATAACATAGATCCTTATACTCGAGATGGAAGCTTACCTAAGGGAAAAACTACAAGGGGGATTTTAGAAGTTTCCTATCTACCTAAATTAATTGTCCATATATATGATTTGGTAGTCGAACTACTCAACTAAAAACAATAATGAGAAGGATAGTAGGAATGGTACTATATAGTTATCGAGTGAGGAGTATGGGTTATGCACCCATTGTGGAGGTTTTTAATTGACCACGCAGCCTAAGAAAGGGACCATGAATTCTCATTTTACATGGTGCACATGTGGGAAAACAAATAGAGAGAGAACTAAGGGAGACAAATAAAGAAGCATTTGTGGGAGTGCGAGAGCAAAGAGACAGATAGAAAATAGATAAAAAGTTGTAGAATGAATGGTGGTAAGCAGAGAGATCAAATAATAATAGAGGATTATTGCAGAAAATAAAATGTGATCATGTATGAGCCTGAGTACATGGAATGAGATGGAACTAAATGAGAATTCTAAGTTTGTGGCTCTAAATTAAAGGTGAGAGAAAATTCATTCTAAGACACAACCACACATGTAGAGTCACAAGTTACCAAATTTGGTATGGAAGTCAGTGTTGAAGTCATCCACCTAAGCTAGAGGGTCACCTAGAATTACTAAAATAGCTTGTTGGATATCTACACAAAAAGCACTAAAAGGGAAGCGACAAGGTACTGTTACCTTAGAGAAGGGCTCCTTTTGTGTTGTGTATTCCAAATGTGGGCATACCTTGAAAAATAACAGGGACTAATTCAATGGCTGAAAGACAACATACTAAATCCCAGCGATTTAAAGAGAGTATCCTTTGTGTTCTCTACCTTTATTTGATTTTCGTTGAACCTTGATTGAGAATTATTCATCACATGTCAAATCTAGCTCAGGGGTGGCCAACTATAAAAAGGGTTGCAATGTAGCCAAGCCTATAGTTGGGTGGAAAGTCGCTCTCCCTTGTTTAGTTTCTAGTAAGTTTCAGTAAAGCAGATTAGTGTATTTGCTTACTTTCTTAATGAAATGAAATTATTATTCAATGTTTCATGATTATTTCTATGTTGGACTACTTTGTGTGTGTGTGTGGAGTGGTAAGTTGAACATTGTGATGAATGGTTTTGATTACTACGTGTAGATTCCTTTATTAAAAAATGTTGTTTGCAAAGATGATCTTTCACATATGTTACATGTGATAAATATGTGTTGCTTATTCATGAAATGAAATGGTAAATTTGGATGTAATTGTTGTATTTGTTTAAAGCTTCATGAATGTTGTCATGTTGGGTTACTGAGTATGAATGAATGAGGAATTGGAATTATAACTTAATTGTGCTTGGTTACTAGTTGTGAATACTTATAATAATGAATTATGTATGCACATGTATCCATTAAAGCACATTTCATATGATGTTTTGGAAGTATATTGCATTGTGAAATAGAACCAAAGGTTTAATTGAACTTCAAGGCTCTTTATTTACATGTTAATGCGGTTGGACTTTACTAGACCAACTAGGGGATTTGAAAACTATGTTGTATCCTTGTTATGAATGATAATACTTGGAGGTTTTCCTCAACTAAAGACCTTGAAAGGGGTGTGACAAAAGCCCTGGTTGAGATAGGTTTGAAATCTAATTCTCAAATCTATTGTAAAGTCGATAGAAGCCTTGACCTACCTTAAATCTACTACCACACACACACACATTCATGTACTTTTTCTTATGTGCATCTATGTTATTTATTGTTAATAATTAAGAGGACTAATTCCATTGAGACATAAGTTAGAATACTCCCTTTTAAGTATAAGTGTTGGAATTGAAGTATGAAGTGTTTAGGTTCAAGGGAGAGAAAATAATTCTCGTTCAGCTAGTGAAGTTGTGGATTTGGATAATGGGTCTCTCTTTGTTTTCATTTTGAGGATTTTCCTAGTTGAAGGTTGGATGTTGGATGCCTATATAAGATGAAGAGGATTTTGGGGTCCTTAGAATTCTTTTCAGCGATAGAATACCCTATAAGAATTGACTTTTCAGCCCCTAAAGCAGGCTATAAAATCCTATCAGGTGTTGGTAACCTTTAGAATTTTGTGGACAGACCAATTTAGAATATCGAGAAAGGATTTTTTCTAGCCCTTGATTATATGTTTTGACAAGAGGCTACGATGAAGAGCTTAGCCTAAAGGGAGCTTATGTCAGACATATGAGATATTGGGATGTCAAAATATCAGGTGTCAATACCACCTCAATTACCTTACATTGTGAACCTCCACACTCATAGACCCTGAATGTCTATCAACTAATGGAGTTTATCTGTAGGAGATGATAGTACATTATCGAATTGGGCCAGAGTATCTGATAGTCCAAGTATCAAAGTAAAAGTTCAATGATGCAATGAATGTTCTCTATCATGGAACCTTGATTCTAATAGATTCAGATTTTCCCAATGTCTAGAAATTTTTTTGTTACAATAGTTGACTACTAGCCTGTCACAGTATTGGGTGTCCAGTGTTGGCAATAAAATGAAGAAATTCCTCTGTAAACCCTCGATATTGATAGGTCCCAATATGTTTGTTGGTGAATGGAAATTATTTATTGTTGGATGAGCAAGTATCAAATATTTGGATAGCAACTATTGACTTTTAGGCGACCGGGTTAACATGAGTTAGCACGCCTTTAACAACCTATAATGCAAACCCCTTATTCTAACATAACCCGAAACGTTAGTAGAAAAAAGGTGGATTTATGACAGTTTACAGATGAACAATATTGGATGTCAGGAATTTGGCTTATTGGACCATTAGCTATTGATTTTCGAGATTTTGGGACACCATTTATCAAGATTTCCACTTGATACTAATAGAGCCTAATAAGGTTCAACAGTGACATGTTGCTTGGAAGGTCGACGTGCCATGCTAGCGTGGTGCTGACGTGGCTTGTCCACCTGGAGAGATGTTGTAGCAGGAATGTGAACATGGGGATAAAAGGACTACAATGTGTCTATAGATGGACAATACAAATGCTAACATGGCACAAAGGGAAAAATATGTATAAAACTAACAATGAGATTCAATCTGATCTTATAATGTACTAAAACAAGATATTGAATCCTTCTACAATTTATGGAAACAAAACATGATCGCACAATCACATAACAAGTAAGAGAAAGAAATAACCAATCACACAAAACAAGATGTATCTGGGGAAAACAAACTACCTAAGACCCCACTATCTATATATTGTATAAAGTCAAGGATCATGAAACAAAACAATTCTTTCTCTCTCAAGAGAAACTCCTGCACTCTGCCAACTGTCTCACTCTTATCTAGGCAAAAACGGACAAATACTTAGCCTATTCCATGCCTTGCTCACACTCTCCTTCAAGAATTAAATCCCTATTAAATAGGAAAATCCATCCAGTTGATTCTGCAATCCATCAAGGGCCTCCAACTTACTCTCTAACTGACCTGTACAATTTTCTAATTATACAAATGATAGTTATCATCCCTTTAACCTCAGTTTCAATGGGGCCTTACTTAGAAATTCCATGCAACAACTATTTATTGTGAATTATCAGTTAACTGATTGATCACTACTTGTATATTAAATTAGATTTATTTCACTTGACCTCTCACTAGCTCATCACTTAGTTAGAACTATTTAATCTGATTTTAACTCAGTTACTTGAGTTAACTAATTACAACTCACAAATAATTATATTTGGTCCCCCTAAAAATAGAAATTTCCTTCGCATGCATCCTCTTAGACCCTCAACTCGAATTTCCTAAGCTAACTAAGTCATTCTGACTTATTTCTGATTTCAAACTTCTGCGATCTCTATTTTGTAATAATGTTGTTTCCGGATCCATCGCATTGGGTAGGTTTTTTCTTCATTGACGTTTCAAACTAGCTACCAAGTTTCATTCTAACTTAGTTAACTAATACAAGTTGTCATGAGATGAAATTACATTTTCTAATCCAAATTAATTAAGGGAAAATTAAATCAGAATCCCCCTTGGGGTGCCATTTCAACAAAATCTTCAAATGATCATAACTTTGGATCTAAAGCTCAAATTTTGATGAATTTTTTATCATTTGAAAGGTTTTGATGAGTAGAAGATGATGATAGTTTCATAAATAAGTTTTAATGGGTTGAAGGAAGAGAAATTTCGATAATCTCCATATCCATAGAGTAACCTTAAAGGTCAAGTCTAGATGCCCTATATCCTTAATAAGCCTTTAGGGGGTCGAGTAAGATACGTTCTCAAAATTAAAGCTAAGAGAGTTACATTGAAGCTTTCAAGAATACTCTTAAAAGAACTTGATTTCTTAATCATCCTCAATAAATCCTCTCCCTGTATATTTGAAAGCCCCATGAGGAACTCTATTATCTAACCATATGGGCATGGTTTTTTATCTTTTTGGAAGTAGTGTAGAATAGTCAACATTTCTTCCTAAAAAAGGAGGTAATTATGACCACCTCTGTAACGGTTGCCCTATATTTAAATTTGTAGGTTGGCCAAAAATGATCCACTCTAGTCTCTCCAATATCCCAAAAATTAGTCTCTATCGAACAATCACCTTTGACCACCTTCCAAAATACATTTATTTTTTCTAGGAATTTTTAAAGTGGTGATATTTTTTTTTCATTTTCATCTCTATTTTGGAGTGAAAGAACCATACTTTTGAGTCTTCATATTACTTCCTTTTTTGTTCATTGAGCATATTATTTAGCTTTTGAATGCTTATAAAAATAACTAGCCCTTTATTATTATACAACTCCTTTAATTTAGCCTCCATGTTAATAAGGTGTTTTCCAACCCTTACCTTCCTTGCAAGAGCGTGAGAAATAGAGATCCACTCCACTTTGTCCAAGCTATTTTCAAATTGTATTGTAGATAATTCCCTTAAAGTAACATCACGAGGGACCCACAAAATTTTATTAATTCGACAAAGTCCTTGTCATCCATCATCCCTCGATAAAATTTAGGAACTGGGAGGTTTCCTTGAAATTTATCTAACTCCCCTCATGTGCTATCCCAATGCTTTTTTTTGGATAGCACCATCAAACCATAGCTTAAAAAATGAAAATTGATCTTTCTTTTTTTTACAATCCACTCCTCTCATACCTTTTTGTTTCTCCATGCAAGCGTTAATCTAATGGGATCGACATAAAAATGCCCAAAATCATCTAATTCTTTTTCGAGATAATCATGTAAGGTGTTGACTTGTTGCCTCTCGAGTCTGCAAACTTGCTAGTGAAAATTTTAGGTCCTCTTCAATGATGGTAAAAATTTGATTTATCCAATACCTTTGAATTCTAATTTAACAATGGAAATCCAAACTTATGTTTATTTTTAACAAGAAAGGTTGTATTTGTAATAGAAAATTGTTCCAATTGCACTACTCAGTGTGGAAATACACAAAAAAAGATCTTAAATATATCCAAGTATTGAGAATGCAATTCTGATAGTACATAACATCCCTTCAAAATTGTTTTATGAAATCGACTATAAGTATACAATTGCACAAAAAATCCTTAGTAAAAGCAAACATTAAAATGCAGAAAATATTATTGAATGGTACCAAATTGATAATACCAAATGAATTGTCAACTTCTTCTTGTTACACATCATTTTTCATTGGGTTTTGGTTTGCATTCAATATATTTGTGTCCTCTTGTTACTACTACAAGGTTTCATTGTCCTTGTCCTCTATTAATATGGTAGATAGTCCATCCATTGAGTGAGTTATGGAGTTAATTTGAACTACACATACAATCATTTGTCTTATCGTTGCACATTTAGCTTGCAAATCCTCAATTGTTGCTTCTAGCAGCGGGAAGCTTTAAAAGGGTGACTCAACATACTTATTTTATTATTTATATTGCTTATGGTATGAGAATGCTGAAATTAAGGATTTGTCACCAACAATGTAGCCCTTGTGTTTTCTTAAAATACCGTGAATTTTCAAGTTATAGAGCATTAATCAATATACCCATGATCCATTGGGGACTCACAACATAACGATAGAGACAACCTTATTTTACCACTAGCCACAAGCAATCCACAAAAAAAATGAATTTCATATTCAACATTTCACATGGGCTAATCATAGAGGGCTAACAACATGCCTTTAGTAAAGGATGGTGCCACTAGTATTGAGATGAAAGGGTTAAGCTAATTAGGCATCCACATAAAACACTAAATACATACCCGCTAAGAGAGTCATAAGAATAAAAAAAACCACCAACTCAATGAGTGCTACAAAAGTCATTGAAGCCACCAAAGCTAATTATATGGCAACACTAATATTGAGATGGAATGCAAACAACCTAGTACAATTGAGTTGCATAGACTAGATAAGAGCCACAACCACGATAAGAGACACACAAACTACACAAACCATTCTAGTCGTGCCTTAGATCATTGAACTCAAACTAAACTAGAGCATGATGTTAATCCAATATCAACTCAATTCTACTAGTTCCATTCAAATGAGAGATATATTTCTGATTTCCAACTAAAACATGGAGCCAAGATCTTGCAAGGGTAGTTTACAAGAGTAAAATATCAGCATTGAATCTCAATTAAAACCAAGACATAGGGGAATCATAGGCCATAGACCAATAATAAATGAGAAATCCTCACTCTTCAAGGCCATAACTCCACTTGCAACAATAATAATGATCCAAGGTGGTTGAGCATATTGCACACATTGGGGGTTGCATGTGTGAGAGTATCACACTATGTATTCTTCAGGGCCACTTCCTTTGATAAACACCCATTCTACATGAAGTCAAATGCCAAGTGTTTGAAATAGTATTTTCCTTCAAACCTCTTAATAACATCAACTTGGGGGATATGGAAGTAACACTCCCCATTTTTAAGTCTAAGTTTCCCGTGATTTGGTTGAGATGCTTTATTGGCTGAAGAATCATATTGGTTCTTTGGGTCCCTGAGAACATGATAAAACTCAACATTATTGAACTTGAGACTTTTTTTTTTTGTTCTAATTAAGCCACCATTTCTTGTTTGGAAGGCTTTAGGCATTAGTTTAATGATTACCAACAAGTCCCCAATGACAATTAGATTCTTAATTCACATGTCATCAATGATCCTCAATCAATGGTACAAAGTAAGAGCTCCAACATCATTATTTATATTTTTTTTTTCAAATGCTCATTCAAAAATTATTTCTGTGTCTCCCTTAGCACCAAGCATGATCCACCCCACGCCTACCACCCTTTATAAAAAAGGAATACTTGAACTCATGACCTCTTATTTAATAAAGTAACATTTAACTAAGTGAGCTAATTATGAAATGGAAAATCATTCATTTTCATTCTATTGGAGCATCTTGAATTTGGGTCTCCTAAGTGATAACTAGGTATCTTAAATCAACTAAATGAGAAAGGATACAAGACTCGAGGCATGTCACCCTTAAATAGGACTCCAAGCATGTACCATGACACAATTGCATTTATAGCATTTAAAAAAAAAAAATACAAGGTTACAATTTTTTGGGTATATAATTTATCAAACCTTTAATAGGTGTAATTGTGTTAGCATAATGTGGATATTTCTTTTGAGGTTTTGCTCTATTGTCACGATAATTTGAGTAATTTGTGTAGATTTTAACAAATATTTAGTTTTGTTTTTTATGATTTTTTTATTTTTTATTTTTTATTTTTTTTGTAAATTAGATTCTATTAATTCCAAAAAACCATATTACATTAGGAAAACAAATAATCCATAGTACATTTTCTTTTTTTATGACTGCATATACAATAACTTATGTTTAAAACATGAAAAGGCGTGGTTTTCTATTTTCATCACTAATAGGGACTTATTTTTAATGTCTATTTTCTATTAGAAAAGTTAATGTTTCCAATCTATTTGAAAATGTTTATTGTACATATGCATTGCAATTTTGTGAATTTTCAGTTGGACATTAGTTCCAAAATGTCTATTGCATAATTACATTGCAAATTTGATCTTTTAAGTATAGATTTTGTGAATCTTTAATCACAATAACATAAGATACTTTAAATTATGGATAGATACGATGACTACATATGGGTGATAATCTCATAATCTCGACATAAGCTAATCACCATTTTTACAATTTGGCGATGAATACCAATATGTGGAAACTAATATGTCTAGTGGAAACTGAAATTCAATTTAGTGGGAAATATTTTTATAAGAAACATTTGGTAAGTAGATTGTCAATAACTATTTTTATAATTTATACACGATGAAATTTTTTTCACAAATAATGTCTACAATTTGCTAGAATGTTTTATATAAATAATTTTTTAATGAAGTTATCAATTAATTTTATTTGTAAAATTATATGTGGAAATAAAGTTTTCACAACAAATAATGACTACAATGTGCCTAACATATGTCATGAAGATGTATATTGTTCTTACACCACCGGTTAAGTTTAAATTCAAATTATTTCAATCTACATTAAACATTTTAGGTTGTGAAGTCTTCAACATATTTTTTCCCCATTGGTATTTACATCTTAAATAATGTTTCCACATGAATTGCTAACATTGTATATGTTATTCATATAACTTGAACCAACTTATATGCCATCAGTGATCTAGCTAGAGATAACAATGACTACTCTACTTTTCCTCTTACATGTAATGAATGATTCCCCATCTCGATAAGTTTTCTCTAGTTTTTTGTGTCCTAAACTTTTGGCACATTTTTTAGGACTTAAATAGAGTGTTTTAGAGCCATGATAGATCAAAGTTGTCATGCTATTACTTGTCGTTAACTATAATTGTTCCTAAATCATTGAGATAATTCCACGGATTTGTTATGCACCCCAAATAAAATTTGTACTTGGAATATGCAACCCTGAGAAGTTGACCTATCAAGTAGAATCCTTGGGGTGTGCATTCCTTTTTGGCACATAATGTCATAGGGTTAGGGTTTTATATATTTAGGGTGTTTTCCTCTTAGGGTTGAGTCCATTATGTTAAAAGGTCATTTTGGGCCTCTTGTAATGATTAGCTTGCAAAGTGAGCATAGTTGATGTCCCTCTCTTCATAGATAAGCTACCATTGTTCTAGCTATTTTGTGTTACTTTGCATCTGATAATGTGCTACATTTTTTTTTATCTATTAATAGAATTTATTTCTCATTGTATTATTGTGTTTTTGTCAAAAAATTCTAAGTGTGCCTTCACATTTATATTATTGCCTTTCATTTCCTTGTTTATACAATCCAAATCAATGGTAGCGGAGCAATATGCTATTTTTTGTCTCCTAGTGCATGTACTTAATGAGTCCAAGGTATAGAGGATTGGGTTTTGAACTAATATTTCTTGGGGAAGACCACTCTTACTAGCTCGAAGTGCCTCCCATGGTGGATGAAAAAATAGATGATGTGGTAGGATATATAATGAAGTTGTTGCTAAAGGAAGCCTTCATGCGACACAGGAACAAGATGATGGATAATTTTACCTAGATGCTTCAACAACAACCAATGGTGGTCAATAAAGTTTCAACAAGCAACCATTTTGGAGGTATAACACCCTTAAGGTACAAGTTAACTCTGACAAACCATTGTTCCAAGGCAAGATAGATGTAGATTTTTTGGAGAAATGATTAAATATGTTAGAGTGTTATTACTCTAATAAAAAAAAAAACAGACGTTGAAAGATGACCTTTTTGCTCCTTAAGGCCCTTCCTCTTGCTAGAGATTAGTGAGAAGGTTACCAAGAGAAACATGACAAATGTTAGTCTACAAAATTTAGCGTAGAACCCATTTGAATGTATTTTATGGATACTCTCATGGAGTAATTCAATCTTATTGAAAACTATTATGACAAATACATGATTTGAAGCAATTTACACTAGGAGAGAGAGAGATTGGACAAAGTGAGAGTACACAGATATCCTCCATGCCTTGCATTGAAAGATAGGTATTAGATATTATAAGTATTACTTGGTTTTGAACTAATGTGGTGGCCTACAAAGGCACATCTAAACGGGGATGGGTTTCTTGAAAATCTACTTATTGGAAACCACCTATCAATATGTTATAAAAATCAAACCTAAATTCAAGCAAAGGATATGAAGGTGTTTGGATTTTCAAATATGCTGCAACATAAGCATGGTAAAGGCGGCCCTGGCACATGGAATAAAGGATAAACAAGGATAAGCAACCTCGTGACAATCATCCCAAGCCATAGGAAAAGAAGGGTAATGGGAATTCAAAGAAGGAAAATGGAAAGTGTTGTGGTTTCCTAATATCCCTTGGAAAAACATTGATGAATGTCGCTTAAAACAATCATTGTTAGTTGAGTCGAAAGAAAATGAATCAAGCCCTAGCTTGGAATTTGATTTGCATTAGGATAGAGGAAAGCAATTAATTGGTACAAAACCTAATGTTACCAATGAAATTGCCATGATCCAACAAAAAGAGTAGCCTAAGGAGAGAGACTGCCTATTTCATTCAAAGATGTAGGTGAAGGGCACTCCACCACATTTCATTATAGTGGTGGTAGTCAAAAGATCTTGATCATGGTTAAGGACATCAAAATGTTGAAACTACTAATGCCACATCCCCAATGATACACCATCAATTGGTTGAGAAAAAGAAGAGACATCAATGTTAGCTAGAAATGTTGCATCTCATTAATCCCTTTAAAGTTGAGGTACCATGTGATGTTTCCTCACTAGAAGTTTGTGATGTTATTTTAGGAAAACCCTATATGTGGAAACACCATGTTGTTTATAATTTGATTCCTTGTAATGTCATTGTTACTTTGAGAGGTCCGCTATAGGGTACGAGAGATAGACCCAACTACCATAGTTTCTTCTATCTCAACAAAGTAGTGTTGAAATGTAATATGTTAGTTCATAAAACTTATCCTCTTCGTGGTTTAGATAGATGTGAATGGAAGGTCATTGTAATCACTGCCACCTTAGCACAAGGCCTTCCTACACAATAAAATTAGGTGGGCAAGAGTGCAGAGGAATATAGAGATATCTTCACTTCACCCATGGGGGTGTCTCTCTTGATCTAGGACGATCTAGGATGGCCTAAAATTCAAATTCCCCAAATTTTGATGGAAATAGAGCCATGTGCAATAGGTCGACAAGATGATTCCAATGCCATTTGAATCACATCAAATGGAGTCCGTTTGAGAAATTTATCGCCTTTTGAAGTTTCACTGCAATAGGTAAAAAGGGAAGACATAGTGAAATGTGGCAACCTGTCAAGGTGATACATGGCAGGCCATATGGATGATACTTGGCATAGTAGGAGCTGAAACATGGAAATTTGAAAATGGTTGAATTAGCAGTTGACATGGCAACGTGCTATTGACTAGGCATTGATTAGTTGGTTGACATGGTAGATTACTTGACCAATCTATTGGTAACACATGGCCCAATCAAAAGGAGCCACATGGAACCCCCAAAAGCCAAAATTTAGAGAGATTTTCCAGACCAACATCAATGAGACTTGAACCCATAACCATCAACACACTAACCAATCCCTCCACCAATAAGCCACACACATTAGTTGAAATAACATACATATTATATCTTATTTAATATGTTGTAATGTCGTATTGGCCAAAAAGCGGGGAAGGCAATGGGATTTACCCTACGACCTCCCAAATCGACCAAAATCTTTGCTTAAGACAACATTACCAATTATTATATTGCATAGTCGCCAGGATATGGTAGAGCTAGAGGTTATAAATGTATACCATATATAATGTCGTTGATTTTATATGGTTGGTGGTTATGCACCCAGTGCAAATATAGTATATGTTTAATACGTTGGGTAACAGTGAGAGCATTGGACCGAGGTGTATTGGACCACGATATCGTTCGATGGTTATAACATGCCATCGTCATTTTATTTATGTCGTGGGTTCAACAATATAGTTATAACAAGGTTTTAAAATATGGTTCATTGGTTGGAATGAAAACGATATTAATAAATATTATTAAAATAGTGGTCAGCAACCTCCGTGGGTTCGACCCCGGGGCTACCGTCCCCAAACACTATATATACAAAATTATTTTTCCATTCAAGCATAAGTCTGCGGTTTTTATACAAGGTCAAACTCTTTCTATTTGAAGGCTTGTTATGTACTGTGTAATAAAGTAGTTAGCCCTATCGAAGTGTAGCAAAGGGAGAGATAGGTTTGGAAGGTTCATGGTTTTGAAATAAGGTTTACCTCCTTTGATTTTATATCATGATTATCACTGTGATTGGGATAAATCATAAAATTTATGCTCGCTTGGAGAATTTTAAAGGAGAGTGTTTGTGAGGAGTTCTTAGAGGATCTTTGTGAAGTTGCGGGGTAAAGAGAAAACTTTATAGATTGGGGAATTGATGTAATTGGAGTTATTTTGCATCAAAATTGAAGGGACTACTCCATTAGAAGCAGACCCAGAGATGTAGTCCACATTGGGTGAACTCTATTATCAATCTCGTTTGTGTTTTTTAATCGTTATCTGTACTTGTTTATTTCTATCAGAGTAATTTTATAGCTTTTTTCCAAGCTTGGTATTTTGCATTTTTCTTTAATTCCAATAAATCATAGGCTCATGATCAAAGATCCTAATCAAGTTTGGCACCAGAGCATGTTGAGCTATTTTGATTTGGTTTTTGAGTGTGAATGATTACTAGTTCTAAGCTTAAGAAGGGAGAAGGTGAACTTGAAGCTTAGAATATTGATGTTGGCTCAAGGAGCTTCACCAAAGAGGAGAAAGGGCTTTGCCCATGCAAGAGAACACTTTTAAATGTGAGTCATGTTTTCTTGAGGCATTCGCTACATTACAGTCAAAGCTCGAAGAGTTTTATAAAAGAATAGGAATATAGAAAGGAGAAGGCACTAGAGAAGAAAAGAATTGTAGAAATTATACAATATGCATGTATATCTTGGATTCATCCGATCTAACAATGTACTAAAGTTAAATACTGAATCGCTTCTACAAATATTTTGCGGAATTAAAAACAACACAATTCCTAATCACTTGAAGCAAAGAAGAATAGATCAAAACCACAACACCAAATATTCCCGGGGAAAGCTTACTGCTCAAAACCCCTCTATCATATATTGTATATTCCACAAGGAATCATGAAACAATTACATACAAAACTCTGATCACAAGATCTCTCAATACATCAGCTAATTGTCTCACACTGTCATACAAAAATTGGCAAGTTCCTTAGCCAATTTACTGTCTCCAGACAGCCTGCCTTGCTCACGCAGTTCCTGATGAATGCAATCCTTAATCACAAAGAATTTCAACATTCCTCAACTACGCTTAGTATCATGGGCATCATGTGGTGTTATAACTACACCTAGGTAGCCTGCTAATATCACAATTGATAGTTACACTTCCATTTAACCTAGATCTCAACTGGGTCTCCATTGGATCTAACATGCATGCAGTTAATAATAGTAAAAACATCAATTGAATGTGAGATCAATACATGTGAATTAATTAATATTTAATTCACTTGATCTCTCACTAGTGTATCTGCAGTTACAACTAGCACAACTGACTTTAACTCACTTAACTAAGTTAAACTGATTTACAACTTGCATTAACTAATGCACCACTACACTTCCAACTTTGTTACAAATAAAGTCAACCTGCATGTCCCACCAACCAACCTCTTAACTTGAAATTCCTTTAGCTAACTGATTTCCCACTTCAGTTGACTATTTTCAAGTGCTCATTGAGAATAGATTATTGTTTATTGTCCAACTAATATTAAGGGATAATAATAGTCGACATGCATCTATAAATAGAACTCGCACATACATCTATAAATAGACCATCATCTATAAATAGAATTTGCTCATCCATCTATAAATAGACATCATTTATAAATAGAATTTTCTCATGGGGAATTAACATCATGCAAGAAGACGGTAACTGAGCGAACCCTCGTTGAACCCTAGCTATGGCGGCCGCGGTTCCTGGACCACCTAAGGTTGCTCAGGTCTCTCATTGACTCTGTGCGTTTTGCACCACTCGGCTATGGCCGTTGGGACCCCTCACAAGTTATTTGGTGGAATTTGACTTCGATTTCTGCATTTTCTTGGCACCTTGTTTATTGGCTGTTGCGCCCTTCGGAATCAGTGCTTCCCGGGACCTCACCGACTTGCGGAGGTGTGGGGTCTTCGTTTTGGGCCCGTCTCTGTTGGTAGCACATTCTCTGGTCTGGCCGGGGTTTTTTGGGGCGGGTAAGACCTACTTGGTCTGCTATTCGTTGGTCTGTGGTTGTATTTAACTTCTTTGGTGACCAGACTTCGATCCCTGGAGCTGTCAGTGACTGCCCCACTTTCTTGGGGTTTCGCCTGCGACATTTGGATGTGCTGTTGTGTATTTGTTCGATGCCCAGAGTGTTTTACTCGCTTTTGGTGGGGTTCTTTGATCGTCCGGAGACCGTTTGTTTCTATATGACTCGCATTTGTGCATTACCATCCGGGCTTGCTTCCGGCTTGTTTGGGTTACTATTTGTTTATCCGCGGACCGGATTCGACCTCTGGGCGGCCAGTGCGGGGTTTTGGGATTTATCACCATTGTCCAACTGACTATTGGCCGTTTTCCATTGGATTTGTCGTGCTGGCATCATGAGTGTATATGAGGAGGAGCTAGACTACATGGAGGACCCATTGGCAGGTGTAGATATTTGGGGACATAATGACCCTGTTGTATCGGATGAGATGGACGATATGATCTCCGTTGCTTCTTTCTTGAGGCTAGCTCTACCTAGCCATTTTGACGTGGCTATTGCTTCACCTCCATCCGCGGAACTTGATCAGTTCTGCTTTAATACTCCGTCGCCATCAAATATTGGACTCTAGAGCATTCCACTGGCTGTTACTTCTTTGGATGTGGGAGGTTTGGAGCTATCCGGGCCATTGTGGGATGTGGCGTACCAAAGTATTGGAGAGGCATTTATCTCTCTGGAACACCTAAACATTGGGGGCTCTTCGTCGCATCGTGGAACGCCTGTCTATGGTTCTCATGGAGGGTGTGTGCCTTGTAGTGGAACTTCAGTGTGCGTTCCAGCCTCGGCTTCTGGGGTGTTTACCAATATACCGGGGGACCTGCCAACCTCAGACAAGCCGAGCTCGTCTTCAGACTCGGAGAACGCATCCGACCTGGATAAGGGGCGATCGAATAAAAAGAGCAAGCACTGGACTACAAAGAATAAGCTCATCATTTTCACGAACTTTGGGCGCAAGTGTGGAAGGGACGATTAGGGGCTCATTGCTGCCACTATGCTAGCGGGGAGGGTTAGAGGCCGGAAATACTCCGTGGCGAGGCTGCGGCAGTGGATTGGTGAGATCTGGCGCTGTTCTCTCGATGTCCTTCCGGAGGTTACGGTCCTACCGAAGGGCTGGTTTTCCCTCACATGTGCTCGGTCTGATCAATCAGAGTGGGCACTTAAACAGTTCTGGCATTTAGAAATGCATCTGATTTACCTCAAGCGATGGGTTCCGGTATTTGACCCCAAAAAAGAGATTGCAAGCGCTGGCCCTATTTGGATGAGATTTCCTTAACTACCAATTAAATTCTGGAACGAAACTGCTTTCAAAAATATCAGAAGTCTATTTGATCGGTACTTGGATCACGACAAGTCCTACCAGATCACTGGGAGCAAGGCTGTTGGTCGCATTTTGATATTCCTAGACACTAGGGATGGACTTCATGACAATCTTAATATGCTATTTGATGGAATGGTGTGGCAACAGGTCTTGGATTATGAAGGGGTGCCATTTCGCTGCAGGAAATGTCACGAGGTTGGTCATTTATACAAGGAGTGTCCAAAGTTTGGATTCTCTCACCATGCTGTCAAGATCTCCCGCAATGTGGCCACCCAGACTGAGGTTATTACAAGCTCTAGCTCGGATCCTATGGATGGGCACCTAGACGAGTCGGAACAGCCAGTGGCTGAGAAGCTGGGTGTGTCTCTCCCGCTACCTACTTGGCCAACAACTCAACCCTGATCACATCCTCAATCCACTCCGGAGCCACCTGTTCGGGCTGCGACTATACCGGGTACCTCTCCTATTCCTGACTCTTCTATTTCTAATATAGAGTCCTATTCTTTATCCATCTCTATTCCATGTTTATCTACTAGTTCTATTATGTCTGCACTTCGGTATCCTTCTATTCGTTGTACTATTGCACAAGCTCTACCTTCCTTCACTCCCATTATCCTACAAACCTCTGCTGATTCCTCATGTCACTCCTCTACCTGCTCGGAGACATCTACTTTGAAACACAATTACTTCCTCATATCTATTACTCACCCCCACTCAGAGGACTCATTTGGCATTGGCCAAGGGCCGAGCTGTCAACCCAACAAATCAAGAGGTCGGCCATCTGCCTTAGCTAAAGCCATCAAAAGGGAAAATATGGAAGTAGAGGCTAGAACTCAATCTACCCTTATGCGGGTCCTTAGAGCAAGGAGGCCCATTTCGGTAGTGTCATCATGATTTGTCTCTCATACAACTGCAGGGGATTGGCCAACCCCGACAAGAGATTGGCCCTAAAAGACTTAATTGCTCAAAGATCCATTGACATCCTTTTTCTCCAAGAAACTTTAGGAGCGGGCGACACAGTCGCTGCCCTTCTAAATACTTTTATACCCAACTGGAATTTTATCACATTGGATGTCCACGACTGATCAGGTGGTAGTGCCATGGGCATCAATTGCAGAACCACTAAGATGCTTAATTGCTGGGGTCGACCTGGTGTAATGGGAATGGACATTATATTCAGACATTCTGAGCAGTGTTTCTCCCTTATTAATGTATATGGTCCCTGTCTGAACCGAGAAGCCTTTTGGAACTCCTTACTGGATTGCTCTCTCCTCAACTCGCCTCATATTATAGTGGGGGGTGATCTGAATTTTTCATTAGGCATATCTGAATCCTAGGGAACTCGGGCTAACCGAGATTCTTTAGCTGATTTTTTCAGTACCAAGCTTGATGTGGTTGACCTTGTAGACATTCAAACCACTAAGATTCTACCCACTTGGAGGAACAGGAGGACTGGAGTGGTGGCTCTGGCCCGAAGATTAGATCGATTTCTGATCAAATTGCCTCTACTTAACATCATTGACTGTGCCAGACAATGGGTGGGAAAAGGTGGTTTGTCAGATCACTCCTCGATCTTTTTGGAATTTGAATGTGGTCCTCACAGGGCTAGACCACCATTCAAATTTAGCTCCAGATGGTTGCAGGACCCATAATATCATGATCGGGTTCAACATGCTTGGAAGCATTGCCATCAATTGCCGGATGAGGACCTTGCCTGAATCATCAATGATAATCTATCTCACATTAAACGCCTGACTATCAATTGGCTTAAAAATAAGAAGCACCTAGAGCGGGAAGAGCTCAATCGGATTGATTTGGCAATTGCACAACCTAACAGCTCTGATCTCTCTGGCTATCGGTCTAGCACATCCAAAGAGCAGCTCATTTCCCTGGAATCTTCTAAGGCTAAGATCCCGAGACAAAAAGAGGATGACTGGAGGCTCAAGATCCGTGCTATTTGGCTTCAGGCTGGAGACGAAAATTCAAAGTTCTTCCAACAACATGCTAATGGTCGCAGGACTGCCAACTCCATATGGGAGCTCATTGATCAGCATGGGTATGTTGCTCATACTCAATCTCAATTACAGGATTTGGGGACTCAGCATTTTACTGACCTTTATAGGGCACCCATGCACATTGACCTCCCTGATATTATGCATATTACTCATTCTTTCAATAGATTTGTGGAAGCGGAGCAGGTTGACGATCTTAATGCTCCAGTCACCATGGGGGAATTGGAGGGGGTTTTGAAATGGTTCAAAAAGGACAAAAGCCCTGGGCCAGATGGCTGGCCAATTGAATTTTTCATACATTTTTTTGAGTTGATTGGTAATGAAATGCTGACCATGATTGAAGATAGTAGGGTGCGGGGACGCATCTATGATGGATTCAACTCCACTTTCATTGCACTCATCCATAAATCTGACCACCCGGCCAGCTTTCATGATTACAGACCTATTTCGCTCTGCAACTGCATTTACAAGATTATCTCAAAAATTATAGCAAATCGCATTAAGCCTTTTTTATCTTCTCACATTGCTAAGGAACAATTTGCCTTCTTGCATCATAGGAAAATCCACTAAGCTATTGGCACGGCCCAAGAAGCCCTCCATTCCATAAAATCCAAGCACCTTAAATCCACTATTCTCAAGATTGATCTAGCTAAGGCTTTTGACCGGGTGAATTGGAGCTATTTGCACATCATACTTATTCAAATTGGCTTCCCTCATACATTCATCAATTGGATAATGGGATGTATCTGCCATGCTTCCTTCAGCATTCTCCTTTATGGCACTGCATCCAACTTTTTCCATGCAAGTCGTGGTTTGCGTCAGGTATTTCCTTTGTCTCCCTTATTATTTGTGCTTGTTATGGAAGGCTTATCTGTACTTATTAAAGATGCAAAGACCCGGGGTACCATTCATGGTCTCCGGATTAATGATCTCATTCAAATCACTCATCTATTATTTGTTTATGATGTTCTAATATTTCTCGATGGTTCTAGACAGGACTTGATTCAGTTTGATAAGCTCCTCCAGAGTTTTTGCAGAGCCACTGGAATGATACCAAATGCCCTCAAATCTACTATCATTATGACCAGATGCTCGGCTCAGGAACTTGGCACTGCTAGGACTCTATTTGCCTATGTTCATGCGGACATCAATGATGGTCTTAAATATATAGGATATCACATCAAGCCTAATGATTATCAGATTAAAGACTGGAATTGGCTCATAGCCAAAGTGGAGCGCAGAATAAATGTTTGGTACAACAAATGGTTATCCAGAGCTGGGTGATTAGTTCTTATCAAATCGGTGCTCGAGGATATTCCGGTCTATTGGATGACACTGGCTTGGTTACCTAGAGGTGTTACCAATAGAATCAAATGTATTTGCCATCATTTCTTTTGGTGCAATCAAGACAAGGACTACACATTTTCCTGGGTCGCTTGGGACCACATTAACATACCCAAGCAATGGGGCGGTTGGGGGATCAAGGATCTCCATTTATTTTCGAATGGCCTTGCTGCCAAGATGTGTTGGCACTTACTCACCGGTCACAGTCTCTGGAAGGAGGTCATAGTTTCTAAATACATCGTGCCTAGGAACACCATCGACTGGATCAGAGATCACATTGGGTCACACACTGGAGCTTCAATCATTTGGAAAGTTGTCACTAAGGCCGCACATATCATTCAGCGTGGATTGTCATGGCAAATTGGATCTGGTTCATCTGTGAGAATCGGTGTCGATTCTTGGTCTGGTAGTGGTGAATTCTATAAATTACCAGAATATTTGCAGGATCATCTAGCCCGCAGAGAAATCCTTTACCTTGCACAAATCGCGGACCCGATTCACACTTCTTGGATGAGTCAAGCCTGGCTGTCAGCCAAATTTCTCGAAATTCCTCCAGACGGGCTCCAGATCTGGAACAACTACATTTGGGCATTAAGGAGCATCTAACATCAGGCTCACAGATTAGGATGACAGGCTGATCTGGGCATACTCTCCATGTGGACAATATGCCCCAAAACTTGGATATCTAACACTCATTCAGCATAAAGAGTTTCCACACAAGGCTTGGTGGTGGCGCAACATATGGAAGTTAAAGGCGCCGCACAAGCACAAGACCCTTTTTTGGTGCATATTAAATAACTGCATTCCCACCATGGATTTCCTCCACCGACGAGCTATTAATGGACCCTCGCGTTGCTGCTACTGCCTTTAAAATTGCGAAGACTCCTCGCACCTTTTCCTCCACTGTAATGTTATATCGGCCATTTGGGTTTTGGTGACAAAAAACTAGCGATGTCACTTCCCCTGGCAGGGTGCTTCTCTGATTGATGCTTGGACTATTTGGTGGGAACTTACTGCAAATTCCACTAAGTTGCGCAACGTACCTCTGATTTTTTCCTGGGAAATTTGGATTGGCTGCAATAATACATTTTTAACAGCCAACCGATTTTGGGTGACGAAATTTGTGCCGCCATCATAGCAACATACAACCTCCTGCCTGAAGATGAACAACAGAAACCACCCTCGATGGCTGTCCCTGAATTGATTGATCGAAGCAGACCTTGGGCCTATTTTGATGGGACGTCCAACCCGCAAGGATGTGGGGGGGGGGGGGTGCTATCCTTCATCTAGATGATCATCACCATTACCAAACCAGAATGGGACTGGGTCCCGGATCGAACAATTATGCTGAACTACAATGACTTAGACTTCTATTGATGTTTGCACGAGAAATTCATTGCAACTCCATTCAGATTTTTGGGGACTCTCTGCTTGTGATCAACTGGTTCAATGAAGTTTCTCATTGCCACACGCACACACTATCTGCACTTCTAAGGGAGGTCCATCATTTCAAGCTCTTATTTAACTCAATTTCTGTGGCACACATTTACAGGACTAGGAACAAAGTGGCTGATAAGCTGTCCAAAGAAGCCGTGGAGTTGAACTGGGGAACATGGAATATTACTGAGCATATTGAAGAACAGGTATTCAGGTTTTATCATCAGCCTTTTATGGATGAGGCACCAGATCTCAGGGCTGTTTGATCAAACAACCTACTTTGGAAGATTATTTTGGTATTGGTTTATCTCCCATGGACTATCTACCGACTATTGTGTATATTTTTTCATTTTCCTATCTTTTTCCCTGCAAGTTATGCACCGAACTTACAGGCATGATATATGTGACTGATACTTGTATCAGCAGTATGTATTTGTTATTTTCTTTAGGTTGTCTATTATGGAAACTTGATGGTTTGATGACAGTTATGTAGTTTATACTACCAACATATGTAACATGTAACTTATCATATTAATGAAAAGTTACGAATTTTTCCCTTGAGAAAAAAAAAGAATTTTTTTCATGCATCTATAAATAGACCTCCACCTAAAAATAGCCTATGTGGGCCCCACCTAGTGTAGGTGCTTAATTTTCACTAGGATCAAGGATGTTGTTTCCGGATGCCAATTTCATTGTTTCTTGTTGCAACCTTCAACACTCCCTCTCAACAAGAAATGAATGTCTTTGCATGCGACATGCAACTCCATGCATTCGCCCTGCAACCTTTGCATGCAACACTTCCGAAACTGGATAACCTACAAACAACTGAATCAGTATAATGCATCTATCATCAAAGTCTTCTGACTTCTGCTAGTACCAACTGCACATGTCTTCAGGAACCACTGCGATGTTGACCTCTGCATCCATGCACTCTGCACTTGCTGTCAACTCTTATCCGCGCTCCAGTATCTGACACTGTCACTTTGATTTCATGTCCTCTCGACATCTGACTGCATCAATCCAAATGATCTTGCTACTGCTGTACTATGGGCTCCTCGTATCCAGGTTCAATTCATGAGATCCACGCCATCTCAATGAATCCTGCCCAAAAATCTCTTCTTGGAATTACTCATGCATGTCGCCCCACCTCTCACCTGGTGGTATAGTTGCATGCACTCCCTCTGCCCATCTGGCACGAAATTTCTCTGCATGAGTGGTTGCTCCCACTCCATGATCCTCATCTTGTGGCTGCTCCACATCCTAAGGTTCACTCTTACCTGCATGCAAATCTTGCTCCCTCTCAAGCGTCAATTGCATGGCTTTCTCACACTTCCCAACAGTAGGCAGCTTAGTAGAAATCCCATCTACTTCAAGTCTATAGATATTCTTCACACGAATCTCAATCTTCTTGGCTTGTCCCATGGCTTTGAGTCTAAGGAACACCTTTCCTTTTCCAACTCATGCACATTGTAATTGTCCCACCATCGCAAAATTTTCTAACAAAAGAACAGATTTTAAATCGATGATATCTGCCTCATCTGAGCTCCGATTCGACCGATTTTTTTTTTTCTTTCAATTTGGGTATTTTTTTGCAAGGAATCCAAATATGCTATTTGTTTCTGAAATTTTTGCATCAAAATTTTCAGATATTCTCTGCAAACTCCCGCACCCAAATAATTCCTACTCTCATACCATGTAGACAATTTATAACACAGCTCTGATACCATGTAGAAAATTTATAACACACCTTTGATACCATCTAGAAATTATATACAAGATGCATGTATATATCTAGATTCTCCTGATCTAACAATATTTATCTTCTTGCTAAATACATAATCCTTCCATTGTTAATCTTTTGCAGAAATTAAAATCAATTGCAAACACATGAAGCAATAAAAACAATCGCACATAACACAGTTGTTTAAAGGGAAAGCCTGGAGCTGAAAACCCCAAATATCATATATTATGTATCATGGAGATCATGTAACAATCTCATACAAAGCTTAGTACATCAAGCTCTCAGTACAATCAATCATCACACACTAATAAGAAGAAATCTACAAATCCATGCACCGATTTCTTGCCACGTGGTAGCCTGCCTCCACTGCGCAATCCAAGTTGATTACAAAGGCAAATTCGATGCAATCCCACTCTCCTTGATTGTGTAATTCTCGTTGGCATCTCCAATGTATATGTAGATGCAATCAATGCATCACTAGTAGTCACAACGGATAGTCCATCTCACCCTTTCACCTATCTCTCCATTGGGTCTCCACTGGAACTGACATGCGTTGTAGTTAACTGTTGTATTTGTTCAGTTGATTAGTGAGTTATTATTTGTGAATTAATTAAATAGTTAATTCACTCCACTCTCACTAGTGTAACATTCAGTTAGACTAGATACAACTAGCTCAACTGAGTTTAACTCCATTAACTGAGTTAAACTGAATAACAACTCCATGAACTACTCTTCCAACTCTGTCATAACTTTACCACTTCAGTTCTAACTGAGTCCTCCATGCATGAGTCACCAACCACACTAGGAATTGCGTAATTCCTTCAGCCCACTGATTTGCAAAATCTCTTCACTGAAATAAAGTGCAAGAGAATAAGTTGATATTTAGAGTCTGATTATTATTAAGGGCTAATAATAATCGACATGCATCTATTTTTAGATCAACGATCTATAAATAGACTTCGCCCAATCTTCTAAAAATAGAATCTCATCTATTTTTCACATTTGACCAAACATCTACAAATAGCCTCCTGCTACATATAGAATATGCTCACCATGTCTAAAAATAGACATACACCTAAAAATAGCTCGTGTTGGCCCCACCTAGTTTAGGTGATTATTTTCCAACTAGGATCAAGGATGATGTTCCAGGATGCCTTCTTCAGTGTTTCTTGTTGCAAACTTCAACACTCCATCTCAACAAGAAAGGATTGTCTTTGCATGCGACATGCAACTCCATGCATTCTCACTGCAACCTTTGCAAGCGCCCTGCAACTCCATGCACCCGCTATGTAACTCTTGCTGCAACACTTCTGAAACTGAATAGCCTCCAAACAACTGAATCAGTATAATGCATCTATCATCAAAGTCTTCAACTTCTGCTGGTACCAATTGCACATGTCTTCAGGAACCACTGCGTTGCTGAACTCTGCACCCATGCACTCTACACTTGTTGTCAACTCTGAACTGCACTCCAATATCCGACACTGTCACTTTGATATCACTGCATCAATCCAACTGATCATGCTACTGCTACTCTATGGGCACCTCGTAGCCAGGTTCAATTCATGAGATCCACACCATCTCAATAAGAAATTTCTTCTTGGATTATCCATGCATGTCACCCCACCTCCTTCCTGGTGGTATAGCTGCATGCACTCCCTCTGCCCATCTGGCACGAAATTTCTCTGCATGAGTGGTTTCTCCCACTCCATGATCCTCATCTTGTGGTTGCTCCACATCCCGAGGTTCACTCTTACTTGCATGCAAATCTTGCTCCCTCTCAAGCTTCAATTGCATGTCTTTCTTACACTTCCCAATAGTAGGAAGCTCCATAGAAATCCCATGTACATCAAATCTATAAAGATTCTTCTGCATCTCCAGCTATGGCTGCTCCACAACCTTCTGAGACTGCTTCTCAGGCTGCATGTTGAGAGGCTCCCTCTCAACCACCAAGTCACTAATCTTTGCTTTTCTACTCAAAGCTTTGCATGCATCTTGTACCTCAGTGCATGTAGATTGTTGGCTCGCGCACATTGTAATTGTCCTGCCGTCGCAAAATTTTCTAACAAAAGAGCTGATATTAAATCAACGATATCTCCCTCATTCGAGCTCTGATTCGACCGATTTTTTTTTTCAATTTGGGTATTTTTTCGCAAGGAATCCAAATATGCTATTGGTTTCTGAAAATAGTTCACCAAAAATTTCAGATATTCTCTGCAAACTCACGCGCCCAAAAATTCCTGCTCTCATTCCATGTAGAAAATCTATAACACAGCTCCAATACCATGTATAAATTATACAATATGCATGTATATCTTGGATTCACCCGATCTAACAATGTACTAAAGTTAAATACTGAATCGCTTCTACAAATATTTTGCGGAATTAAAAACAACACAATTTCCAATCACATGAAGCAAAGAAGAATAGATCAAAACCACAACACCAGATATTCTCGGGGAAAGCTTACTACTCAAAACACCTCTATCATATATTGTATATTCCACAAGGAATCATGAAACAATTACATACAAAACTCTAATCACAAGAGCTCTCAATACATCAGCTAATTGTCTCACACTGTCATACAAAAGTTGGCAAGTTCCTTAGCCAATTTACTGTCTCCAGACAGCCTGCCTTGCTCACGCAGTTCCTGATGAACGCAATCCTTAATCACAAATAATTTCAGCATTCCTCAATTGCGCTTAGTATCATGGGCATCATGTGGTGTTATAACTACACCTGGGTAGCCTGCTAATATCACAATTGATAGTTACACTTCCCTTTAACCTAGATCTCAACTGGGTCTCCACTGGATCTGACATGCATGCAGTTAATAATAGTAAAAACATCAGTTGCATGTGAGATCACTACATGTGAATTAATTAATATTTAATTCAATTGATCTCTCACTAGTGTATTTGTAGTTACAACTAGCACAACTGACTTTAACTCACTTAACTGAGTTAAACTGATTTACAACTTGCATTAACTAATGCACCACTGCACTTCCAACTCTGTTATAACTAGAATCACTCTGTTACAGCTAAAGTCAACCTGCATGTCCCACCAACCAACCTCTTAACTCGAAATTCCTTTAGCTAACTGATTTTCCACTTCAGTTAACTATTTTCAAGTGCTCATTGAGAATAGATTATTGTTTATTGTCCAACTAATATTAAGGGATAATAATAGTCGACATGCATCTATAAATAGAAATCGCACATACATCTATAAATAGAATTTGCTCATCCATCTATAAATAGACATCATCTATAAATAAAATTTTCTCATGCATCTATAAATAGACCTCTACCTACAAATATCCTGTGTGGGCCCCACCTAGTGTAGGTGCTTAATTTTCACTAGGATCAAGGATGTTGTTTCTGGATGCCAATTTCACTATTTCTTGTTGCAACCTTCAACAAGAATGAGGTTCTGCAACCCCCTCTTCCTCCATTTTCTCCCCCTCCTTTGATACCTCTGTCTCCTCCTCATTCTTCGCCTCCTTATTCTCCATTGAATTTGCCACCACCTTCTCCTCATAAGATGATTGCTTCAAAGAAACCATTGTTGAAGTTGGATGTTATGTTCAACTTACCATTGTATAACGGCAAGCCACTGGCAAGCTTAATGCGGAAAAATTGGATAATTAGATTCAACAGATATAAGTTTATTGTCGTATTCAACAGATTGATGAAGAAGAGGTAAAGATATAGTTGGCCTCTCTCCGACTTGACTCTATACAACCCTGGTTTAATGGGAAAGTAAACTTCGATAAGACAACAAAAAGAATGGTAAGCTCCTTTATTCATGGTCAAAATTCAATAATGAATTAAATAAGAAATTTTATCTGCTAGCTCACACTCATAAATCAATTAGGGTATGGAAAAATTAGAGACAAGGAAAAGTAAAAAGCGTGCAAATTTTTACTCAATAATTTAGCAAGAAAGCATTAGCTTTGAATATTTCATTAGATTATCTAGAGACACTTTTGAAATATGTTGGTGCATTGCATATTAATCTTCGCCATACTCTTCTTTTATTTAATCCCACTAATTTGGATGAATTATGTGTCCAAGCTACTTATATTGAGTCTATCGAAAAGAGTGTGAAAAATGATTTCGTGAAGAAGCAACCATCCAAGTTCGCTGAAGGTAAATTTAAAGGAAAGAAGAAAATCAAGGAAGCTTTGATGGTGAAGAAAGAATAAGAAAAGATGACTTGCTATCATTGTAAGAAGGAAGGGCATGACGATGCTCATTGTTGGAAGTTGCATCCTGAATAAAGGCCTAAGAGGTTTGCAGTCAAAGGAAAGCAAAATACTATTCAGACAACACAACAAGATTTGGGATCTGTTTCAGGAGATAAAACTCAGGTCACGGTTGTTGGAGTGCAAGGTAAAGCATTTTCTCATGCTATTTCAAGTTTTTCTATTTCATGTCCTAGTGTTGAAAGAAAAATAAACGAGCATTTTTATGTAAGTGTTATTATTAAGCATATGAAAGTAGATGTTATTTTTTATACTCATTCCCAAGTTAATTTAGTATATGAGGAAATTGTCAAGAAGTTGGAAATAGAAATGAAACCTCACAGGAAACCTTATCCTCTCGGTTGGATACGTGATAATGCGAAGTTGCAACTGACGAAGCAGTGTAAAATTAGATATGTTATCACTTCGAAATTTGTTGATGAGGTTGAGTTAGATGTGGTTTCTCTTGATATTTGCATAATTGTTTTAGAAAGCCCTTATTTGTATGACAAGAAAGTAGTCTTTTTCAAGTAAGAGAACAAATATCACCTCACCTACGATGGGGTTGAGTATATTGTAAGAGCGCATAACATGAAGACTAATTTATCACTTCTTAGTGTTGAGAAAATGAAGAGGCTCATCAATGCTAGAAATAATTTTAAACTTATGGTTGTGAAAGAAAAATATATCAAGTAATATGATGCTTTTGAGGGTTATGATCCATCCCATAAAGATGAATCATTTAAACTTATTTCTAACTATGATGAGATTTTCTAGGAACTTGAAGGATTACCTCCTAAGAGGGAGATACAACATGAAATTTAGCTACAAGAAGGTGTTCTTCTTCCTAATGTTCGAATGTATATGATGTATGTGATTGAAAGTGCGGAGATTAAGAAGCAAGTTAAAGATCTAGTTGAGAAGGGAGTCAATAGGCCTAGTTCCTCTCCATGTGGATCTCCTATTGTAATGGCACCTAAGAAGGATGGTACGTTGAGAATGTGTTTTGACGTTTGTTTGATTTGTTAGATCAGTTGAAAGATATGTTCATATCGATGATTTGTTAGATCAGTTGAAAGATGAAGTTTAATCCAGTAAGATAGACTTGTGAAGTGGTTATCATTAGATTTGGATTGCACTAGGTGATGTTTGGAAAATTGATTTCAAAACAAAGCAAGGTTTGTTTGAATAGTTAGTGATGCCATTCGGGCTTTGCAACACCTTGACAACTTTTATGCCCATGATGAATGATGTTTTTCGGCTATTCATTAATGAATTTGTGATTTTATACTTATATTATATTGTGGTATTTAGCAAAACATGAGATGAGCATGTTAAGCATGCTAGCCAAGTATTTGATACTTTGAAAAAGAAGAATTTTTATGTAAAATTGTCAAAGTGTGGATTTGGCAAGACATCATTAGTGTACTTAGGTTATGTCCTAGGGGGTTGTGAATTGAAAATAGATCCCTCTAAGTTGGAAGTGTTTGTGAATTAGCCCAAGCCTATAACAATAAAAAAATCTTAGAAGTTTTCTAGGAGAAATCTAGTATTGGTGTTGAGAACTGTAGCAAGAAAGGCTCAATTTGACTTAGCCTTGGTCAAATTGAGAAAATTCAAAATTTACACATTAGCAGACAAGTTGGAGACAGTTAACTAAGGTGACATGGCCCTTGTAACTCAATTAGCTCAGTAAATTCGAGTTAGTGAGCTTGGAGTTCAGTTTGCATGTGTTGATTTCTAAATTATAGCAATCCAGTTCAGTTATTTATAGTTGTACTCAATTAAACTAGTTGTAACAGTTAATATAACTAGTTGGAGGTCAGTTGTGCAGTGGGACAACAATCTAACTCAAATATCATCCAATTAACTAATCAATCAACCAAAAATATCTCATGCATGCAAGGAATTTGAATTGCTCAGTTCTGGTGGAGATTCCAAGGTAGTGTAACATTAGTTGTTAACAAGTGTTGAGTGTACAGGTGTTGCATGCAATCAGTTATAAATCCTTGGGAATTACGCAGATAATTTGGAGGAAATTTGTAAATGATAGGGGCCATTTTCCTCGGGATTTATGCAAGGAAATAGGGGCCTTGGTGAGCAAATAATTGGCTAAGTGTTGGCACGATCTTATTCATTAAGGAGGAGAACAATTATTCTTTTGGAGGATGAGCTCAGAGATGGAACTAGAAATCGCATGATCCAGATTTATGCAGGAACAAAATAATATACAGAAATAAACACAAACACAAAGATGCAGTGGAAATAATATTTCATTTCATTAGTATCAAATAACATAAATATGCTTACAGACATAATGGAAATAAACTAGCTAGGGCGCTAGTAGCATATCTCTGAGAATAGATGTGGCGGATACAAGCCTCTGAACTGTGTTACAATGAGGCCCAAAGGCCTATTTATTGTTGAGAAATAATGAAAAACCCTAAACATCCAAAAACCTAACCCTAGGAGATGAAGCGCCAAAAATGTGGGCCCCGTTTGGGTAAATTGGTACATCAAGCTTCACGGGGACGTAACTTTGGCATACGATCTCCATTTTACGCGCTCAATACCTCGTTACAAAGATCTATCAGAGGAATAAAAATTTTGAGTGAGAAACATTCATATATAGACCCATGTTGCTCCCAGTTTTCTCAAAAAGCGTCGTTTAGGACCTCAAAATGGCTTTGGAAGTTCAGGACCAGAAAAACTACTAAAAATAGCAAGTTGTGCTGAAACTGAAAAACTGAAGAACCAATGGTGGGGGTCCAAATGGAATAGGTGGGTGGCCACCAATATCCACCTAGATCATCACAATATTTTATCAATTCATTGATTAATGCAAACAAGATTGAGGGTTTCCCAGTTGGTTTCCCCTAGAAATCTTCGTGTATTTGTGGTTTTGATTATTGCATGTCTGTGCATGTTGTTCTAACTTGTGAATTTCATTACACAGATCAATAGAGTAGAATTGTGTCTCTTGATTTTAGATTAAATTTCTTGAGTAATTATATCAAATTTATAAATGGTATCGGAGCAGGATTCACATTAGAATAAAAATTTCAAAGTTGTTCCTCAAGAGGTTTGAATTTGCATCTTCAGTGTAGCAGCATTTCCTCAGAGTTGGGAGAATGGCCTTTAATGGACTGAGATTAGAGTATGCCTTAGAAGTTCGTTTCAATTTCATTTCGTGAAAGGATCACATGGAGGCAATGCTTGATGACAATGGATTGTTGGAATATGTCAAGACAAACATTCCAAAACCAGGAACAATTGATGCCCAAAACCTGGCCCAATGGAAGAAAGATGTATCCAAGGTGAGGAGAATAATCCTAGAGAGAGTAAGATACCACATTGTCTCAAATATCAATGGAAAAGAGACACCATTCACTATGTGGAAGGCACTGGATGAGCTATTTGAAAATAACAGTGGTCGTAGAAAATTGGCCCTAAAATACAAACTTCGAAACATTAAGATGCAGAAGAATGATACTATTCCACAGTATCTCTCTGGATTTACAAAAGTTCATGATGAGCTTGGAGGGGTTGGTGTGAATGTTGCATAAGATGACCTAGTGAGCCTAGCTCTTCTAGGCCTTCCAAAATCCTAGCATACCTACCAGGACTTGGTGAACGAGAGGGAGAAATTATCGAATCGGGAACACTTATGGTCTAATTTGGTACAAGAAAAAATTAAGCGAAACACTAGAGATGGAGTTTCATCCAAGGGAGAGGATGAAGGAAATTTTTAATGGGTTGGGAAGGGAAAGAAGGAAAAAGGGAAGAAATCTCAAACCAAATCACATTCTAGCCAAGGGGACAAGAAGAGATACTTGTCAAAAATAAAATGCTTTAATTATCATGAATTCAGGGACTATGCTACAAAGTGTCCACACAAAAAGTGTCGCAAGAAGAACTCAGTAGGAGTAGAAGGTGAAGCATTGGATTCATGGTTCGAGTTAGACCACACCCTGATAGTATGCATGGCCAACAGTGTGATGGGGAGTGTGTGGTACTTGGACTCAGTTGCCTCATTCCACATGATAGGGTGTGAAGATTTTTTTTCAGTGAGCTCGAGGAGAAATATCTCTGAATTCATATTGAGCTTGTGGATGATGGAAGGTATAGTGCTACCTGGATTGGCACAATAACCTTTAGGAGGGATACAAGATCCCCTCTTTACCTCAAATATTTCATGTTTGTGCTAGGTGTGAAGAAGAATCTCATTTCTTTAGGATTTTCGGAAGACCATGGTTATGATGTAATCTTTAGTAAATGGAAAGCCTTTATGAGACAGATAGCTATTGGGCAGGTGAAGCAGATTGGGGTTCATGTGAAGAGCATGTACAAAATTGATGTGGAAGATTGCATTGCATTAAGAATTAAGGTAAAGAAAGCGCAGAGTCAAGATGTTGGTGAACTTTGGAAAAAATGACTCGGTCATTTGCACCATGGCGCCCTTAAAATTATGCAACAAATAACCATTGGCCTCCCTAAAGTATCACTTGAGCAACAATATATCTGCAAGGGTTGTACCTTGGGGAAGTATGTAAAATCCACATCCCATGATCAAAACAAACAGAGCAAGTGTAATATTGGAGAGAGTCCACTCTAATGTTTGTGGGCCCTTCTTGACAGCTTCCATTGTCAGACATAAATACTATGTTATTTTTATTGATGACTTCTCAAGAAAGTGTTGGATCTTCTTCATGCAGAAGAAGGATGAGACATTCTCGAAATTTGTAGAATTCAAGGCACTAGTTGAGAAAGAGATCAACAAGAAGGTGAAGGCTCTCACGAGTGACAATGGAGGTGAGTATGTTTCGAATGAATTCAAGGAATTTTGTGCCAAAGAAGGAATTCGAAGAGGATTCATAGCTTCCCACAACCCACAAAAAAATGGGTTGGCTGAGAGAAGGAACCAGAGAATTGTGAGAGCTATGCTACATGACTAAGGCTTGCCAGTCCATTTGTGGGCAGAGGCATGTAACATAACAATGTACTTGCAAAACCTGAGACCTCATTGGATTTTTCGTATCATTACACCGGAGGAAGCTTTCTCGGGGGAAAAATTGGACGTTTCCCGTTTCAAAATTTTTGGAGCCTTTGTTTACTACTATGTATCCAAATATTCGAGGAAGAAACTTGAGCCGACAATAGAGTTGGGAGTTTTTGTGGCATACACCGAAACTCCACACAATTATTGATTGTACTTTCCTTACCTCATATTCAAATTTGTGCGAAGAGATGTAAATTTTGATGAGGAGAAAGTAATGAGATACTCTGTTAAGAGGGAGATTCAAATCCCACCATAAGAGGATATTTTAGTTCCACAGGAGGAGCCTCAGGAAATTGTGGAGAAACCAAAGATGGAGGAGTAGAGAGGAGGTAGAGTGGAGACATCCACTCAAGTAGAACAATCCAAAGAAGGAATAAAAATAACTAGGGAAGTTGAAAGACTGGTGCAAGATACGAGGGAGAATGTGGGAGTTCCTTCAATTTTTTGCAGGCAAAGGAGGTCACCTGACTACATGGATCTAATGATTGAGCTTGTAGAGACTGAGCCATCCTATTTTAAGGAAGTAGTTGAGAAACTAGTTTGGGTTGATGCAATGGTGGAAGAATATGAATCCATCATAAAGAAAAAAATTTGGGAAGTGGTCCCAAGACCGATAGAAAAATAAATTGTGGGTTCGAAATCGATCTTCAAAGTTAAGCATGCAGTATACAGAAGCATAGAGAAGTATAAGGCCAATTTGTGGCCAAATGATTATCTCAATTTAAGGGAATTGACTATGAGGAAACCTTTGCTACTGTAGCAAGGTATTCATCCATTAGATCAATTCTTGCACTAATTGTGCATATGGGGTGGAGATCCACTAGATGGATGTAAAAATAACATTTCTCAATGGTGTTATTGAGGAGGAAGTGTACATAGAGAAACCAGAAGGTTTTGAGAAATTTGATCGGGAGTCTCATGTATGCAAACTCAAGCAAGCACCCTGAGCTTGGTACACTCAAACTGATAGTTATCTCACTGGATTGGGCTTCACCAAAAGTGAGGCAGATGTGAACCTCTATAATATTTTGGTGTAAGGTAAATTTCTTATCACTGTTTTAAATGTTGATGATTTTATATTGACAGGTGCTGAGTAGGTGATAAACACTTGCAAAGATGACCTTGCAAGGAAATTTGAGATGAATGACATGGGTCTCATGCATTACTTCCTTAGGCTGGAAGTATGGAAAGGTGATGGGGAATTTGTTTGTGTCTCAAGGCAAGTATGCCACTAAGATACTGCAAATATTTCGCATCGAGACACCTCTAGCGACAACCTAGAGGAAGGAGAATGCCACTTTAGGTGAAGAGGTTGATGCTACCATTTACCGAAAACTAGTGGGTTCATAGATGTATCTTGTGAACACACGACCAAATATGTGCTATGTAGTCAACCAACTGAGCAAAGTTATTGTTAGGTTGACCAAATTGTATTGTAAGGCAAGAACGCATGTTCTACGGTACCTCGGAGGCATTACCTAGTATGGATTATGGTACATACGAACAAAGGGAGTGAAGTGGCATGGCTTCACAGATGCAGATTAGGCAAGGATTCCATCTGACTAAAAGAGTACATCAGGTAAAATTTTCAGTGTTGGGTCCGCAATAATTTCTTGGCACAACAAGAAGTAGATGTCTATGGTGCTCAACTCAACATAAGTTGAATACGTGGTTGCAAGTAAAGCAATGTGTTAGGCGATCTAGATGAGAAAGATACTTGTGGGATTGTTTGGTCAAGAGATGAATCCAACTGTGATCTATTGTGATAATCAAAGTTGCATTAATATCTCTGAGAATCTGGTATTTCACTATCGATCCAAGCATATAGATATATGGTATCATCATTTACAAGATTGTGTGGAGAGGAGGATAATGTTGCTACAATAGATTCCAACTGAGGAAAAATATGATGACATATTGAAAAGGATTTGTCAAGAGGGAAGTTCGAATTCCACAACTACAGGATGGGGGTGGTTGATAATCCCTTTCTTGCTAAGAGGGAGTGTTGAGAACTGTAGCAAGAAAGGCTCAATTTGACTTAGCCTTGGTAAAATTGAGAAAATTTGAAAATTCCATATCAACAAACAACTTGGAGGCAGTTAACTGAGGTGACATGGCTCTTATCACTCAGTTAGCTCAGTAAATTTGAGTTAGTGGGATTTGAGTTCAATTTGCATGTGTTGATTGCTAATTTATAGCAATCCAATTAAGTTATTTCCAGTTGTACTCAGTTAAACTAGTTCTAACATCTAATAGAACTAGTTGGAGGTCAGTTCTGCAGTGGGACAATAGTCTAACTCAAAGATAATCCATTTAACTAATAAATCAACCAAAAATAGCTCATGGATGCAAGGAATTCAAATTGCTCAACTATGGTGGTGTTATGAAACCAACTCATAAAATAGAAGAAAAGATAGATCAATGACTTAAAAATTATCCACTTCGAGGGGGAAACCTCCTTTAAATTACATAAATGAACAATTCTTGGATGATACAGAAGACAAAACCTCCTTTCTATATATAGGGGTCCAAGGGGTCACGATATAATCCTAACCGACATAACAATGACAATGTAAGGGCACAAGAATAACAACAGTGGGCTTGTATGGGGCACAATAATAACAATATGGGGATTACATGGGCACAACAATAACAATAAGGGGATACATATTGTTTCTGTGATTGCTTTAGGTTCCAATATGATTTTTCCTTCCTCGTGAAGTTCTCGAAATGTTGTTTGAACTCGGAGTTTGTCAACTATAATTTTCTGTAAGCATGAAACATGGAAAACTGGGTGCACTGGGGAAGATGCAGGAAGCTCCAATTTGTATTCCATAGTACCAATCTTTTGCAACACATTGTAAGGACCATAGTACTTTGGCGATAATTTGTTATCCTTATTATTTTGCATGAGGGAGATTAGTTTCTATGGTTGTAGCAGTAAGAATACCCAGTCGCCTACATGAAAACTTCTTTTGCTACAATGTTGGTTTCCTTGTTGTTTCATTCAATTATGCACAAAAGTTAGGTTATCCTTTAAGAGTTGAAGAACTTGTTGTTGATGCTTGATGTGATATTCCATTACTTGATCATGAATATTATATTTTATGTAATCCTTCAAACCATCCATATTAATTTCCATGTCTGCTTTTAAACCATTTATTTCATCTTTGGTTGCTCTTTGTGAGATCGAAATTTGTTGCACTTGGTCCCGTAATTTTGATATATCCTGTTGCAATTCTTCCTCTTCATGTGTCATAGTAGACTTTTATGATGGCTTAATTGGTGTAGAATTATTTTTTGGAGGCATTTTAGAAACCCAATATAGATATCGATGCTTCAATGTGCCCTTTGAATCACTTCAAACTAAATTTCAAACGAAAGTTATGCAATTTTTTTTTTTTAAAATACACACTTTTCTCTTGCTTTTGAGGAGTTCAATATTGAAACTGATGTATCTTTGTGATTTTGGATCCCAAAGATTTGAAATTTGGTCATGTATTATCCCTCTGAGTCTTCTTTCCAATGCCACAGGTCATACCTAATTTGGATTCTTCAAGGAAAATTTATGGCTAATATCCCACAATGACCTAATTATGGACTAGTACATCAGAGAAAGCTTGTACGTCATGCCACATATCACTCTTTCAACCTTCGGCCCTCAAATGGATACACAATAAATTATAGTTCGTGCACTTTCGACCACTTTTTATGGAATTCCAATCTGATGCCAGAAACGAAAGTTATGACGATTTTCCCTCAGTCACCTATTTGAGATGAAATTTTGGAGCCTGAAAAAACACTAACTTCCTCAAATCATATCTCCGAAAATATGGGGAACCAAGATATGAAAATTTTCCATGACGTTCCTCAAGATATTGAATCAAATGGTTTTTTTAGCTTTTGAACCTTGATATAAAAAATGTTATAGCGAAAATTCCAAGATGGTCTGTTTGCGGCAGCGAAACCCTATAATCCAAAGCTCTGATACCAAATGTATGAAACCAACTCAAAAATATAAGAAAATATAGATCAACGACTTAAAAATTATCCACTTCGAGGGGGAAACCTCCTTTATATTACATAAATGAACAATTCTTAGATGATACAAATGAAAAAACCTCCTTTCTATATATAGGGGTCCAAGGGGTCACAATATAATCATAGTTGACATAACAATAGCCATGTATGGGCACAAGAATAATAGTAGTGGGCTTCTATGGGGCACAATAATAAAAATATGGGGACTACTTGGGCACAACTATAATAATAAGGGGGCTACAGTAAAAATAACAATAAGGGGATACACTAGTATTATAGGGACCTAACAGGTGGAGATTCCAAGGCAGTGTAACATCAATTGTAAACTAGTGTTGAGTGTACAGGTGTTGCATGCACTCATTTATTAATCCTTGTGAATTACACAATCAATTTGGAGGAAATTCCTAAAGAATAGAGGCCAATTTCCTGAGGATATATGGAATAAAATAGGGGCCTTGGTGAGAAAATAATTGGTTAAGTGTTGGCTAGAGTTTGTTCATTGAGCAGGAGAACAATTATTCTTTTGCAGGTTGAGCTTGGAGATGGAGCTAGCAATTGCATTAATCAATTCATTGATTAGTGAAAACAATCATGAGGGGTTCTTCCAAGTTGGATTCCCCTATAAATCACTGTGTATTTGTGGTTTTGTTTATTGTATGTCTATGCATGTTGTTCTAAATTGTGAATTTCATTCCACAGATCAGTAGAGTAGAATTGTGTCTCTTGATTTTAGATTAAATTTTTTGAGAAATTGCAATTTTATCAAATTTATACAATTGGAGGAAATTTATTTCTAACATTTCCTTCATTGCATCTCCTTTCCATGTGTTTAATAGTGTGAAATAGGTCTTTCAATTGGGGGGGGGGGGCAACAAAAAAAATCCTTTTATATATTGAAAGAAAATACAAGTACAATATCAATGTTAGCGTTTCCAGACTTGCAACAGTAGTTTGAGATAAAGGCCAATACAAGTGGATATAACTGATCATTGCATTCATTTACACGAAGTTCTCCATTTGAAGTTTTTTTTGGGTACCTATCAAAGTCTTCATTGGATTTGTTTTTTCATAAAGATATTTGTTTGGAAAACTAATCACTCTTATGTACAAGAGCGATCTCCCTCGGTTCAAAAACCAAACACTAGAACAAAACAGCCAGATACATAGAAACATTCACTAGGTTAATTACCAAATCATAGATGTAGGATTGATGAATGGTTCATACCTTTTTCGAAATGCTTGTCCTCACTGTTGTTTGATATAGATTTCGATATCAGTCTCAATGCTCCAAGAAAAGATCAGAAAATACACAAACATACAAATTGTCAAATCATGTGATTCATAGATGATTTAAAACAATCTATAAAAGTGATCAAGGAATGTCATAAAAATCACCATAACAATGAATATGAGAAATAAATATGCATTTGTATTAATAACGGAAAGGAGAGAGTTACAACCAAAGCCTTGGTGTTGATAGCTTCTTCCCAGTAGTCCTCAATTCCAACCTTGCATTCAAAAGCCTTCAATGGATACTTCTGCAGAGTGGAAGTATAGTTTCAAGAGTAAAAAAGACAACCCATTTTCCTTTGAGTGAATTGTATTTCTAGGCCACGGATGGGGGTTTGAGATCCACTTAGGTAGGAGTTAGATCCACAATGGAGGGAATGGGATCCACTATGGAAGGGACGAGATCCTTTATGGTAGGAGTTTGAGCCCATATCCTCACTTCTTAAAACGATACCTTCACAAGGCTTCTAGAATGGGAGTTTCATAACCTTTTTTTTATACCCATGTAAAAAAGATCGTTGCACTTGTATTGAAGGCAAGTTCCAACGACATCACAACACGTTTATTATGAAATATGTGACGTTGCAGGTTGTAATACTAGCACCTGTGACAGTCTCTAAAAATAGGGTTTTTAAGGTATGTAATATAAGATTCTTGTTGATCAGCGGTTGTCATTGATTTCAACAAAAGCAGCACCAGGGGCTACCCCAATATTGCATGGGAATTTTTACCTACCAAATTACTGTACTCATGGTCAATATTGATTTTAATGGTTTCTACTTATCGAGATGTTTCCGTTGATATATGGCATGCCACGTAATTCTTCACGGTTTGAGAGATATTCATGTTTGAAGTTTGTAACCCCAATTAGTGGGATAAAACCCCATGGGGTTGTGGCATGGGTCACTGAAAAGTAAATAATTAATAATTTTTAAGCTCCTAAATTTCCTCCCACGTTCCCTTGTTGAAGCCCTTCTCAACCTAATAAGTTATATAAATTGTGATCCTCATATCCTCCTTATGCATGGATTTCGCTACCTGGAACAGGTCATCGTGGCATTTGCGCTCTAACTTTTTTTATACGAAGGTTCAGAAGCTGAAATTTTTTATGAGGCGAAGCCGAATACTTGAGGAAGCTCCTATAAAAAATTTAGATGAGGGTGCGCAACATTTTCGGAGATATGATCTGTGGAAGTCAGTGTTTTTGCAGGCTCCTGAACTTCATCTCAAATCAGTGACTTGGGGAAAATCGTCATAACTCTCTCTTTGAGTATCATATTGGAATTCTGTAAAAAATGGAAGATAGTGCACAGACTTTAGTTTTTTCTATATCAATTTCAGAGCCGAATGAAGAAACAGTGACACATGGCACGTCGTACAAGTTCGCTCTACTGAAACGGTCCATAATTAGGTCATTGTGAGAGATTGGGTATAACTCTCTCTTGAAGAATCCAAATTGGATCAGACCTATGGCATTGGAAAGAAGACTCAGAGTAATACTATAGAACCGAAAATCACATATTGGGGAGCTGAAATAACATAGATACACCAGATTTGATATCGAGATCCTAGAAGGTAAGAAAAAGTTAGATCATGTGTTGTCAAGGGCTGCAAGGGACCAAAATTTCTAGGGCAACAAAGCAAAGCAAGGTGCAGAAGTGGGTAGCATGAAAATAACAAAAATCAAGGTGCAAAACATCAACAACAAGTTCAACACATGAAATCTTCAAAGTGGGCAGCACTGCATACAGTCATTGTAAAGGTATCATTGTACTAAGACATTGTAAATGCATCATTGTAAAAATTGTACAAGTGTCTATCTGCAAAGAGTTGAAGAGGCGGTGTCTGGAGGTCTAGGATCATCATTAGGTGGTTGTGTCATGGTTGGTGTTATGGTCTAGTGTGTCTTCTTCTTCTACATCATTCTATATCATTGTAATGTGGACCATTTTCCCTGGTATGGGAGTCCATTCTTGTTTTATTCTTCTATAGGGTGGTAGGGTGGTGCTAGGCTGGAGCATGAAGTCACCAACAGGTTCAAGCCCATGAAAAATTTAGGGTGGTAGGGTGGCAATAGGGTGAGTTATAGCTCATTGGGTGTTGGGGCATCCGTTCAGTTGACTACTGAAGAATCTCGGACGTTGGAGCATCCATCCAGCGAGCGCTGGAGTGTTATGCAGGTAAATCCTCTCTGTAGATAGAGACGATCCCTTTAGCCCCAGAGCGGGTCTAGTAACAAAGGGACATGATAAAGTGTAGGTTCCTCAATTAATGAATGAAAATGACAGGGTAGATCGACCTACGTGGAGTCCAATGCTATCGTGGCTGTGGTGGTGATGGCCTCTTGATCTCTGCTTCGACGGGTCACAATCCTTCTGCTACAACGCTCGGATACCTGCACGAAGATCAGCAAACAAGAGAAGCATATGAAACATTGATCTCATTCATAATTAACTAACCAGTCAATGAGGTTTAAGCATATTGCATCAAATAAAACACATTTACGCAAGATGGGAACCAGACAATAGTCACGTATATGTATTAATAGAAGAAAGAGTTACAACCGGAGCCTTGACATCGCAGCCTCCTTCAGCGGGGTTCAGTTGAAGCGTGTATTGATGGATCGTCGGGGAATTCGGATGGGAAGAAGACACAAGTCTAAGCTTTCTTAATGAGGGTCTCTTCCGTTCTATCTTTTTTAATCAAATGTAAAGAAATCTCTTCAACGTTTCAGCTACAATATGTTCAATTCAGCTAGCACATCAATGGAAGATGGTTGTATTTATAGAGGAAGAGGAGGAGGTTTGGATCCTAAAATAGTTGAAGGGAGGCCTTATCCCTTGGGAGGTTTCGCCAAAAGGTGGAAACAAGAGGCCAAAGGAGGAAGGTCGTGGTTATTTAGTCAAACCACTCCAGATGACTCGCCCACGAAGTTTGTTATGATGGAAACTTCGCCTCTATTTAAAAAAAAACATTCCATAAACAGGTTGGCGTGGGTAGCTAACTAGGACAGAGCGCCAATGGGCACGGGGCCCAGTGTTAATTTCCAAATCGGCGCGAGGGCATAACGGTTTACTAGTGCCAAGGCAAAAACAAGTGTTTCTAATGGTCTGTTCAAGAAGTTGTCAACAGAAGGAATGTTGTACTCATGGCAAGGGATGCAGTGATGGTATATAGAAATGAGCCTCCAATGTTTGGGATGGGGATTGCAGGGACAGTGACAAAATTTTGTGTAACAGATGCCCCCTAAAGCATGAGGTCCAAGAGAGAGGAATTGGTGAAATGATTTACGAGAACGCGTTCGAACCAAACACCATTGTCGAAAGACCTGCAATTACAAATACAATTGATATCTCTGATACATGAACATGTGGCATGGGTACAACCATCCATAATAGATTACATATATAAACGGATATCCAAGGTATGCATGCACCCATCCAGCAGTAAGGATCAAAAAATAGACTCAAGTATTGTCACAACCATCCAATCAAAAGAGTCATGCAATAAGGCATGATAAAGTACAATATCCCGTAGCCTAGATATTATCAGACAAAACCCAAGGTCTTGCACTCCATCTCAACCTGAACAAGTACAAATTCAATCATGCGAATATGTGAGCTGAAGTCGAACATGGAAGAAAATCACCTCATTACCAGCCAATGATGAAATTTGTTAACACGTACGATAGAAACCACCAATAATGACAACGGATCTCAAGGTACAACAGGTAAAATCCACAGAATGTGAATAGTGATCTGGTGTCGAACACCTTCAAAATCACTCGATCGAAGGCTAATGATGTGGACCTGTCGTCGAATGCAAAGAACCTGCAATTGACGCATGTAGGCTCCAAGGTACCAGTAGGGACTCTTTAGACCAACTTTCTGGATAATGAGATGAAGTCGATAGGAAGCGATCCAGTTGAAGGAGGGCCATAATGTTTCCCACATCATCGACACGAGACAGAGGAACATAATGATAATGGATCAGGACTAACAAAGAATGTGAGCGAGGTTGAAAACTGCAAAGGCAAAACTTCTCTTGAAAATATAAGCAACACGACTCTGGATTTGGCAGTATTTGACATCAAGGGATCTGGGGTCATGATGACGTGGAAAACAATAGATGAGAGGTCAAAATGAATTACCCAAACCCATGGAGGCAAAAATGACAAAATGAGATATCCCCAACCCGACATGAATGCAGACGAGTGTCATGTTCAAGAGTGACATACTGCCAACACAACTAAAGATCGGTTCAATTTTCCCCCACCATTTCTGGCGAGTACCCCAATTATTTTTGTAAACAAGCTTGAAGGGGATAGCATATGCTTGTGATGTAAGTTTTTCCTTCGTACAAATCCATCCTAGTACATTTTACGAGCCCTAGGAAGGAGGAACTCGAGGAACGTCATGGTGATGATGTCCAATGTCATCAAGGTTTAACGAGTATGACAAAGGAAGAACTCAACATATTTTCATGTTTAGAGAGTTTGAAAAGAAGCAGAAAATAAAAATCCAGCAAGTCCCTTTTCGTAAATAGTCCCTCAGATCCGAAAAGGTAGAAAACGATATTCGAAAGAACCTCTTAGTCGTGATAGGCTAAGGTATTCCTTTTTCATAAATAATTTATCCCAGCCCGAAAAAGGGGTAAATGTATACTAGGTAGATATCATTTCGCAACCATTTAACGAGTTCAAGACGATAAGAGCCTCGGCAATATTTTCAATTTTAGAGAGCTAGAAAAGATCTGAAAGATGACTCCAGTAGTGAATTTTTCGTGTTTTTATCGAGTCCAAAAAAGTATAAAATACAACTCGTTGCTTCATCGCTATCTCATTAAAGATCTGTCGCTGCATAAGAAACAAATGTAAAACCCATTTCTCGAAATAACATAATGTAATAATCGAAAAACATGTCTTAAAACCTAATTAGGGTTTTGAAAAGTTATAAAATGCCAAAAATGGTAAAAAATAATTACTTTTCACTTTTACCTCTTGTGGAGCAATAGTTACCCATTTTGTATTGCGATTTTCCAGCGATGACAGCGGGCAATCCGACAGACCAATCTTGAATTCGTGAGTGCCAGGTAAGAGCCGACATCCTTCCCCACATTTTAAGTCTTCTTTCATTACCTGCAACCTTCAATTTTGATTTTGAGGGATAAATCGTGAAAACTAGGGCATGACAGTTGGCACGAGTTTCGGGCACGAACTCGCGCCAATCGCCCAATTTTTTGAATTGGGGCGTGCCCATTGGCACGAATGTTTCTAACACAGTCATGACAACCACACAGACCTTTTAAAACTTACAATGCAAGTAAGCAAGCCTAAATTCCACAAATATTAGCTTTTGATTTGGCTAATAATGTCCATATGAACATGTTTGCAGGTGTAAAGTGGAAAAATGGTGATCGAGTGGAAGGAAAGGGAACACAGTGAAGAAGACGAGCTTCCCATTGATAATGAGAGATGCATGGAAGCTCTTAGAGACTGTGGAGTGAAAATTGTCTTCATGACACCGTGCCTCAGAGCTCAACCAGAGCTGCTGCAATACTTGATCAGTATTTGGGATGAGGATCAGGAAAAATTCATTCTTCGCGATGAGGAACTCAAGATTGATGTCTCAGATGTTTACTTCATAACAGGACTGTCACGGAGGGGGGAAACACCAGTCCTAACCAGCACCTGACCCACCATGGAAAACATGACCATGGTGATCGATAGGGTATGTCGAGGGGCATGAAAAGGATCAGGAAGCGGGAAAGTGGATATCCAAACTATCCCAAACTTGGCACTAAAAGTACTGCTACACACCATCACGCAAGTTGCAGGATCGCAAGCACCACACGAAGCAACAAAAACATAGCTCCTTATTGCAGTAGATTGTCTAACAACGACCCTCTACAACTGCGCATAGGCAGTGACGATCAATATGAAACGTCAACTGACAAAATGCAAGAAGGGAAAACTAAAGCAGTTTGGATATGGATCCATCCTGGTATCATTCTTCCTGGAATGATTACCAATTTTCCAGCAACAGGAAGTGATAGTCCCAACACCACCAACACAGGAGCCACAGATGGCCCGTTGGGCTGCACTGATGCCAAGGTCAGGGGGCGGCCAACAGATTTCTTAGAGACCGGAGTTCTTCGATTGGCTCCGATGACAGTTGATTGTCGTGGAGGACTGGCCCTACTCTGGCATAGATTTCACTGGTGATCCGGACCTCCCACTCCCGGAAGGAGAGGATTGGGATGAAGCACTTGGTAAGACTCATTTTTTATTTTTTATGAGTATTATGATTTTTTTTACTATGTATGTTCTAACATTAAATCCATGCGTTATGCAGACGCTGGACCAGAAAGATCTGCAGGCATGTCTCTAATAGCGAGGCGAGTCCCTCGAGACTTTGATATTTCCCCTCATGGTGAGGGAGACGAGGAGGAGGAAATCATGCACAACCTGGAGGGGATCTCTCGTGGAGTTCCAAACTATGCGCGATTCGACAATGTTCCTGGTGCATACCAGAGACATACTGTAGGGGTATCAAACCAAGTTCACCGCTTGCTGAGGCGGCTTGTACAAGAAGTGACATGCTATCATGATCATCATGTCGATTAGACACTTAGGATTTACTTTTGCATATTTTTGAGGGACATGATGTCTCAAGATGTAACAGAAATACACATATTTTTTGAAACTTATGGTGCACACTAATGCAAACCTTCGACATATATATATATATATATATATATATATATATATATATATATATATATATATATATATATATATATATATATATATATATATATATATATCAATCTTCCTATTTGATATGAGTCTTTCATGTGATGATGATTTTATAGATTACGCAAATGTCTATCTAATACAATGTTAGACATTGTATCAGTTAATGCATTCATTTGTCTCGGAATATGTTGATATGTGATATAATCAAAATGTCTTTCTAGCAAACGAACATGTAAATACAATCTTGAAATGTGAGGGTTTCTAACTGAATAATGCCCATTAAGTTGAAGAACAACAAGCTGTGAGTCTAGATTTACAACCAATGCACTAATGCCGAGGGTAATCGCCTCGGTTAACAATGAAATAAAAACACTATACTCAACCACATTGTTTGTAGTCTGTCCTAGACAAATACCTTGCAGATCTATCAACTCACTAGCAGGATCATAAATTACCCAGGCTGCTGAAGACAAGTTCCGGGTACTGCGAGAAGCACCATCCACAAAACCGACATAAGGGGTAATATACATCTACACAATAAGCAACGACCCAATAAGTAGGAAGAAGATCACAAAGCACACCAAGCCAAAAAATGTACGAAAATGAAAGAAAAGAAAAAAAACACCTATGTACACAAAACATGCATGAATGACTCATGCATAATACTTTTTGAGATACAACCCATTTCTGGGTTGATCTAACGGATGACCTTCATAATCAATGAGCTCATAGGCCCCATTCTTCAAAACGCATTAAACAATGTAAGGCCCATGCCACATGGGTTGAAATTTGCCTGCCCACAACTTATCATGAGCTTGGTCGCATAGGAGGATGAGGTCTCCTTCTACAAAGGAGCGAGGGGAAACTGACTGGTCAAAATGAGCTTTGACCCACTTCTTCTATGCCTCGATGACTAAAGCAGCAAAGCAGCGAGTTTCATCCAGCCTTTCTAAGTAGAGAAGACGCTCTTCTTCGGGTGAAGTCTTGGGTAGTAATTCCAAATCCAACTTGAGGGAAGGTATTTCACACTCAATCGGAAGGGTAGCTTCCAGACCATAAACAAGCTGGAATGGAGTGAATCTAGTCGCATCCTTAACTGAGGTTTGGTATGCCCAGAGAGCTGAAAATAACATGAGATTCCAATTGGATTTGTGCATCCCAATCGTACGTTGAAGTATGGTGACAAGAACTTTGTTCACAGCTTCAACGTGACCATTGGCCTGAGGATAGTACAACGTTGAGCTGTCGTGACGCAAGCCCAACCTGGAAGTCAAATCCGCCACCATATAATGCCGAAAATGGGAACCATGATTGGTAATGATGGCTTGAGGGACACCAAACCTAGAAATGATGTGATTGAATATGAAATGAGTTGTTGTCTTACCGTCAACGGCAAGTGTAGGCATTGCTTCGGCCCATTTGGTGAAGTAGTCAACGGCTACGATAATATAGGCATGCCCCCTGGCCAAGTGAGGGTTACATGTCATAAAATCGATGCCCTACTTTGCAAAGGGACCAACGGTAATGACAAGGTGGAGATGTGCAGGCGGCGCGCGTATCTTGCGTTGATAGATCTGACAATCATGACATTTACGGACAGTGACAATGGAGTGCTTGAAGATCGAGGGCCAGAAAATCTTTTGTGCAGTGGCATAACCAGACATGTGATCGCCACAGGCACCACTGTGACAATCATTTAGAACTTTCTCAACCTCCTCGAGGGTCAGACATCGACGAAGAATGGAATCTTCTCCGACGCGATAGAGTGTATCTCTGACTATATGATAAGGTTGTGATTGACGGCAGATGCGTCGATGGGCATCCTTCGTCAACTCAGATCTAAAAGTGGAAGTCTGAAGATATATGATGATATCACTGTACCAAGGATCGAGGGTGCTAATCAGAAAAAGAGAATCGTTTGGAATGCATTCTTCAGAACCAGATGGAGTGGAGTCAGAGTGGAGGGAACAGATCATATCGGCAAAGACTAGTGATTTCTTCGACTTGGCAGTAGTAAATTCCAAATTGAACTCTTGGAGGATAACAATCCACTTTGAGTACTTTCCCCCCAATAATTGTCGAGACAATATATAGGTCATGGGGTTGCATTCAGAAATCACAGTCACAGTACACAACAGACTATAATGACGAAAACATTGAACCGCTTGAACCGCAACTAATGCTAACTTGTCAACATGGGAATAGCGGGTTTCGGTATCGAGAAGGTTACGAGAGAGGTAGAGATAACATGCTCATCACCGTCATCGTCGTCTTGAACCGGAACCATGGAAATTGTGCTGAAAGCGGCAACTAAATAGAGGGAAAAATCAAGATGATAGTTTTGAGGACGCAACAGAGGAGCATTGACAAGCAACGTCTTCAGGGCATTGAAAGACTTCTGGGTGATCTCATCCCAAAGGAAAGGGACGCCCTGCTTTAGTAATTGTGCGAATCCTTTAGCTACTTTACATAGTTAGGTATAAACCGATGTAAAAAATTAGCCTTCCCCTGCAGATTTTGTAACTGATGTAATGAAGATGGAGAGGGGAGATTAATGATAGCCTCGTCTTTGAGCGGATCAAGGCGAATCTCGTCTTTGGACAAGACAAACCCTAAGAGTCTACCAGAATTGACGCAGAAGACGCATTTGTGCGGATTTAGCTGGATGTTTTAGCGTCGACAACAAAGAAATATCTGACGAAGATGGTCAGGATGGTCCTTACGCTTAGCTGAATGAGCCGGAAGGTCATCTAGATAAGGTTGAATGATGTGATTAATATCGTGAAAAGTGTATGACATCGCTCGCTGAAACGTGACCCCAACATTTTTCAAGCCGAAAGGGAGTTTCTTATACGCGAAAGTACCCCAAGGACAGATGAAGGCAGTCTTATGCTGGTCAGTTGGGAGAATGTTAATCTGGTTATAGCCAAAAAAGCCGTCCATGAGGGAAAATATCTCACTCCCAGCGCAGTCATCAATGATCTGATCGATAAAGGGAGTAGGATAATTAACCTTAAGACAAGCCTAATTGATGTCACGATAATAAACACAAACCCAAATGGTACCCTGTTTTTTATCCACAGGGACAATGTTGGAGACCCATTCTATCAAGGGAATCAGGTAAATGAAACTAGCGTTGAGAAGTTTTTCAACTTCACTTTTAATGACGACAGTTTTTTGAGGGTGCACAGGATGAAGGCGCTGACAAACAGGCTTCGAACCAGGGTAGGTAGGAATCTCATGCACCACTATCCTGGGATTGATGCCAGTAATTTCTTCATAGGACCATGCAAATACGTCGCATAACTCGCAAAAAAGGCTAGCATAAACCTGGACTTCATCGGAAGAACAGGTGACCCCGATATGGATGTTCTCGATGATTCCTGGTTTCACAGAAATGTCGATGGGCATCGTTTGCGTGATGTTACTCAAGTTACCCTTTGTGAAAACTTCATGTGTCAGTATAGGCATTTGAAGCAGTGGAGAAGGAACCTGAGATGCAAACCTCTCAAGACATGTAGACATGGCCCCAAGGCCATGCATGAACGAGGAACGATGATGACTATCATCCCACAGAAGATCCTCGAGAGACATAACTTCCATGATGGATTCATCGGAGGGAAATATATCTTTCAAGGGATCGGGCGAATCTGAATCGTCAATCCAAGGGGATTGAGAATAAGTGTCAAGAGACATGCTCAAAGGAGCATGATCAGAAGACAAAGGTTCCGAAGCCGTGATGATTTCACAAAAGTTAATCTTGATCGGACTCAATGACATTGAATCTCCGAAAGAATCGATCTTTTTAGGCGATGGGATGATCCACGGGTCGTCAGACCGAGAGATCATATTGATCTGAAAAGTGTTGGGCGAAGGAAGGGGAAAAATACTCATGAGGGAAGGATATTTGAAGAGACCCAGCCCAACGCTCTCGTAGGGATTATGAATCTGATCCACATACGGAACGTTGTTCTCGTAAGAAGAGGTGAAAAAAGACAATTGATCAATAGTAACAATCTTTCCTTCATGCGTGAATTTCAGGACACGAAAGAGAGTGGACGGAACGCATAGCATGGCGTGAGTCCAATTGCGACTGAGGAGAAGATTGTAATTGATCTTTGCGTCAAATACTTCTACCTCGACATTGACTGTCCTCCCTTTCAATGTAATCGGTAAACTAATGAGAACACCTAAAGGTTTTGATTCCCTCCCATCAAATGCTTCAAGGGCATTTGGCGATGAATTCAAGGCCAGAGAACCAATGGCTTTCCAGCAAGAATATGACATGATGCACATAGACACACCCTCATCCACAACAGCTCGATGGATATCGAGACCATTAATACCAACTTGTATAATGAGCGCAATTTGGTGCAAGAGTCATGGAAAAAGAAAGTGAGAAGGCTAGTATCAGCAGGATCAACCCCGCCGATCATAGATAGCAAAGCCTTCCGTTGAGACAGACAACTCTGAAGTACTTCTAATACGGACATTGCAGACGGCGCCTGAGCCAAATCCTCGACAATACTGTAATGTTGAGCAGCACGCGAGTTTGGATTGTAAGAATATTTGTGAAGTACACCATTGGAAGGTGGCCATACAACGGGCTCAGTACTGGGCCTTTCAATCTGAAGAGGGCCAGAAGCAAGCGGAGGAGGAGGACCATCAGCGATCTCTTTCCCCGTTGCCTGACGCGATTCGGTATAATATTTAGACCGAGTAGCAATAGAGACAGATGCAGAACCGTTCATCATGAAAACTTGAGAGCCAAATGGGGCAGAGCACTGAGGTTGCTCTACCATCTAGGTCTGCTGAGATAGAAAGGGTTCTTTAAGAACAACCATAAAAGTAAAATATTTCAGAATCTTCGGAAGCAAATGTTATCAAAAGAGAAGATCAAAATTTGGGTAAGTTTGAATCACGTGTTTATGAAGGTATCTTTGTTGGTTACTCACGCAAAAGAAAGGCCTATAAATGCTATAATCTAAGATGAAACAAATAGTGGAGAGCATAAATGTTACATTTGATGAATATGGTGTTCTAACAAATAATGATGAGGATCTAGAATATTTGAAACTTGAGACAGAGGCTGAAAAAGACACAGAGAAATTTCTAGAACAAGAACCAACTATCAACCAGGAAGAAGTAAATAATGATCATCAAGATATACCAGAACAACAATAAGAAGCTCCTCCAAAGAGAACAAGATAATGGATTCAAAAGAACCATCCATCAAATCAAATCATCGATGACATAAATGAAGGTCGATAGCTTCGTTCATCACAACAAGCTCACATTGCTTTTCTAGCAACCTTTGAGCCTAGTAGTTTTGAGGAAGCCAGCCAGAATGAAAATTGGGTAGCAGCTATGAATGAAGAATTGGATCAAACCGAGAAGAATAACACCTGGGAATTAGTTCCACGACCAAAAGATAAAAATTTCATTGGGACTAAATGGGTGTTCGAGAAAAAATTGAATGAAGATGGACATGTTACCAGAAACAAAGCAAGATTGGTTTGCAAAGGCTATGCAGAAGTGAAAGGAATTCATTTCAACGAAACATTTGCACCAATTGCCAGAATGGAAGCCATCCGAATGTTTTTCGCCTATGCATGTTCAATAAAAATCAAAGTCTACCAAATGGATGTTAAGTCAGGATTTCTGAATGGCGAATTAGAAGAAGAAGTTTACATCAAACAACCTGAAGGTTTTCTACTATCAGAAAAGGAAGACTATGTTTGCAGGTTAAAGAAGGCTCTATATGGTCTCAAGCAAGCTCCCAAAGCATGGTATGCTCGTCTTGATGGATATCTACGTCAACAAGGGTTCAATAAAGGTACTATTGATAGCAATCTTTATGTACAAATAGATAAATATAATTTAACAATCGTTGAGGTATATGTTGATGATATAATATTTGGTAGCAATCATGATCAACTAAGTAAGAAATTTTCTACAAATATGCAAAGTGAGTTCGAGATGTATTTACTTGGTGAGCTAGCATACTTCTTATGGCTTCAAATATCTCGACAAGAGAAAGGAATATTTATATGTCAAGCCAAGTACATCAAGGAAATGCTCAAGAAATTCAAAATGGGAGATTGCATATCCATCCTTAATCTGATGGTAACAGGTTGCAAATCGAGCATAGACGACTCATCTAAGGATGTGGACCAGATACTGTACAAATCTATGATTGTTAGCCTTCTATATGCAACAGCCTCCCAGCCAGATGTTATGCAAACAGTTGGAAAAGTAGCAAGATTCCAAGCAGCACCAAAATAATTACATATTATTGTTGTCAAAAGAATTCTTCGATATCTAAAGGGTATAGAAGAATATGGCTTGTGGTATCCCAAGGATAACAATCTCATTATTCAAGCCTTTATAGATGCAGATTGGGCAGGAAGCGTTGATGATCGTAAGAGTACTAGTGGAGCAACATTCTATCTAGGTGGTTGTCTCGTATCATGGTTGAGCAAAAAGCAAACCTCATTCTCATTATCTACAGCGGAAGCAGAATACATTGCAGCGGTAGCATGTTGTACTCAAGTCCTTTGGATGAAACAAAATTTGCAAGATCTTCAAGTACAATTCAGTGAACCTATTCCCATATTCTGTGACAACACAAGTGCCATGAGCATCTCCAAGAATCCTGTCATGCATTAAAAAACAAAACACATTCCGATCAAATATCATTTTGTTAGAGAACAAGTCACTGAAAAGAATATCAAACTTGAGTATGTTGGTACAAAAGAACAAATCGATGATATCTTCACTAAACCTTTACCTTGTGAAGTATTTGAATATCTTCGCCAGAAGCTTGGGATTCTCCCAAGTTCTCATTAGATTTTCCTTATTTAGAATATAAAGGGGGAGTGGAAGTGTGTACAGGTCTGAGGGATGGTTGTGTGTCAAGGGGAGTTACCCTTTGTCATAGATTTCAAAGGGGGAGAAAATGTTGTAGGAAGAGGTGTCATTATCGCAGGGGGAGTACTTGCGTTGCCATCAATGCCAAAGGGGGAGATCGTTGATCAACGGTTGTCATTGATGTCAACCCAAGCAGCACCAGGGGCTACCCCAATATTGCATGGGAATTTTTACCTACCAAATTGATATATTATGGGTCAAGAATGTTTTTTATGGTTTCTACTTGTCAAGATGTTTCTGTTGATATATGGTACGCCACGTAATTCTTCACAGTTTGAGAGATATTCATGTTTGAGGTTTGTAACCCCAGTTAGTGGGCTAAAATCCCATGGGGTTGTGGCATGGGTCATTGAAAAGTCAATAATTAATAATTTGTAAGCTCCTAAATTCCCTCCCACGTTCACTTGTTGAAGCCCCTCTCAACCTAAGCATTTATATAAATTGTGATCCTCATATCCTCCTTATGCAAGGATTTCACTACTTGAAACAAGTCATCTTGTAATTTGTGCTCAAAATTTTTTTTCTATGAAGGTTTAGAAGCTGAAATTTTTTATGAGGCGAAGCTGAAATCCTGAGGAAGCTCCTGTAAAAATTTCAGATCAGGGTGCGCAATATTTTCGGAGATATGATCTGTGGAAGTTAGTGTTTTGCAGGCTCCTGAACTTCATCTCAAATAAGTGACCTTGGAAAAATAGTCATAACTCTCTCTCTGAGTATCAGATTGGAATTTTGTAAAAAGTGGAAGATAGTGCATGGACTGTAGTTTTCGTTGTGTCAATTTTAGAGCTGAATGAAGAAAAAATGACACATGGCACACCGTACAAGTTCACTCTACTGAAACAATCCATAATTAGGTCATTGTGAGAGATTGGGCATACCTCTCTCTTGAAGAATTAAAATTGGATCAGACCTATGGCATTGGAAAGAAGACTTAGAGTAATACTAAAGAACAAAAAATCACATATTAGGGAGCCGAAATAACAGAGATACACTAGATTCAATATCGAGATCCTACAAGGCAAGAAAAAGCTAGATCATGTGTTGTCAAGGGCTGCAAAGGACCAGACTTTCTAGGGCAGCAAAGCAAAGACGGGTGCAGCAGAGGGTAGCATGACAAGAGCAGAAATAAAGGTGCAAAACATCAGCAAGAAGTTCATCACATGAAGTCTTCAAAGTGGGCAACATTGCATACAGTCATTGTAAAGGTATCATTGTACTAAGTCATTGTAAATGCATCATTGTAAAAATTATACAAGTGTCTATCTGCCAAGAGTTGAAGAGGCGGTGTCGGGAGGTCTAGGATCATCATTAGGTGGTTGTGTCATAGTTGGGGTTATGGTCTAGTGTGTCTTATTCTTCTACATCATTCTATATCATTGTAAAGTGGACCATTTTTGCTGGTACAGAAGTCCATTCTTGTTTTATTATTCTATAGGGTGGTAGGGTGGTGCTAGGCTGGAGCATGAAGTCACCAACAGGTTCAAGCCTATGAAAAATTTAGGGTGGTAGGGTGGCGCTAGGGTGAGTTGTAGCTCATTAGGTGTTGGGGCATCCTTTCAGTTAACTACTGAAGAATCTCGGGCGTTGGAGCGTCCATCCAGTGGGAGTTGGAGAAGAATTATTTTCAAGATTCTAGGAAGTTGGAGCTTTATTTTCAATTGGAGTTGAATATTAAAGAATTATTAGAAAAGCATTCAGGTGGTTTTTATCCCGGAGAGGGTTTCCACCTTAAAAACTGTGTGCATTTTTGTTCCTTTTGTTTACCACTATCATTGTACAAACACTGATAATAATTGAATATTAACTAATGCTCTAATTGAAAGGAATACTGATTCACCCCCCCCTCTCAGTATTTCCAACGATTCTTATACTTCATGCAAAGGTATTTCTTCCACCTCTCTGAGGGATTGATGACAATATTTATTTGGATGGCGAAATATATGGACTTGACTTCATTTACAAGGAAGTGAGAATTTGATGTGTAACAGATTGCCCCCTAAAGTACAAAGAGATAAAAGTTATAATGATTGAAGTGCTTTATCATGTGAACACTCAAATCAAGGAACAACTAATTAGAAACCTGCAAGTCAACAATCAAGAGATTACAATACAATATCATCATATCATCTTCTCCAAGGTAGGCATTCACATACTCAGAATACAAGTAACTCTGAGCACAACTATGGAAATGTACAAATATCCAAGTCAATAAAATGAAATCATGGCCACCAGAGATACATCATAGATCTACATTACAATAATCAATACTCAAAACTCTACGCAACCTGGATATATCAGACAAAATCCAGGATCGTCATCTCTATTAGCCTAGTACGAATCTAACCATGTGAATAAATGTCTCGAGGTCTAACATGGAACCATCTAATTACCGGTCAATGATGAGAATGGTTAACAGATGTTAGAGGAACCACCAATAATGAAAATTGTCCTCAAGGTATTCCAGTACATTCCATGGGGTGTGAATATGTTATCTGAATTTGAACACCTATAGAATCATTCGGTCAAAGGTCAATGATGTAAACATGTCATTGAAAGTGAGGAAACCTACCATTGATGCAAGCAAACTCCAAGGTACCGAAAGGGGTTTCTAAATCAACATCATAAATAAGGTGTTAAGGTCGACAAGAAGTGATCCACTGCAGGAGGGCCTATGACACGAAATGGGTGTCAAGATTTGAAGTCCAAAACATGAGTGATTCGAGACTAACCCAAGGATGGCTAACTCGATATAAGAAATCAAGAACTTTTTTTTTTTTTTTTTACTTAGGTTAAAATCCTCTTCAACATGTTGACGCCACTATAATTACACAATAACACTTGGCTCAAAATGAGACCAGAGATCAATATGAAGGCTTTCAATGAGGCATGATCGAGAGATAAGTGGATTTCCCAACCCAGACATAAAGAGTGATAGAGTGTCATGTGTCATGGGTGACTTGTTGCCTTTTCAAATACAAAATTTAGAGATCTCGTTCCTAATTCCCCCCACCATTTATGGAAAGTACCTATTTATTTTTACACAAGCTTGAGGAGGCTAACATATGCTTGAAGTATAATACCATCCTTCGAATGAGTCCTTTAGAGTATTTTTATCGAACCCTAGGAAGGAGTGGTTCAATCTCATTATGATGGATGAGTCCTACATTATTTACATTTTACAAGTCCAATGAAAGAATAACTCTGCTTGTTGTTATTTTTCAAAGAGTTAAAAAAGGAAATGAAAATGAAACTCTATAATGGCCTTTTTCATTTAATTTTAACAAGTCTCAAAAACGATAAACGATAATTCATTCAGTTATTCAATGTTAAATTTAACGAGCCCGGAGAAAGGAAATATTGGTGAATTTTCATATTTAGAGAGTCTGAAAAGAACATTTGAAAACTCCAAGGGTGTTCTTTTTTCGTACGTTTAGTCTTGTAGGGTTGAAAAAGGTATAAAAGAATATAAAGGATAACTCTTCTAGCCATGATTGAATAGAGTACACCTTTCTCATAATTAGTCTATCCAATTTGGAAGAAAAAGGGGTAAAATTACACCTAACAGACGCCATTTCTAATCCTTTTAATGAGTGCGAAAGGAAACAAGTTCACTCGATAAGATTTTCATGTTTAGGGATTGTAAAGAGAGCTTAAAGGAAACTCCATAAAGTTCCTTTTTTTGTATAGTTTTTACGAGCCCCAAAAAGTGATAAAATTATACTCGGTAACTTATTCTCATGTATTTACAAGCACGAGAAGGAAAAAATACTAAGCTCGATGTAGGTTTCTTTTTTTCACAAGTTTGAAACGCAAAAAAGATATCCTTGAGATAGGTTTAGTTTTTACACAAGCTTGAAACAAAGAAAAACTATGCTTAAGATAGGTATCGTGCCCCAGCATAACAATAGAGGCTAATGGCTTATTTCAACCATGATGACCATAGGGACATGCCCCCCAAAATTTATGGAGGGAGATATGTTTCATTTTTGACGAGATTGGCATAGGAAAGGAACTATTCTCATGCAATCTGCTTCATTTTTTAACAAGCTTGACATAGAAAAATAACTATGCTCATATTGATATTTGTCATGGCTTCCAAGAGGACAAAGCTCTAGAAGGAATACATACCAAGGACACACCTCGATCATGGATACAAAAGATCCTCATCAGAAGGAAAAAAAAAAATCTCTAGAAGCAATACATGTCAAGGGACTTAATAGGGGTACGAAAATCAGGCTCCATTGTCCCCATTGAAGGTTTCACCATGTCAACTACCAGATCTAAGTTAAAAGAAGTCGAGCATATGGTGAGAGGATCTTTTTCACCCGTAAGTGAAGGCATGGGACAAGTTGACACATAATTAAATTATGCTGGGGGGGATACCGCTTGCTGTAGAAATTTGCTGAATAATGAAGATTTATTCATCGAGATTATCCTGGTCACACATCAATTCGAATTCATGCATAACACATAACCTCTTCTACCTTGATCATCAATTGCAGAAAATAAAACAAGCGGTATGCGATCATAAGATCATCAAAACATCACACATATAACGTAGTATGTAGTGGGGAAAGCTTATAGCTGAAAACCCCCAGCTATTTTGTATATTATATGGAAGAGAACATGTAACAATACATAGCGCAATACTCCTCACAAGTACTCAGTACTATCTCCAAAAGTTACACACAAACTAGCTCAGTTTTGAACAAGTCACGGGTTCAAAACTCCTCCACTGTTTGCCTGCCTCTACTGCGCAATCCAAAAGGATTATGGATGAGATCCAAGTTCGAATCCCACTAGCTCCAACTACGCAGTCCTCATTGGAAATATCCTCTAATGCTTGTGCAAATCAGAGAACATGTAACAATACATAGCACAATACTCCTCACAAGTACTCAGTACTATCTCCAAAATTTACACACAAACTAGCTCAGTTTTGAACAAGTCACGGGTTCAAAACTCCTCCACTGTTTTCCTGCCTCTACTGTGCAATCTAAAAGGATTATGGATGAGATCCAAGTTCGAATCCCACTAGCTCCAACTACGCAATCCTCATTGGCAATCTCCTCTAATGCTTATGCAAATCTCATGCACAACTAATGTCACAACTAATAGCAAACCGGCTCTTTCACCTATCTCTTCCACTGGTCTTCACTGAACTGTCCATGCACTGGTGTTAACTGATGTGTTCTTTAGTTGAATAATGAGTTAATAATTAGTGAATTAAATAATATTTAATTCACACCACTCATCTCTAGTGTATTAGCCAGTTAAACTAAATAAAACTAGTTCAACTAAGTTAACCCGAACACAACTCCATCAACTCCTCAATCAACTCCACCAAAACTCTACCACATGATTCTAACCGAAGTCAACCATGCAATAGCTCAACCAAACCCCTAGGAATAGCGTAATTCCTTTGTCAGCTGCATGGGCCACATCCGTAGCTCAAACTGAAGTGCGCCAAGAGAATAGGATAATGTTTATAGTCCAAATATTATTAAGAGCAAATAATAGTTGACTGTTCTATTTTTAGCCCGGCAGTCTAAAAATAGAAACCGCCCAATGTCTAGAAATAGAGGTCCATCTATTTTTACCAACTCGACCAATCATCCAAGAATAGCATCCTGCAACTCCTAGACCTTGCTCCATATGTCTAAAAATAGACATAGTCTAAAACAAACTTTGCGCCAAAAATAGCCTACGGGCCCACTTAGTGAAGGCAACTTCATTTCACTAAGCTCCATCATCTTGTTGCATTTTCAACACTCCCTCTCAACAAGATATGGATTATCTGCAACCCCTATCCTGCCTCTGTGGAACTCGTTGCTCTGGTGAGCGCCTTCGTCGGATGTCGACGTCACGATCCTCTGGTAAGGAATATGAAAGCAACATGATCCTTGACTGAACTCACCTGACATTAAGCATTCACGATGTCGATGTGTTTGGATCTATCATGAAATACTGGATTAACCGAGAGCTTGATGCAGCTCTGGTTATCACAATAAATCACAGTAGGCTCCAAGTGTGACCTGAACAACCCGACCAGGATCTTTCTCATCCATATGGCCTCGCATGCAACCAAGTTTGCTGCCATGTACTCGACCTCCGCGGAACTGAGTGCTACGGATCTCTGCTTCTTGCTGTACCAAGAAATTGCTGTCGACCCGATGCTGAAGATCCCTCCAGATGTGCTCTTTCTGTCCGTTGGGCTCCCTGCCCAATCTGCATCCGTGAAGCCAGAAAGCCTCACCTCATCCTCCTGTCTGTACCACAGTCCATATCCCAATGTACCACTGAGATAACGAAATACATGCTTGCCTGCCTTCCAGAAGAGCTTGGTAGGCTTAACCATAGCTTGTGAAATCTGGTTAAGAGCATAGCATATATCGGGTCGTGTATTGACCAGATACATGAGTGACCCCACCAACTGTCGATAGACAGTGGCATCCACTACCTCCGCTGAAGTAGCATCCTCCTTCCTCCACCCTCCAGGAAGAGGAGTATCAATAGGCTTGCAACCATGCATGTTGAACTTCTCCAGTATCTCCCAGGAATACTTACCCTAAGAAACAAATAGTCCACCACTACGCTGCCAAATTTCCAATCCCAGGAAATAATGAAGGAGGCCCAAGTCCTTCATCTCAAACTCTCTAGCAAGATCCTCCTTGCATGAAAGTATCAACAGCTCATCTCCCGTCAAAATCAGATCATCTACATACAGTACAATGATCAACAACTTCCCCTCCACCACAATCTGGTACAGGTTAGCATCCGCCTCACTCTTGGAGAATCCAAGTCCGGTGGAAATAGCGGCATCTGTCTGTGTACCAAGCACAAGGTGCTTGCTTCCTTAACACAGTGCTCTCTTGAGTCTGCACACATGCGACTCACTGCTGAAGATCTTGAAACCTTCGGGCTGCTCTATGTACACCTCCTCCTCAATGACTCCGTTGAGGAACGCAGTCTTCACATCCATCTGATGGATGTGCCACCCCATATGCGCTGAGAGAGCAAGGATCGTCCGTATGGAAGAGTACCTTGCGACAGGTGCAAAAGTCTCCTCATAATCGATCCCCTCGATCTGTGAGAAGCCACGGGTGACAAATCTCGCCTTGTACTTCTCCACACTCCCATCAGCCACCTGCTTCACCGCAGATGTCTCAACCCTACATGGACTTCCCCTCGGTCTCTTGGGGCCAATCCATGCCTCTTTGTGTCAGAATCACTTTCTTGCTCCTTGGCATCCCATGCTGATTCTCCTGCTTCTCAGTGTGGCTGTCCTTGTTGTTGCTCCCAAATACACTAAGGCCCGTGCCCGGTCGGTGTCTGTCTCTGTCTGCGCTGTGCTGTAGGTGGTCCTACAACCTTCTCTGCATCCCGAGCCAGTCGCTCAGCTTCTGTAGTGCGCTTCTGCCCTCTGATGGTTGGCGCTGCATGAGTGGTCTCTTCCACTCCATGAACTTCCTCTTGTGGCTGATCCACATCCTGAAGCTCATCCTTGGGAACTAATAGCTCCTCATCTACATGCAAGTGTGGCTCCCTCTCAAGCGAACACTTCATGGCTTTCTCCTCCTGAAATTTGATATCCCGTCGCACAACAGTCTTGCGACTGTCTAGCAAATACACACGATATTTGTGGGGCGTATCAGTGTACCCCACAAATATCCCAACCTCTGCGGTCGGCTCCAGCTTCTTTCTGGCATCCTTTGTGACATGCACGTACACAGGTGAACCAAAAATCCTCAAATGGGAAATATCAGGCCTCTTACCAGAAAACGCCTCCTCGGGTGTACTCATGCCAAGTATCTTGTGAGGACAACGGTTCTGCACATATACTGCAGTATTGCATGCCTCAACCCACAAGTGAAGGGGTAGGCCCACGATCATGCAACATCGCCCAGGTGCGGCACCCCGTGCGTTCGTTCTTAGCCCGAGCAACCCTTGTTCGATGTGGGTTGTCGAGGCCCATAAGGCTACTCTTGAATCAACATACCTTTACCAAAAGTCCTTGAATGGCAGAGATGAATTCACCACCATTGTAGCTCCTAAGAGCCTTCACCTTCTTACCGTTCTGTTCGGCGGTCAGCACACAAGCTCATGAACTTTGAGTATGTCTCACTCTTCTTCTGCATGAAGAAGATCCATCACTTTCGAGAGAAATCATCAACAAAGATCACATAGTACATGTGCTTTGCTGTCTAAGCTACTGAGAAAGGACCACACACGTCTGTGTGAACTCTCTCAAGGATCGTCGTGGCGCGACTATCCTTCTCGTGAAAGGTGGCTTTCACAAATTTTCCTAAGGTACATCCCTTGCACTGATCTGACTGCATAATAGTACCCTTAGGAAGCCTAGTAAAAATCTTCTGCAGTATCTTCAAAGCTCCATGGTGAAGGTGGCCCAATCTCTGGTGCCATAGCTCGCCATCATCCCGGCTCACCACTTCTCCCGCCTTGCATGCCATTGCTACGTAGCCATCTACTTGCAATTGATAAAGGTTCTTGACTCGAACCCCTATCATCCGGGTTTCTCCAGTTGTCTTACTGCGCAGGAAAGCTTTTCCTTCGCTGAAGACCACATCATACCCCTTGTCTTCTAACATCGCCACAGAGATCAGATTCTTCTTTAATCCTGGAACATGCATCACATCCTTCAATACGAAGGGTTTACCAGACTCCCTCTCAAAGGAAATGGTACCGATACCGGTCGCACTGTATCTACCATCATCGCCCATCTCGATGTGCACTCCAAGATCTTTCTCATCCAGATCTGAAAACAAATCTTGATCTCCTGTCATGTGAAAAGACGCACCACTATCCAAGAACCATATTGATCCCATCACACTTGATACCAAGCATGCGATCAGCGAAAAATCCAGCTCAAACTGTGAGGCCAATGCCTCTCCCGCTGCAGATCCAGCAGCATGCTTATTTTTCTTCTTCTGCAGACACTTTGTGGCATAATGTCCGTGTTGGTGACAGTGAAAGCACTTCACCTTGGACATGTCCTGTTGCTTCTTGCCTTTTGCACCAGATTGAGAAGATTTCTTGCTCTTCCCCTTCTTTGATTTGGCAGCAAAAGCACAATTTTCTTCATCAGTTTCCTTTGATGAAGCTCCGTCTCTAGTACTTCGCCTTATCTCCTCTTGCATGAGATCCGACCAAAGTCGCTCCCATCCTGGCAATTTCTCTCGACCATTGACAGAGTCCTGATAGGAATGCCAACTCTTCGGAAGACCAAGGAGAGCCAAGTCCACCAAGTCCTCCTCATCGACAGTCACCCCCACACTTCCCAGCTCATCCCTGCATTGGGTGAACTTCGTGAGGTGCTTCGGTATGCTGTCGCCTTTCTCCATCTTAATGTTTCTGAGTTTATCCTTGAGCGCCAACTTCCTCTGGTCGCTCTTGCTTTGCAATAAATCTGTCAACACTTTCCACATCAAGTATGGAGAAGATTTTCCATGCAGGCTGGATACAATGTGATCCTTCACGCCCTCCAACAGAATTCTTCGACATTTCACGATCTTCTTTTGCCAAGCCTCAACTTGAGCAGCATCAGCAGGCTTTGGAATTTCTTTCTCAATGAACTCCAACAACCCATTGTCATCTAACACCGCCTCCATCCTGTCTTTCCATGCAACATAATTTGAGCTGCCCTCAAGGGCATACTCCAGTCGTAATCCATTGAAAGACATTTTGAATTCGACACCAAGAAAACTGCTGCAAATTTGAATTCCAAATTCTGCTGCAAATTCGAATTCCACCAGCTCAAAAACTCAACCGCTTCCGATATACACTTGAGAAAAAATTATTTCTAGCACAGAGATCGACTGTAGGGGCATTTACTGGATATGTCACCTTTCAAAGAAAGGATGGATCCAGAGGCTACCTGGCCCGATTACAGACTCTCTCTACCGAAATAAAATTGTAATCACTGTAGTAGATCCGATGATCAATCTTCGCTCTGATACCATGTAGAAGTTTGTTGAATAATGAAGATTTATTCACCGAGATTATCCTGGTCACACACTAATTCGAATTCATGCATAACACATAACCTCTTCTACCTTGATCATCAATTGCGGAAAATAAAACAAGCGGTATGCGATCATAAGAACATAGATTCAACACACATAGAACGCAGAATGGAACGGGGAAAGCTTATAGCTGAAAACCCCTAGCTATTTTGTATATTATAATGTAAGAGAACATGTAACAATACATAGCATAATACTCCTCACAAGTACTCAGTACTATCTCCAAAAGTTACACACAAACTAGCTCAGTTTTGAACAAGTCACGGGTTCAAAACTCCTCCACTGTTTGCCTGCCTCTACTGCGCAATCCAAAAGGATTATGGATGAGATCAAAGTTCGAATCCCACTAGCTTCAACTGCACAATGCTCATTGGCAATCTCCTCCAATTCTTTTGCAAATCTCATGCACAACTAATGTCACAACTAATAGAAAACCGGCTCTTTCACCTATCTCTTCCACTGGTCTTCACTGAACTGTCCATGCACTGGTGTTAACTGATGTGTTCTTTAGTTGAATAATGAGTTAATAATTAGTGAATTAATTAATAATTAATTCACACAACTCATCTCTAGTGTATTAGCTAGTTAAACTAAATACAACTAGTTCAACTAAGTTAAACTGAACACAACTCCATCAACTCCTCAATCAACTCCACCAAAACTCTGCCACATGAGTCTAACTGAAGTCAACCATGCAATAGCTCAACCAAACCCCTAGGAATAGCGTAATTCCTTTTTCAGCTGCATGGGCCACATCCGTAGCTCAAACTGAAGTGCGCCAAGAGAATAGGATAATGTTTATAGTCCAAATATTGTTAAGAGCAAATAATAGTTGACTGTTCTATTTTTAGCCCGGCAGTCTAAAAATAGAAACCGCCCAATGTCTAGAAATAGAGGTCCATCTATTTTTACCATCTCGACCAATCATCCAAGAATAACATCCTGCAACTCTTAGACCATGCTCCATATGTCTAAAAATAGACATAGTCTAAAAATAGACTTTGCGCCAAAAATAGCCTGCGGGCCCACTTAGTGAAGGCGACTTCATTTCACTAAGCTCCATCATCTTGTTGAATTTTCAACACTTGCGTATAGGGAACATTCAGGAAGGTTGGATGGCTAATAGTCATGTCAGGGCCAGCAAACGAAAGCTTGTCAACAGTCACAATGTTTTCATTACGAGGGAAAGACATCACATGAAAGAGTGTGGACACAACAACTTTCATGGCATAGACATAGTCTCGCACAAGGAGAAAATTGAAATCCAAGGAGCCTTGCACTACCATAACATATTTACATACAATTTTTCCTTCCAAAGTATTGGGTAGATCAGGAAGGATCACTAAAGGTTCACTAGATATTCTGTTAAAAACAAATAGATTCTAAGTAACAAACATAATTTGAGGGGAACCCAAAGCTCAGGATAAAATTATAACATAATCACCTTCATCTATAATATTATGACACACGTTCTTATCCCAAGCCCTCACAATTATTTGGAATGGGAAGAAAGAAGGAGTTGAGGCTCTATCAATTTATTCCAATCAAAGGAAATGACCTCAGTATTTGTAGGGGGCTTCATGGGAACGAGAGAAATTCTCCCTTGTTTTGAAAGAGCTGAATCGACAAGAAGAACTTGAGTGGTATTAACTTCACTCTCTAAAGAGAGTGTGCAATTGACTAATGAGCTAATTGGATCAACCACGAAGGTCGGGATCGACCGATGATGGAATTAGATCGATCAATTCATCTACTAATCGTGGGTTGGGAGAAATCTTATAGTATCCAGTTGGAAGTTACTAAGAAATAATAAGGTTTTCCAAGAATTTTGAGGTTTCATCCATACGAGGGAAAAAGTGAGCTTGATGAGTCCCTTTGCATAACCTACAAGGAAACCTAGCTTTACCCTTTTTTCCTGGAACCTTATAATCATTGGTAGATGGAATAATAACAAATTGATGAGAATCCTTAGACCACACTTATAAGACTTTTGGATTACCATGAAAATTGATAAAAAGGTGGTCATACTTACAGAGCTGGCAAGGGTATTTAGGCTTGTGATGTATATTCGAGGGTTAATCAACAACATAAACACTCACAACAATGGTTGGTTGGTTTCCCCCTTATTTATTTTGCTTCTCCTTCTTGTTCCTTTTCTTCTTATTCTTATGCTTCTAGTTACTAGCATTAAGAATTTCACCAGGTAAGGAAGAAGAAAGGGTCTTAAGAAGACATGATGGGTGAAGAAGGTAAAGGGTCAATGCGAGGTTCGTGTGGTTGAGGTGGAGAAAACAATTGAAGTGGAGAAACTTGGGGATTGGAACCAACAAAGTTGAAAACAACCATACCGATAAACCTATCGTGAATCTAGTAAGTGACAACATAACCATGTAAGGCGGACCAAAATTTCCAAAGCAAGGAAAAGGACTAGTATCCTCGTTAAAAGAGATTCCTTGATTGGAAAACTCTGAAACTGTTTCCATCAGACTCAATCTAAGGTCTAATAAAGAGGAAAAAAAAAACAACACTTGCTAATAAAATCTAAGGGATTAAACCACACAAACAACCTTTTCACAGTGAACACACTAGTCGGTGATGGAATCCAACATTGCAAAGATCAATATAAAAAGGAGTTAGAGATATAATGGGTGGAACTAGTTACGCTGAGAACTTGCTTAATGGTCACGACCTGGGGCAAGTAACGTCACATATAGCGAAGTACCCTCCAAGAAGGCCCAAGTGAGTCTAGTCAATGTTTGTCCATGGTACGTCATCGCCTTATGTAATAGCCCGAGGATTATGGTCATTAAATTCATCACCTACAACAATGTGGCCTAGAGGTACAATCAACAATCGGATATACATGAAAGGGAAGGGTATAAAAGTCTAAAATCCCTTTGAAATATCCCTCAAAACGAGGTAGTCTTTTCAAGTGACCCTCGAGTGCCTTTAGACATCGTTTGGAATGTGTGCAGATCAACACCACTGTAACCAACGAAGTAGGGTAGATTGCTTCGCTAGGTTTGATTTGAACTCATGCTTAACTCTTGTGTAAGAGGTGCTTCCTAGAGGCAAGATGCAGTAAATGGATTTCACTCCCTGTCACAAGCTTCTATGTTGGTTTGTATCTTTGGAGCATTTACTTTCAACATGTATTCTAAAGCCTTGAATTTAATCTAATTTAGGTGTAACTACCATAGAAATATAAAAGTATCTAATTAATTTTATTAAGCATTGATTCTTAAGTTGTTGTTTACTTAAAAGGTAGTGGAGATGAAACCAATGGTGTTATGACTCAACTCAAATCTTAATGCAACATACATGAAAATGTAATATTTTTTCATTTTGATGAATAATAACTACAATAAGGAGTGAGAGTTTCGAAGCAAAGAAACAAGTGTAACATTCAAAGTAAGTAACATGAACTACTCTTTGAATGCAAATCAAAGAAATTATAGGATACACGATTATTAGCCTGAGATTAAAAAAAAAATGCAACTTACTTTGCTTAAAAATGTAAGCTAAAAAATACTTTGCCCATGAATTACAATACAAGCTTTTCCTTTTGAAAAACAAATATTTTATGGAAAGGAATAAGAACTATTTTCATAAAACACTCCAACAAAAAATCTTTGACAAAGTAATTCCAATGCATAAGAAGGCTATAACTACTTCAATCAGCAACAAAAAAAACTAATTACGTCTAAGGAATGAAAAAGGAAACTTTTCACAAAAATAAAAATATTTTCCACAAAAAGATAACCAAACATAACCAAAATAAAAAGTTTGACCTGCAACAGACTAAGAATAGACTCAAAAACCACAATAATCAACAGTTCCAAGATGAAATAGAGGAAATCCTAGGAAATTCTACTTTTCAAAGATCGATGCAGGTATTCAGTACATATAAGTGCGATGAAGAGGGATTGCCGCAGCTTACAAAACAACACTATGTGATTTGACACACTATCTTACACAACAAAGTGTGACAAATAGGGATAGTCACAACTTACAAAACAACACAGTGTGATGTCGACACCCTATCTCTCACAACGAAGGGCGACAACCGTAAAATTAAAGGGGTGGGGGGTGGGGGGGATTCAAAAGATCTAAAAGTTATGGGACTTTAGAATAAAATAGGGTTCGTTGGAGACTCACGAAAGGTTTGAATTAAGAAGAAAAGTAATACTACTGAGGAATAACTAGTTCCCCAATGTAATTGCTAATTTTGTTTGCCGAACTAAATCACAAAAAAATAATAATAATAATAATAATTTCCCTATATTCATTACCATTAAATCAAAGATGTAGGATTGGATGAATGGTTCATAAATTTTTCGAAATGATTGTCCTTTTTGTTGTTTGATATAAATTTCAATATCGCTCTCAATGCTCCAAGAAAATATCTACAAATACACAAACATACAAATTATCGAAGAATGTGATACATAAATTATTTAACATAATTTATATAAGTGATCTAGGAATATCATAACAATTACCATAACAATGAACGTGGGAAAGAAATATGCATTTGTATTAATAAGGAAAAGGAGAGAGTTACAACCAAAGCCTTAATGTTAATAGCTTCCTCACAATAGCCCTCAATTCCAACCTTGCATTCAAAATCCTTCAATGGATACTTCAACAATGTGGAAGTATAGTTTCAAGGGAAAAAAAGTCAACGCCTTTGTCCTTTGACTGCATTGTATTTGTAGGCCAAGGATGGGAGTTTGAGATCCACTTAGGAAAAAATTAGATCCACAATAGAGGGAATGGGATCCACTATGGTAGGGATGATATCCATAATGGTAGGAGTGCGAGCCCATATCTTCACCTCTTGGAAAGATACCTTCATGAGGCTTCTAGAATGGAAGCTTTGTAGGTTTTAACCCTGAACATAAATTATCTACGCACGAATCTTATAACATAAAATAAACAATAGCGAGAGCATAAAACATAAAACAGATAAACACAGAGATTTTCCCCTGGATCCCAAATCGGGACGACCAGCTTGATTTTTCATTATATTCCTTTTAGTGTTACAACACACATATATATACATGCCGAAGCATACATAAACCCCAATCCATAAACCATGGATTAGAACATAACCGTAGTTCCCTTGACCGAATCTACAAAAATACCAGGGGCCGAAAACCATCGTACCCCAATACCATGTGCAAAACCATGCACAAAACCATGGACGCGGACTACCCGCCGGAAATTAAGGAACAAAAATTTTCACAGGGGCGCTGCCCCGGACCCCGACAGGGGGGGATACCGCCCCCCCTGTGACCCCCCCCGTTGCACCCCGCGCGTGCTTAGTCGTGGAAAGAATATAACACATACCCAACAAGCTTTGTAACCTTTTTTTAAATTTTTTACCCATGTAAAAAGATCATCACACTTGTAATGAAAGAAAGTTATGATCACATCGCAACATGTTCATTATGCAATATTTAACGTTGTAAGTTGTAATAATGGCACCTATGACAGTCTCCAAAAATAGGGTATTTAATGTATGCAATCCAAGATTCTTATACTTCATGGAGAGGTATTTCTTCCACCTTTCTTGGGGATCGACAACAACAGTTCTTCGGATGGTAAAAGATCCAAATTTGACATCATTTGCAAGGATATGTAACAATGTTGATTTTGATGACCAAAGAGACAAAGCTAAGGCCCATAAATTCATATAGGAGATCTAGATGGTGCATCAAGTAGTGCAGGAACTGTTGGAGAAAAGTCGAGCCCGATACAAGACAAGGCATGATAAACACAAGATGTATCATCATTTCCAGATTGGTGATCAAGTTTGGTTACACATCAACAAGTATCGGTTAATAGAGGAAGGTAAGAATCTCAAGCCAATCTGGCATGGCCCATTTATTATTTTGGAGAATTTTGGCACTATTTCTTTTTGGTTATATCTACCCCCATAAATGCATATTATCCAGTTGTGAATGTGGATAATTTCAAACTTAATGAGTTAGTGATGATCATATTTTGGGACGAATATTCAAGTTCCTTCCATTGACGATTTTGCTCCTAAGTATCTGGATAAGTTGTAATAATATGTTATTCAAGGCATGAAGATAAGAACTTCACAATGAGAAAATGTGGAATATCTTCGAGTGGGTCTTAAAGGAATGAATCCAAACAAAGAATGGTGGATTGAGATAAGGAAAGTGAAGGAGAAATACACTCACCTATTTGTTGAGTAATTTACTTTTTGGTGGTCCAAAAGCTTCCCATTGGGAAGGATTGATCCATGAGGATATAGGATGGTGTAAAATTTGAAGTCCCCAATGTTAGATTGAAATATCGTCATGTCAAATAGCTCAATGATATGATTCCAACACAATATGAATCGCGTTGAACGAAGTCTAGATGAGAAATTTATCGCATTTTCATGTTTTGCGACAACATGTAAAAAAGGGACGACAAAGTGACATGTGACAGCCTCCCAAGGTATGGCAGGCCAAACAGATAACACTTGGCATAGCAGGAGCTGACACACAATAATCTAACAATGATTGAATTGGGAGATGTTGTTGACTATGTGCTAATTAGGTGACTTTCATGATAGGAAAGTTGACCAATCTAGTGGTGACACATGTCCCAATCATAGGGCGCCACATGGCACCCCCAAAATCCAAAATTTATAGAGTTTTGACAGACCGACACTAACAAAATTCAAACCTGTAACCATGCGTGCACTAGCCAAGCCCTCTGCCAATAGGACATGCACTTTAGTTGAAATAGCATACGGATTAAATCTTATTTAAAATGTTGTTATTACGTATTAGCCAAAAAGGGGGAAGGTCGCAAGCTTGACTCTGTGACCTCCCAATTTTACCGAAATCTCTGTAGAAGACAATGTAATAAATTATTATATTGCATAGTCGTCGAGATATTGTAGAGCCAAATGTTTTAAATATATATCATATATAATGTGTCGTTGGTTTTATATGATTAGTGGTTATGCACACAAGTGCAAATGTAACATATGTTTAATACGTTTGATAACAACGTGATCACATGGGCCGACGTGAATTGGACCACACATCGATGTGGTTCGATGGTTATAACGTGCCAACACCATTTTATTTATGCCACAACTTCAACAATATAGTTATAGCAGGTTTTAAAATATGGTTCATTGGTTGGAACAAAAATACTATTAATATGTATTGTTATAACAGTGGGCCACAACCTCCGTGGGTTCGACCCTAGGGTTATACAAAATGATTTTGCCATTTGACCACAAATGTGTGGTTTATGTTTAAGGTCAAACTCTTCCTATTTGAATTTTTGTATAGTGCAATATAGTAGTTATCCCTTTCAAAGTGTAGCAAAGGGAGAGACAGGATTGCAAGGGTTATGGTGTTGAAAGAAGGCTAAGATCCTTTAGTTTTGTAGTGTGATTATCAATGTTATAGTGAGAAATCATAAAATTTATGCATTTTTTGAGAATTTTGAAAGGAGAGTTTTTGCGAGGAGTTCTTAGAGGATTTTTGTGAAGCTACGAGGTAAAAAATACACTATATATATTGGGGAATTGATGTAATTGGAGTTATTTTTCATCATAATTGAAGAGGCCACTCCATTGGAAGCGGACCTAGCGACATATCCCACATTAGGTGAACTCCATTATCAATCTCGTTTTTTTTTTTTTTTTTATCGTTATCTATAGTTGTTTATTTATATCATAGTATTTTTATATCTTTTTGTCAAGCTCGGTATTTCACATTCTGTTTTAATCTTGATAAATCATCATCTAGCGATAAAATATCTTGATCATTCGTATAGTCAAACCTAAAGAAACAAATTCATGATCTCATCGAAAAGGATCACATTCGACCAATCTCCTCACCGTGTTGGTACCCTATTGTATTGATATAAAAGAATGATGGAGCAGAGTGAGTACATTAAATATAGATCCTTGAATAAAATCATTGTCAAGAATCAGTATGTGATCTAACAAATTTATGATCTTCTTGATCAACTTAATGGTGAAATTTTTTTCAGTAAGATTGATCTAGAGTTTGGCTACCAGTAATTCTTTATTGAACAAATCGATGTATGGTTTGGTTGGTCATTCCTTTTGGGTTAACTAATGCTTTATAAACATTCACGAGGACAATGGATGATATATTATGGCCATTCATATTATGCCCATGTACAGATCGTATCATCATACATCATGTTGTTAACCTACATGTTAAATGATTGACTTATGCGCTTTCTTCTGATAAGTATTATTAGTATACATATGAGGTATGCATGTGATAGCTACATACCCACACCTCACACGAATACACTAGTATTATGTTGTTGGAAATATTTTCATTGATGGAAAATGAGTATATCGGGATCAACAAAGGTATACAGGAGCACCAGCAAAGACAAAGAGCAACAAAAAGGCAAAATATTAGCAAAGCAAAGAAGCCACACAAATCATCCATGCAAAGGAGCTGAAGAAGGAGGAGGAATTCTGATACATTGAAATTTTTTGATAATGTTGCAGAGATTACTATAATATTTTGTTGTGATGTGAAATTGTTGATTGAGCTGAATTTTTGTGATGCAAAGGCAAGACTCCAAGGAAAAGGCAAATATGTTGCAAAGACTGTTGTGATACATTAATGATAAATGTTGTTATTTGATATTGGCATTAGGATGGTGCTTTTAATCATTACATATGGCTGAAATTAATATTGGATGAATTATCTATTTTTGTTCTAATATTCAAGATATGAAGAGTTTGGAAACGAATGAGTGGAAGGAAAAGAGTCAATCATATTCACTTCATATTCCTATGTGCAATACAAAAAACCATCAAATTATCTTTATAAAATATGTCATTTTGGAGGGCAGAGGGGATTGAGAGAGTTGGAGAATGTGAGTGACATTATTGAGACGTTATGCATTAATTACCTGGAATATGTGGCGCTTATGTGAAGCAGATTTGAAGGGAAGAAGAGGCATAAATGAAGATGGAGAGATGCATAATTTATGAACAGGTAAACCAACACATTATTGTTTCTTATTTGCATCAGGGGATTGTAGTCTCCTCTCAAGTTGTGGCTTGATAAATGTTCATTTGGAGCTAATTGAGGTAGGAGACTCCTGTGGGTTGTAGTGTGTAGAAAACATATGGGAGTTGGAGCTTCCTTGCATGTTGTAGCTTGCAGAAATTTGAGGTAGTAGCCTCCTATAGGTAGGAGCCTACAGAAAATTAGAAGTAATAAAGAGTAGGAGCTTGCCTTTGCATCACAACAATAATAACATCGTGGTTCTCTCCCTTATGAGTTTCCACTTATATCTGGTGTCCATATGCATTGTTATTATGTGTTGATGTGATATATGTGTTTGGTTATTATTTTTTTTCACATATTCAACTTGTTGATCACTATTTGTTAAGCTGCTAATGTATTGTTTAAGTTAATGAATATATTGAAAAGAATTTTAATGTCCATGAATGGACTAAACTGATTCACCCCCCTCTCAGTTTAGTCAACCTTTCATCAATTGGTATTAGAGTCGGTTCCTTTGTTGTAAGCCTAATAGCTTGAAGGAGATTTGGTTGAGTCATGGACTATCAAAGTGTACCTGTGTTGAGTGCAACAAAATTTCATGAATGGAGAGATAAGGTTAAAACAGATTTAATTGATTATGGACCTGGTGTATGGTAGCTTGTATGTGATGGTTACTACAAAGACTCTCCCTCTTTGCAAGAACAATGGTGGAATGTTAAGGAAAAATGTATAGCGTATAAAAATATTCATAACAATGATCTTGATACAGTAATAGATTTAACTTCTGCAAAATAAAGCTGGAATAGATTGCATCTCATGCATGAAGGTGACACTAGTGGTTGCATTTTCAAGAAGGAGAAGATAAACAGGAAGAATAATTTCAAAAGGAAAAGGTTCAGTCAAATGAGGTATCTGCTAGTGTGAATGGACATGATTGTCATGAATAAAAGACAGTTGAAGAACAAGCCAAACTTGCCATTTTCTTCACTGAAATAGAAAGACTAAAGGATGAAAACAAAGCTATGAAGAAATTGTGTGTAGATATGTGATGAAAGAGAGCATGAATACAAGAAGGGAATCGTTATCCCAAGGACACAGCTTGAAGAATCAGAAAGCATAGAAGAGATGTGATGAATAGTTAGCTAAAGGAGAAAGAGGTACAATGTGCAAGGTTAGAGTTCTAGATTAATTCGGCGAAAAGTAAGTTGGAAGGAAATAATAGTTTGTGTGAGCAGCCAGAAGAGGAGCTTTCCTCCACGAAGAACTTAGAAAAGGCAACGATTAAAGATGACAAAGCAACATCAAAAGGACCAACAAAATAAGAACAAAATAAAAAGAAACAACATAACTAGAAGGAGAACAATGAAGTTAGAAATTATTCAATATCACAAAGGTGGAAATACATCTCATGCTTCCATTGCCATGAACCAGGACATATTGCAGCAGACTGCAAAAACAAACAAACCAAAAATAGTCAACCGAAGATGCAACAAACAAGAAGGTATTATCCTATAAGCGAACAAAGAAGAACATCAACAACCGTGTACATAAATACTTTCTATGGTTATTGTTATACGTGTAATGACTTTGCACATAAAGCGGTTGAATACAATTTGTATGCAAATAAAATCATGAACTCTAGAAGGAACACACCATTTCTTGCATTTATTGGCAACACAAAATGTTATGTATGTAGAAATTTTGGCCATAAAGTCAAAGATTGCATGTTGACAAATACTCTAAAGGATCCTAAACAGATGATGGAAGCAAATCAAAGCATACCAAACACTAGATCAAAAATAAATGTAGACAACATTAAGCAACATACTAAAGTGTGGAAGAGGAAGAATAAAGAACAACTAGTGACCTAGCTTCGTCTTAGGGGGAGCTTCCCAAGGAAGCATTGAAGAAGCTAATCAGTGGTATAGAAACAATGATGAAATATGAAGTTATCATAACATCAGGGGGAGTTGCTAAATAAACAAAAAAATCACTCAATGTAGAGGAACAACGCCATTTCAAGGGGAAAATAATCTCAAGAATGTATTGAAAGATATGATTGCTATTGTTGCTAACAATCACTTGAAAATAGGACCATTGGAGGAGGCCTAAATTTTCATCCCTATCTTGGAAGCAAATTTGGAAAAGAAACATCACGGCTCTATTCAAAGCAACTATGAGAGATTGGTTTATCGGCATAAAGAAATAATACAAGAATGGAGAAGATCTTTGAATCATTAACAATATTACAACTAAAGATAGCAAATTTGTGTAAAGTTGCACAAACAATGAAATTTTAAAATCAATATTATAAAGGTTAATGGAAGATAGAGAAAGTATCCATGAATACTCTCCTATAAACTACACATAAATTATCCCCTGCACGCATCAATATAACTAGCAAGAAGGGGATGGAAACATTGTTATGTCACCGGTGTAATGTTCCAACTATCTTTATGAAAATATTGTGATATGACTTCATGGATGAAACTAATTATTGGCTCAAAGGAGAGCTAAAATTGGAGGAATTATGATTTCCCATTCTAACAGGTTGTGGATCATTCATGTTGTGCCCTTCCTAGGTTCAAGCGATTGCTTTTAGCGTTTGGAAAATTGATGTATGTTATCTTGTTCCGAGGAGTTATAATTGTATATATATATTGCCATCAGCTATCTAGTTCAAGGGTTTTGTGAATTAGGTCGGTGGTTATAGGGCAGAATGAGGAGGTCTTTTGCAGTTCTAGGGCTTTTGATTTTTGTGTTGATCACTTTGCCATTGTCTGAAGAAAAAGAAGATCTTTATAAGACACTTGGGAATGACAAGAACTCTAGTCAGTGTGATATTAAAAAAACATTTCACAATCTTTCCTTGAAATATCATCCTGATAAAAATAAGAGTTAGAATGCCCAGTGAAATTTTTCTGAAATAAATAATACATATCAGATCTTGTCTGATGTGGAGAAAAGGAAAAACTATTACATGTATGGCGATGAGTAGGGGAATTCAAGGTTTGGAGGTGGTGGGCCTAGATATGGGTCTATTCACTTCAATTTTGGAGAACCTAATACGTTCAGGGAAGATAAATCTCAAATAAGGATTGGAAGAGAGAGCTTTCAACATTTCACATTCCCTTTTCAAGAACATAGCACTGGTAGCAATTTGACTTTGGTGGCTCTAGCTTTATGGGAGACATTGCACCATTTTTGTTTTGGATCTAGAAAGAGTGCCCAGGGAATTGGGAATCCATTTGCAAGTTATAGCGGCTCACATGAAGGAGCCAAAAGTGGTTTATTATCTCATAAACCTTCTCTTCGATGGTGGCTCAAAAATGTTTGGTGCTGCGATTTTTCATAAATTTAATTATCATTATCAGAACGTTGTTACATTTCTCTTGCTAGCATACCTAAGCGTTTCATAACCCAAAGAATAATGGTGGTAATGTGAAGTTGGCATGGTAATAGTGATTGAATACGAGTAGCTACTTCGATTGTATACCATTGATTGATGCTAAATTAACAGTTATCTCAGGGTGTTGAGTCAAAAAACCAAAGACTTTGGGTAGGGAGGCATGCATGAATCATAAGTAGCGTAACGTATGCCCGACTTGAAATTCATCTGAAGCAAGTCATATGTTAGACAATCGATTTAAAATATAACAATGCATGCATTTGAAAGGTGTTAGGAAAATTGAACACAATGATAGATAACGTATAATGCATAAGGCGGTGATAGATAACGGGTATGTTTTGCAATCGGTGGTGACAGATCTGTTCTGCAATCGACGGTTATAATATAACGCAGGAGCGCAGTTGGCATTGAAATAATGATACTCCATATTCTAAGTGTTTTTTTAACAGGTTTCGTACAATCTCCAAACATGCATCTCTGGTGCGGTAAGATCCTCCACAATATAAGGACAACCATTCGTAAGATCCTCCACAATCTAAGGACAACCGTTCGATATAACAGTGGAAGCATTTACTGATGGTGCGAAAATGTCCATACCCATTTTGCAAAACCTAGTTTCTCTACTATGGCACATATTCTGGTAGCATGGTATCAGATATTAAAATTATGATTCCAAGGTTATTTCCTGACCTATCTTTTTACACCGGCAACTCTACTACAATTTAAAGCAAGTGTTTGAACCATATTCATCCTAGTGACATAGTTGCTCATAAAGACAAAGTTTGGAAGTTGATCAATAAAGTGTGACATCTCGTCTGTGAGGCTCCTCTACAAGGCAATTTAAGTGATTATATAGGCATCTTAATTCTCTATTAATGCAGTGTCTTTTAAAGCTTCCATCAGCAAAATGAAAGGCCTTCATCATATCAATTTCTTTGTTCATATCAACCTCAGTCCTGGCAGCATAGTCATCTTGTTTGAAGACATAATTTATATCCTTCAACAAGACAGTGCTGAAGATAGATTGTCGAAGACTTATGTTGGGCAGCCATAAGTAATCCAACGCATATTATGTTGGGTGGTTATACCTCTGTGTGGACAGCACTCCGTGGATAGCACTGCATCGATACCTCTGCGTGGATAGCACGACACTGTGTCGATACCATGGAAACCTCTGTGTGGATATGGTATACCTCTACGTGGAAAACACTATGTGAATACCTATGCCTTGACAACACTGCAGAAATTATACAACATGCCTGTATATCTTGGATTCACCCGATCTAACAATGTACTAAAGTTAAATACTGAATCGCTTATAAAAATATTTTTCGGAATTAAAAACACAATCGCTAATCACATGAACATGAAGAAAGATCAATTACACACAACACAGATAATTTCCCGGGGAAATATTACAGCTAAAAATCCCACTATCTTCTATTGTATATTATATCATGGATCATGAAACAATTACATAAAAAAACTCTTCTCACAAGAGCCCTCAGTACATCAAATAATTGTCTCACACTGTCATACAAAAATTAGCAAACCCCTTAGACAATTTACTACCTCCAGACAACCTGCCTTCACTGCGCAACCCTTGCTGAATGCAATCCCTGAATTTATGCAATCCTGCCTACCTTGACTGCGCAAGTATCATGGGCACATCCAATGGATGTTTACTTGCATGTGTGTAGGCAGATAATGTCACAACTGATAGTGAACTTCCCTTTCGCCTATAACTCAACTTGGTCTCCACTAGATCTGACATGCATGCAACTAATAATAGTAAATATTCAGTTGCATGTGAGATCACTGATTGTGCATTAATTAATATTTAATTCACTATATCTCTCACTAGTGTATCCTCAGTTACAACTAACACAATTGAGTTTAACTCACTTAATAGAGTTAAACTATTCACAACTTGCATCAACTCATGCACCACGACACTTCAAACTCTGCTACAACTAGAATTACTCTTCATGTCCCACGAACCAGCCTATAACTCAAAATTCACTAGCTAACTGAATTTTCCACTTCACTTAACTATTTCAAGTCCACATTGAGAATAGATTACAGTTTAATTTCCATATAAATTAGGGGATAATAAAAATAGACATGCACCCAAAAATAGCCATGTGGGCCCCACCCTAGTGTAGGTGCTTAATGAAACCAGGTGCTTAATTCACTAGTGTGGGTGCTGAATCTTCTAGTTGAATCTCAACACTCCCTCTCAACAAGAAAGATATTATCCTTCACCCAAATCCTGTCTCTATGGTATTTGAATTTTCTCTTGGTGAGTGCCTTCGTTAGAATATCTACATCCCGATCTTCCGTGCGAATGTACTGAAGCAACATTATCCTCCTCTGCACACAATCTCTGAGATGATGGTATCAGATATCTGTATGCTTGGACCTATCATGAAACACATGATTAATTGAGAGTCGAATGTAACTTTGATTATCACAATGAATCACTGTCGGATCCATCTGAGAACCAAACAAACCAACCAAGATCTTTCTCATCCTGATAGCATCACATGCAGCTTAGCTTGTTGCCATGTATTTCGCTTCCACTGAACTGGGTGCCACAGATCGTTGTTTCTTGTTGTACCAGGAAATTGTTGTTGACCCAATGCTAAAGATCCCCCCCTGATGTGCTCTTTCTGTCCGATGGACTTCCAGCCCAATCTGCATCCGTGAAGCCATGCAACTTCACTACATTCGTCCTTCTGTACCATAGACCATACTCTGATGTGCCCCTCGGGTATCTCAGGACATGCTTCCCCGTCTTCCAAAAGAGCTTGGTAGGCTTAACCATAGCTTGACTCAGCTGGTTAACCGCATAGAAAATGTTCAGTCTCGTGTTCACTAGATCGTTAGCAAACCCACTAATTGTCGATAGACAATAGCATCCACTACCTCTCCAGAAGTAGCATCCTCTTTCGTTCAGTTTCCTGGAAGAGGAGTATCCATGGGTTTGCATCTCTCCATGTTAAACTTACACAGTATCTCCTTTGCATACTTTCCTTGAGACACAAAAATTTCACCATCCTGCTGCCATATTTCCAATCCAAGGAAATAATGAAGGAGGCCCATATCCTTCATTTTGAACTCTTTTGCAAGATCCTCCTTGCATGAGTGTATCAGCTACTCATCACCAGTCAAAATTGTATCATAAACATAAAGAAAAATGATCAATAGCTTACCCTCAACCATGATCTGCTACAGGTTTGCATCTAATTCACTTTTTGTGAAGCCCAGTTCAGTGAAATAGTTGTCTATTTGAGTGTACCAAGCACAGGGTGCTTTCTTCAGCCCATACAACGCTCTTTTGAGTTTACACACATGCAACTCACTGTTGAAGATCTCGAAACCTTCAGGCTGCTCTATGTACACCTCCTCCTTAATGATCCCAATGAGAAACGCAATTTTCACATCCATATGATGAATGTGCCAGCCAATCTGCATTGAGAGTACAAGGATGGATCTTATGGAAGAGTACCTTGCAACAGGCGCAAAAGTCTCATCATAATCTATCCCCTCAATCTGTGAGAAGCCCCGGGCCACAAATCTAGCCTTTTATTTTTCCACACTCTAATCAACAACTTTCTTTACCTTGTAGATCCATCTTGAACCTACCACTAATTTATCAACCGGTCTTGGGACTACCTCCCATGCACTGTTTTTTGACAATGGAATCATACTCCTCCACCATTGCATCAACTCAAGTAGGTTGTTGCACTGCTTCCTGAAAGGAAGATGGTTCAGTCACAATAAATTTTCTCATAAGAACCATGTATCCAGTAAATCGGTCAGGAGACTGTCTCGATCTGCGTTATGAAGTAGGGGCTCCTATATTTTGTGCAGCATCAAGTCTCAGCCTATCGACTTTCGTGTTGCGCCTTCTACCATTTCTGATGGATAGCTCTGCATGAGTGATTTCCTCCACTCCATGAACCTCCTCATGTGGCCGATCCACATCTTGAGACTCATCTTTGGGAACCAGCAGTTCCTCCTCTGCATGCAAGTCCAGCTCCCTCTCAAGGGACAACCGCATGGATTTCCCCTCATCAAATTTTATATCCCGTCGCACAGCAGTCATTTTGATGTTTGGAAAATACACACAATAATTATGGGGTGTTTCTATGTACCCCACAAAAATCCCAACTTCAACAGTCGGTTCCAACTTCTTCCTGACGTCCTTGGTCACAAGCATATAAACAAATGAGCCAAAAATCTTAAAGTGTGATACATGAGGTTTCTTACTAGTGAAAGCCTCTTTAGGTGTACTAATGCCAAGTACTCTGTGAGGACAACAGTTTTGCACATAAACCACAGTGTTGCATGCTTCCACCCACAAATGAATTGGTGGGCCTTGATCATGCAACATCGCTCGTGTTGCACCCACGATCGTTCTGTTCTTCCTCTCCGTGACCCCATTCTGTTGTGCGTTATGAGGCGCTATGAGTTCTCTTTGAATTCCTTCTTTGCTACAAAAGTTCTTGAATTCATTAGAGATGTATTCTCCACCATTATCGCTCCTAATAACCTTCACTTTCTTCCCCGACTCTTTCTCCACCAATGCCTTAAACTCACAGAACTTAGAGAATGTTTGATCTTTCTTCTGCATGAAGAAGATATAGCAATTATGAGAAAATTCATCAACAAATATCACATAGTACTTATGTTTTTTTGTTGAAGCAACCGAGAATGGTCCACACACGTCTATGTGAACTCTCTCAAGGATCACCGAAGCATGGTTCTCCTTCTCATGAAAGGTGGACTTTACATACTTCCCAATGGTGCAACCCTTGCACTAATCTAACTGAGCAAGTGTTCCCATTGGAAGTCTAGAAGAAAATTTTTGCATGACTTTCAAGGCTCCATGATGAAGATGGCCCAATCGCTTGTGTCATAATTCGCTCTCATCCTGGCTCACCACTTTCTTTGCCTTACCCATCATGGCAGCGTAGTCATCTACCTCCAGCTTGTAGATATTCTTAATTCGAATCCCTATCCTCTTGGCTTGACCCGTTGTTTTATGTCACAAGAAAGATTTTCCATCACTAAAAACAACGTCATAGCCTCTGCCTTCCAACATTGCGACTGAGACCAATTTTTTCTTCATTCTTGGTACATGCATAACATCTTTTAATTGAAATGGTTTATGTAACTCCCTCTGAAACATAATGGTACCAATCCTGGTAGCACTGTACCATCCTTCGTCGCCTATCTCAATATGCATTTGGAGATATTTCTCCTCCAAGTCACTAAAAAGTTCCCTATCTCTCGTCATGTGAAAGGAAGCGCCACTATCCAAACACACACCAATCCCAATGCACTTGACACCATGCATGCAATCAAGGAGAAGTCGAGCTCAAATTGCAAGGCAAGGGCATCACCAGCTGTAGATCCAACAACCTTCTTGTTCTTCTTCTTTTATGGACAGTTAGTAGCAAAATTCCCATGTTCGTGACGGTGAAAACACTTCACCTTGGACATGTCCTGCTTCTTGCCTTTGGACTCGGATTTTGAAGGAAATTTCTTCCCTTTCCCTTTCCTTTCCTTAGCAGCCAAAGAAAATTCCTCTTCATCCTCATTCTTAGATGAAGATCCATCTCTGGTGTTCCATATGAACTCCTCCTGCACCATATCCGACCACAGTCATTCTCAATTTGGAAATTTTTCCTGTCCATTGACAGAGTCTTGATAATTGTGCCAAATCTTAGGAAATCTTAGGAGATCCAAGCTCACCAAACCATCATTAGCGAATGTTATTCCCACACTCCCCAGTTCATCCCCACATTGGACAAACTTTATGAGATATTTTTGAAAGGTGTCTCCCTTTTCCATCTTGATCTTTCTGAGTTTATCTTTGAGCGTCAATTTCCTATGGTCGTTGTTGCTTTGGAATAGATCCGTCAAAGCCTTCCACATAGCATATGGTGTGGCTTTCCCATGGAGGCTTGAGATAATGTGGTCTCGTACTCCCTCCAATAGGATCCTCCTCGCCTTCGCCACTTTATTTTACCATGCATCAAGATTGGCAGCATCTGGCTTAGGAACATATTTGTCAATGAATTCCTTCAAGCCATTGTCTTCGAGTAATGAATCCATATTGTCCTTCCAAGAAATGTAGTTCGAGCTACCCTCGAGTGCATACTCTAACCTCAAGCCATTGAAATCCATTTCGATATTGAATTAGTTGTAGCACCAAGAAAGTCTTTCTGCAAATTCGAATTCTATCCATTCACAAACTCAGCTCCTACTTCACTTCTGCAATTTCTTGTGCTCTGATACAATGTAGAAATTATACAACATGCATGTATATCTTGGATTCACCCAATATAACAATGTACTAAATTTAAATATTGAATCTCTTCTACAAATCTTTTGCGGAATTAAAAACACAATTGCTAATCACATGAACATGAAGAAAGATCAATCGTACACAACACATATAATTTCCCGAGGAAAGCTTACAACTAAAAACCCCACTATATTCTATTGTATATTATATCATGGATCATGAAACAATTACATAAAAAACTCTTATCACAAGAGCCCTCAGTGCATTAGCTAATTTTCTCACACTGTCATAGAAAAATTGGCAAATCCCTTAGCCAATTTACTATCTCCGAACAACCTGCCTTCACTGCGCAATCCCTGTTGAATGTAATCCCTGAATTGATGCAATCCTACCTGCCTTGACTGCGCAAGTATCATGGGCACATCCAATGGATTTTTACTTGCATGTGTGCAAGCGGATAATGTCACAACTGATAGTCAACTTCCCTTTCACCTATAACTCAACTAAGTATCCACTGGATCTGACATGCATGCAGCTAATAATAGTAAATCCTCTGTTGCATGTGAGATCACTGATTCTGAATTGATTAATATTTAATTCACTATATCTCTCACTAGTGTATATTCAGTTACAACCAGGACAACTAAGTTTAACTCACTTAACTAAGTTAAACTATTAACAACTTGCACCATATCATGCACCACTGCACTTCGAACTCTATTACAACTAGAATTACTCTGCATGTCCCACCAACCAACATTTAACTCGAAATTCACTAGCTAAATGAATTTTCCACTTCAGTTAACTATTTCAAGTCCACATTGAGAATAGATTACAGTTTAATGTCCATCTAAATTAAGGGATAATAAAAATAGACATGCACCGAAAATTTGCCCTATGGGCTCCACCTTAGTGTAGGTGCTTAATGCAACCAGGTGCTTAATGCACTAGTGTGGGTGTTGAATATTCTTGTTGAATCTCAACAAGCACTGCTTTGATACCTATACGTGGATAGCACTACACTGTGTCGATACCATGGATACCTCTGCGTGCTCCGATAAAGTGCTCTAATACCTCTGCATGGATACCACTGCGTGTTTCGATAACACTGCGTACATTTATGTTCGCGGTGCCTGTGTTATATAGACTTATAACATCTACGTTCAATGTGTGGATAACACTGTGTGCTCTGATAGCATTGTTAACACTTCATATATATGATTCACCGACATTATATACACTTATAACATCTACGTTCAATGAGCTTATCAAGATAATATTGCATATGATTTACAGTGATATCTATGCCAAGCAATATTCATTATGCTACATCAGGAACATAGCCTTTGAAAATTGCCTCTCCAAGTAGTTCTGATGATTTTTGCACCATACTCACCTTGTAGAATCCGTCAATCAATGTATTGTAAGTGAAGTCATCAGGTATGAAACCCTTTGTTACCATTGTTCGTAGAAGCTTCTCCGCTTCCTGAACCATGTGTGCTTTACAAAGCCCATTGATCAGTGTATTGTATATAACAACATCAAGAACTAATCCCTTTAATAGCATCTCCCCCAACAATTTAGATGTGTCTTGAACCTAACCTTATTTACAGAGGACCCTAATGAAAATGTTTTAAGTAAACACATTGGGCTTAACTCCTCTGATCAACACCTTGTCTAATAATCCGTTGCTCTCCTGCAAACCACCCTTCTTGAAAAGAGTATGTATCGGTTTGTTAAATGTAGCCACCTCTAGAATAATGTCTTCGCTGAGCATCTTATCAAAGAAGCAAGAAGCTTCACTTGCCCTATTTTCTTCATATAGACTGCCTATCACATTACAACAAGAAACAACATTTTCCTTGCAGCCTTGTTCGGGTGTATTATGGGAAGTCTAAGTGTAGCTTCCACTCTCTTAGTACTACAAAAGGACTTTATCTGAGTAGTAAATGTTTAGACATCATAATAGATCCCCTTATCTCGCATTCGAGGACAAACCTTATGGGCCTGCTTAAAATAATTGTTCTTAGCAAGAATATTCATGATAGTGTTATATGAACCAACAGTGGGTTCACAATCATAGAATTCCACTCTCTCAAATGTATCCATGACTTCCTACACCTTCCCGAGTCGGCCATAGTTTTTCATGACACCAATGTATACCCCTTCTAAAGATCTGCCCGAGATATTCATTCTCATCTCTGCCAAGACATTCTCCATGTCACCCAAGTTTCTCAATCAAGGCCTTCTACGTGGAGAAGGTATGCTTAAAACCTTCCTCTCTGGCTACAGAATTGAAGACTTCCAGAGCCTTTAGGGGGTCCTTCTAATATCTTATCACCATGATAACATGAATAGGAAGGAATTGAGGTCCCAATTCACTCCTTCCTATATCTTTATGGGTTGATATTATTGCCATAACCTTATGACAATAATTGTATGTCACAATAAGTGAACATTATTATATGAATGTGACTTGAAGACATGGCAGAGTATCTTATATTGCAATAATAGTGAAATAGAAAAACATGAAGACATAGATAATGAAATTGTAATGAAGCTGGGTGAGGGATTCAATGGAGAAGACCTTCGAAATGGTTGCACAAAATTTGATATGCTATCCATCCTAACAGAATGTGATTATGTAATTCATGAAGTTGTATGAAAAATGTTCAAAAATTGAATGAAGGCAAGAAGCTTTCGTAATTCCTTACAACGTGTTCTCTCAACAACTTTCTTGCAATATTTTAGCAAGTGTTCTCAAAACAATGTTCTACAATGCTCTTGTAATTTTAATACATTTTGTAGTGTATTTGGAGCAATTTTTATATGTCATAAATAGAAATATTCATCCTGGAGCAGCATTCATTCAACCTGGACCAGCCCCATCAAGCCATATGAAGAGGCACTCATTCAATGAACAATGTTTATGCAAAATAAGGAATTACACGATAGAGAGTAGTAATGCAACGATGGAAGCTACATTAAGGACTCTTTACAAGTTACAATACATTTGTAACCCCCTTTCCATTGATGTCAAAGGGGGAGGTAATAAAACGAAGGAAGACACTTATCAGAATGAGAGGAGGAGGACAAATGTGTTGCCATCAATTCCAAAGGGTGAGACTATTGGAAATATTGTCATTGATGGAAAAGGATCAGATCAAGATCAATAAAGGTATACAAGAGCAGCAACAAAGACAAAGAGTAGCAACAATGTATGCATGAGCAATGACAAGGCAAATAAGACAAAATATCAACAAAGCAAAGAAGCAACATAAGGTCAGCCATGCAAAGGAGTAGGAGGAGGAGGAGGAATTGTGATACATTGAAATGTTTTTGAAAATGTTACAGAGATTACTATAATATTTTGTTGTGATGTGAAATTGTTGATTGAGCTAAATTGTTGTGATGCAAAAGCGAGGCTCCAAGGCAAAGGCAAAGATGTTGCAAAGGCTGTAGTGATACATTAATGATAAATGTTGTTATTTGATATTGGAATTAGGATGATGCATTTAATCATTACATATGGCTGAAATTAATATTGGATGAATTATCTATTTGTGTTCTAATATTCAAGATATGAAAAGTTTGGAAACGAATGAGTGGAAAACAAATAGTCAAGCCTATTCACTTCATATTCCTATGCGGAATACAAACATCAATCAATTTATCGTTATAAAAGATGTCATTTTGGAGAGGATAGGGGATTGAGAGAGTTGGAGAATGTGGGTGAGCTTATTGAGATGTTATGCATTAATTAACTGGCACATATGGAGCTTATGTGAAGCAGATTTGAAGGGAAGAAGAGGCAGAAATGAAGATTGAGAGATGAAAAATTTATGACCAGGTAAAACATCACATTGTTGTTTCTTTTTTGCATCATGGGATTGTAGTCTCCTCTCATGTTGTGGCTTGATAAATGTTTAGTTGGAGCTGGTTGAGGTAGGAGCCTCCAGTGGGTTGTAGCCTGCAGAAAACATATGGGAGTTGGAGCTTCCTTGCATGCTGTAGCTTGCAGAAATTTGAGGTAGTACCCTCCTATAGGTAGGAGCCTCCAGAAAATCAGATGTAATAAGGAGTAGGAGCTTGTCTTTGCATCACAACAATAATAACATCGTGGTTTTCTCCCTGATGGGTTTCCACTTATATCTGGTGTCCATATGCATTGTTATTATGTGTTGATGTCATATATGTGTCTATTTATTACTTTTTGTTCACATATTCAACTTGCTAATCATTATTTGTTAATTTGTTCATGTAATGTTCCGGTTAATGAATCTAATGAAAATAATTTTAATGTCCATGAATGGACTAAACTGATTCACCTCCCCTCTTAGTTTCGTCAAGCTTTCATCATCTGCAACCTATTATGCTAGAAGATTAATTAATGGTTAAGCTTTATCAGTGAACAAGCTATGATTAACATTGTGCTTGATTAATTATCGAGCTTATGGTTAGCCTCGAGGTTGCTTAATAGTTAAGCTTTATTAATGGTTACTTAACCATTAACCCTAACTTATAATTAATAAATTATATTTTAACATTATTATTTAATAATTAAATTGATAATATTCTTGTGAATCCATATGGTGGACTGACACAAAGAAGATATTTATATTTTATTATTTAACATTCATATGCCTTGACATGACTAGCCCCCTCAATTTAATTTTGGATAAGTGGATGGGTGAGGGATGGCAGTGGCATCATGAGGATTGGTGGCATTGACTTTGGGAGGGATTTATGTGCATAAGTGAGAGTAAGGTGGCGGGGGGGCGGTGAGGGGGGTCTTAAGTAACCATCCACTACTTGATTGATTTTTTAGTGTCACTTTAGATCCCAAATAATTTCTATAATGTGAAACATTTGATTTAAAACATCTTTGAATTGCCTTAACTTATGAATAAAATTATATAACCACTATATAACCTATATAGAGATCCCATAACCCACCTCTTTGATTGGCATGTCTGCGTGCCTCTAGAGCAAAACCCAAGGCATAGAATTTCCTCCCAAACCCCTTGAAATGTTTTAGTGTCCATTAGAGATATTCTAGGTTGAATGAGGCAAGTGTTGTTTGTTGGTCAAACCTACAGTCAATGATTCCAAGAATGGTGCATTCAACAGGAAAAATTGAGCTATCGAAGCAACCTTGACTAATCTCGTACCATTCCACTTAATCGAGGTCTCAAATCATTGTGATTTTGGTCTAAACTTATCGAGGCATCCACTATATTACCCATCTTTGATTTATTGTCATATGTATCATTATTTGCAATAATGAAACATGGGATTCACAACATCCACCTATTCATCGTATTATACAATGTAAACATATATATCTTATCCAAACAATTGTGTTCACTGATTGATTATAGTTAAAGCATTATTTTTGTTAAGTTGTAGTTTGTTCATAATTACCAAATCGATCCTATTGCTAGGGTAACATTGGTTGCAAATAATGCATATATTAATACAAAGTGTTATGCTGGTGGTTTTGAGAATCATTTGTGTTCTAGATTGTTCGTAATTCTGTGGACTTTTAGACAATGTGACGTCAATTGGGAGGGCCCACCAACTCAACCAACGTTGCCCTGTTTTTTTCTTGCTCTGTATCATAGTTGAGGATAATTATTAGACTCTAGTATTGTTCGTGTGGATTCGTAAACACCATATTCATCACTCCTTTCATTAATTGTTTTATTTCTTATGGTTTGTTGATTGTTTGCAAAGGTGAGACCTCTCACTGAAGGGCAGAAAGATGCATCGTAACTCTTTATTTGGTTGATTAAAACTTTGTTAAATCACAGTGAAAGAATTGTGATATGTGCATGTGAAGAGGCGTTATGTTGAAACCCCAATGATTAGACATATCATAGGTTCAATTAATTCTTTGCATTTACATGTCTACCCTTCCTTTGCTAACATCTCCAACAGGCTAAGTTCCATTGAAGATTGGGTTCAAGACTCATTTTCTAATTGAGATAAAAAAAACGTTTAGGATTATGGGTGAGTGAAAGTTTATCTCTTGTGCCTAAAGAAAACTTTCTTTGGCTTTTCCATCTAGCGAATGAGACCTCTGTATCATTTTTTTTTAAACAATTGTTTCCATTCTGCAACACAAGGTAGAAAACTCATTAATGCTGTGAAATTTTCAGATACAGTGTTAGTATCTTGCAATTCCACACTATCAAGTTGATGATTTAATGTCCAAGATTTAATCCAATTAAATTGATGAACATGTAGATGATCTGTATGGCCTACCTTTCTCTTGATACATCTCTAAAATTTGAGCTTTCATGAATATGAATTTTTTTCCTATAGCAATATAGTATGTCTTTCCTGCTTTTCGACAAGTCTGGCCAAAATTTGATCTGTCAAGCGAAAATTATGGTAAGTTTCCCAAAAGTGCTACTTTTTGGCCTCTTCCCAAGAATGAAATTGTATAATGTGAAATGTGTCCAATTTTTTGAATGCGATTCTAAATTTTTCTTTTGTAGTACCTTAGTATTTCTCCTTATATCCCTAAAAATTTTGGACTTTGAAACTTCTCTAGGATAAAGTTGTTAGAAAATAACTAACGGAGTAATGAAAGACATACAATATTGTGAAAACACAAACACATAAGCACATAAAACATGAGAGACACAAATATACATGGTTCACCCAAGTTGGGCTATGTCCATGGAGAAACAACCCGTCCTTCCTTTTATATTAGCCAACAAAATCAAGAGATACAACCTACAACAAATCCACTATAATTTCCTCTTCGCTCTCATACAATATCCTCTCTCTTTCTCGCTTAGAATAATAATGCACAACTGCAATACAATTCCCTCTTATAAATCAAGGGTTGCCTTATTTGGAAAAAAACCCTAAAATAACATAACTTCTATCGTCATATCATCTGCCTAATGAACGACCCAGATTGAATATGAAATTAAAATATTTTACAAGGCACATTTTCATCTATTTTTAGCTTCAAGGGCATGGCCCCCGAACCCCCCTAGGGACCCACTAGCACTAGACACCCCAATCGGTAGCATTAGGGGAATTTTGAGGTCTAAAATGCTCCTCCTAAGGAAATTATAAAATAATAGTGGAAATAATAAAATAATATTAGATTACATCATCAAGTTTTAGAGGGAAAAAAGAAGAAACTACTTTTTCAACTCATATTTTCAAATTATCTCCTTATGGGTTTACTCAAATTTCGAGCAGGAACACTAGTTGGATGCGGAATTTGATTCCTCATCCAAAGATTACCCATCTTGCATAATTTATATGGACCTTGCTACATGGAAACTGAGAAATACATGAAAAACGTGATTTGACTCACGTTTTTTTCATGTATTTCTCATTTTTCATGTAGCAGTGTTCATTGAAAATATGCTACATGGTTACTCCTTGGATGAGGAATTAAATTTTGCATCCAACGAGTACTTCCACTCCAAATTTAAGTAAAAACTTAGGGAGATAAGTTTAAAATATAAGTTTAAAAAAAAAAAAAATATATATATATATATATATATAGTTTTATTATTTCATTATTTTTTAATCTTTTTACTTTTTTACCCCAAAAATGGTAAATCACCCCCCATGGTTGATATCATCATCTTTAATCTTATTGGTTCTTATAAATTTTATTTTGGTTGTACATTTTTCTTAGGAGGCCCATTTTAGACCTTAAAATTTCTTTAATGCCCCCCCGGGACCACACCTCCCCCCCCCCCCCCCGCCGCGTGGAGGGGTGTATAGCCTTCCTGGTGTATACACTGTAGAAATCATAGAAACATATGTATATCAATGGATTAAATCCAATCAAGCAATTTACTAAAGCTAGATACTAAATCCTTCTACAAATCAATTGCGAAAAATAAACATGATCACCAATCATAATAAGCAAAAAAAGAATAAAATCAAACCACAACATAGATAATTTCCCGGGGAAAGCTTGCTGCTCAAAACCCCTCTATCTTCTATTGTATATTCCACAAGGAATCATGAAACAATTTCAATGCACTCTACTCACAAGAGTCTCCTGCACTCTCACAACTGTCTCACACTATCCCAGACAAAATCGACCAACACTTAGCCAATTCTCAGCCTCTAAACAACCTGTCTTGCTTGCGTAATTCCTAATGAATGAAATCCTTATTCCTTAGGAATTCCAGCCTTCCTCAACTGTGCATAGTATCATGGGCATCCTGTGGTGTTTTAACTGCATCTGGGCAGTCTGCTAATATCACAACTGATAGTTAACTTCCCTTTTACCTTTGTCTCAATTGGGTTTCCATTAGAACTGACATGCATGCAGCTATTAATAGTAAATCATCAGTTGCATGGCAGATCAGTGCATGTGAATTAAATATGATTTAATTCACTTGATCTCTCACTAGTGCAACAAACAGTTACAACTAGTCCAACTGACTTTAACTCACCTAACTGATTTAATTGATCACTCATGCATTAAACTCATGCATTTAACTTCAACTTGAACTCTAAAACACATAGAATCACTCTGCATGCCTCACCAACTACCCTCAACTCGAAATTCATGAGAAAATTGAGTTTATCACACTAAGTTAACTATTACAAGTGATCATAAGATAAGATTACAATTTATTGTCCAATTTAATTAAGGGATAACTAAATTTGACACATATCCAATTTATTAAATAAATTGAATTTCACATTAATGTATTGCTAGTAATGGCTCAAATTTTCTCTGGCTCAAATTTTCTCTGCTAGAGTGGTTTCTTCCACTCAATGATCCTCCGCATGTGGTTGCTCCACATCTTGAGGTTCATTCTTTGGAACCAATAGTTGCTCATATCCATGCAAATCAAGCTCCCTCTCAAGGGACAATTGCATGGCTTTCTCACACTTCCCCATAGTACATCCCTTGCATGTGTCTATCTGCACATGTGTCTATGGCTTTCTCCGCATGTGGATGCTCCACATCTTGAGGTTCATTCTTTGGAACCAAGAGTTGCTCATATCCATGCAAATCAAGCTCCCTCTCAAGGGACAATTGCATGGCTTTCTCACACTTCCCCATAGTACATCCCTTGCATGTGTTTATCTGCACAAGAGTACCCTTTGGAAGCCCCATAGAATTATGCTGCATGAACTTCAAATCTCCGTGGTGTAGATGGCCCAATCTCTCGTGCCATAAGTCACCCCCATCTCGACTCACCACTTTGTCTGCTTTACCCATCAATGTTGCGCAACCATCTACATCAAGTTTATATAGATCCTTCACATGAATCCCAAACTTATTGGCTTGTCCTATTGCTTTGTGTTGAAGGAAATATTTTCCTTCACTGAAAACAACATCATAGCCTCTATCCTCCAACATTGCGACTAAGACCAAATTTTTATTCATGCCTGGTACATGCATACATGTTTTAATAGAAATTCCTTACTATCTTTGAAAGGTAACTATACCAATCCCAGTAGCACTGTACCGTCCATCATCACCCATTTCTATATGCATCTCGAGGTCCTTCTCCTCCAAGTTATTGAAAAGTTCTTTGTCTCCCGTCATGTGGAAAGATGCACCACTATCCAAGTACCACACCGATCCCATTGCACTTGACACCATGCATGCAATGAGTGAGAATTCAAGCTCAAATTGCGAGGCTAAAGCCTCACCAACTATAGTGATAAAGAGATAATGTGTTTTGCTCAAAATTGAAAGTGCATGAAACTATACCGAACTTGAGCGACCAGAAAGGTCTCGTTATTGTGATTTTGGCGCCGTGAATGGTTCAAAAAACCGATGTCGTGTGAGGAAGATATCGCGTTGTGTTCGTTTTCCCAAACAGCTAAATTTTTGTGACTGGGATGCCTAGTCAACATGCAAGTACAGTCAGCATGTGGCATATTCTGGGGAATATTCCCTTTTCTCATAGCCAATCAAATCGTAACACGTGGCTGATTCTGGGCCATTGATTTGGTGGTACGAAGTTTGTTTCTGACCGTTGGATGGACATGTATAGGTTTTGTTTGGGCCGTTGGATGAGAGACACGTGGCAAGCCCGGAGGCTGCCACGTGTCCCCAGGAGGTTAGGCCAAAATTTTGGTGGATTCGGGGGGGGAGGGGGGGATTGACCTCGCGACCTCCGAAACGTCTGCATAGCTCTCCAACCATCTCCGCTACCATATGTTTCTTAACCTATAAGTGGACCACACCATTTTATGTTGTAACGTATTTGTAGTCAGAGGGGGGGACCGCCAGCGGTCCCAACCCGCTAGCAACCCTAAGGTGTGGTACCATGCTATTAACCACAACATAAAACTACGAGCAGAAATCTAACCAAACATTAACTCCGGCGGTGAAGTTTTCGATCACATGTCATGCGGTGACATTAAAAGTGCAATGTGACGGTTTTATAAACTATAACCTTCGGCGGAAAATACTGCGTTCACATGTGAGCGGGTAACAATATATGCGACAGTTGTGGGTTAAGGGTATCCAACCATAACCTCTGGAAAGTTGTCACATGGGCATAGTTTGATGTTTTTTTTTTATGCCACGATTTTTTCGGAACCATGACTCCGAGATCCGCTCCAATGTGGAGTTTCAAAAATAGTTACACCGCAGATTTAAAGGTGGGGGGTTGACATGTGACCACCCCACCCAAACCACTTGTTGTCAATGCTAACGGTCTTATCTGGTGGAACTGTGGAGGTGCCCTAAATTTAGGGTTTTTGGCATTTTTAGTAGCAGTTAAGTGCAGTCTCCACTTTTGGTGGAGATTTTCTAGCTGATATTGCAAAAAATGCATTGGGAGGTCAATTTTAGACTAATTTGGGTTAAAAAAGAGTCTAACTAGACTAATTGGAGCATTCTGGAGCCACTGGTGCAGAGAAAACAGCCATTAGAGGCTTATAAACACATGTATTTTGAAATTTTGAGCATAATGACAAAGAGGGACATGCCATTGGGAGCTGGACTAGCAGATGTAGCCCAAGAGGGATGAACTGCTTTATCATACCTACTGTGTAAAATTTATGTGCGATGTTTATTCTCTATTATACACTACTCTACAATGTTATTTAGGCTTATTTTCATGCTTAAAACTCACAAATTCATCTATGTTTTATGGTTAAAACACTCATTCCTTAAGCAAACAAATGGAGACAAATTATACATGTTTTTAATACTGAAAGGAAACTTATCACAACAAACTAATACACTCCTTTCATATCAGGTTGGTTTCAAAGCTAGAGTTTATTCTGTCGTGCTTTTGTGTGTAAAGATTATTTAACTATTTGCAAGGGCTTTCATGCTTACTAGGCTCAAGCTTAAGAGAGGAGAAGGAAAATTGGTGGAAGCAAGAGGTTCTCAAAGTGAGACACAGCAAAGGAGGGCAATATTTCCGCATTCTCCACCACCTAGTGTTGTGTAGGTATATCCCCTCTGTAGACGGAGACGATCCCTCTAGCCCTAGGGTGGGTCTAACAGCTACAGGAACATACTAACATCAACCTTCCTAGATTGTAAATGAAATTCAGAGCAAGGAAGATGACCTACTTTGTCCTGATGCTATGTTGTTGTCTTCCATTGAAGCTTATTGATTTGTCGTTCTCCTCAAGTTCGATACACGCTGCTACCAATGTTCGACTACCTGTAAAAGGAGTCAGGAAACAATGACAAGCATAAAATCATGACAAACATAAAACAATTACAACCTATATAACTGCTCAAAAAATGATAGAAATCTCATTATAAGTGTAAATAAGAGTGGAAGATAAACATCAGTTGCATTTTATTATGATAAAGACAACGATATTTTACAACCAAGCCTTGATGTTGAGGCTCTCGTTCGGCAGGTCTGTATCCAAGCACGTTTGCAACACCCTCATACACAAAGGTCTAATATCTCACTATGTTCTTAACACACAAAAACAATCACACTCTACACTATTCTCCCGAAGCTATAATTGCTTCTCCTCTCTAGCTATTAAGGCAATAGAGGTGAAAGAGGTCTCCTTACATAACAAAGGAGGAGGAGTTTATGGGCCCTCAAATAAAGGGAAAAGAGCTTATCCTTTGGAGTAGTTCCTATTTCTTGGGAACAAGAAGCCCAAAGGGGAATTCCTCGGCCATATCCTAAAAAAAAACTTCCAACTCACCGCCTCGCGAAGCTTCTAGTCGTGGAAACTTCGTTTCTATTTTAAAAAATTTCCAAAAGAGGATCGACACGGGTCTGACATTAAGACATAGCGTCGATCGACGTGGATCTCAGTGAAAATATCTGCTATCGGCGCGGATCATACACTGATACAAAGCGTCGACCTTGAAAACCAAGTTGTTATAAGGATCTTCTAGAAAAGTTGTAAAGGGAAATGAATTGGTGGACAAAGTGTGATCCAGGGGTATGTATTCCATGCCTGGAAAGTACATAAAGGTCACCGTATGGATCCTCCAGGATCAAGGAACAAAGAGTACAGGAACAATGAAAAATTGATGTGTAACAGATGCCCCCTAAAGTAAGAAGTCTGAACATGAGTGAGGGTTGATATGCTTTACAACTACGTGAAAGGAACTAAACGCTTCCGTCGGGAGACCTGCAAATCAAGCATAGATACATATACATAACTGAAATCTATGATGAAAATACATGAATCAAGGTATGCACGCAACCATCTATAAAATAGATCATGGTATGGTCGCAGCCATCCATCTGAGAAGGATCACACATAGACTCATGGTATGGTTGCAGCCATCCATATGAAAGAAAAATGTATCCAATCATGGACAAATCATATCACCTCACAACTTGGATTCTAGAGAATAAAATATAGGGTCTTGCGCTCCGTCACGACCCGATCAAGTACAAATTCAGGCATGTGAATGAATGAGTTGAATTCAAACATGAAAGAAAGTCACCTGATTACCAGACAATGATGAAAGTTGTTAACAGGTGCGAGAGATACCACCAATAATGTCAATGGTTCTCAAGGTACTACTAGTAGAATCCACAGAATGTGAACATTGAGCTGAATTCGAACACCTATGAAATCACCCAATCGAAGGCCAATGATGTGAACCTATCGTTGAATGTGAAGAACTTTCCATTAGGGCATGCAAGCTCTAAGGTACCAGAAAGGAGTCTCTAGATTAACTTCCCGGATAATGAGCTGAAGTCGACGGAAAGAGATCCGTCGAAGGAGGGTCATAATGAATCCCACATCATCGACACAAAACAGAGAATGTAATATGTGTTAATCAAGACTGAAACAGAGGATCACGGAATGTACAAACTGCAGAAGGGTTTTCTCTTGAACATATCAGTGGCGTGACTCTGGAATTTGGCAGCATTTGACTTAAATAGGATCAAAGGTCATGTTGATAATATTGGTAATCGAATGAGAGGCAAACGGGTTTCCCAAACCCATGGAGGCAAAGTGAAAGAGTGAAGATATCCTAACCCGACATGAACTGCAAATAAGTGTCATGTTCAAGAGTGACATACTACCAACACAACTGGCGAATAACTTCCATTTTCCACCACCATTTCTGGCAAGTACCTCTTTATTTTTACATAAGCTTGAAGAGGATAGCATATGCTTGTCATATAACTTTGTCCTTCAGAAAAATTCATCCTATTACATTTTACGAGCCCTAGGAAGGAGGAACTCGGTTATGTCATGGTGAAGATTTCTGATGTCATTAGGTTTTAACGAGTCTGACAAAAAAAGAACTTGGTATCTTTTCATGTTTAGATAGTTTGAAAAGAAGCGGAAAAGAAAACTCCACCAGGTCCCTTTTTGTAGGTAGTCTCACAGATTCGAAAATGTAGAAAACAATATATGAGAGAACCTCTTAGTTGCGATAGGCTAAGGTATTCCTTTTTCGTAAATAATCTATCCGAGCCCAAAAAAGGGGTAAATGTATACTGGGTCTATATCATTTCACAACATTTAACGAGTTCAAAATGACAAGAGTCTCGAGAATCTTTTCAATTTTTGAGAGTAAAAAAAAAGAGCTGAAAGTTGACTCCTCCTAGAGGAACGAGTGGTATTAAGAATAGCAACTAGTTCTGGTGATGGTGGAACTACTCATAAGAAGATAAAATTCAAGAGGCTGGCTAATAAGACCACTCATTGCAGTTGTTCCTCCCAATGGTTAAAACAATCAAGTGAAGGCATATGATCGGCCAAGCAGATGGGGACGATGGAGTGAGAAAACCAAGGCTCATCCGGAAAAATAGGCTGATAAAATGGAAATCATGAGAGGTAAAATGGGAATGGTTTCATTTTTACACAAGCTTGAAATCAGGAAACTCTGCTTGAAATTGGTTTCATTTTTACACAAGCTTGAAACAAATATAAACTATGCTCGAAGTTGGTTTCATTTTTACACAAGCTTGAAACAAAGCCAAACTATGCTTGAAAAATTTTGCATGCCCCTAGCATGCTTTAAAAAGTTTTCATATTTTAAGAGTCAAGAAAAGGACAAAAGGTGACTCTAGTCCTTTTAGTTTTAATGAGCTCGAAATGACAAGGGCTCGATGATCTTTTCAAATTCAAAGAGTCGGTAAAGATTGAAAATGACTACTCAGTAAATCTAAGCAAGAGGGTGTACCAAGTTTCCGTGAACTGCAATATACACCTTGATGATCAAATGAAAGAGAAATGACGAAGGACTTAACGTACGTGCAGACAGTCTCCCCAAATGTTGTGTTCGGTGTATCACGGTTACAAGGAGACAGACTCAACTTCCTATGGATAAAGGATTGCAACCTATGAGGGTATCTCTTTATATATGTGATGGTACGGAGAGCACAAGTCCGTGCTAGCGATGTATAAATCCAAATGGCGAACGACAGCTACTAGGTTTAACGACACCATAACACGTTACTAGCCTAGACCTCTAAGTGTCAGCGTTGAGTTTCAATGCTTCCTTAGATTGATTGAATAAATTTTATGGTTGATCTTGAATTATGTCTAAGTTCCAAGGCCCTATCGCTGTCATCTGAATATTCTATATGCAGCTATATGATAAAATAAATCTTTCGATTCAATTAATGCTATCTAGTTAAGGGAAGAGTCTCAAACAATACTGCAACCGGAACTTTTCCAAACTAGACGACTTTCACTATCCAAAAGTAATCTAGAACATTCTAAGATGTGAATTATGCAATCTAATCTATGCAAAATTCTCTTTTGGAAAAGTATGCAATTGTAATCTATGCACAATTTCCTTTTTCTTTTTAAATGAGTAAGAATGCACTCAATGCATTTTTCGATGAAATAAGAATCTACTTAATGCATGCCTTTAATGAAAGAGAATGCACTCAATGTGATTTTTAGTTTTCAATCATTAAACAATGTAATCTAAGTTCAATGATAAATTTCAAACATGACTTTTCAATGCAACTTCATCTAATGCATTTTAACGAAAAGAAAACATTGAGACGAAAACTAAATGAACGCAAATTCGCTTAATGCAAAAGGGATGCAACAAAGATTAAGAATACAATCCTATTTTGAACACTTTGTAACGAAATTCCCTAGTAGGGTCACCAACTTGTTGTGTAGGTAAAACCCCTCTACGGACAGAGGCGATCCCTCTAGCCCTAGGGTGGGTCTAGCAACTACAGGAACATACTAACATCGGCCTTCCTAGATTGTAAATGAAATTCAGAGCAAGAAAGATGACCTACCTTGTCCTGATGCTATGTTGTCGTCTTCCGTTGAAGCTTCTTGATTTGTCGTTCTTCTTAAGTTCGATACATGCTGCTACCAACGTTCGATTACCTATACAGACAGTCAGGAAACAACGACAAGCGTAAAATCACGACAAACATAAAACAATTACAACCTATCTAACCGATCAAGGAATGCTATAAATCTCATTATAAATGTAAACAAGGGTGGAAGATAAACATCAGTTGCATTTTATTATGATAAAGACAAGGGGAGTTTACAACCAAGCCTTGATGTTGAGGCTCTCCTTCGGCAGGTTTGTATCCAAGCACGTTTGTAACACCCTCATACACAAAGGTCTAAGATCTCACTATGTTCTTAACACACAAAAACAATCACACTCTGCACTATTCTCTCGAAGCTATAATTGCTTCTCCTCTCTAGCTAACTAAGGCAATAGAGGTGAAAGAGGTCGCCTTATATAACAATGGAGGAGGAGGTTATGGGCCCTCAAATAATGGGAAAAGAGCTTATCCTTTGGATTAGTTCCTATTTCTTGGGAACAAGAAGCCCAAAGGGTAATTCCTCGGCCATATCCTCAAAACAAACTTCCATCTCGTTGCCTCGTGAAGCTTCTAATCGTGGAAACTTCGTTTCTATTTTAAAAATTTTCCAAAAGAGGATCGGCGTGGGTCCGACATTAAGACAGAGTGTCAATCGAAGCGGATCTTAGTGCAAATCTCTGTTATCGACGTGGGTCAGAAACTGAGACAAAGCACTGACTTGAAAACCAGGTTTTTATAAGGATCTTCCAAAAAAATTGTAAAGGGAGATGAAATGGCAGACAAAGTGTGATCCAAGGGTATGTATTCCATGCTTGGAAAGTACACAAAGGTCACTATATGGGTCCTCCAGGATCAAGGAACGGGGAGTACAGGAATAGTGACAAATTGCTGTGTAGCACCTAGTTCACCTCCAAAAGAAGCAAAAGAAGTAATAAGCATGCCTCCAGAAGAAGAATAAATCCATGAAGAGGTGGATCCCAAAGAAGAAGAAAGAGTGCTCAGGAAAGCATTCCTTGACATGACTGAAATGGTGAGAGTCCTTTATCAAGAAAGGAATGAAAGACTAGAAGGAGAAGGATCCAAACTTCACAAGGAAGGTCAGGGATCATCAAGAGGCCACAATGATGAAGATAAATCAAAGAAGGGCAATGGAAGAAATGGAGGCAGTGGAAAGTCACCATCCTCACCCTCATTATCATCATCCTCTACTTCATCTTCAGTACACCAGTCACACAAGTCAAAGAACAGTGGTAAAAGTATTTTTCTAAAACTTGATGTTAAGTTTGAATTGCCAATGTTTAATGGTGAAGTCAATGCAGAAAATCTTGATAGTTGGATTAGGCAATTGGAGGTCTATTTGAGAATTCAGAACCTTCATGACGATGAGACCAAAATCCAACTAGCTTCATTGAGGATGGAAAGTGCAGCTCTTGTTTGGTGGGAAGCCAAGACAAAGGAGGAGATCAAAAAACATGGTAAGATCATCCTATCATGGACTGATTTCATTACTGCAATAAAACAATAGTTTTACCCATTAGCTCGCATGCAGAAAGACATAATGAATTGGCAGAATTCTAGACAATTGAAAGGACAAAATGTACAAGACTACACCCAAGAATTTAGGAGAAGAGCTCTCTTATTAGGGGTAGATCTGCAGAGTCAAGATACATTGCTCAAGTATATATGAGGCTTACATAGCTACCTAAAACATACTTTAACCCTACAAGCTTAGATGAAGTTTGTGTTCAGACCACACATCTAGAAGCAAGAGAGAAAAACATTATTGATGAGAGTAGGAAGAAACCTTTTAAGGGGAAAAACAAAGAGAAGACCTCAAAAGGTAAGGGCAAAAAGAATGCATCTGTCAAGAAATAGGGAGAGAAAGTGGTTTGTAAACATTGTTCAGGAGAAGGCCATGAAGAGAACAATTGTTGGAAATTACATCCTGAAAAGAGACCCAAGTATAACAATAACAAAGGGACGCAGAAAACTGCAACTACAACTCAACATGACTTAGGAGAGGATTCAGGTGATGAAACTAAAATTACAGCCATGGGATTGAAGAACATGAAGGGGAAAGAAATTGAAACAAAACCCAATACTAGTACTTCAAATTGTCACATACAAGCTCCAAATGAAGAAGAGAGAATTGAATTGTTTCATGTGAGGGTCATATCCAAACATACCAAGATTGACACATTGTTTGATAGTGGGTCACAAGAAAACTTAATCTCTGAAGACTTGGTCAAGAACTTAATCTTGAGACCATTCCACATCCAAAACCATATCCACTTGGGTGGATTTGCAAGGATGCAAATTTACAAGTTTCAAAGAAGTGCATATTGTGCTTTGCAATAACTGCACATTTTGTTGACACAGTTGAATTAGATGTGGTTCTGCTGGATATTACAGGTATTGTGTTGGGCAGTCCTTACTTGTATGACAGGAAAGTGATCTTCCATCGCCATGAGAACAAATACCATTTATTCAAAGATGGCAAGGAGTTCATTGTTAGAGCACATCGCAAGAAGACACATATTGCAATGGTAAATGTTGGACAGGTAAACAGGCTGGTAAATTCAAGTAGGAATTTTGTTCTTCTAACAATTAAGCCTAAAGCTGATGTTAATCACGAGTCATTTGAGGATTGTGATCCTAGGTTGAAATCTGATTTATATGATGTAGTTGATGCACATCATGAGATGTTTCGGGAGCCAACAAGATTGTCTCGTAAAAGGGAGATTCAGCATGAGATTCAGTTGCAATAAGATTGTCCTCTTCCAAACATCGGCATGTATCGCATGCCGATAATGGAGAATGCTGAAATAAAGAGGCAAATTAAGGACATGTTGGACAAGGGACTCATAAGGCCAAGCACTTCGCCATGCGGTTCACCCATGGTCTTAATTCCAAAGAAAGATGGGACTTGGGGCATGTGTGTAGACTTCAGAGCTTTGAACAAGATAACGGTAAAGAATCGATACCCACTCCCAAGGATAGATGATTTTCTAGATCATCTAAAAGAAGCAAAGTTTTTCACTGATTTAGATTTACGAAGTGGATATCATCAAGTAAGAATTGTAGAAAGTGATATATGGAAGACTGCATTCAAAACCAAACAAGGACTCTTTGAGTGGTTGGTTATTTCGTTTGGTTTGTGTAATGCACCGACAACTTTCATGCGTGTTATGGATAATGTTTTGCATCCATTTCTTGATGACTTTGTGATTGTGTATTTAGATGATATACTCATTTTCAGCAAAACAAGAGAGGAACATATCTGCATGTGAAAATGTTTCTTGATCTTTTGAAGAAAGAGCAATTATTTCTTAATATGTCAAAGTGTGAATTCGGAAATACTTCTCTGGTTTATTTGGGACACATTGTAGGAGGAGGCGAGTTGAGAATTGATCCTTCTAAAGTGGAAGCCATTTTGGATTGGCCCACTCCCAAAACAGTAACCGAGGTAAGAAGTTTCTTAGGAGTAGCTCAATATTGGAGAAAGTTTATTGCTAACTTTTCTGCCATAGTAGCTCCTATGCATGCAGTGACAAGTGTGAAGAAAGGCTTCTAATGGGGAGGCAAGCAGCAACAAGCTTTTGAAGCTTTAAAAGACAAGATCAGTTCATCTCCAGTCTTTGCATTACCGAATTTGAGACAACCATTCGAGATACAAACCGATGCTAGTGATTATGCCATGGGGGTAGTACATTTGTAGCATGGTAAGCTTATCGCTTTTCATTCTGAACATTCAATGGTGCTGTAACTAGTTATCCTACATATGAAAAAAAGTTGTATGCGTAGGTACAAAGTGTCAAGAAGTGGAAACACTGCTTGATGGGTAAAGAGACGATTATACATACCGATCACCAACCATTACAATACTTGCACTCGCAAACAAAATTGCAGCAATCACGACATTTCAGATGGATGGGATTTCTTCAATAGTTTCACTTGGTTATAAGGTACAAGAAAGGTATTTTCAATAAAATTTTTGATATGCTTTCAAGGCCAATTATAAGTGCTTCTACTTTACTTAGAAATGATTCTATTGTACATGAGAGTTACATAGAACAGTATGCATCTGATGTGTAGAAATTTGAATAACTGATATATTATTCACCGAGATTCTCCTGATCACACACTATTTAACTTCATGCACAATACAAAATCTCTTCTACCATTAATCATTAATTGAGGAAATAAAAACAATCACATGCGCACATTAAAACCATAAACAATCACACATATGAACACAATATTTTATGGGAAAGCTTAAAGTTGAAAACCCCCAACTATCTGTATAGTATATGTCATAGAGATCATGTAACAATCATTATACAAATCTCCTCACAAAGCTCTCAGTATAATCTCCAATTGCTACACACTAATCAAGCCCGATCTAGCAAATCACATGCTCCAATATCTGCCACCTGATACCCTGCCTCTACTGCGCAATCACTGCTAAAGAATGGCTTTGAATGAACTCAAATTGGTCCAGCCTTGCTCACACAATCCTCATTGGCATCTCCAATCACTAGTTGTTGCAAATCATGCAACAGTGTAGTCACAACTGATAGTCACACTGCTCTTTCACCTACCTCTTCATTGGTCTCCACTGAAACTGTCCATGCACTGTAGTTAACTGATGTATTATTTAGTTGATTAATGAGTTAATAATTAGTGAATTAATTAATAATCAATTCACACCACTCTCACTAGTGTATCAATCAGTTAGACTAGATACAACTAGCTCAACTATGTTTAACTCAGTTAAACTGAACACAACTCCATCAACTAGCTCAATAACTCCACCAAACTTTGTCACATGAGTTCTAACTGAAGTATCCATGCAATAGCTCCACTTAACCCTCAGGAATAGCGTAATTCCTTCTGTCAGCTCCTGTGCCACATCTGTGCACTTAACTGAAGTGCTCCAAGAGAATAAGATAATGTTTATAGTTCAAATATTATTAAGAGCTAATAATATTCGACATATCTATTTTTAGACTGGCAATCTAAAAATAGATTCCGCCCAATATGTCTAAAAATAGAAGTCCATCTATTTTTTCCAACTTGACCAACCATCCACAAATAGCATCCTGCAACTCATAGAACATGATCGACATGTCTAAAAATAGACATAGTCTAAAAATATACTTGCGCCAAAAATAGCCTGCGGGCCCACTTAGTGAAGGCGACTTCTTTCCACTAAGCTCATCATCTTTTTGCAATCTCAACACTCCCTCTCAACAAGATAAGGATTATCTTCCACCCCTATCCTGCCCCTGTGGTATTCAAATTTGCTCCTCGTGAGCGCCTTCATCAAGATATCAGTAGCCTGATCCTCCGTGGGAATGTATGAAAGCAACATGATCTTCCGCTGCACACAATCTCTGATATGATGATACCGGATGTCAATGTGTTTATATCTATCATGAAATACTAGATTAACGGAGAGTTTGATGCAACTCTGATTATCACAATATATCACAGTAGGATCTAAGCGTGAACCGAACAACCTGACCAGGATCTTCCTCATCCATATAGCCTCGCATGCAGCCAAACTCACTGCCATATACTCGGCCTCTGCTGAACTGAGTGCCATGGATCTCTGCTTCCTGCTGTACCAAGAAACTGTTGTCAACCCGATACTGAAAATCCCTTCGGATGTGCTCTTTCTGTCCATTGGGCTCCCTACCCAATCTGCATCCGTGAAGCCACACAGCTTCACCTCATCCGACTGTCTATACCATAATCCATATCCCAATCTACCTCTGAGATACCTCAATACATGCTTGCCTGCCTTTCAGTATAGCTTGGTAGGCTTAACCATAGCTTGTGAAAGCTGGTTAACAGCATAGCATATGTCGGGTCGTGTATTGACCAGATACATAAGCGACCCCACCAACTGTCGATAAACAGTGGCATCCACTACCTTTGCCGATGTAGCATCCTCTTTCCTCCATCCACCAGGAAGCGGAGTGTCGATAGGCTTGCAGCCATGCATGTTGAACTTCTCCAGTATCTCGCGGGCATACTTGCCTTGAGACACAAACAATCCATCACTACGTTGCCAAATTTCCAATCCCAGGAAATAATTAAGGAGGACCAAGTCCTTCATCTCAAACTCCTTTGCAAGATCAGCCTTGCATGAGAGTATCAATTGTTCATCACTGGTCAATATCAAATCATCTACATAAAGTACAATGATCAGCAACTTACCCTCCACCACAATCTGGTATAGGTTCGGATCCGCCTCACTCTTGGAGAATCCAAGTCTGGTAAAATAATTGTCTATCCGTGTGTACCAAGCACGAGGTGCTTGTTTCAACCCATACAGCGTTCTCTTGAGCCTGCACACATGCGACTCGCTGCTGAAGATCTCGAAACCTTCGGGCTGCTCTATGTACACCTCCTCCTCAATCACTCCGTTGAGGAACACAGTCTTCACATCCATTTAATGAATGTGCCACCCCATCTGCGCTGAGAGAGCAAGAATCATCCGTATGGAAGAATACCTTGCGACAAGTGCAAAGGTTTCCTCATAATCGATTCCCTCAATCTGTGAGAAGCCTCAGGCAACAAATCTTGCCTTGTACTTCTCCACACTCCCATCAGCTGCTTGCTTCACTTTGTAGATCCATCTCGAACCCACCACTGATTTCCCTTCCGGCCTTGGGACAATCTCCCCATACACTATTTCTGACAATCGAATCATACTCTTCCACCATGGCATCTACCCATGTGGAATCCTCCACAGCTTCCTCGAAAGAGGATGGCTCTGTCACGATACACTTGCTCATGAGAGCCATGTATCCAGTGTACCGATCAAGTGATTGTCTCTGTCTGCGCTGTGATGTAGGTGCTGCTACAACCTTCTCTGCATCTTGAGCCAATCGCTTAGCTTCTGTAGTGCACTTCCGCCCTCTGATGGTTGGCGCTGCATGATTGACTTCTTCCACTCCATGAACCTCCTCTTGTGGATGATCCACATCCTGAGGCTCATCCTTAGGAACTAATAGCTCCTCATCTGCATGCAAGTGTGGCTCCCTCTCAAGCGAACACGTCATGGCTTTCTCCTCATGAAATTTGATATCCCGTCGCACAACAGTCTTGCGACTGTCTAGCAAATACACACGATAGTTGTGGGGTGTATCAGTGTACCCCACAAATATCCCAACCTCTGCAGTCGAATCCAGCTTCTTCCTGGCATCCTTAGTCACATGAATGTAAATAGGTGAACCAAAAATACTCAAATGGAAAATATCAGGCTTCTTACCAGAAAACGCCTCCTCGGGTGTACTCATGCAAAGTATCCTGTGAGGACAACGGTTCTGCACATATACTGCCTTATTGCATGCCTCAGCCCACAAGTGTATGGGAAGGCCCTGATCATGCAATATCGCCCGTGCAACACCCACGATCGTTCTATTCTTCCGCTCAGAAACCCCATTCCGTTGTGGGTTATGAGGTGCTATGAGCTCTCTTCGAATTCCTTCTATGCTGCAAAAGTCGTTGAATTCGCCCGAGATGAATTCACCAACGTTGTCGCTCCTAAGAGCCTTCACCTACTTCCCCGATTCTTTCTCAACCAGTGCCTTGAACTCACAGAACTTTGAGTATGTCTCGCTCTTCTTCTGCTTGAAGAAGATCCAGCACTTCTGAGAAAAATCATCAACAAATATCACATAGTACCTGTGCTTTGCTGTCGAAGCTACTAAGAAAGGTCCACACACATATGTGTGAATTCTGTCAAGGATCGTCGTGGCACGACTATCCTTCTCGTGAAAGGTGGCTTTCACAAATTTTCCCAAGGTACATCCCTTGCACTGATCTGACTGCACAAGAGTACCCTTAGGAAGCCCAGTAGAAATCTGCTGCAGTATCTTCAAAGCTCCATGGTGAAGGTGGCCCAATCTCCGGTGCCACATCTTGCCATCATCCCGGCTCACCACTCCTTCTGCCTTGCCTGCCATTGTTGCGCAGCCATCTACCTGCAATTGATAAAGGTTCTTAACTCGAACCCCTGTCCTCCGAGTTTCACCAGTTGCCTTATTGCGTAAAAAAGCCTTTCCTTCGCTAAAGACAACATCATATCCCTTGTCTTCTAACATCGCCACAGAGATAAGATTCTTCTTAAATCCTAGAACATGCATCACTTCCTTCAATACGAAGGGTTTACCAGACTCCCTCTCAAAGGAAATGGTACCGATACCGGTCGCACTGTATCTACCATCATCACCCATCTCGATGTGCACTCCAAGATCTTTCTCATCCAGATCAGTAAACACATCTTTTTCTCCTGTCATGTGAAAAGACGCAGCAGTCTCAAGAAACCACACTGAACCCATCATACTTGAGACCAAGCATGCAATCAGTGAAAAATCCAGCTCAAACTACGAGGCTAAGGCCTCTCCAGCTGCAGATCCAACAGCCTACTTATTTTTCTTCTTCTGTGGACAATTAGTGGCGTAATGTCCGTGTTGGTGACAGTGAAAGCACTTCACCTTGGACATGTCTTGCTTCTTGCATTTCGCACCGGATTGAGAAGCATTCTTCTTGCTCTTCCCCTTCCTTGCTTTGGCAGCCAAAGCGCAATTTTCTTCATCTAGTTCTTTTGATGAAAATTACCACAGTACTTCGCCTTGTCTCCTCTTGCACAAGATCGGACCAAAGTCGCTCCCATCCTGGCAATTTCTCCCGACCATTGACAGAGTCCTGATAGGAATGCCAACTCTTCGGAAGCCCAAGGAGAGCCAAGCTCACCAAGTTCTCGTCATCTACAGTCACCCCCACACTTCCCAGCTCATCCCTGCATTGGATGAACTTCGTGAGGTACTTGGGCATACTGTCACCTTTCTCCATTTTTATGTTCCTGAGTTTATCCTTGAGCGCCAACTTCCTCTGGTCGCTCTTGCTTTAGAATAAGTCTGTCAACGCTTTCCACATCAAGAATGGAGAAGATTTACCATGAAGGTTGGACACTATGTGATCCTTCACACCTTCCAACAGAATTCTACGACACTTTGTTGTCTTCTTTTGCCATGCGCCAAGTGTGGCAGCATCGCTAGAAGCATGTTTTGGAATTTCTGCATCTATGAACTCCTTCAACCCATTGTCATCCAGCACCGCCTCCATCCTGTCCTTCCATGCAATATAATTCAAGTTTCCCTCAAGGGCATACTCCAATCGCAATCTGTTGAAAGACATCTCAACTTCGACACCAAGAAAACATTGTTGCAAAATCGAATTCCACTATCACAAAACTCAACCGCTTCAATGTTTTGCAATTGCTCCAATGATCAATATCGCTTTGATACCATGTAGAAATTTTAATAACTGATATATTATTCACCGAGATTCGCCTGATCACACACTATTTTAACTTCATGCACAATACAAAATCTCTTCTACCATTGATCATTAATTGCGGAAATAAAAACAATCGCATGCGCACATTAAAACCATAAACAATCACACATATGAACACAGTATTTTATGGGAAAGCTTAAAGCTAAAAACCCCCAACTATCCGTATATTATATGTCATAGAGATCGTGTAACAATCATTATACAAAGCTCCTCACAAAGTTCTCAGTATAATCTCCAATTGCTACAGACTAATCAAGCCTGATCTAGCAAATCACATGCTCCAATCTCTGCCACCTGATAGCCTGCCTCTACTGCGCAATCACTGCTGAAGAATGGCTCTGAATGAACTCGAATTGGTCCAGCCTTGCTCACGCAATCCTCATTGGCATCTCCAATCACTGGTTGTTGCAAATCATGCAACAGTATAGTCACAACTGATAGTCACACTACTCTTTCACCTACCTCTTCACTGGTCTCCACTGAAACTGTCCAATCACTGTAGTTAACTGATGTATTCTTTAGTTGATTAATGAGTTAATAATTAGTGAATTAATTAATAATTAATTCACACCACTCTCACTAGTGTATCAATCAGTTACACTAGATACAACTAGCTCAACTATGTTTAACTCAGTTAAACTGAACACAACTCCATCCACTACCTCAATAACTCCACCAAACTCTATCACATGACTTCTAACTGAAGTATCCATGCAATAGCTCCACTTGACCCTCAAGAATAGCGCAATTCCTTCTATCAACTCATGTGCCACATCTGTGCACTTAACTGAAGTGCTCCAAGAGAATAAGATAATGTTTATAGTCCAAATATTATTAAGAGCTAATAATATTCGACATATCTATTTTTAGACTGGAAATCTAAAAATAGATTCCGCCCAATATGTCTAAAAATAGAAGTCCATCTATTTTTTCCGACTTGACCAACCATCCACAAATAGCATCTGCAACTCATAGAACATGATCGACATGTCTAAAAATATACATAGTCTAAAAATAGACTTGCGCCAAAAATAGCTGCAGGCCCACTTAGTGAAGGTGACTTCTTTCCACTAAGCTCATCATCTTGTTGCAATCTCAACATGATGTTGATTTTCAAGATGTGTATGTTAGTTTGAGTGAAGGGAATCAAGTTGAGGAAAATGATTATCACATGCATAACAATTTGTTGTTTCATTTGGGCAAGCTGTGTATACCACAAGGAGAGAGACATAGTGTCATGGGAGGGGCTCATTCATCTCTTATTGTTGGACACTTTGGGGTAAGCAAAACAATGGCGCATCTATAGAGGTATTGCTACTGGCCTCACATGATAAATAGTGTGTCACATTTTATAAGAGGTTATTCTATGTGTGCAACAAGCAAGCCTGGCAATAAGAAGCTTGGGTTGTACATGCCACTACCAGTACTATAAAGGCCATGGGAGAGTGTCTCCATGGACTTTGTTGGAGGTCTACCTATGTCAAGAAAACAACATGATTATCTTTATGTATTCGTGGATAGATTCAGTAAAATTTGTATACGTATCCCATGTAACAAAACCATTACTGCTGAACACACTGTTGAAATTTATTTTCAACATGTATGGGTTCATTATGGTTTGCCAACTTCTATTGTTAGTGACAGGTATTCCAGGTTTGTTGGGAATTTTTGGTCCAATCTTTGAAAGACGATGGACACAAAGTTGAAAAAGAGTATTGCTTTTCATCCACAATCTGACGGCCAAATCGAGGTGGTGAACAGAACCGTTGTGCATCTATTGAGAGGATATTGCAGCAAACATCCCAAATTGTGGGATGAGAAATTGCATTACATTCAACACGCTTACAACCGGGCCAAGCACTCTTCTATAAATACTTCACCTTTTGAAGCTTGATTTGGGTATTTGCCGAAATCACCATTAGACTTCATCTTTGAGAAGGATGTTGCAATTGATGGACAAAGTGACATTGACAAGGCTTGAAATTTCATTGAGAAAATTCAGATTATTCATCAACAAGTTCAAGAACAAATTCAGAAGAGTCAAAGAAAATACAAGGAGAGGCATGACAAACATAGAGTTGATCACAAGTTTCAAGAAGGAGATGAAGTATGGTTGCACATAAGCAAAGAAAGGATTTAAGGAGAAGGTAAAATATCAAGTCCATTCACTATGGTCCATTAAAGATGATCAAACAAGTTGGTAATAATGCATTTCAACTTGACTTGCCTTCATATATGCAAATGGATTCCGTTGTCAATGAGGAAAATTTACGTTTGTATGAGCCTCCTTTGATTGATGATCAAGGGAGTGATATTCAGCTACCATCTGTAGAATATTTCTTGCCAGAATTTCTGGATGAGCTCAAGGAGGATTCCATCCTTGACAGGAGGACATGCGCTTCTAAGAGGGGAAGTGTCAATTATCTTCGAATTGGGCTCAAGGGAAAAAAACGAAGTAAGGCAAGGTGGATGGAAGTGGAAAAGGTGAGGGACTGTGCCCTCATCTTCTGAACACGTAATTAAAGTATTTTTGGGTCCAAAAGCTTCCCAATGGGGAGGTGTGATCAAGAGATCATGTGTTTTTCTCAAAATTGAAAGTGATCAAAACTATTCGAACCTGAGCAACCAGAAAGGTCTTCTCGTTGCGATTCTGGCACCATGAACGGTTCGAAAAACCGATGTCATATGAGGAAGATATCGCGTTATATTCGTTTTCCCAAACATCTAAATTTTTGTGACTGGGATGCCCAATCAGCATGCAGGTATAGTCAGCAGGTGGCATATTCTAGGGAATATTCTCTTTTCTCACAGCCAATTAGATCGTGCCACGTGGTTGATTCTGGGCCATTGATTTGGTGGTACGAAGTTTGTTTCTGACCGTTGGATGGACATGTATAGGTTTTATTTGGGTCATTATATGAGAGACACGTGGCAATCCCGGAGGCTGCCACGTGTCCCCAAGAGGTTAGGCCAATTTTTTTTTTTTTTTGGGGGGGGGGGGGGGGGGGGGGGGGGGCGCCGGCGCGGTGGTCGACCTTGCGACCTCCGGCACGCCTGCATAGCTCTCCAACTGTCTCCGCTACCATATGTTTCTTAACCTATAAGCGGACCACATCATTTTATGTTGTAACGTATTTGCAGTCGGAGGGGGGGACCGCCAACGGTCCCAACCCACTGGTGACCCCAAGGTGTGGTCACATGCCATTAACCGCAGCATAAAACTATAAGCAGACGGCTAACCAAACATTAACTCTGACGGCAAAGTTTTTGATCACATGTCACGCGATGACATTAAAACTGTAATGTGGCGGTTTTATAAACTGTAACCTCCGGTGGCAAATACTGCGTTCACATGCGAGCGGGTAACAATATATGCAACGGTTGCGAGTTAAGGGTCCAACCGTAACCTTCAGCAAGCTGTCACATGGGCGCAGTTTGATGTTTTTGTTATGCCACAAGTTTCTTAGAACTATGACTCAGAGACCCGCTCAAATGCGGAGTTTTAAAAATAGTTAAACCGCGAATTTAAAGGCAGGGGTCGGCGTGTGACCACCCCGCCCAAACCCCTTGTTGTCAATGCTAATGGTCTTATCCGGTGGAACTGTGGAGGTGCCCTAAATTTATGGCTTTTGGTATTTTTAGTAGCAGTTAAGTGCAGTCTCCACTTTTAGTGGAGCTTTTATAGCTGATATTGGAAAAAAATGCATTATGAGGTCAATTTTCGACCAATTTGGGTGAAACAAGAGTATATACTGATGAGAATGCAGCAAGATGATGGAGCTTAGTGAAATGAAGTCGCCTTCACTAAGTGGGCCCGCAGGCAAATTCTGGCGCAAAGTCTATTTTTAGACTATGTCTATTTTTAGACATACGGAGCATAATTTGGGAATTCTACTTGGAGATTCTTGAAGTATGCGACATGTCGGTAAAAATAGATGTGACCCTATTTTTTAGGACCCAGACTATTTTTAGACCGATCTCCTAAAAATATGGAAGTCAAATATTATTTTCCCTTAATAATATTTTGACTATAAACAGCAGTTTACTCTCTTGGCGCACTTCAGTTTGAGTCATGGAGGTGGCTCATGCAACTAACACAAGGAATCACGTGGTTCCTAGGGTTTGATGGCATCTTGCATGGTTGGCTTCAGTTAGACTTCAGTGGCAGAAGTTTTGGAGGAGTTAACGGGACAGATAGTGGAGTTGTGTTTTGTTTGTTTTAGTTGAACTAGTTGGGATTAGTTAACTAACTAATCAACTAGATATGAGTGGAGTGAATTAAATAATATTTAATTCACTAAATATTAACTCATTAGTCAACTCAAGAACACTTCAGTTCACTACAGTGCATGATCAGTTCAGTGGAGACCAGTGGAAGAGGTAGATGAAAGGGTGAGTAAAGCTATCGGTTGGAGGATTAGTTTTGCATGGGATTTGCATTACACTTGGAGGAATTGTCCATGACAATTGCGCAGTCAAGCCAAGGGGATTCGAACCTTGGATCTCTTCATATACAGGCCATGATTGCGCAATAGAGGCAAGGCAGTCAGCAGTGAGTTTTGAACCCGAGACTTGTTCAAAACTCAGTTAGATTGTGTGTGACTTCATGAGAAAGTACTGAGTACTTGTGAGGAGTATTGTACTTTGTTGGTTACATGATTTCTCCATTATAATATACACAATAGCTGCGGGGTTTTCAGCTATAGGCTTTCCCCATACATGCTGAGTTAATGTGTGATTGATTTGATGTGAGATTGCTTCTGTTATTTCCGCATGTGACAATTAATTGTAGAAGAAGGTTATGTGTTATGTATGCAATTCGAAATTGATATATGACCAGGTTAATCTTCAGTGAATAAGTGATTTATTCAGCTAATTTCTACATATATATACTAATTGGAGCATTCTTGAGCCACTGGTGCAGATAAAACAACCATTAGAGGCTTTTAAACACATGTATTTTGAAATTTTGAGCATAATGACAAAGAGGGACATGCCATTGGGAGCTGGACCAGCAGATGTAGCTAAGAAGGGGTGAACTGTTTCATCATGCCTATTGTGTAAAACTTATGTGTGATGTTTATTCTCTGTTATACACTATTGTAGAGTGTTATTTAGGCTTATTTTCATGCTTAAAACTCACAAATTCATTTATGTTTTATGGTTAAAACACTCATTCCTTAAGCAAACAAATGGAGACAAATTGTACATGTTTTTAATGTTGAAAGGACACTTAGCACAACAAACTAATACACTCCTCTCAGATCATGCGGATCCTAAAGCCTTCTTGTTCTTCTTCTTTTGTGGACAATTAGTTGCATAATGTCCATGCTAATGACAATGAAAACACTTCACTCTGGACATGTCGCGCTTCTTCCCATCTTTGCCGGACTCAGATTTGGAATGAAATTTCTTTCCTTTCCCCTTCTTCGCCTTCGCAGGCAAAGCGCAATCTTCTTCTTCATCATTCTTAGATGAAGATCCATCCCTGGTATTCCACCTGAATTCTTCTTACACCAAATCCGACCAAATTCGTTCCCAATCTGGCAGCTTTTCCCTCCCATTGACAGAATCCTGATAAGTATGCCAACTCTTGGGAAGACCTAGAAGAGCTAGGCTCACCAAGTCATCATCAGCGACAGTGATTCTGATGCTCCCAAGCTCATCCCCACATTTGACAATTTTTTTTTTAATATTTTAGAATGGTGTCGTCTTTCTCCATTTTGATTTTCCTGAGCTGGTCCTTCAGTGCCAATTTTCTATGATCATTGTTGCTCTGAAACAAATATGTCAAAGCTTTCCACATTTCATATGGTGTTTCTATTCCATGGATACTTGACATAATGTGGTCTCGTACTCCCTCTAGTAAGATCCTCCTCGCTTTTGTAACCTTCTTTTGCCAAGCATCAAGATTTGCGACATCTGTTACAGCGGGTTTCAGAACATCATTATCAATGAATTATTTCAAACCATTATCCTCCAATACTGCCTCCATCTTGTATTTCCATGCAATATAATTGGAACTTCCCTCGAGTGAATACTCCAATCTCAAGCCATTGAAATCCATTTCGATCCTCATTCGCCTGTCGCACCAATAATACTTTTGCAAATTTGAATTCTATTCAGTCACAAACTTAGCTTCTCCTCCATTATAGTGATTTCCTATACTCTGATACCATGTAGAAATTATACAAAAATACGTATATCAATGGATTCAATCCAATCAAGCAATGTACTAAAGCTAGATACTGAATCCTTCTACAAATAAATTGCGGAAAAAGAAAAAAAACACGATCGCCAATCACAATAAGCAAAGAAAGAATCAAATAAAACCACAACATAAATAATTTTCGGGGAAATATTGTTTCTCAAAACCCCTCTATCTTCTATTATATATTCCACAAGGAACCATGAAAAAATTACAATGCACTCTTCCCACAAGAGTCTCCTACACTCTCACAACTATCTCACACTGTCCCAGACAAAATCAACCAACTCTTAGCCAATTCTCAGCCTGTAAACACCCTGCCTTGCTTGCGCAATTCCTGATAAATGCAATCCCTATTCCTTAGGAATTTCAGCCTTCCTCAACTGCGCAGAGTATCATGGGCATCATGTGGTGTTTTAACTGCATCCGGGCAGTTTGCTAATATCACAACTAATAGTTAACTTCCCTTTTAACCTCTGTCTCAACTGGGTCTCGACTGGAACTGACATACATGCAGCTATTAATAGTAAATCATCAGTTGCATGGAAGATCACTAAATGTGAATTAAATATGAAATAATTCACTTGATCTCTCACTAGTGCAACCAACAGTTACAACTAGTCCAACTGACTTTAACTCACCTAACTAAGTTAATTGATTACTCATGCACTTAATTGCAACTTGAACTCTAAAACACATAGAATCACTCTGCATGCCTCACCAACCACTCTCAACTCGAAATTCATGAGCTAGCTGAGTTTCTCACACTCATTATTTTTTACAAGTGATCATGAGATAAGATTACACTTTCTTATCTAATTTAATTAGGGGATAATTAAATTTGACACATATCCAATTTATTAAATAAATTGGATTTCACACTAATGTATCGCTAGGACCCATCACTACACGACTTGTGGTACCACACTAGTGTAGGTGTTGTCATGTTGTTTTTGGATGCCAATTTCACTTTTTCTTGTTGCAAATTTCAACATACACCTGGTTTAAAACAAGACCTTTGAATCAGGAAGATAATCATGCTGCACGCCCAACAAAACTTACAAGGAAAATTCCAAGATGACTCCTTTGAAATTTATTTTAGGATTGTTCACAAGACGTGACTTCATTTGGGTATATCTCCAGACTTGTAGCGAACTAGAGTCTAATTTTTTTACTAAATATACATATATATATCTCGTTAGTTTATTATAAATTTCACAGTTTGAAGTGCCCATGATTTTTTTTTTAGATAAAATTCCAAAATCCCTTGTTTGAAACTAATTTCAGGACAATTTGCAAAAATTTACCTTCCATGGGGAATATCTAATAAATTATAGTGAACTATAATCTAAACTTGTTTGTTGGATGTACGTCTGGATTCCTCTTTGACAAACTCAAAAATTCATGGTCTGAATCTTCCTAAAAAAATAAATGTAGCAACAATTGCAAGGTCACTCTTTTTAGATTGATTTCAAGACCAATCACAAACCCTAACTTCCATCTGGTATATCTATGAATTTAGAGTGGACCGTAATCCAAAATTATTAGCATATGTACTTCTAGATCTCTACTCATTATGCTCAAATTTTCATGTTCTAAAGTTCCGAGAAAAAGAGTTACAATGAAAATTTCGTAATGACCCGATCAAGTTAGCAAAACCATAATATTGTACATTTTATACCAATTGCTTTGAACCGTGCACCTTAGAAGTGATAAGAAACCAATACTTGCAATCAATTTCCAGGAGGAAACCTCCTTTTACAGTGAATATGAAGTATAAGGTGATATTTGATGATTATAAGTCCAATTCTCCTTGGTATATCTATTGGAGACAAAGGGTATAATTACAATGAAATGATACATTTGAAGGTTCTTGTCGACATAACAATATAAAAATATAAATTTAATAACTCAATATCTAGGGCTTGACAAGGGGTCTCAGTGTTAACATGGGGCTTGTCTATGTCTTAACACCTCACTAAAGAAAATGGAAACTTAATTTAGGAATTTTGGCAAAAATTCCCTTAGGCACCTTCGTAATAGTAGTCCATATATTGGGATGCTATCCAACATCGTTTTCAAAAGGACTAAATGACCACCTCTAGAAAGCAACCTATTAACCTTAAATGTAATGTGAGCTTCTATTTAATTCAAAAACTAGATCCAATCTTCAAAACGATGTGAATTCGGCTTTAATACGAAACCAAAATACTTCACAGTTTCTTCAATATTTTGTAGAGGAAAGAGGAGAGAATAATCAAACTATATTTGCAAATCCTCCCCATGAAAATGAAAATTATAAATAATATTGGATTTGGCCAAATTAACCTCCATTACTATAATTAAACAACATAGGTCTAAGGTTGTCTTTAATGTGGAAAATTCTAAAGGAGCTCATAAACCAAATAGGAGAATAATCTCAATAAACAAAATACGAGAAATAATGTTGTAAGTGGAGACCTTAAACCCCTTTATTTCACCCCTTTGATCTAGCCTTAGACATCAATCTTCTCAACCCATCTACAACCATAAGGATTATGGAATGGAACAAGAGATATCCCTGTCTCAAACCTCTAGAGGACCAAAAAGAATTGGAAAAAGAGCCATTGAGGAGAACAACAAAGAATGTTGTGGAAATACACTTTACAATCCAATTTATTATCTAAATGCTCATACCCATTTGAATGGGGACCAAGCACATGAAGACCCATCTAATCTTGTTGTAGGCCTTTGAGAAGTCCAATTTGAGAACCGCTGAAAAAATATTGTTTTGTTTGATTGAATGAATTGTATCATGGGTCATGACAACAATGTCATGAAATTTCATATGGAATAGGAATCCTAGTTGTTCTTGATTTTCCAAACATAGCCTTGAGACTATTTTCAAAGTTTTTATATGAGCTTGTAAATCATACCACAACAAGATATTAACAATAAATCTTCAAAGGAGGAGGTTCCTTACTTTTGGGAATAAGGGCAAGTGGGTAAAATTAAAAGCTCCTAGAGTTCTATTGGAATGTTGAGATTTTGTAACTACCTTAAAAAGGTCATCCTTGATGAGATCATAAAAACCTTAGATTAATTCAATAAAGATCCCATTTGGACTTAGGCCTTTTCTTTTTTGCATCATAAATATTTCTTCCTTTGAGACTTATTTTGCCAACTCCTCATTCATTTCATTTGAAAAAACTCTTGGGAAGAGCTTTATAATATTTAAAATATCTCTAATAGGATGACCAAGAGGTTATGATAATAAGAAATAGAAGAAAGCTCTACCAACTTCTGCATTTTTTGGGCAAGATAGGACCATGGTTCCATCCCCGAACTTGATTTCCCAAATAGTATTCAAAGTTCGTCTATGGGTTGCATGCATTTGGAAAAATTTTGCATTTTTGTCCCCTTCTGAAATCCAAATGGATCTAATTTTTAAATGAGTTATTGTTCTTCTTATTTCTTTAAGGTTAGAACTAGTTATGTGTCTGCGTTTATACTTATGTTTATAACCAAATGCATATGCGTGAATAGATCACATATTTTATGCATGAGTATTGGTTGATGGTTAAATACATGAATAGATCGGCTTAAGGTGTATATGTTACTGTGCGCAAAGACATATATATTTCATGATAGAATAATCTGCGAATATATATGATTTTGTTATCTGTTTATGTGTACTTGCCTATGTCTGCGATGAATTTGATCTGATAGTTGTTGATCTGTTTATGCACGCGTTTGCTTTTAATCTGTGACAAGTTCTATTACAAGTCTGTTTAGGGCCACCACATCAAATTCTTCCTCAGGGTGAGGAAACCTGGTTCAACACCCCCCATACTACTTTGGGTGAGACTTTGATCTGTGCAGGCAGGTCACTACCGGAAGGGCCAATAGTTGGATGGTTTGTTGATTGCGCAATAAATCTGAACCTCCAAAAAATGGTTCTGTTGTTGGGATCAAGATCATTTTGACAGATAATTGATGTATTGGCATCCTACGCATAATGAATTGCAATATTGGCTGGATAGAAAGATCCATGAATTTGTGATCCAAGAGAATATAATTTCTAAATTATCTACTAAATATTAGATTCAAAAGTATATTTACACATAAGTTCGCGAGATATTATTTTCTTCCTTTGCGACTGAGCTGCATGAGTGGTTGCATCAATTGATTGAATGTAATACCTGCACAAAGGATGACACAGTCACTCAGTGATGAGGAGTTCATAATTTTCTCTCAAAATTGAAAGTGCTTGAAACTGTGCTAAACCTGAGCGACCGAGTAGATCTCGTCTTTCTGATTCCGGTGCCACAAACGGTTTGAAAAACCAATGTCGTATGAGGGAGATATCGTGTTCTGATCGATTTCCCAAATAGCTAAATTTTCGACAGGCTTGACTGGGATACCCAGTCAGCATGCAGCTACACAGTCAGAAAAAGAAGAATATTCCTAAGAATATTTTATTTTCTCAAGCCAAAGATAAAATTCCAAGTGGAGTGATTTGATTGGATTGGTGGATTGTACAAGTTTGTTTCCTGAGCCAATGAATGGATGACACATGGCCAGTCCTGAGGCTGACACGTGTCCCCTATACGGTTTAGTAAAATTTTGTTAGGTCCAAAGGGTTTGACCCCATGACCTATGGCGTGCGCGCAAGACTCTCCACCAACTCCTCTATACCGTGTTTCTTACCCCTATAGGGTGTCAGTATTATTTAAACTTTACAAACATTGCATATTTGGGGGGGTGCACCAGCTATCCCAACCCGCTGGAGGCCCCATTGGTGTCACATGTTACGATTACAACTATTGTAACGCCGATGGCTAGTCATCCGATGTCTCCACGATGATTAAACTCCAATACTATCACATGCCACTTTCACAATTAAAGTTTATCCAGCGGTTATGGTTTTGGAACTCCAGTTCCAAGCGGAGTTCTGCTCGGCGGTTCCACTAACATTCAATGTAATCCGCAAGGGTTGGCATTTGCCCACCCCCTCCCCCTTAACCTTGACATTTAAAATCCGACGGTTTGTGCTGGCGGGAATTTAGTGCACCCACCAAATTTCAAAGAATTTGCCATTTTTAACTGCAGACAAGTGCAATTCTCCAATTTTAGTGGAGGTTTTGTAGGAGTGATTGGGAAAAAGGCTAGGAGGGTTAATTTTCGACCAATTTGGGTGAAACAAGAGTCTACCTAGAATAATTTGAGAATTATGGAGCCATTGGTGCAGAGAAAAGTGCCATTGGAGAATTGTAAACACATGTATTTGCAAAATTTTGAGCATAATGAAAGATGGACATGCCCTTGGGAGCTGGACCAGTAGATGTAGCTCAGGAGATGTGAACTGCTTCATCATGCCTATTGTGTAAATCTTATGTGTGGTTTTATTTCTCTGTTATACACTATTGTTCAGTGTTATTTAGGCTTATTTTCATGCTTAAAATTCACAAATTCATCTATGTTTCATGGTTAAAATCCTCATTCCTTAAGCAAACAACTGGAGGCAGATATGTACATGTTATCTAACTGAAAAGACACTTAGCACAACAAAACTAATACAATCCTTTCAGATTAGGTTGGTATCAAAGTTAGAGTTTATTCTCTGGTGTTGTTTTGTGCAAGAGATTTGTTTAACTATTTGCAAGTTTCACATGCTTACTAGGCTTAAGCTCAAGAGAGGAGAAGGCAAATTTGTGGAAGCAAGAGGGTCTCAAAGTGAGCCACAATAAAGGAGGGAAATATTTCCACATTCTCCACCACCTAGTTCACCTCCTACAGAAGCAGAAGCAACATTAAGCATGCCTCCAGAGGATGGAGAAATCCATGAAGAATTGGATCCCAAAGAGGAAGAAAGAGTGTTCAGGAAAGAATTCCTTGACATGACTAAGATGGTTAGAATCCTTTATCAAGAAAGGAATGAGAAACTAGAAGGAGAAGGATCCAAACTTCCCAAGGAAGGACAGGGATCATCAGAGGTCATAATGATGAATATAAGTCAAAGAAGGGCAATGGAGGAAATGGAGGAAGTGGAAAGTCACCATCCTCACCCTCATCATCGTCATCCTCTACTTCATCTTCAGTACATTAGCCACACAAGTCAAGGAACGCTGGTAAAAGTCCTTTTCTAAAATTGATGTTAAGTTTGAATTGCCAATGATTAATAGTGACGTCAATGCAGAAAAGCATGATAATTGGATTAGGCATTTGGAGGTCTATTTGAGAATCCAGAATCTTCAAAATGATGATACCAAAATCCAATTAGCTTCATTGAGAATGGAAGGTGCAACAATTGTTTGGTGGGAAGCCAAGACAAAGGAGGAGATCAAGAAGCGTGGTAAGATTATCCTATCATGGACTGATTTCAATACTGCAATAAAACAAAAATTTTATCCATTAGCTCATATGCAGAAAGCCATAATGAACTGGCAAATTTTAGACAATTGAAGGGACAAAATGTGCAAGTTTACACCCAAGAATTTAGGAGAAGAGCTCTCTTATTAGGGGTAGATTTGCAGAGCCAAAATACTTTGCTCAAGTACATAAGAGGCTTACATAGCTACCGAAGACATATTATCCTCATGTTTAACCCCACAAGTCTAGATGAGGTATGTGTTCAGGCCACACATCTAGAAGCTAGAGGGAAAAACATTTATGATGAGGGTAGGAACAAACCTTTTAAGGGTAAAAACAAAGAAAAGACCTCAAAAGGTAAAGGCAAAAATAATGCATCTATCAAGAAAGAGGAAGAAAATGTGGTTTGTAAACATTGTTTAAAAGAAGGCCATGATGAAAATCATTGTTGGAAATTACATTCTTAAAAGAGTCCCAAACATCTAAATAACAAAGGGAAACAAAAAACTGCAGCTATAAATCAACATGATTTAGGAGAGGATTCAGGTGATGAATCTAAAATTACGGCCATGGGATTAAAGAACATGAAGGGGAAAGAAATTGAAACTAAACCCAGTACTAGTACATCAAACTGTTACATACAAGCTCCAAATGAAGAAGAGAGAATTTAACTGTTTCATGTGAGGTTCATATCCAAACATACCAAGATTGACACATTGTTTGAAAATGGGTCACAAGCAAACTTAATCTCCGAGGACTTGGTCAAGAAACTTAATCTTGAGACCAATATATATATATATATATATATATATATATATATATATATATACACACACACACACACACACACACATTTGGTTGGATTTGTAAGGATGCAAATTTATAGGTTTCAAAGAAGTGTATATTGCGGTTTGCAATAACTGCACATTTTGTTGACACAGTTGAATTAGATGTGGTTCCACTTGACATAACGGGTATTATGTTGGGCAGTCCTTACTTGTATGATAAGAAAGTGATATTCCATCACCGTGAGAACAAATACCATTTATTCAAATATGGAAAGGAGTACATTGTTAGAGCACATCGCAAGAAGACAAATATTTCTATGGTAAATGTTGGACAGGTAAAGAGGCTAGTAAATTCAAGTAAGAATTTTGTTCTTATAATGATTAAGCCTAAAGCTGATGTTAATCATGAACCATTTGAGGATTGTGATCCTAATTTGAAATCATATTTATATGATGTATTTGATTCACATCATGAGATGTTTCAGGAGTCAACAAGATTTTCTCCGAAAAGGGAGATTCAACTGCAGCAAGATTGTCTTCTTCCAAACATCGACATGTATCACATGTCGATAATAGAGAATGCTGAAATAAAGAGGAAAATCAAGGACATGTTGGACAAAGCACTTAGCCATGTGGTTCACCCATAGTCTTGATTCTGAAGAAAGATGGGACTTGGCGCATGTGTGTAGACTTCAGAGCTTTGAACAAGATAACGGTAAATAATCGATACCCACTCCAAAGGATAGATGATTTTCTTGATCAGCTGAGCGAAGCAAAGTTTTTCACTAAGTTAGATTTACGAAGTGGATATCATCAAGTAAGAATTGCAGAAAGTGATATATGGAAAATTGCATTCAAAACCAAACAATGACTCTTTGAGTGATTGGCTATGCCATTTGGTTTCTGTAATGCACCGAAAAATTTCATGCGTGTTATGGATAATGTTTTGTGTTCATTTCTTTATGAATTTTTGATTGTGTATTTAGATGATATATTGATTTTCAAAAAAACAAAAGAAGAACATGTCTTGCATGTGAATAGGGTGCTTGATGTTTTGAAGAAAGAGAAATTGTTTCTTAAGATGTCAAAGTGTGAGTTCGGAAAGACTTATTTGTTTTATTTGGGACACATTATAGGAGGAGGCGAGTTGAGAATTGATCCTTCTAAAGTGGAACCCATTGTGAATTGGCCCACTCCCAAAACAGTAACCGAGGTAAGAAGTTTCTTACGTGCAGCTCAGTAGTGGAGAAAGTTTATTGCTAACTTTTTTGCCATAGCATCTCCTCTGCATTTAGTGACAAGTGTGAAGAAAGGCTTCCAATGGGGAGGCAAACAACAGAAAGCTTTTGAAGCTTTAAAAGACAAGATCAGTTTAGCTCTTATCCTTGCATTACCGAATTTGAGACAGCCATTCGAGATACAAACTGATGCTAGTGATTATGCCATGGGCGCAGTTCTTTTGCATCATGGTAAGCCTATCACTTTTCATTCTGAAACATTCAATGGTGCTGTAACTAATTATCCTACATATGACAAGGAGTTGTATGTGTTGGTACAAAGCATCAAGAGGTGGAAACACTACTAGATGGGTAAAGAAACAATTATACATACCGATCACCAACCATTACACATTAGGGGAATTTTGAGGTCTAAAATGGGCCTCCTAAGGAAATAATAAAATAATAGTTAAATCAATAAAATAATATTTATGAATTTGCAATTTACTTTTTGCACCACAATCCATGTAACCATAGTTAAATTCAATTCAAAAGTTGTATCAAAATAAAATTAATAAAAAAATTGTATTGATGTGATTATAAATAAGAATGAACTTTTCAAGAAAAGTCATTATCATTGAACAACTAATGCATTTGTCCTTTATACTTAAATAACTTAAAATAAAATATAAATATAAATATATAAATTTTTAATTATATTATATGCTATTAATTAAAATTTATATTATTTAAATTGTATAATAATATGTAATTAATATATTCATTAAAAATAATATAATATAATATAATAAATGTATAGGGATATGCATTGTTTCTTTCAAGAAATATGAAATGAAAATAATATATTTTTGTTCAAAAAGTGTGAAATGACATTTATTATGAGTACTTTACTTTGACTTTAAAAGTACTTAGAGCACTACCATGGTTAACCATGAGTTTTTGTCCACCATTGAGAATTTGAAAAGTAAGTACCTTTAACTCAAACAATGTCACCTCAACCATTAGGGATGATGTCATCCCCTAAAATGTGATTGGTTCTCATAAAGTGAATTTTGATTGTACATTTTTTTTAGGAGGCCCATTTTAGACCTCAAAATTCCCCTAATGGTACTTGCAGTCGCAAACAAAATTGCAGCAAAAGCATACATTTCAAGTGGATGGGTTTCCTTCAACAGTTTCACTTGGTTATAAGGCACAAGAAAGATATTTTCAATAAAGTTGTTGATATGCGTTCAAGGCCAATTATAAGTGCTTCTACTTTACTCAAAAATTATTCTATTGTACATGAGAGTTACATAGAACAATATGCACATGATGTTGATTTTCAAGATGTATATGCTAGTTTGAGTGAAGGGAATCAAGTTGAGGAAAATGATTATCACATGCATAACAATTTGTTGTTTCAACTGGGCAAGATGTGTATACCACAAAGAGAGAGGCTAAGTGTCATGAGAGAATCTCATTTGTCTCTTATTGTTGGACACTTTGGGGTAAGAAAAATAGTGTCGCATCTACAGAGGTATTGTTATTAGCCTCGCATGATAGATAGTGTGTCACGTTTTATAAGAGGTTGTTCTATGTGTGTAACAAGCAAGCCTAGCAATAGGAATCTTGGGTTGTACACACCACTACCGGTACCATCAAGGCCATGAGGGAGTGTATCCATGGGCATTGTTGGAGGTCTACCTATGATCCAGGGTAAAATCTTGATACCCTTAACCAAGACCTTTTACTTCGGCTGATAATTAGAATTGCATTTAATTAAGACGTTAATGAATTGAAATGAACAATTGTAGCTGTAAATAAGAGGAACATAAATGAACAAGATCAGCAATCATAAGAACACATTGTTTGATGACGGAGTTCGTCCAGGAGGGACTACATCTCCAGGCCTTGGTGTCAAGATGGTGTAGGCTGCTACATTATGTGTTGTAAGAAGAAGATGTACATGGATATGTTTCCCTATGACATACAAGGAAAAATTTCCCTCATGCAGGAGTGGCTTGACTTCTTTAAGAGATGTTCCACTTTGGAACTCTCATACATAAAGAAAGACTCCTATCAGTGTGACCATAGCTGATATGTAATAAATAAAAGTATCCCGCCAATCCTGGAAAACAAGGGATCTCAACAATATACATATGAAAACGAGCATCCCACCAATGTGGCATAAAGGGATCTCATACATGACACAAATCCATAGCTGAAAATACATCAATAACAACACAAGGCAAGATCCCATGACTCATGTATCAACCGAGATCAGCAATAAATAATGCATCTCAAAGAGAAATAAATGAAGAAGTACATGGAATACACATCATATACCTCATGCTGCCATTTGCTGAAGCCTAAGCTGCTCTGCGGCTGAATCTGAAAACACCATCAATCTTGTGGCGTCGAAAAAGGTGAAAATGACTGCTCACTTGTGGAAATATGACACCTGCATAACCCACTTCCAAAAGTGGCTGAAAAATAAGAAACTTAGATGAAGAAAATGAGCACGCCATCAGACTCGTGGCATCGAGTAGTGCAGAAATGACATAAAATTTGTCCCATTTGGACCAAGTCAAAATTTCGCCCTCCTGAAAGTTGACCTCGGTCAAAGTTCCACCTGCCTCTTTTCTAGTTCATGGTTCCACATGACCTGCAATAAAAAAATATTAAACCTTGAATTTTGTGCGCACTCTTTGCTCCTCCATGGTCTGGGCACACTTCTGAAAGACAAGTTTATATATATTTTGCTGGGCGAAATTTCCAAAATGAGGTTGTTGGACTGTTGGTTAAGAAAGGCGATTTGTTAAGGGAGATCGGGTGGTCAAATCCACCCTCCCCCATGGAATCTGCATATGAATTTTTATTGGCACATTTTTGTTTTAAAAACCAAGCATAAAATTTTAAATGGGGCGGTCGGGTCCGCATTGGGTGGCCCACCCAACAAACCCTGCGCCTTCTTATGCGGTTGGTATGGTTATGTGGGGTGACCGCGTGGGCGGGGCTCGCAACCGCCGGCCATGGGTTCAACTCCCACTCATCTCGGTTGTAACGTATATTATGTGAGGTTGTGCCATGTGGGTGGTGGCCCACCACCCACCCTCCCCTTTTTTTTTAAATAATTTTTCCATTTTAAAAAGTAATTGGTGACTTTTGAAAATTTTGGTTTTGACAGTAGGAGTCATTTTAAATAGGCCACAAATTTGCCTGGAAATCTGCTAGAGCTACCCGGAATCCAGTGGCCGAAAAAGTGCAAATTTGTGCCTTCCTTAAGGCTGCCCAGTCACCAAGTCAACCTGAAACTTTGACCAGCTCTAACTTTCGCATACGGGCTTGATTTGACGAACTGTTCGCACTGTTGCGATCAGGGCGATGAGCTCTTCAACTTAAACCTAGTTTGAGAGAAATCCAAACACTTTGCTTTTTGAGCCCTCTGTGCTGAGCCACTTGTACTTGTACCTGTTTAATCCACCTGGATCAACCTATGTCAAGAAAACATCATGATTATCTTTATGTAGTTGTGAAAATATTCAGTAAAATGTGTATACTTATGCCATGTAAGAAAACCATTACTACTGAACAAACTGCTGAACTTTATTTTCAACATGTATGGGTTCATTATGGATTGCCTACTTCTATTATTAGTGACAGGGATTCCAGGTTCATTGGGAATTTTTGGTCCAATATTTGGAAGATGATGGACACAAAGTTGAAAAAGAGTACTGCTTTTCATCCGCAAACTGATGGCCAAACCGAGGTGGTGAACAGAACCATTGTGCATTTATTGAGAGGATATTGCAGCAAACATCCTAAGTTGTGGGATGAGAACCTACATTACATTCAGCATGCTTACAACCGGGCAAAGCACTCTTCTACAAATACATCACCTTTTGAAGTAAGCTTTGGGTATTTGCCAAAATCGCCATTAGACTTCCTCTTTGGGAAGGATGTTGTAATTGATGGGCATAGTGATATTGACAAGGCTCGAAATTTCATTGAGCAAATTCAGATTATACATCAACGAGTTCAAGAAAAACTTGAGAAAATTCAAAGCAAATACAAGGAGAGGCATGACAAACATATAGTTGATCACAAGTTTCAAGAAGGGGATGAGATATGGTTGCACATAAGCAAAGAAAGGATGCAAGGGGAAGGTAAAAAGCTCAAACCCATTTGCTATGGTCCATTCATGATCATAAAGCAAGTTGGTAACAATGCATTTCAACTTGAATTGCCTTCATATATGCAAATGTATTTAGTTGTTAATGTTGAAAACTTACGTTTGTATGAGCCACCTTTGATCAATGATCAGTGAAGTGATGTTTAGTTGCCTTCTATTGAAGATTTCTCTCTAGAATTTATGGATGAGCTCAAGGAAGATGTTAGATGATCCAAATATAATAATGTAAAGTTATGATAAAAATATTTATTAAAATAGAATATTTAATAAATATTAGAGACACTTAGAAATAGAATATTGTTAGCAAAGATAAGACTCTAGAATAGAGTCGTATCTTAGGCTCTAAAATAGGAATAAAGTTAGTAGATTGGATAGAAGATCATTTATTGTAAATGGACACTTGTTGTTTTTTCAAGTGGTCCATAACTAAATTAAGTTAGGACATATAGCTTATAAATAGGTTAGTCTCCTAATTGCAAATTAGTGGAAGTTTACGTTTGTAAACTCATGCAATTTGTTATGTAATTTCTTTTCCAATATTAATAAAATTACGTGTTTGAGGACACTTCTGTATTAATGTGGTATTAAAGCCACCAGTAATGCAGATGACGTGAAGGTGGAGATTTGAGCTTTGCAGACTTTTAGAAAAAATCTGCTAAAGGATGAATTGGTATGCAATCTATTCAATTTTTCTAAGGGAAAATATATTTAATTATTAAATTGATTTTAGATTTTAAATCTAAAATCAAATTTTTATTTAAGATTCAATTTGTTTTTAAAATTCAATTTTATGCTTGCTTCGAGTTCGAATCTATCTCCATATCTAATTGAAGTTCACCCTTCTCTCCCGTGCTTTTAAACTTCATCTCGTACATCTCCCGCATTTTGGGCAATAGCACCCAAAGTTGCAAATTATTCAGTCATATTTGTAGCTTATTTGTATTCATGTAATACAAGTTTCGTCATTTCAAGGGCAGTATTTTTTGTTCCTCCGAGCTTCGATTAGTTTCAACAGCTCTGCAAAACTCTGCACACAATTCAGATGCAAGTTGTTTTCTAACAAAACGAGCTTGAACCCATGTGGAATTGGGTGTACGACGTAGAGGAATATGGATTTGATCCATAAAAGCATTAAGATTAGGTGGAGGTTTAATTCTGAATCATTGTGGAGGTTTTGTTTTGTGGATTTGTTTATAAACCCAGTGAATCCACGACATTATGATTTCAAAACCTTAAACCTATCTGCAATTTAACATAAATAATTTTCAAAGTGGTGGGGTATTACTCTGCCACGTCCGGCCTCCGTAATTTTCCGATGGAAATTACAATCCATTTCGGATCGTGGCCAAAGCCGAGTAAGAAATTGTGGATTGAAGCGTTTCGAAGATGTCAAGTTTGCTTAGTCATGCATACGAGAAGGAACAATAACTGCTGAGGACATTTTACATTTTACAACTTCTTCTAAGATAGATTCAACAGAGAGTTATCGATGACAGCCATGGGCTTGGCTGATGCAACATCGAAGGTAGCCATTTGGCTATCAATAAAAATAGATATCCGCAGACAAAACTAACGATAAACAAAAAATTAACGCTACCAACACTGCCAGGCCATATTAATGCTACCCCAGCTTGTCAATGACATTGCACTTGGTATTTTTAAAGGACGAATAACTGAAACCATTGATTGAAAAGCTTCCAGAACATCAATCAAAACCAGGATTTTCAAAAAGGAAAAATGTTGAGACGGTGCTAGAAATTGTTGGCAGCATTGAAGCATTGAAGAGAAAATTGCATTGAGCTGGAGGCAAATGAAAATGACTAAGGAGAAACACCAGTCCTGAGGAGAAACACCAGCGTGGACAGTGTGGGCAACCTGAAAGTCTCTTGCCTGGAAGATATATGCAAAGTAGAATTGATCTACATCAAAATCAAAGGTAGAATAATATCGTGGAGTTTAAATTTCAAAAATTGCAAAAGTAAATTTTCATACAAAGTATTTAACTTCATATTTGAAAGTGTTATAAAAAAAAATGTTTCTATTTGGAAATAGGGAAAGAAAAATGTTTCTATTTGAGAAAATTGGAAAAACGAAAAGTTTCTACTTGAAAATTGGGAAACTATGGAAAACCAAATACTTTTTCTATATAGTGAAAAAGAAAAAATTTGGAAATTAAAGTGATTTTTTGTAAATCACTTTTATAAAGTGATTTTAAATTTTGTAATTTACATGGAGAGATAAGGTATATAATTTTATGCAATCTTTCATTATTGGAGTAATAAGGATTTTGTAATTTTTTGAGTAATAAGGAGATTCTATTTGTAATTTTTTATATGGAGAGATAAGAGTGATATTGTAACTCAAAGTAATTTTTTACTTTGAGGGGGGGGTAGATTTTTCTTAAGGAGATTTGTAAAGGCATTGTCAAATTTTGAAAGGATTTCATTGTAAACACTGAACGAGAAATTGACTAGAGCCAAGTGCAAAGCTCAGTCATTTTTCTCCTTTTTCAACGACTATACGAGGGTCATGGCTAAGCCCCGATAGATCATTTTCTCTTTGCTTGGCGTGTTTCGTGTGACGAGTTGCTCATTTTTTTGTGCTTGATTCTTTTGTTGCACTGCTTCAACACTACAATGTCGAAGTTAATTAATCTGTTCTCTAAATCTGATAAACTAGAAGGGGTGAAATCTTATAAGACATGGAAACGTCTAATTGAAAGCACTCTCATATATAATGAATTGTAGCATGAAATATGCGATGGCAACATTAAGCCAAATAAACCAACAGATGCAACTTCACTTGCAAAATGGGAAGTAAAAAATGCCAAGGCATTGGCTCTTATAAAAGCTTTAGTTAATAATGAAATGTACATACATATTGAAAATTCCTCAGATTGATGGATTGCTTTACGTACATTCAAATATCTCTTTGATACACAACCTGAATCAAAGAAGGTTGATCTTCAATTAAAATTGCTTCAATATAAATTAACTGAAGGTGGTGATGTCCTTGAGTATATTTCATGGCTTAAAAACATCAAGCAAGAAATAATAAATAATGGTTTTCAAGCTGTCGATGAAAGTTTCTTAACTACGATTTTAATTTCTGGATTGCCATCATCATATACACATTTTTTGGAAACTTTGCAAGTCACTGGAAAGTTAGAGAATATAAAGTTTGATGAATTGAGTGACATGTTAGCCCAATATGATAAAAATTTTGGGAAGAAGAAACAGATTGGAGAAGATGTCTTCTTCATCGAAGCTAGCTCAAGTAACTCCTTAGCTGATAGTTCAAGAAACCGAGGAAGAGGAAATTTCAATCAAACTCAAGCAGCGCAAGGTCGTGGTCGCAGTCAAAGCAGAGGAAACAATTTCAATAGAGGCTACATTTCAGGCAGGAGAAATTTTCAAGGAAGAGGCAACAATCAAAGCAGAGGATATTATCAAGGCAGAGGAAAAACTCAGAACAGAGGCCAAAGCAGAGGCAGAGGACAATATCAAGGCAAAGGACAGTCTCAAGGCAGATGCAGAGATTTCAGTCAAATTGTTTGCAGGAGATGTAACAAAGTTGGCCATTATGCAGAAGATTGTAGAACTTCTATTGAGAAAATTCCCAAGTTTCATCCAAACTCTGAACAGTTTGCAAATGATGAAGATGATCCTGATGGTTCCAAATATGTCTTCACCAACACAGAATCAACAACTTTATAGGTTTCAAGCTTTCTTAGAAGTGATTATGAAGATTCATGGATTATGGATACAGGCGCAACTCAACACATGACTTTTCGACGTGACTTCTTTTGGAGTTTCAAAGAATGCCATCTGAATTCAATCTATCTTGCTGATAAAACAAAACATACTCCTTCAGGCAAAGGTGTAGTTAAAGTTTTTTTACCTGGCATTGGAGAAAGAATGATTTCAAATGTATGGTATGTCCCAACATTTAAGAAAAATTTGTTATCTTTAGTCACGATTCGACAAGCAGGATATATGGTGATTATGGAAGATGGCTTAGTTAAAATTAACTCAGTCAAACAAAACATGAAAACAATAATGACATGTTATGAAGATGGAAAAATGTTAAGGATGAAAGGGACAGTTATTCCAAGAAATTCTGACTTTGCAGGAGCAACAAGCATAGACATTTCACCGATCAGATTGTGGCATGTAAGACATGGCCATCTCAACTTTGACAGTCTCTCTCAGTTACAAAAATAGGGAATGGTTAAGGGACTTCCAACCTTCAAAAGGGGAAATGCAAAGTGTGAATCTTGCATTTTTAGAAAACAACATCGAGAGAATTTTCCTACAATTTCATGGCGCGCAAACAGGCATTTCCAGTTGGTTCACTGATGCAGGAGCATTCAGGCTAGTCAGCAATGTGATAGCATGGTCACATGTTGTGACTAGCAAGGGGCTGAAAGAAAATAATTTAATTAATTATTTGTTTAAATATATGAGAGTGTTTATTTATTGTTAAAAATGAGGATAGGGTGTAGGTGGCTGAGTGATCCTCCTTGTATGGAGATCAGGCCAAATAGTTAGATTTATTTGGCTAAAATAGAGTTTTAAAAGCTTGATTTAACATTGGAGTGGATTTGAAGAGATTTTTAGGAGATATTTCTGGTTCAGAATCAGAATTGATTCATGGAACCATTTAATTGTATAAATTGAGTCTTCTTGTATCTTCAGTAGAGAGAGATTAGGGAGATGTGGAGCAGAAGCTCAGAGTCGTGTGTGGTTTGATTTTGTTTTGACAGAAATCGATTTCTTGTGTTACTGGACATAAGATCGAGATTCTGTTTCTACTTGTTATGAATACAATTAATATTCTATGTATCATTGTATAATTGGCATAAAGCTTGGATATTGGTTCTTTGTATAATTTCTTGAAATTATGTTAGTGTGAGTGTTCTTTTGTTTTAAAGTATAAGATCATCCGTGATTAAGACAATTGCTGGAATAATCGGTAATCGGAAATTGTGATCTAGAACAGTCATTCAAACGGAGGAATTGGTGTAAAATTGATTACACAGAACTTTTTGAGTCGACTCTAGGTAATATATGTATTGACTGTGTAAATTGTCAGATCCACCTCGGCGAGGAGTGGAGTCACGTATCGCACCGAAATCACAAAGAAACGGATGCAATTTGTCATAGATCAGGTTTGAAGGTGAATCGGGTTGAAAGTTCGATAGGCGTTGTGGAATCTGATCGGAGTTATGGAAATTAAGTCCGTGAGTTCTGATCTCTGATATGATACCAATGCGGATACTCCTATATCTTCGCATCGGAATTATAGGCGTAGTCAACACTCGTAGATTTTGAAATGGCAACTTGAAACCACCGGTAGATATTATATAGTGACAGATCAGAGAAGTGGAGTTGCGATAAATATATTGTTATCGCATCGGCCTGTGGTAATGGTCGACAGTGGTGGCATGTCAGGAGAATTCGGCGAATTACGGGTTGATTCAGTACCGGTTCAATCAGATTCGGTGGACAATCAATAGTGTGTGATTGCAAATAGTGATTTGCAATCGCTGATAAATAGTGCATTGGCGTTATGGAATAGACGTTAGACCAGTAAAATCGCAGTGGAATTTCATTTTTTGCAGGGTGCGATCCAATAAAATCGGATCGGAACAGTGTGGCAATGGTGCTGATCGCCGATTAGTAATTACCGATTCCAAGTGAATTTGGATCGGAGCAGAAAGGAGTGGTATCGCATCGAGAGTTGGGTTGAATTGTGAAACCGTCGACATCTTTAGAGACGGTATATATAGTTTTTGCAATCCAAATATATGGACTGAAGCGGATCTTTTATAGTTTCTCGTGAATAAATATATTGGATGATCGCGGAGTTTTAAAAATTTTAACACATATCTTATAATAATTGCAGTGGTTATTTAAAAGGCGCTCAGTGCTGTCTTTAAATGATTAAAAGATGGTTGATATCTATAAAGGTCCATGGTTAATAAATTAAAAGGTTTAAAGTCCAGAAACCATGCGCTGAAGTTGTCGAAGAGGTGAATTGATGAGTGATCAATTATTTGTGAAATTGATCAAAGCTTGTGTTTATATATTGGCTTTGCAGAGTTTGAGATTGCGTTGAGTTTTGCAGGAGTTGATACAACAATTAAAATCTGAGGAACTATGGTGCATGGTTAAATCAGAGTTTATAATTAAAATCGTGGAGCCAATCCACAACATCAGCAAAGGAGAGGGCGCACTCAAATTGCATAAATACTCATGGTAAGCATATCTGTATTTATTGAAGGCAGATCTATTATAATGTTGAATGGAATGAGAAATTGCAGAAGCGGGATCTTCCGACTAAGAATTGCTTTTACAAAAGCGATGAAAATCGATGCAGCATTTTGAAATAGAGAGGGGTATTAAATTGTCAGTTTAAGGCACATCTTGTTTTATTGTAAGTTGAGATGATGGGCGCATTGTGCCAACTGAAGATTTGTGTTTAATTGAATGAAAAGGTTGATAAATGGATTTATGGGGATTTGTTGAAATTCCGTGAGGCAGGTTGGGAAATAATTATAAGAAAGTGAGTGTTAGTTTGCTATTTTCGATTTAAAACCGAAAGGAATGTGTTGAATGTTAATTAGATTGGGAAATGTACGAATTATCCCAGATTGGAATCAACAATTGGGCGGTGACTGAAATATATGTTGAATAGGACAGAGTTTTAGAAGATTCTGGGTATTTGCAGGTTTAGGCCTGCATCATTCACAGTGATATTTGTGGACCCTTACCAACTTCGCTCGGAGGATGCAGATATTTGTTACTCTTTGTTGATGATTTTAGCAGGATGACTTGGGTATATTTTTTGAGGCAAAAGTCAGAAGCATTTGAAAATTTCAAAACTTTTCGTCACCTTATTGAAAATGAAGTAAAGGAGAATATTGGCACTCTTATAACTGACAATGGCGGAGAATTCACTTCAAATGAATTCAAAATATATTGCATGGATAATGGCATAAAATGACATCTTACAAAAATGTCTACACTCTGCAGCAAAATGGAGTGGTAGAAAGAATGAGTCGTACCTTGTTAGGAATGGCACGATCTATGTTAACTTTCAAAAAGTTAAGTCTTTTATATTGGGTCGAAGCAATTCATACCATTGTCTACATAAGGAACATATCTCCCACTGCTTCTTTAGACGGAATCACACCTTATGAAGCATGGTTTGGCTTCAAACATCGGGTTAAACATCTCAGAGTTTTTGGATCAATATGTTATGCCTTAATTCCAAAGGAAAAACGAACTAAGCTTGACGCACGAAGCTTGAAGTGCACAATGATTGGGTATTTTGATGAGAAGAAAGGATATTGACTTTTGTCAAATGAGAAATTTATTGTAAGCAGAGATGTGATTTTTGATGAAAATGAGAGCAAGAGTCTTGAAGAAGAAGCAAGTCTTCTTCAAAAGTTAGAAACAAAAAGTGATAAAAGAAACAGAACTCTACAGAGTCAACTAAATTCACAAAATTGGTATGAACTTGAGTTTCCTTCATCTGAAAATGATTCATCCAGTCTGTTTTCTTCACTAGCGCCATCTAGGTCTTCTAGCAGTTCATCCAACTCTCCTAGCAGCAGCAGTTCTTCTAACAATGATTCTCCGCCCCCGGAACCTACGGTTCATCAACAAACATCAATTTACATCAACCCTCTTTTCAATGATGGTGATTTTTCACAATCTCAAACCAGTGAACATCAATTGCCAAAATGGGCAGTTCAACTTTTGAAAGATGTAAGGCCTAATGAACAGAATAAAACAGGAACAAGGGGATCACAAAGAAACGAAGGAAAATTTTCCTTGATAGCAAATTATTTTATTAAACCTTCTACTTATCAAGAGGCAGTAAAACATAAAGAATGGCAACATGCTATGGTTGATGAATATCAGGCAGTTAAAAACAATAACACTTGGAAACTTGTTGATTGTCCTCATAATGTCAAACCCATCGGATGCAAATGGGTTTACCGAATTAAGTACAAGAAAAATGGTTATATCGACAAGTATAAATCAAGACTTGTTGCTAAGGGTTTTGCACAGCAGAAAGGGACATATTATGAGGAAATGTTTTCTCCTACAGCTAAATGGAACACCATCCAACTCACACTTGTCTTAACAGCTCAACAAGGATGGAAAGTTCATTAAATGGATGTAAAAAGTGCTTTCCTCAACAGTGATTTACAGGGAGAAGTGTACATGACACAACCACCAGGTTTTGAAATTGAAGGACAACAACATAAAGTCTGCAAACTAATAAAGGCTTTATATGGGTTAAAACAAGCTCCCTGAGCTTGGTATGCCAAAATGGACGAGTACCTTCGGAAAGTTGGTTTTCAAAGAAGTGAATCTGATGATACATTGTATGTATGCCAACAAGGTAAAAATCTGGTGATTCTAGTCATGTATGTAGATGATTTGATTATCACTGGAAACAATGATGGTCACATTGCACAAGTGAAAAAGGAGTTATATGCAGGTTTTAAGATGACAGATTTGGGACTACTTCACTACTATCTTAGAGTTGAAGTATTCCAACGTCCACATCATATCTTCATTTCTCAGAGTAAGTATGCAACATAAATTCTTCAGCAATTTAGAATACAGGATTGCAAGCCTGTTCTTACCCCTATGGAACAAAACTTGAAACTTTCAAAATTTGAAGGGGGGGAAATGGTGGATAGCACTACTTATCGACAGTTGGTTGGTAGCCTGATTTATTTGACAACTACTCAACCAGATATTTCTTATGCCGTCAGTGTTCTTTCCCGCTTTATGCAGGAACCACGAGACAACCACTGGAATGCAGCTAAAAGAGTTCTTCGTTATATCCAAGGAACAAAAAATTTTGGTCTTCTTTACAAAAAGACTAAAAATTTTGTACTTGGTGGATTTTTAGATGCCGACTTTGCTGGAAGTATTGATGATAGGGCATCAACCTCAGGTTATTTAATGAACATGGGGTCATTTGTAGTTTCCTGGAGTTGCAAGAAGCAAGCTACAGTGGCCACTTCTTCGGCAGAAGTAGAGTACATTTCAGCACGGGAAGCAGCATGTGAGATTGTTTGGTTGCGTAGAGTTTTACAGGACTTGGGAATTCCTCCAGTAGAAGCTACTTCGTTATTCTCGACAACGAGTCAGCAATAAAGCTTGCCAAGAATCCAGTTTTTCATTCAAAGACAAAGCATGTGGACACCAAGTATCATCATATCATATCACTCATTGCAAAGGATGTCATCAAGCCGATTTATTATCCTTCAGAAGATGAGACCTCTGATATCTTCACCAAACCTCTTGGCAGAATAAAATTTACTAAGTTCAGAGATGAACTTGGTATATGTTGTAATGTATCTTTGGATCATAGGGGGGAATGTTAGATGATCCAAATATATTAATGTAAAGTTAGGATAAAAATATTTATTAAATTAGAATATTTAATAAATATTAGAGACAATTAGAAATAGAATATTGTTAGCAAAGATAGGACTCTAGAATAGAGTCGTATCTTAGGCTCTAAAATAGGAATAAAGTTAGTAGATTGGATAGAAGATCATTTATTGTAAATGGACACTTGTTGTTTTTTCAAGTGGTCCATAACTAAATTAAGTTAGGACATATAGCTTATAAATAGGTTAGTCTCCTAATTTCAAATTAGTGGAAGTTTACGTTTGTAAACTCTTGCAATTTTTTGTGTAATTTATATTCCAATATTAATAAAATTGCGTGTTTGAGGACACTTCTGTATTAGAAGATACAATTCTTGACAAGAGGACAAGAGCATCCAAGAGGGGAAGTATTGACTACCTTCGAGTTGGGCTCAAAGGCAGCAAGCCAAGCAAGGCAAAGTGGATGGAAGTTAGAAAGGTGAGGGAGTTGTACCCTCATCTACTGAACATGTAATCAAAGTATTTTGGGGTCAAAAATCTTCCCAATGGGGAGGTGTGATCAGGAGTTCATAAATTTTGCTCAAAATTGAAATTTCTCGAAACTATGCTGAACCTGAGCGACCGGGTAGATATCGTATTTATGATTCTGGCTTCGCAAAAGGTTCGAAAAATCGATGTCATGTGAGGGAGATATCGCATTCTGATCAATTTCCCAAACAACTAAATTTTCGACACGTTTGACTAGGATGCCCAGTCAGCATGCAGGTACACAGGTAGCAAAAGAAAAATATTCCTAAGAATATTCCATTTTCTCAAGCCAATGATAAGTTTCCAAGTGGCATGATTTTATTGGATTGGTGGATTATACAAGTTTGTTTTCTGATCCAATGAATGGGTGACACGTGGCTAGCCATGAGGCTGTCATGTGTCTCCTGTACATTTTAGTAAAATTTTGTTAGGTCCGAGGGGTTCAAACCCGCGACCTCTGACATGCACGTAAGACTCTCCACCAACTCTGTTATACCGTGTTTATTACCCCTATAGGGCGCTGGTACTATTTAAACTTTACAAACATTGCATATGGGGGGGGGACCATCGACGGTCCAAACCCGCTAGCGGCCCCAATGGTGTCACATGTTACAATTACAACTATTGTAACATCGATGACTAACCTTCCGACGTCTCCGCAATGGTTAAACTCCAATTCTATCACATGCCACTTTCACACTTAAAGTTCATACAACAGTTACAATTTTGGAACTCTGGTTCCAAGCAGAGTTCTGCTCGGTGGTTCCACTAACATTCAATGTAATCCACGGGGTTGCGGGGGTTGGAATGTGGCCACCCCCTCCCCCTTAACCTTGAAATTTAAAATCCAACGGTTTGTGCTCGCAGGAATTTAGTGCGCCCACCAAATTTCGGAGAATTTGCCATTTTTTATTGCAGACAAGTGCAATTCTCCAATTTTAGTGGAGGTTTTGTAGGAGTGTTTGGGAAAAATGCTAGGAGGGTCAATTTTAGAGGTATTGGAAATGAAGATAGTGGAAAATTTTGGTTTTTCACTGATGTTGCATGGAGAGCACGACAGGTTAATAACAATGATGTTAAGAACGTGCAATTAGCCACTGCTTTTCAAGATCGCGCGTTGGATTGGTATATAAGATATGTATCAACGAACCCTAATGCGACTATGAATGATCTAAAGGACCTTAAAAGAATAATTCGAAAAGCCTAAATCATACACACAATGTGTTATGGAATTGAAAGAGATTCATCAGGAGGTGAATGAATCTATCTGGGATGCAGATCAGAGATTGAAGCGCACTATTAGAGATGGTGGATTCACTATTGATGATACCAAACACAAGGTTTGGTTTATTACTATGCTGCTCCCACATCTGCACCAACCATTGAGTCAACATAAGTTTGCTACCGAGGTTGAGGCTGTAGAAATCACGAGGAAACCAGAAGTTGCGCCAGTGCCTGCTGTGATTGGAACTCAGCAGATTCAGAGTCACTTAGAAGCAATGCACTTGGAGATTAAGAATTTGCGTAAAGATAAGGGAAAGGTGGTGTGCGTAGAAGTTTGGCGCATACGATGTAAAGTTGTCGGGCATCATAAGGATCAATGCCTTGTGTTCAATGATTATTTGCATGTTGAAGGACGAAGCCCAATGAAGAGCACGGTGGGACCAAGTGGGACACCTCCAATATGGTGCACGATCTGTTAAAATATGGGTCTACATGCAGCAGATTTCTATCCAAGGATTGGAAAATACATACCTGAGCTGAAACAGTTGTTTTGTAGATTAAGTTCGTCGCTAGGACATGATGAACAACACTGTCAAAGTTTTGATTTGATGGTTGAAAAAGCTGAGCTGTACAGAATGCAAGTTGAACCTACCTCATCAACATCCCCGTCTCGACTCAGTGGATTCTAGACTAGAGGAAGAGGAAGAGGAGAATAATAAACTGGTCGAGGAAGGGGACAGGTCATTTGGTACATGTGTGGAGATGCTGGTCACTATGTGCACGATTGTCTGAATCTTACGCAACAATCATGCAGGTATTGTAGGTAGTTTGATCATGTAATTGAAGTTTGTCCCATTTTAATTGTTAAGATGCGAGAGAAGAAGACATAGACCCCGACATATAATATTCAGATAGTCAAGGTGGAGCTGCGCGAAGAGGATCCTAGCATGAATGTTGTCACTAGGACCGGTGTAGCCACTGCTGAGGATAAAGGAAAGAAGATGGATGTTGATCTTGGATTCGTAAGGCACCTAATAAAAAGGAATATATATATATATATATATATATATATATATATATATCGAAGCAAGGAAGGGGTTTGCAGAAGTAAGTTCATCGACATCAGGTAGACCTAAGAATGAGGCAGGAGTAGATGAAGAAATAAATCCATTCTTACAAGCTTGCATCAAGTTACTGTGCAACAAGAAGGCAATGGAAAATCTCCAAGTATTGATAGACAACTGCGCTGAAAAAGAACAGACTCAGATGGAACATAAAGTTGTCAACAAAATCTATAAGAAAAATAACAAAAAAAATTGGATGATAGATGCATTTGACTGCTCAGATCGGTGCTTATGAGATGAATCAGGTCATTCTAGATTTAGGGTATGATGCAAATGTCTTACCTAATCAAACTTGTCAGTGCATGGGAGAACCCAAGTTAGAATGGTCTACTATTCAGCTGCGCATGGCGAACCAGCAGAAAATCATTCGATTAGGAAGACTATCACAAGTAATTGTAGATATTGAACGAGTTAAGGTGCTTGCAGATTTTGAAGCCATACAAATTGTGGATGACATTGATCCTTATCCTGCGCTATTGGTATTAGATTGGGCCGTTGATATGGATGGCATCATAAATCTAAAGAGGAGGAGTATGGCATTTGAAAATAATGGAACCAGAGTCCCTTGGATCCTGTAGAAGGTGCAAGAGACACGGATCCTGTGCGCACTGACGATGATGTTGACCGTATTTATAAACTGAGTGTGCAAGATGATGATTGGATCAATCCAACAACTGATGGAAGGCTTAATTGGGAAAAAGACAGTTCTTGCTTCTCAGATTCAGATGAAGAGTTGGAGAACTGGAAGAACCAGTTACTTGAAGTATTTGCACTGCGCTGCAATCAAGTGACCAAATCTATTTGCTGCATATCATTAGAGGTATGAGAATTATCGTATTATGATGGTTTAACTAGTGTGAATATATTTTTAGGAGAACTTGGAAGAACTGTTCCAGAAGGACAAATATTCCATGCATTAGATATCACATTGCACACTACTCCAACACGTTGGTGGGAGACTCATAAAGGAAACATGGGCAACTTGGAAGAGTGAGCGCAAATGATGAGGTTACACTTTGAATGTCCAACCACCAGAATGGAAGAAGTTTATTTCGGAAAGGGTGATCCGCACAAACATCTGGCGAAATGGATTGAAGTATGGGGCACAGAGCCGAGGCCTGAATGGGTACACATGTTCATTCACACGTTGGGGAAGGTGCCTACTGATTGGTACCTGGAGACGGAGCTGCGCCGAGGAACCAATGAATGGTTTTCACTGACTGAAAGCTTCATTATGAAATTCAACTTTGAGAGTGGATTTGATTGATTAGGAAAAGCGCTGCAAGGTATCCAATAATTCATCTTTGATACTTCCAAGCTAACGATATAGCGCTCTTCGCTAGCATGGGATGCGCAGATGAGGGATATTGTCAATTGCAGAAATCTAACAGTAGAAGAAACTGAAGAAGATCTAAGGAATATCACAATTCCCGAATTTGAGGGACAAGCGCAGTTGTTGGGCCTTCAATTACATTGCTGGATGTCAAAAAGCCTTTGAATATTCGACAAGTAAACATTGGATCTGAAGAACAACCGAAGTTAGCGAAGATTGGAGATTATTGTGATGATGACAAAGTGGGAAAGGTTGTTGAGCTACCGACTTAGTATCGAGACCTGTTTCCTACAAAGTTCTCTGAGCTGAAAGGGATAATTGGAGAGCTTGGGGAAATGAAGATCACTTTGAAACTTGATGCGCGACCTGTGAAGCAAAGCCCATATAGATTGAATCCAAAGTATAAGAAGAAATTTAGGGAAGAGTTGGATAAAATGGTTGCTACATACATTATAGAACCATTGGAAGAGTCTGATTGGGTGAGTCCTATGGTAGTGTAAGATAAGATGACAAAAGGAGAGATAAGGATTTGTATGGACCTACGCAAACTGAATGATGCTTGCGTGCATGATCCATTCCCAACGCCATTTTCTGATGAGATCCTGGACAATGTAGGAGGACAAGAGGCTTATTCATTCACAGATGGCTTCTCAGGATATCATCAGATCATGATTGAGCCGGAGGATAAAAGTAAGACAACCTTTGCAACCGAATGGGGATATTTTCAATATATAGTCGTGCCATTTGGATTGAAGAATGCATCTACTATCTTCTCGCGCATAGTAGTAGTTACATTCAAGGAGTATATCCATAAGTTCCTAGAAGTATACTTTGATGACTATATTGTCTTTGGATTGTTGAAAAATCATGTATCGAGTTTGCGCTTAATGTTGGATACGTGTAGGAAGTATCAAATCTCACTTAATTTGAAGAAGTGCATATTTTGTGTGCCATTTGGGATACTGTTGGGTCATATTTTCTGCGAGAAAGTATTGATGGTAGATCCCGCGAAGATCGTCGTGATTGTTAATATGGAAGTTCTTGTGAATGTCAAACAACTGCGGTCGATATTGGGACATACATGATATTATCGGAAATTATTTCAGGGTTATGCGTTGATCACTGCACCCATGGAGAAATTTCTCAAGAAGGATGCGACATTCTGTTGCGACGAGGAATGTCAGAAAAAAGTTTTGAATTATTGAAGGAAAATATGGTCACTGCGCCCATATTGGTCAAAGGTATTTCATGTGCATGTCGAAGCCTACTGCATCGTGCTTGGAGCTATCTTAGAGCAACTAGGATTCAGAGAGATCAATCACCCTATTGCCTATGCGAGTAGGAAGATCTCAAGCGCAGAGCGTAATTATTCAACCACGAAGAGAGAAGGATTGGCGATGGTGTATACACTGCATAAATTCCACCACTATCTATTAGGATGACACTTCAAGATGTTTATTGACCACTCTTCTTTGAAGTACCTGGTTAATAAGCTTGTGTTTGGGGGGAATATCTACACATGGTTGCTACTATTTCATGAGTACGATTTTGAAGTTATTGTGAAGCCTGGGAGACTGAATGCTGGGCCAAACTGGTTGTCACGCTTTAAGAATGGAGAAGAGCTGACTAGTTTGGAGGATGGTTTACTCGATGCACAATTATTTTCTATAAAGGTGGTTGGTGATCGTTTCCCTGATATCATTCATTTTTTTACTATTAGACGTGCGACCGAGGAGTACACATTGTAATAGAAGAAAGAGTTGGTGGCGCGCACAACTTACTTTACTATCATTATGGGTCAGTTGTATAAGATGGTTGCAGATGAAGTCTTGCGAAGATATGTCTTGGAATTTGAGAGACGAGACATCTTAGTTGAAGCTCATGGAGGGGTTTATGGAGGTCACTATGCAAGAAAGGCAACCACTTAGCAGATTTTGCGAGCTGGTTTATGGTGGGCCACGTTGCACAATGATGCATATTGTCGTGCATGTGATGTACGCCAGAGAACAGGGAATCCATCACGCAGAGACGAGATGCCCTTGCATCCATAGATGGTGTTGCAAGTGTTTGATAAATGGGCCATAGATTTTTTTTGGACCTATTGACCTTCCATGAAAGAAGACATGTGTGCATTACATAATCACTGCGACAGACTATGTAACTCGCTAGCCCGAAGTTAAGCCGATGAAGGATTATAGTCGGGACACAGCTGCGCACTTCATTTTTTAGAACATATTGACTCGGTTTGGATGCCCTAATATTTTTATGAGAGATCAAGGTACGCACTTCGTGAATGAAACCATTGAACCTCTGACAAAAGAATTATGGATTCTTCATCAAAAGAGCACTCCATATCACCCACAGATAAATGGTGCAGTAGAAGCTTTCAATAAGATATTGGAGACTCCTCTCACTAAGATTTGAAATGCTATTTGGAATGATTGGGATGTGCACATACCTTCTATTCTTTGGGCATAATGAACTACATACAAGAAACTGACTGGAAAGACACAGTTGAGGATGGTATATGGGCAAGAAGCTATGATGCCAATGTAGTACATTATTCCCAGTCTACGCATTGCAACATTCACAAATATGGCAGAAGATGACAAGCATTATTACGATGCTTGGCTCTTTCTTTTGATAGAGCTCATCGGTTGGAAGACGCTAGAGGAGACGCAATTTCCTGACATAGAGCCTGAGATGTGTGAAGCCTTGTGGTACGCCACGCTCTGGATTTCATCAATCCTTGCGTGTGTCAAAGAGAATAAATTTTTTTGGGTCTTGTTGGATGTTGCAATATTTCAAGCGATTCAATCCAAGCCAAGGTTGTCTCCAACCTTGTACGAGAATTAAAATTTGATTGCTGACTTTAAAGCAACATTTCACAACATCCATATCCACGCGAAGGGCGCCATAGAGGGCATATGGTACAAGCTGCCATATCTAATTACCGAAGAGGATTTGGTGCGCGTCATAGCAGAGTGGTCGCCATCTTGGTTAAAGTCACACACCACGGAGGGTGCATCCACATCTATTCCAAATCCACCTACCAAGCCCCAAACAGGTACACACACGACATATAAAGACATTGTAGCCAAGGCCACGTTGACCACAATTGGTGAGACCATCGACCTAGAGAAAGACATTGCGCTTGAAAAGAATAGTGCAGGGCCTAAGGAGACCGAGGCTCAGACTCTTGAGCAAGTTGAAGAAAAAACCACCAAGGGGACAAAGCGTGACTCTCAAGTCGTGGGAGATCCGAGAAAGAAGAGGAAAGGGTCGAAAGATGCTGGAGAATAAGATATACGTTGATCAAGGATGACCTTAATGAAATTGGAAACACTGTCACGTCTGCGACAGAAGATATTTGGACTTATCTGGTGGCGCAATACAAATATGCTCTCAACGGTGTATAGACCGACATTCAAGAGTTGAAGGTTCAAGCGAGCGTGGCCCAAGCGATTCAGATGCAAGCGAGCGTGCCTGCTACTAGCACGCAGCCGCTCAACACAATGTTTCCTTCGACAGGGGAGAGTCGACTCATCCAGATCCCCGAGCCTGCCATCTGCGTAGAATCATCGATTCTGTGCGCGCAACTCCGAGCCTGCGGAGAAATAAATGTTGATTTGGCGGTGTTGCTCGCAAGTAAGCTTCACATGGTCCACAACATGATTATGGACGAGTCACAGTTTCAAGAAGCCCACGCCTACCGCACTGCCACTGAGTTGCAACAACAAGTGGTTGAAATTCAACAGAAACACCAGTCTGCTAAATAAGCGTGTTGAGCAACAAAGGCTCGGTGCACCGCCCTGGAATAAATTTTTTATCAGGTATGCAGCGATGTGCCAGTGGTCCCTACCTCAGCCACTCCCGTAAAAAAATTGGAAGGCCTGGCTGCTGCGCTGAAGGCATCGCACGAGGAGGTCCAGATGGTCAAAGCAGAGTTTAAGCAACAAATTGCAAATTTGCAGATGAAGCTACAACTGGAGACCCCACCAGAAGTCCGAGCTCAGCATGCTGCAAAGTTAAAGGCAGCAACAGACAACATCACTGCCGCAATCACATAATGCAACCAATTATTAGATGAGGCCATGGGTGTCTAGAATTTGGTTCAGATTGACCTGATGATGTAATAGTTGTGCGTCAAGGAGCAACAATTTGCAGATATATGGATGGTGACGCCCACCTTGGTGATCGCACAACCCCTTGCCTGCCTACAGGAGGGTCGGATTATTCAGACAAATATAGATGACCTACGTCTTTGTGAACATTTATTGCAAGCAAGGATGCAACTGTGGGTCGAGGAAGCCCTGCAATTGTCTCAGACAATGGAAGACACCTTGAAGGGCCTTCAACAGACCCAACGCAACATTGATATCGCAGCTGAAGGGTCAACAACGGATAAAGTGGTGAACGAAGTGTAGGGAGCGGCTGTTGAGTTTCAACAGGATGATGAGCTTAGTGAAAAGAGTTGCCTTCACTAAGTGGGCCTGCAGGCTATTTTTGGCGCAAGTTTATTTTTAGACTATGTCTATGATCATATTTCAGAAGTTGCAGGATGTTATTTGTGGATGGTTGATCAAGTTGGAAAAATAGATGAATTCTATTTTTAGAATATGAGGCGAAGTCTATTTATAGATCGTTAATCTAAAAATAGATGCATGTCGATTATTATTAGCTCTTAATAATAATTAGACTCTAAACATCAACTTATTCTCTTGGAGCACTTCAGTTCAGTGCACAAATGTGGCTCATCAGCTGACAAAAGGAATTACGCAATTCCTAAGGGTTTACTGGAGCTAATGCATGGAGGACTCAGTTAGAACTCAAGTGGCAGAGTTATGACAGAGTTGGAAGAAGTAGTTATGGAGTTGTATTCAGTTTAACTCAGTTAGACTTGGTTGAGCTAGTTGTATCTAGTCTAACTGATTGATACACTAGTGAGAGTGGAGTGAATTAATTAGTTAATTAATTCATAAATAATAACTCATTAATCAACTGGAGAATACAACAGTTAACTACAGTGCATGGCAATTTCAGTGGAGACCAGTGGAGAGATAGGTGAAAGGGCAAGATAGACTATCTGTTGTGACTATAGTGATGCATTGATTGCATCACACACACATTGGAGTTGCCAATGAGGATTGCGCAGTCAATCCAAGGGTAATTAGAATTCATTCAGAGCTATTCTTCAGCAGGGATTGCGCAGTGGAGGCAGGCTAGCAGGTGGCAAATATTGGTGCATGGATTTGCAAGATTGGTCCTGATTAGTGTATGACGATTGTACTGTACTGAGAGCTTGTGATAAGCTTTGTATGAGATTGTCATATGATCTCGATGTTACATAATATATAGTTGGGGTTTTTAGCTTTAGGCTTTCCCGGTTAAAAACTATGTTATGTGCGATTGATTATTTTTGTTTATGCTTCACATGTGTGTGCAATAAAATTTTTCGCAAAAGATTAACAAGTGGAATAGATTCAGTATCTTGCATAAAGTTAAATAGTGTGAGATCATGTGGATCTTGGACATATGCATGCTTAGTGCATATAATTTATACATGGTATCAGAGCATTGTTGATTGAAGATTGCAATTGTGAAGTGAGTTTGTGCTGGTGGACAATTCGAATTTGCTACAGAAGATTCTTGGTGCAGAAATCGAGTATACATTGAAATGTCTTTCAACGGGTTGAGATTGGAGCATGCTCTTGATGGGAGCTCGAATTACATAGCCTGGAAGGACAGGATGGAGGCAGTGCTGGAGGATAATGGGCTGAAGGAGTTCATCGATAGCGATGTTCCTAAGCCGAGATCTAGCGATGTTGCATTACTTGATGCATGGCAAAAGAAGTCTGCAAAGACAAGAAGGATTCTGTTGGAAGGTGTGAAGGACCATATTGTGTCTAGCCTTCATGGGAAATCCACTCCATTCTTAATGTGGAAGGCTTTGACAGAATTGTTCCAAAGCAGAAGTGACCAGAGGAAGTTGGCGCTTAAAGACAAGCTCAAAAAAATAAAAATGGAGAAAGGCGACAGTATTCCAAAATACCTCACGAAGTTTGTCCACTGCAAGGATGAACTGGGAAGTGTGGGGGTTACTGTTGATGAAGAAGACTTGGTGAGCTTGGCTCTCCTTAGGCTTCCAAAGAGTTGGCATAGCTATGAAGACTCTGTCAATGGATGGGAGAAACTGCCGGGATGGGAGCGACTTTGGTCGGATCTTGTGCAGGAGGAGATAAGGCGGGGTACCAGGGATGGATCTTCATCAAAGAATGAAGATGAAGAGAATTGCACTTTGGATGCCAAAGAAAGGAAAGGGAAGGGGAAGAAATCTTCTTCAAAATCTGGTGCTAAAGGCAAGAAGCAAGATTTGTCAAAAGTGAAGTGTTTTCGCTGTCACGAACATGGACATTTCGCCACTAAATGTCCACAAAAGAAGAAGAATAAGCAGGCTTCTGGATCTGCAACTGGAGAGGCCTTAGCCTCGCAATTTGAGCTGGATTTTTCCTTGATCGCATGCATGGTTTCAAGTTGCATGGGATCGGTGTGGTATCTTGACAGTGGTGTGTCTTTCCATATGACGGGAGACAAAGAGTTGTTTAGTGACTTGGAGGAGAAGGACCTCCAGATTCATATAGAGATGGGCGACGATGGTCGGTACAGTGCAACTGGAATTGGGACCATTACCTTTGAGAGGGAGTCTGATAATCCATTCTTGTTGAAGAATGTCATGCATGTTCCAGGTCTGAAGAAGAACATGGTCTCAATCGCAATGCTAGAAGACAAGGGTTATGATGTTGTTTTTAGTGAGGGAAAAGCCTTCCTTCGACATAAAAAAATGGGTCAAACCAAGAAGATAGGGGTTCGAATTAAGAATCTCTACAAGCTGGAGGTAGATGGTTGTGCTGCAATGGTGGGCAAGTGGATCAAGTTATGAGCCAGGATGAGGGCAAATTATGGCACAGGAGATTGGGCAATCTTCACCATGGCGCTTTGAAGATTTTGCAGCAAATTTTTACTGGACTTTCCAAGGGTACTCTTGTGCAGTCAGATCAGTGCAAAGGATGTACAATGGGTAAGTTTGTGAAGACCACCTTTCATGAGAAGGATAACCGTGCTTTGGTGATCCTAGAGAGAATTCACACAGACGTGTGTGGACCATTCTCGGTTGCTTCAACAACAAAACATAGGTATTATGTGATATTTGTTGATGACTATTCTCGTATATGGTGGATCTTCTTCATGTAGAAGAAGAGTGAAACGTTCTCAAAGTTCTGTGATTTCAAGGCATTGGTGGAGAAGGAGTCGAGGAAGCAAGTGAAAGCTCTATGGAGCGATAACGGTGGTGAATACATCTCGGGTGAATTCAAAGACTTCTGTAGTAAAGAAGTAATTCGAAGAGAACTCATAGTGCCTCATAACCCATAGCAGAATGGGGCCTCGGAGATAAAGAACAGAATGATCGTGGGTGCTGCACGAGCGATGATGCATGACCAGGGCCTACCGATGCACTTGTGGGCGGAAGCATGCAACACTGCGGTTTATGTGCAAAACCGTTGTCCTCATAGAGTACTTGGCATGAGTACACCCGAAGAAGATTTTACTGGTAAGAAGCTTGATATTTCTCATTTGAAGATTTTTGGCTCACCTGTTTACATTCATGTGATGAAGGACGCCAGGAAGCAGCTGGAGCCGACTGCAGAAGTTGGGATATTTGTGGGGTACACAGAAACACCCCATAACTATCGTGTGTATTTGCCAAATAGTCGGATGACTGTTGTGCGACGGGATATAAAATTCAATGAGGTGAAAACCATGAAGTTGTCGCTTGAGAGGGAGCTACACTTGCATGCGGAGGAGGAACTTCTTGTTCCCAAAGATGAGCCTCTGGATGTGGATTAGCCACAGGAGGAGATTCATGGAGTGGAGGAGTCCACTCATGCAGAACCAAACATCAGACAAGGCAGAAAGCGTACCACAGAAGCTGAGAGACTGAAGCTTGATGCGGCACAGAATGTAGGAGTCCCTACATCACAGTGCAGACAGAGACAATCACCTGACCGATATACTGGATACATGGCTCTTATAAGAAAGTGTATCGTGACAGAGCCATATTATTTCGAAGAAGCAGTGCAGGAGCCCACATGGGTAGATGTCATGGTGGAGGACTATGACTCCATTGTCAGAAACAGTGCTTGGGAGATTGTTCCAAGGCTGGTGGGAAAATCAGTTGTAGGATCAAGATGGATCCAAGGTAAATCAAGCTGTTGATGGGAGCGTCGAGAAGTATAAGGCAAGATTTGTTGCCCGGGGCTTCTCACAGATTGAGGGGATTGACTATGAAGAAACCTTTGCACCTATCGCACGATATTCTTCCATACGGACCATCCTTGCTCTCTCAGTGTAGATGGGTTGGCACATTCATAAGATGGATGTGAAGACTGTGTTCTTTAATGGGATCATTGAGGAAGAGGTGTACATTGAGCAGCCTGAAGGATTTGAGATCTTCAGCAGTGAGTCGCATGTGTGCAAGCTCAAAAGAGCGTTGTATGGGCTGAAACAAGCACCCCGTGCTTAGTACACTCGGATCGACAACTATTTCACTGGACTTGGCTTCACCAAGAGTGAGGCGGATGCAAACCTGTACCAGATTGTGGTGGATGGTAAGCTTTTAATCATTGTACTTTACGTTGATGATTTAACACTAACAGGTGATGAGCAGTTGATACACTCATGCAAGGAAGATCTTGCAAAGGAGTTTGAGATGAAGGATTTGGGCCTCCTTCATTATTTCCTTAGATTGGAAATATGGCAGCGGGAAGGTGAATTGTTTGTGTCTCAAGGCAAGTATGCCCGAGAGATACTGGAGAAGTTTCACATGCAAGGCTGCAAGCCTATCGACACTCCTCTTCCAGGAAATTAGAAGAAAGAGGATGCTACATCGGCAGAGGTAGTGGATGCCACTGTTTATCGATAGTTGGTGGGTTCGCTCATGTATTTATTCAATACAAGACCGAACATATGCTATGCGGTGAACCAACTTTCACAAGCGATGGTTAAGCTTACCAAGCTCTTTTGGAAGGCAAGCAAGCATGTCCTGAGATATCTCAGGGGCACATCTGAGTATGGTTTATGGTACAAACAGACGGATGAGGTGAAGTTGCATGGCTTCATGGATGCAGATTGGGCAGGAAGCCCAATAGACAGAAAGAACACATCAGGAGGAATTTTCAGTATCGGATCTACGACAGTTTCTTGGTACAGAAGGAAACAAAGATATGTGGCACTCAGTTTAGCGGAAGCATAATACATGGGAGCAAGTTTAGCTGCATGTGAGGCTATCTGAATGAGGAAGATTCTGGTTGGTTTGTTCGGTTCACATTTAGATCCCACGGTGATACATTGTGATAATCAGAGTTGCATTAAACTCTCGGTTAATCTTGTGTTTCATGATAGATCTAAACATATTGATATCCGGTATCATCATATCAGAGATTGTGCAGCGGAAGATCATGTTGTTTCGCACATTCCTACCAGGGATCGCATTTATTCTTCACTGGCAGTCACTCTCAGAGCAAATTCAAAATACTATAGAGGCAGATCAACAAGGATAATCCCTATCTTGTTGAGAGGGAGTGTTGAGATTCAACAAGATGATGAGCTTAGTGAAAAGATTCGCCTTCACTAAGTGGGCCTGCAGGCTATTTTTGGCGCAATTCTATTTTTAGACATGATGATCACATTTCAGAAGTTGCAAGATGCTATTTGTGGATGGTTGATCAATTTGGAAAATTAGATGAAATTCTATTTTTAGAATATTGGGCGAAGTCTATTTATAGATCGTCAATCTAAGAATAGATGCATGTCGATTATTATTAGCTCTTGATAATAATCAGACTCTAAACAACAACTTATTCTCTTGGAGCACTTCAGTTCGGTGCACAGATGTGGCACATCAGCTGACAGAAGGAATTACGCAATTCCTAAGGCTTTACTGGAGCTAATGCATGGAGGACTCAGTTAGAACTCAAGTGGCAGAGTTATGACACGGTTGGAAGAAGTAGTTATGGAGTTGTATTCAGTTTAACTCAGTTAGACTCAATTGAGCTAGTTGTATCTAGTCTAACTGATTAATACACTAGTGAGAGTGGAGTGAATTAATTAGTTAATTAATTCATAAATAATAACTCATTAATCAACTGAACAATACAACAGTTAACTACAGTGCATGGCAGTTTCAGTGGAGACCAGTGGAGAGATAGGTGAAAGGGCAAGATAGACTATCTATTGTGACTATAGTGATGCATTGATTGCATCACACACATTGGAGTTGCCAATGAGGATTGTGCAGTCAATCCAAGAGTAATTTGAATTCATTCAGAGCTATTCTTCAACAGGGATTACGTAGTGGAGGCATGCTAGCAGGTGGCAAAGTTCAGTGCATGGATTTGCAAGATTGGTCATGATTAGTGTATGACGATTGTACTGTACTGAGAGCTTGTGATAAGTTTTGTATGCTTTGTATGAGATTGTCATATGATCTCCATGTTACATAATATATAGTTGGGGTTTTCAGCTTCAGGCTTTCCCAGTTAAAAATTGTGTTATGTGCGATTGATTATTTTTGTTTATGCTTCACATGTGTGTGCAATTAAATTTTCCACAAAAGATTAACAAGTGGAATAGATTCAGTATCTTGCATAAAGTTAAATAGTGTGAGATCAGGTGGATCTTGGACATATGCATGCTTAGTGCATATAACTTCTATAGCTGCTGCATAAAGTGTTGAGGTGGTCTTGCCACTAAAGACCTTTGTTGCCTCTCTCAAGGCGAAAATGAAGGAGCCCACCCCACAATGACTTGGGACGAGTGACAAGTTTTTGTTGGGGGCCTATTGGAGCAGGGTCCCTTGGGGTAAATTTTGGTAAATTTTTTGTATATATTTTTGTTATGCGCGCTGCGTTGAAGATTAAAAGGGGCTTTGGGGCCGGTCAAGGTCCCTATTTTATGTAAATGGGTTTTAAGGGAAAACTATGAGTCTCAACCCATGGTTTGAGACCATAGTATCTGCGTGCTTAGTTTATATAAATATAGATAGATCAAGTCAAGTAAAGTAGTTAAGAATATCATGCTTATGTTGATGAACATTTTATAAGTATTTCAGTATAAGTATGGGTTTCAGGTAGAAAGGCTCCTGATGCCTGTGTGCACAGAAACCTAGTCCCGGCTGTGTGCGGACTCTGCTGGTTGTGTGCGCAGAAGGGTAATTTGTAAGGGAAGTCTAAATGTACTGAACTGATTGGATCTATTAATGCAAATACTGTTTTGGCGAAATTAAATGTGTTATGTGATTGATGCGTTATTGTTTTGCTTATTACTTTAAGATCGGAATTAGTTATGTGTCTGCGTTTATACTTCTGTTTATAACCAAATGCATCTGCGTGAATAGATCACATATTTTATGCATGAGTATTTGTTGATGGTTAAATACATGAATAGATCGGCTTAAGTGTATCTGTTACTATGCGTGAAGACATATATATTACATGCTGGAATAATCTGCGAAGATCTGTGATTCTGTTATCTGTTTATGCACACTTGTATGTGTTTGCGACAAAGTTGATATGTTTATGCGCGCATCTACTTTTAATCTATGATAAGTTCTAATACAAGTTTGTTTAGGGCCATCACATCAAATTCTTCCTTAGGGTGCGGAAACCTAGTTCCAACACCCCCCATACTGCTTCGGGTGAGACTTTGATCTATGCAAGCATGCCACTACTAAAAGGGCCAGTAGTTGTAGGGTTTGTTGGTTGCGCAATAAATTTGAACATGGGTTAGGAACCCTCAAGCCAACAGGTGACTTCCCCACACTTATCCATGCGTCAAATTTATATTTAGATCTCCTCATAGTACCACACGAGGGGCTCAGGTAATGATTAATGAAATAATGGATTCCCTATAAGTATTTTTTTCCCTATAAGTATTTTTTTCCTGATACAACCTATAAATATTTATAAAAAAAAAGGTGGAACATGTACAACAATATTTCAAATCCATCGAGATACGAACAAAGGGATGAGATAGACCTTTGAATAAGAAAGGGATTTCATGCCAATAGTAAACTACATGATAATCCATTAGAAACAACCAAAGTAAAAAACCAATTCTTAAGCTAGGGAGAAATATAGTCCTAGGCTTTCGATCTTGGGCACATAGTCTCGTGAATGGAAATTACATCTAGTGAGTCAGATCTCATTAGAAATTGAAGGGCCAGGATATTTGAAGAGCTCCTGAGCCCTCTAAGGTTAAATGATGGACAAATTATTTGAGACCCCCATGCATGAGCATTCCCTACTTTGAGGGTCTGAGGGATAGTGCATTGATTTCCACTTTGATTTTTGCAAGAAATAAGTGGGTTTTATTTCCCACTCGAGGATTATGGTGCTTTTTAAGTGACAAGCCACTCTTCGTAGCTTTATCATCAAATACCTTAAATCTAGATTGAAGAAGATATATAGATTTTGAAGGAAAAAAAAATGGTTTTTATCCAACTCAAAAAGAGAGGAAGTTTGTGAGGGGAAGGGGTCCTCTCCCTAGAGGTAGTCTTAGAGGGGGGAGGGGAACTATTTGAATGGAGACCAAATGAGGGGATAACCGAGGTGAGAGAGGGAATTGAGGGAAGAGTTGGAAGGAAATATTTAGGATAAATAGAGATGGCCATATTATAAGCACGAAATACTGAATCAAAAGGAAAAATGCACTTACCAAGGGAGATTTCCAACGAATGGGACACCTACTTCAGTGTGTGTCCTAACATTTGATTTAGAGGCCATAAATTGATTTCTTATAACCACGAGATGCTTGCCAAAAATATCCTATGAAGACTCATCAAGTGTCCCTTCCACTGCTTGGATTGATTTAGGCCTCCATACTTTTATAAAGGTGCCGGTCTCATATTGAAAAAACTTGCAATGTGCTTGAATTTGTCCAACTACATGGCACCCAATACATATAGACGAGACTTCCATTAGTAATTTTTTAAGATCCATGAGCCTTTCTCATTGATAATTTTGATTTGGTCCAACATGCCCTTCAAAATGTATACTTCCACTTGAATTAGGAGCCAATGATGGTTTACCATAGTTTCACGATGCTTTTTGACACTAATGAACCTCCTTATTTTATTTCCAATTCCTTAAAAAAAAACCATACGAATGTTGGAGCTAGAAGCCAAGAAATATGACCCATATCTAAGAAACTTACAAGGGTTCCTTATGGGCCTCAAAGTATAAATCCCACTTCTCGAGAAAAATACTCCAAGTGGAATTGAGGATACAAGCCCTATCCTTCGAGGAAACAAACTTAAAGACAATCCATCCAAGAGCAATCAAGTACAAAACATGATTGTATTCCATCACTTTGGCTTAATTTTGGGATATCCAGACTTTTACAGGTTCTGGACGTCATAATTTCCCACGTAACACACCAATAACCATGTTATCCATCATCTCAAGGATGTTCGATAGGGGAACATCTTCCTCCAACACCATTCTAATTTTCTCATCTCTCTTATTTATGCATCGCCTTTTTGATATATTATCAAGAACCTCCTTATTGGATAGACAACCTCTTTAGTACTCCACATAGTTTGAGCAAAATCTTTACTAGTGGAAGGCTTAACTAATGTCCCTTGAGTTAGAGGAAGGAAACCATCATAAAGACGTAGGCAATAAGGACACTCCAAAATGGTGACTTCACTTGGAGTAACATTTTCGAACTACCCTAAGTTGAGGCTTCTTAGAGCATCCACAGTAGGAGTGTTTAGTTGAAGCTTAGTTGCCTCAACAAAGGGCCCATACTCCCTAAAAATCCTTGCATCTATGAGTGTGTTAGCAAATTATACATCCACAGGGAAGATTGACGAGTTTCTATACTCGTTGTAGTCGAATATATCCAAGTCCATAAAAAAAACTAAACATATAAACTTAAATATAGTCCCTAAAAAGGATTCTACGACAAAGCAAGACATCCATGTGGCACCTATAGATGGAGGATAACATACTAGAGATGTTTGTGCATGTAGAAACTTAGATCCCCCAAAAAGCCTTGATTTCTTTACGTGTAAAGGATAATCAAAGGATAAGAGTAACATGGTATGCATGGATGGCCATGACACATAAGAATGAATCAATAGTGGTTTAAAACGATATTGGACATGCAAGAGGGGATGCATTCAATTTAGGGAAAACCAACCACCCACCATCTCCATCCTCCATTCCTTACCGACCAAATATTCATGAATTCATATATTTATTATATTTGTTTAGAAATATGTTTCAAAGACATAAAATACCTAATATTAAAATGCCCCTTCAAGGTTTCTACTTAATCAAAGCCCAAATAATAATGAATTTCCATTTTTCCAAAACAATTTAAATAATAAAAAAAGTCTTAAAAAATAAAACAACAAACTAACTAAAGAAACAAAACTTTGAAATCAATACAAATAATGTAAAGTCAACCAATGTTGGCCATGAAACGGTTGTTATAATACTTGGTTGTATAATCCATCTATGTCACATTTAATGATGGACTCAGTTAGCATTTGAGAATTGCAATACCCCTAAATACTATTATAGATATGGCTTGAAGGCATATATGGCTTGAAGGAGTGGAAATATTATTTATTTATAAAATATTTTTCTAAACACTATTATAGACATGGCTTGGACTGGTGAGATTATTTATTTAGAAAAATAACTATTTTCTTTTTCAAGGTAGGTTGAGTTTAGGCTAAGGCTAGCCCCAATGTTGAATGGAAGAATAATTTGCGCAGTTGTAGGATGTTGTCACTAGTATTGTGCAAGGCTTGTTCGAACCTGGACACCACATGGGACATTTTTAATCACCCACAACTAGCTCCCACTGTTAACCCTCTCCATGAGATTTGTATTAATGACTTGATGGGGACTGAACTCCATAGAAAACATTTGGTCTACACCTCATAGGTAACTAAAATTCTTTTGATATTGGAATTCCATTCGTTATATTGCATGTATAGGTTGTTAAATTACAATTAATAATGTCCATTATAATAGAAGTGGAGCATCAAGGGTGGTAGGAGTGGGAGGGGTTATCCTTAGCCCAATGAAAAATAAAGACTCAATATGCTTAGGGTTTGGGCGACGCAACTAATAACCAAACTAAATACCTAACTCTCTTGCAAGGATTAGAATTAACATTGGCATTAGCAAGAAAAATCTCAAAATCACGGTGTTTGGAGACTCGTTGATTGTTATTTGACAGGTGTTGAAAGCAAGGGATCACAAAATTCTGCCCTCCCTCCAATATTGCAATGGATTGTGCTACAAGCACAACAATTTTAGCAAATTTAATTCCTTCATGTGCCTTGGCATTTGAATTCAACTATAGATACATTAGCAAATAAATGGACTATGTTGGAACATAGGTCCTTGGAAATGGATAAAAGGATGATTATAAACCCTCCCTTACCATGAATATAATGGGTAAATCCCATGAACATAATACAATACACAAAGGCGCTACTAGCTAAATACAAGGCCAAACACCAAGTGGACTCGGGTGTGCACACTGACACTTGCAATGAAAGTTTTGGTGGATCATATTAAATCCCCAACCTCAAAGACTAGCAAGGTGGTATCCATGTATAAATTGCTATAACATTTGACAATTGCTCGGACCTTTGTGCACACAAAAGTGGCACCCGACTTTATTATTTCAAGTCAAGAATTGGATCAACAAGGTGGGAAGGGCCTCAAATTTATTAATAAATTCATTTCCATGCATAATGGAATTACTTGTACTCTCCCTCTGTATCATTTACAATTTATCCCATTGTCGAATCAATCTAGATATGGATTTGGCAATCTCACGATTAAATGTGTCAAGGTGGTGGATCAAAGTCAAAGCAAGATATAATAGGATTGGTGTTGCTCATACCTGCATTCTCAATGTTCTATTGCTGAGTGCTCTCGATAGAGAGTCGCAGTGGATGTTAGGTAGTGGAAGAGCCTTATCGCTCGATGCTAGTCACATTTGAGCACATGTTGCATCAACACTGAGAGTCCACGATAGTGAGTCATGAAGTGGATTTCCATGAGCAGGGCAACACATGCCTCCTATGGCAAATCCTAGACCATCTACCTATTGGAATGAGCAGGCAAAAATGAACCAAATCTTGGAAATGATCTTAGAAGTTGTGGAGGGGATGTTGAATGTTCTACAACAAATGAATGTAGCCAAGGAGAAAGAAAGGAAAACACACCAGTTGTTAATGGACTCTAAACATGCACTATTGCAGAGTCAAATGGAGAAGTTCCAAGTTGAAGTGCGAACAAAATTGGCAACAATGGATGTCAGATTGGTAGAGGTTGAATAGAATGACAATAGTGGAGCTTAGTTTGCCTTAGAAGATGATGCAACCAAGGAAGGACCAATAAAGAAAACAACTAAGAGAGCCCAAGGGGCAGGAAAAATGGGACAAGGCTAACAATCTCAACTGCAAGGAGAAGTTGGAAAGGCAAGATTGTTAGCTGCTAGATTTTTACTATGCCTTGAGAAATTTTGATGTTATGTAGGCATATACTACTCTTAGGAGTTTTTTGCAAAAAATACAATAGACACTTGTTTTAGAATATTTGGCAAAAAGTGCCATAAGCAAAGGCTACAAACTTTTGGACTTATGAATATAGTATCAACGTGGAGCATGAGGAGCTATGAAAGGGTTATGGCCTAGAAACAAGTTTTTTTATTAATATCAAATTGCTACCCATTCCTTTGAAAAAAAATAGAAGTGCAACATAATTGTGATTACACTCATTAAAGCATAAGCGTATAAGAAAGGAAAACTAAAATTACTATAAAGATAACTTCATTGAGAACCAAAATCTAGCATATGGTTTTTTATTGTGTTTTAACAAGCCAAGGAGAAAGAAACAATCTCATTGGCTGTAAGGAAGTTTTTAATTTTAAAAATATATCAAGGATCTCTACTTCCATTTTCACCACAACTTTTTTGAAATTGAAACCTAAATCATTGAATAAGTGTCAAAGCACAAAATGTGATAAGTGTCTTGATATTGATCGATAAACAAATGATCATTCCTCACCTACCAAAATTAGTCAATATGTCAACTCTATCTGAGGCATAGAATCACATGGTTGTAACTCATTGGAGAAGTAATGTTGAACAAAAGAAATTTGGGAATGTAAGAAGGACAAGCAATGGTGATGAAAGTAAGTGAAATATACACTTAAAAAATCATGAATTTAATTATCAAGTCCATACATTTATGTCTTAAATTCTCATATTAGAGAGTTGAACATGTTGATGTAATCACATTTCATCATCACAATGCTACAAACATTGCATGTGGGGTGGACTTGCATAAAGGGCATTGACCAAGGGACGTAATAATGTTGACATTAGTGAGGTGGAGTTAATCTCAAGTCCAATGGATACCAATGTGTTAAAATGACAAAGAAATACCATTAATATGAAATTTATAGGGCAACGACACATTCACTAAAGGATTAACACATTCAATTGTAAATTAGTTTATTGGTACCATTAACACAACCCATTGAGGAGAGGAGTTCAAGTAGTCACACATATACATTTTATAACTAATCAATTATCATGTTAACAAGAAGGCTAGTACCTTTTACCTTTAAACACAATTCCATTAGTACATGGACATTATTACATCACAATATACATGTGTCAACCTCATACATAAAACAAAAAGATAAAATTTAAAAAATATTTAAAAAATAAATATAAAATATTTCTAAAATATTTTATTTATTATTTAATATTTATTATCGCATTCAACAACCCAAATAAAGAAAAGAGATTTCTAAATTTTTTGGTGCGAAATGTTTCTAGAAATAGTAAAATAATGCACAACCTCTTATCTCTTTCTTGAACTTAAATGTGAAGTTTAATGACTAGGAAAAGTTTTAAAATGGCTAAATCAAGAATTTAGATTAAAATCAATTTTTTTGTAAGTTTGGTAGAACTACATCTTCATCATGTCTAATATATCATTTCAATCGGGCGAAAAATTGAACCAGTAATTTCCATCAAAGAGTGCCTTAACAAAGCACGTCTATAAAAAAAATACCTTAACATAGCACGTCTATCTCCGACTCCATAGACCCGTAAACGAGAGTAGATATATTAAAATCATGAAATTTCGACTTTGAGTTTAAATTGATTGAACTTCTTGATTTCAAGTATTCTGCTGGAATCATGGATTAATTGTAATCGGAGTGCCATGGAAATTTAGAGGCCTCCCATACTACTACATACATATATACATATATATAAATTAAAGGGATGGAATTTTATTTGCCATAATCCAGGACGAGTTATCGGGAAAAGGTGCATTTTAGTCAATACAACAAATCAAACCTTTGACTAGAGGTGATTCTAAAAACATGCCAAAAAGGGCTGCAAGGCATGACCCAGACTTCCTTCGGCCCTAGGGTTTTGTGGGGTACCAACAAGGGTTTGGTTGGCGAGGAACAAAGTCTTTTTTGATCGTTTTGGGAGCGCCGTCCCTACTGCATTGGATGCGAATCGGCCATTAACGTCCTTCCTCAATTTTGTCAGGTTAGGATTCCTATCGGATGAATGAATGAATGAATGAATGTCTTTTTGCACAAAAACGAGGGTTCAGTTGTCAATTCTTCTTGCAATTTATTAGTAGGTCGATAGCAGATCTCAAAGTAGCATGCCGGATCCGAATTTCAGTAGCTTGATTTAATGTAAATTGGCCATCTCAGACTTCAATGTTAAACGCTTTTTTCGCAGACGCTGTTATTGTAATGTCAAAAATAATTCGTAAAAATTGTACTCGATTTCTTAAATGTATTTTTTGGTTGATATTTATGCACGCTTACATATAAGCGGAAGGGATTCAGGGCTTGGTAACAAGGTTGGGAATGGTACTATATACACACGTACTGATCTGCAGATTCTCAAAACCTCAAGACCAATTAAGCCAGGGCATTCGGCAAGGTACCTACATCATTGATAGAAATTCAATCCTTGCTCTACATGAAGCTGTAGCAAATGTACAGGCTCCTAGGGATTGAACTCAGTACCAACTACCGCATACGGATTATTTGGACTCTATGTTAAGCTCCTGTGACATACACTCAGACACTAAAAAATGAACCATGTTAACAGAGAGATGGATGTATGCATTTTTATTGGATATGTTCACCCAATGCGTTGATGGTATGCGGTATTGCTAGAAATGTGTCAGTGCCAATGTGGTGTTGATTGATGCAGGGCCCCATATCTTCTTAGCATGTTGGGTATTAGTTTGCGGTGTTCTCTCCGGAGTCCATGTGTTTCTAATATCTACCTAATTCAATGGTGGTTCAGGGCTTTATGTGCATTCATCGGATGCCTGCCCATTAGTTTTGGTGCATTTTAGGATTCTAATTATATCAATATATCCCTACTAATGGGTTCGAGGCATATGAGTTTTTTCGTTGTACTTTAATTCGTTTGCCGTTTTTTTCTTCTTTTTTGACCATATACGTGTGCGTGACCTCTGTGACAACAGATTGGCTGGTCAGTAGTTTGACGATGCATGTTTGTCTAGACTATATCAGCTTGGTGTACAGCCACATATTTTATTTGTGCTATACAGAACTACTATTGATTTTTATGCAGTATTTTGTGAGTGTGAAAAAGGACTCCAGGGTAAATCAATTGCTACTCGTGAGGACTTGTGTCATTTGGCAAAAACATTTTTGTTGAACTATCTATAGTTTTGCAGGTTTATGCACTTTCAACCCTAGAAATGAGTCTCTGAAAGGAATTCGTTTGGTGAGGACAACGTGGAAGAAACCATCAGTAGCATATGTTTCTCTTTCCTTTGCAACTTTATAGATGAATATGGTTCTGGTTGCTTACTGCATCACCTTTGTTTTCCAAGTAAAAAAAATATATATATATTTCCTATTTCAAGCAGAAATTTTAATATACATCCAAAGTGTCAGACCGACACTACTAGTGATCAAACTCTCTGATTATCCAACCCAAAATAACTTACAAGTTACAGCTTATGCCTACATCTACAGTTTTCCAAGGGACCCATGGCTTAAAAATGCCTGACCTTTTTTCGGTATCAACATGTAGAAAACCAGAACTGCCCAAAGGCTGATAATACATATTACATTGATGCCTACACAGGACACCAGATTCTCAAAACTGGATGTCATCAGAAATTAGAATAAGCAATGATATTTTTCTAGAAGCACTCCATTTGTTTCCTCCTCATAAAGCATTCCTTCCTCCAGAGTTAAAGCGTCTTTGGAGAGCTTATCTTCTTCCTTGTTGAATTCTCACTAAACGTGATTGAAGGGAACTTTAAAAAAAATTGTTCCTCACCTCAGTGACTATCCATGATTGGAAATGGTATTAGATTTTATTTCTTTTAAATCCTTTTTTCCCAGTCTGTAATGAATTTGAATTCCCTTATTCACCTCTAGATTACAAATTCCTCTTTTTGGCGCAAATAAAGCTCCTTTATAGGTTTATAATGTAATCAAGGTAAGATGATATATATAATTGAACTTGTATAGTCACGATGCTTTCTTCCATGGTAAGTTTTCACACATACGACCTTCCCCTTAGATGATTAATGAAAATCATTTCACTTTTGGATATACCTAGCCTTGTTATTGATATTGACGGCTACTCTGTTATGGTAGGCCCACCGTAACACATGGCTCAGGGATTTGACTAGATTCTATGGTAGCTTCCACAAATCACGATTTTGTTTCCCTGAGTGGCCTCTGATATGACTTCATGGTGGGGATGTTAACTACTACAATAGCCAATCCAAACAGTCACTGACCATGGTTGTTGACAGTTCGATTCCAAGCAACTACACAATGATTGAAGGCGATCGTGCAAACGTGTCAAGATGTCTCACAATATGTGTTGCATGATACTCCTCAACCTTATGCTTCTAAATTTGCACAAGATATGATAGTCCCACCATTTTTTTAATTGTTTTAGAGCAACTTGTGAGCCACGGTTGTGTCGCCTTCCTCGACCGTGAGTTTTGCAGTCATCTATCTGTTTGGTGTGGACCATAGATGAATAAAATGTGAATGAGCTCTAGATTGCTTTTTGACTATCAAAGTAAGCATAATTGCTTTGTAGTCTCTAGAGGTATCCGACGCTATTGCATGCTCTAATGGTTTGCTAGTTCCTTTATGGTATTCTTTGATATTATTTAGATCAGAGTTAGCACATATAAGGTCAATCTTATTGTTGTTGTAAATGAGTAAACAAGCCCAAAATAGCCTCGTAACTCTTCCACTGGGAGCACCTTCCTTTTTGTCATAAGTCTGCACAAAATTTGCTCAGTAGTGCCCTTGACAGGTCTAAATTATATCCCAGCGAACAAGGAAACGCTCTATGCCCTTGCAGAAAGCATAACTCTGCAACTCGAGCTTGTAAATACACTGACAGTTTCTTAATGAAGGGAGGGACCCTGATATATTAACAAAAAAGGGGGAAATTATTTGTCGAGCTGGTGTGCTCCAGATGTTCTTTGGCAGTCTGCCAACCAACTGGTGATTATAAGACACATTGATATATTGCAACCTAGGTGTGTTGCTGAGATCAGCTGGAAGATCGGAGCCATTGAGACTATTGTGTGACATGGATTTTCCTTTTAGAAACATAAATCTATGCATTCTTTAACACTGTTGAGTGTTCTAATTTTTGGAGTGAAAGTTAGGAGTAGTTCAAGATGTCCTCACAGTGAAATAACCATAAGATTACGGAGACTCTGTGGCATGGAACTTGTTCCAAGCACAGTCAAGTCCTTGAAATGCCTCAAATTCATAGCAAGAGCAAATCTCAATTGATTGACATTGGGCACTTGAGTATAGACACTAGAAACCTTTAGTCTCGGTACAATCACCCTCTGCATTTTGGCTTGTGGAGTAACTTGCCATTGATTCTCATAATCTGTCTTCAGTACTGTTAAGTTAAACGAGATTTTTAATTTCAAGCTCTCAAAGTCCACAACCTTTGTTGCATCACTTTGTATTATTGTGGTCCTTGCAGAAATCTCACCTTTGTTTAGTGTGGACCCTGCTCGAATCGTATTCCCTCCTACAAATGTCAATGCAACGATTTCACTTCCATACTTTGTCTTCACTGTAGCTAGTGAACTGTTATTCACTTTCAAAGTTACAGGCTCTACAAATGGTTGTTTGCTTGTCTTGTTAATTTTCACAGGCAATTGTCCAATTGTAGACTAACGTAGCTAAGGGTAATTTTGGCTTTCGCTCCTATCCATTTGAAAACTCTCAACGTTCCCCCTGCTTTCACAATGGTTCTGATTAACAAATGTTGAATTTGAATTCATATTCATGGGCATTTGCCTCAACATAGACGCATGTAATGGACAAGCGTTCTGCTTGCTGCCCACTTCTGATTTTTCATAATTCATTGAAGATTTTTTGCTATGTTGCATGAGTTTCTGGAACGTGGGAACATTGGGAACTTGGGTACGGGTGTCTGGAATGGCTAGAAGTTTCCCCAAAATTTACAGGAAACAACTAATCGGGAGCGGTAATATTATATAATAAAAAAATTTAAAATATTTTTTAAATTATATAATTTATATAATAATCAAAATTAATATTAATCAAAATATTCAAATATTAAAATCAATTTAAAAATTTAATTCATTATATGAATACCAAATTCAAAACTGAAAATTTGAAAATGTAAATGATTCAAGGGACACTTTTGAATTTAAGAAACATAGTGAAAATCAAAGAACTCATCATATTAATATTCATATTGCTATCATGCCCAATGTAGTACATAGTAAAAAAAATGGCAAATGCCCAAAGTGGCAAAGTAATACATGGTCCAAAAATGCTCAAAGGCCAAAACATAACATTAAAAACTAAAGTTGATAAGATGATCATAAATTGAAATCTTCGACATCAAGACTATCCTTATAAGCTTGAGCCTCTCTAGGCACTCCAATTCCATCATCACCATCATCAATATCAAGATCACTTGCACTGCTACCCAAAGGTATGCCAACTAAACCTGCATCCGGTGAAGGATTATCCTCATCATCATCAATCTGAGAAGCATCCTTAGCATCAACATCCCATCTTGTTGTAGGGCCCTCTAAATACTCAGGTAGTTTCCTTGAGTGAAGTCGAAGACTATTATGCATATAAACCAATTTCTCTGCTCTCTTAGAGGTAAGCCTATTCCTCTTAATAGAGTGAATGAAACTATAAGTGAACCAATTCCTTTCAGCTGCTGATGAACTAGAAACTTGAGATAGCAAGCACGAGGCAAGATTTCGAAGCTCTTGGGCTTACCCCCCATACATTTTCCACCATCCAATGGGATTCTTTTGTGCACAAATGTTGATGTCCACCCCTACATCTTGAGAGAATGTGTAAGGGTTTAAGGTAGCAAAATCAATAAGTTGTTCTCGCAATACATTTGCTCATTAAGTGTAGATTTTGCTTATGGCATCAAGAAAACCTTGTTTCACTTCTTTATCATCAATGGGTAGAACTTTGTTTGGTCTCTCCATATACCACTTTGGATTAAGGGCATAAGCAGCCATGTGAAGAGAGGTATTGAGTTTGATCCATCTCTTCCCTATTATCTTATGAATCTCTTCGAAGAACTCCAAAGAGGGGTTTCTATCCCGAATGATGTGCCTTATCTTTCCTACCACGCTATCAATACATTCATAAACTTCTCCAACAGGTGGGGGAATCAAAATCTGCATACCTAATCAACTCCACAATTGGAGCTGTAAAAGAAACAACATATTTACAATCAGACCACCAATCATCATTGGGAAGCTGCTCTCTTATCTTCTTTGCATGCACTGATTTAGATTCGGACCATGCATTCCACTCTTGGGAAATAATAGTGGCTTGTAAGGATGCATGCACCTCAACCATACATTGAAGAAGAATGAAGTATGTAGCATATCTTGTTTTTGCAGGTTTCAAAAACCTCTTCCTTTAATGCATCCTATAGATTGCTAAAGAGACATGGTGGTTGCAAATGTACATTTGTGCATCTCTTGCATTTAAAATGAGTTTTGCAATCCAAAATATTTTTCCAATGTCTTGAGGACATTATTCAAGGCATGTACACAACAAAGAGTCCAAAATATATGATTATATCGACTTTGAACTGTCAAACCTGCTACTTTGCAAACATGGGCTGCATCTGTGATTACATGTACTACATTTGAAGGACCAAGTTCATCAATTGCTTCTTTCAATACTTCAAACATGAAGGTAGCATCCTTTAGTTTCCCACTACAATCAATTGATCTTAAAAAATTGGGCCCAGTTGGAGATGTAAAATGGCTTTTGTTGAGTGTACAATGGCCATTGTTGAATGTCTGTCCAACCATCCATAACTATTGAACATCTGGAATAAATCCAAGATTGTTTAAGGGGGCCCATAAGCCCTTTGCGTTCTTGTCACCTGCTTATCTAACAATGATGTCCTCATTTTGTTGTAATTTGGAGGTGCATATCCTGGCCCAACAACTATATGATTTTTTGCACCATTTGTTTGTAATGTGGAGAACGATTAGCATTAAATGAAATTCCATTTTCCATACAAAAATCAGCAATAACAACATCAACCTCATTTCTATGTGATACATTGTAGATTTTAGAAATTTGTTCTTGAGCAAAACTAGCAGGCCTCTTACTCCTCTTAGAAGCAGACCCCCCCACAAATTCAAATTGGTTTGGTGCATTTTGATTAACCAAATTTTCCGTATCATGGGAAGAAGATCTAGGTACTTTAAAATTACAATCATGGTCCAAGTTCATTACATTGGATCCTAAGGCAGCCATATGAAGCTTTGTCAAGTTCATCATTTTGTTAATAGTACATGTACAACCCTTTACCCCATCACCAAAGATGGATAGAAGATGATGCCACACCCTAGTTTTAAACACATGGTTAAACAATGTGCACATCCATTCTTCACAACCACCATTATTCTTTCTCTTGTTTTCAGTAATTTTTTTCACAAACTTTAACAAGGTTTTCTTGGGGTTTGTGCTTTGTTGGACTTGACCACTTGGAATCAGAGGAAGAGAAGAATTTTCATATCCACTTGTTGGTATTGAACTACCACCCTCCATGATTTCCCCGATTAATACAAAAGACAAAATATACATTATAAACAAAATGTACAATGAAAATATATTTGGTGCTTAATAATTTAAAATACGCCATCTATTGAAGACATTGTAATTCTTTTCTTTTTTGATAACTGTAAGTCACGATAAATTATAATTCAAATGATTAAATCTGCTTCAATTATAATTTCAATGATGTAAATCTGATGTAAAAGAAAAAAATTACAACTTTTTCAATAGATGACATATTTTAAATTATTAAGCACCAAATATATTTTCATTGTACAATGTTGTTGATAATGTGTTTTTTGTCTCTTGTATTAATCAAGGAAATCATGGAGGGTGGTTGTTCAATACCAACAAGTGGATATGAAAATTATTTTATTCTTTCGATTCCAAGTGGTCAAGTCCAACAAAGCACAAACCCCGAGAAACCCTTGTTAAAGTTTGTGAAGAAAATTAATAAAACCAAGAAAAAGAATAGTGGTGGTTGTGAAGAATGGATGTGCACATTGTGTAACCATGTGTTTAAAAGAAGCTACATTAGGGTGTGGCATCATCTTTTATCCCTATCTGGTGATGGGGTAAAGGGTTGTACATGTACTATTGAGAAAATGATGGAGTTGACAAAGCTTCATATGGCTGCTCTAGGATCCAATGTAATAAACTTGGACCATGATTGTAATCTTAAAGTACCTAGATCTTCTTCCCATGATATAGAAGATTTAGTTAATCAAAATGCATCAAACCAATTTGAGTCTGTGGGAGGGTCTACTTTTGAGGGGAGTAAGAGGCCTGCTAGTTTTGCTCAGGAACACATTTCTAAAATCTACAATGTATTACATAGGGATGAGGCTGATGCTGCTATTGTTGATTTTTTTATGGCAAATGAAATTTCATTTAATGCTACCCGTTCTTCACATTGCAAAGAAATGGTGCAAAAAATCATAGTTATTGGGCCAGGATATGAATCTCCAAATTTTTGTAAATATCTTAAATAAAGAAGTGACAAATTGTAGAAATTGGCTGATCTTGGATTTATTCAGGATGGTCATGTTGGGAAATGAGGGCGTTTAATTCAATTCCTCTTTCATGATAATTACTTGTGAACTTGTTATGCTTCTTTACTTAGATTTTATCTTCATTAACTTATTATGTCTTTCATAAAGTCAATTAACAAAACACAAGAGACACAAAGTCTAGGCTTTTCAAGCCAGCGCCAAAACCTCTCCCTCTTGGAGAGGAAAACTCAAAAGTAATTCTTCTTATAGATCTTCAATTGATGAGTACCACGACCATGACACAAACCCTTGACATCAATATATCTCCAAGACCCTTGTCACTGTTCTTCTCGGCTCCGTATGACGACCTTCTTTTCTGCACTGCACTGCACTTGCACTAGGGAAGCTTGGTCCCTAGTCTAGCATCTCTAAACACTATGCTTCTCCCTTGAATTCCTTCGATCTAGCTTCAACCTCCTAGAGATATTATCTCAACCTTCTTTTTGCACCCTTGATGCTCAAGACCGATATTTCTTTCCTTGCTGTAATAACCTTTCTTTGTACCATAGTCACCTTCGTTTCCTTTCTGATTTATGCTAGATACATGCTGTCCCAAAACAAAGGTATATATACGACTCTCCTTTAGCCCAAGATCGAATTGTGGATACACTTGTGGTAACCCTTCTTCACGCTGTGTATACCCTCGGTCCCTTTCTGAGATATGCGAGATCTAGAAGCAGCCTTAAGATCGGACTATGTAGATTATATTGCCACACAGACTTGTCTCCTTATCAGTCTCTTCTCCTAGCAAATTATCCTCTACTCCTCGCATTGTACTTCGCACTTCATTTCAGACTTGATTCGAATTAGGATGATGCTACAATGAGGCCGCATCATACTTTATATATAGTGACTGTCTTCTAGCTACTAGGCCGACATGAAGATAGGTGTGTAGGCCGACTTCTTCAAGGGGAATTTACATCATACTTAAGCTAACTTCCTAGAGCATATTTGACAAGGTCTTGGAGCATATAATTTACATCAATAATTTGTCTTTTACAAGTGTAACATCACTTCATATACATGACTCTAAATTACATCTATGACAAGATGACAAACCCCTAAAGACATCAAGAAGAAGTCTTTGACCTATAATAAAAACTCATTGCTCATGAAACCCATGAAGCAATCATTACAAAATACATTTTATTATCTTTGTCTCCTTCATTACATAAATTCATAATTACTTAGTCACTCTGAAGACCGAACCTAGTTACACTTTCCAACACTCCCTCTTAATTAGGGAGGTATTCATAATGGTACATGGTCATTCTCAATCTGAAGAATCTCGTAAAAAGAATTTGATTGGTAATTCATCTGTTATAGCATCATATTATCTAGCATTGTCACATAGCAAGGCCTCGACTAACTGCTCCATCTCTCCACGAGATCTTGAGCTACAATTTTGGTGAGACCAATGACTATAGACACCATCGTCATTGTCTCCAAGGTACATACTCCACCTCGGTGTTCACTAAGTATGACCTCATATGACTATTCTTAATTCTCAAAGAATATCCATCCTTTCACGACTACTCTTTTCATTGAATGTCTTAATACATGTCAACAGTGTATCAGATACCAGATAATTACCCAATCCCACATTCTGTCTTCCAGAATGATGTGTCTATTTCTCCCTCTTAACTAGGGAGGACATATTCCATAGAGGAATAAGAATGTGCCTAAGCTTTCTTTTTGGCTTAGGATTTTCTTCCAAGTAAGAAACTTATTACCAGGCTCCCTCTCTTAAGGGACCTACAACAACAATGATGAAAACATCCAGCTGCTCATGAAGTACTCCTTCCATTGATGTCATGAATTGAGGAGCCTTCAATTTTGGAATCTCTTCTTAGGGCACAAATCATCCACCACTTTCATCCAAGAGTCATGTCTTCTATGAGAAAGTAATTCATCAATATTCTCATCTGGTTTAGCTCCATGTTATGTTGCTTTCTTTCAAACCATATATCTTCCAAGGATTTTTCATCTTGCCATATGGTTATCAACTTGTGGGAGTCATCTACTTCCATTTGGCAGCCCTGCGTAAGCTCATCAAATGTTATTTAGTTATAAATATGAATACTTAAATCAAAAGTTACCTTAGTGATGATCTCTCACCATGACATCCTTCTTGTAGGCATCGACATCCTTCGTGTATGTTGACACATCTCAAAAGATATGTATTTGTCAAGATTTTTCATTTTTTCTGGACTTCTGATCAGAGTCTACATATCTTCCCAGGAGATTTTCTAGTCAAGTCTTCTTGGCTTCCTTAGATGTTGATTGCCTCTTTTTATGATTGCACTTTTTCATGATCTCTTCGTTTCTATTCTACACAATTTTATTTTCATTCCCAAGAACTTCCAATGTGCAACTCCTTGATAGTATGTAATCACCTCATATTCCACATGAGGAGATATTATGTTGATTTCATCTTGTGTGGAGCATGTTTATTGATCACCTGTGCATCAGAAGAGTTCCTGCTCTCTTTGATCATACTTTTTCTAGCTGCAACCATATGACCTGTAGCATCCAGTGTCAGCATAAATATATATATGTACCTCATTTCTTTTCTTAGAGTCATCCAACAACATATTTCCTTGGAGTGAAGAGTTTTGACCAACTTCATCAATATGTCATCATTTCTAATCCCAGAACTCTGCAAGTTAGAATTTCTCAAGGAAACCTATTGCTTACTTTCTAACCATTAAATCTCAAAAGGATTTCGTTAGAAAAGAATGTCTGTACTTGTTTCCATATTGATTAATGAACAATGAACCATGACCCAGATGACTATCTTTTTATAAATACAATGAGATTCCAGAAGTCATTTTATTTCATAGCATCGATGTTTAATGTTTTCAGACCTCCTTATGTGACCAATACTCCTTCCTTGTAATGCTTCTATCATGATGCCAATTTAAACTGATGCATCTATCTAATATGCAATTCTTTCTATCATACTATTTTACAATTGACATATATTTCTTAAAGAGGAAGATGATCTCGATCATAATAGTGATCTTTCACTTTTTCTTTCTTAGATTTCTTTGAATTAGGTTCTTCTATTTCTCTAGCAACATAGGATTCCTCCTTTTTCTGCTTGTCCTTGTTGGATTTGGGACAATCCTTTTTATAGTGCCCAAATTCACGACATCCATAGCATCGTATCTTATCCATGATCTTTCTTTTCGTATAAGGACCAAACTTACTAGATTTTCCTTTTCTTCTTGACATGGTAGCATAGGCTTGATTTTCTTCACTTGTTCCAGTATCAATTTTGGCTTTCAGTCTAGTCTCTTCTATCTTACATAGAGACCACAAATCTTGGAATGGTGTTGCTTCTTTCTTCCCATAGATACTAGAAGTGAAGTTTCCCCATCCCTCTGGTAGAGCATTCAACACCACTGTAGTCATTTCTTTGTCAGACATTACTTCTATTTCCTACAGTTGATCTCGCATTTCGGAAATCTTCATAAAATATGATGTGATTCCTTCCTCTCTTGAGAACTTCAACTTGTATAGTTCTTGTCTCAGAGATATTGCTTTTACCGAGAACAACTCCACCAATTTGTCATATATTTCTAGTTTTGATACACAGGGGATGAGAGAGTCCTTTATGAATTCTATAAGAATCCTCTGGGCTCTTATGTCTCCCTTTATGTGTGTGCTTGAGTATCTTATTTTGAAGGTCTAGTTGCCGACCTTTCGATATAGTTCATGGCTTCATTCTCAATAAGATTTTAGATCTATCCTTTTCTTCCATGCAAGAAAGTTTGAAACCCCAACCAGTTTGTTGCTTTCTTTGCAAAAAGACATTTTGACAGATTGAGATGAAGTCATAAATATACTTGAATAGATGCTTTTCTTCTTCTATCACCTTCCTTGTTGATGATGATGTAGATAGCAGCAGGAGCTCCCTCTTAGATTAGCATCTTCAATAATGGTGAATGAGAGCTAGATCACCTTGAATCCTTGATGATGATGATGATGAAGGATGGCTTGATGATGACTTTAACAATGTTGATTTGATTTCAACACCAAATAGTTGTTGATGGCTTCTACATGATGTCCTTCTTGATGTATAGGTCCTTAAACTCGATAACTTTCCAATTTCTGCAAACTGCCTCTTTAGAATCTGAAGATTGATTCTTCAATTTAGATCTTTGATTTTTGCTTTGTTGCCTTCTAGAAAACTGATATTTGATATCTTGATACTTGAGTGTCTTCTTGCTAAATAACCCTTTCTTGTCTCTAACACCTTAGCTTTGAAACCATGTTGAGAAATGAGGGTGTTTAATTCAATTTCTCTTTCGTGATAATTACTTGTGAACTTGTTATGCTTTTTTACTTAGATCTTATCTTCGTTAACTTATTATGTCTTTCATCAAGTCAATTATCAAAACACAAGAGACATAAAGTTTAGGCTCTTCAAGCTAGGGCCAAAACCTCTCCCTCTTGGAGAGGAAAACTCGAAAGTGATTCTTCTTATAGATCTTCAATTGACGAGTACCATGACCATGACACAGACCCTCGACATCAATAGATCTCCAAGACCCTTGTTACTATTCTTCTTGGCTCCTTATGATGACCTTTTTTTCTGCACTGCACTGCACTTGCACTAGAAAAGCTCGGTCCCTAGTTTAGCATCTCTAAACACTATGCTTCTCCCTTGAATTCCTTCAATATAGCCTCGGCCTCCTAGAGATACCATCTCAGCCTTCTTTCTGCACCCTTGATGCTCAAGACTGAGATTTCTTTCCTTACTGTAATAACCTTTCTTTGTACCACAGTCACCTTCGTTTCCTTTCTGATTTATGCTAGATACATGTTGTCCCAAAACAAACGTATATATACAACTCTCCTTTAGCCCAAGATCGAACTGTGTATACACTTGTGGCAACCCTCCTTCACGCTGTTTATACCCTCGGTCCCTTTCTAAGATATGCGAGATTTAGAAGTAGCCTTAAGACCGAACTGTGTAGATTATATTTCCATGCATAATTGTCCTCTTATTAGCCTCTTCTCCTCACACATTATCCTCTACTCCTCGCATTGTACTTCGCACTTCATTTAAGACTTGATCCGAATTGGAATGATCCTACAATGAGGGTGCATCATACTTTATATATAATGATTGTCTTCTAACTATTAGGCCGACATGAAGATAGGTGTGTAGGCCGACTTCTTCAAAGGGAATTTACATCATACTTAAGCATAATTCTAGGAGCATATTTGACAAGGTCTTGGAGCATATACTTTACATCAATAATTTGTCTTTTACAAGTGTAACATCACTTCATATACATGACTCTAAATTACATTTATGACAAGATGACAAACCCCTAAAGACATCAAATTGAAGTATTTGACCTATAATAAATGTTGAAATTTGATGACTAAAAAGTTTCCTGCAATCCCAACCCGGTTTTAATTTCAACTTATCACTCCCATTTATTTAAATGCTCTTTCCCATAAACATACATTCAACATATAGAATTCTAGAAATGAAAATTTCAGATTAAAACACATGGGACTGTCAACACATGCTGAAAATAAATATGGACATAAACAGACCAACAACACATAAAAATACACACAGGTTTTGGTTAGCTGAGACCCAGGCAAAACCCCTTCAATCTTCTCCGTGGAAAACCTGTTAGAGAGCTCTTCAAATTTATTTATCTTTCAAGTTCACGAAAAATATATTTGCAGACAAAACAAAACAACAAAATACAATATCTCTTCAGCCCAAAACTCCTTGAAAACCATGCCCACTTTGCCTTGATTTCCTTGCCCACTTGACGCTGAAAATATTTAATATACGAATACAGACCGTACAGACTGTACTGTACGGATTCCGTAAGGAATGTACAGATTTCTAATTTTTTTTTTCAAAAACTTCTCTCAAACTGCTTGCAGCTCACAACATTAAATGATGTTCATACTGTACCTTCTGTTGTCTTCAATGCCTTGATTTTCGTGCCCTGCTTTGCTCAGAAATCACTCCTTCAGCTTGCTGCTACAAATTTCTCCTTTAGAACTTTTCTCCAGCCCTAAGCTTCCTTTCTCCAATATGCTCTTGAAGAATGAATGCAATATTTCTTTTCTTTTAACTCTTTTGTTTCCATAAATGCATTTTGGGCAACCCTAAGATCTAATGGCTCAGATTCATTTAGATCAAGGGATGAGAATAAATGTGCATTTAATTCTCACTTTCTATCTTTTAACTCACCCATTAAATAAAGTACCCACATTGTACTTTATGTTTAAAGTCACTTTTCACTTTATAATTTAACATCGACTTTACCACTTATAAAGTCACTTTCACTTTATAGAGTCACACTTAAGAAAATAATGATTTTGGACACTTTTCCCTAGGTAGAGACTAACCCATGGAAAACCACTTGTCCAAGGTACATTAAAAATCAACAATAAAAACTCCTTGCTCATGAAACCCATCAAGCAAACATTACAAAATACATTTTATTATCTTTGTCTTCTTCATTACATAAATTCATAATTACTTAGTCATTATGAAGACTGAACCTAATTATGCTTTCCAACAGTTTGATAGTTATGGATGGTTGGACAAACATTCATCAAAGGCCACTGTTGAATATTATTGTTACATCTCCAGCTGGGCCCTATTTTTTAAGATCAATTGATTGTAGTGAGAAACTAAACGATACTACCTTCATGTTTTAAGTATTGAAATAAGCAATTGATGAGCTTGGTCCTTCAAATGTAGTACATGTAATCACAGTTGTAACCCCTGTTTACAAAGCAACGGGTTTGATGGTTCAAAGTCGATATAGGCATTCTTCTTCAACGTATGGTTGAGGTGCATGCATCCTTACAAGCCACTGTTGTTTCCCAAGAGTGGAATGCATGGTCTGAATCTAAATCAA